>CM024565.1:15716662-16316662 GCA_014182515.1 Eucalyptus microcorys
AGCGGCTGAGCGGAGATTTGGAGACGCAGGGCAGTGGGGTCGCGGTGAAGACTCTAGATCTGGAGCCTCGGCCAACGGTTCCAGTCCATTAATCTCTGTTGAGTGGTGGAAGGAGAGAGATCAGCTTCAGCATGGCTTCTCTTTGCCGCCGGATTTGGAATTGAGGCACTGGGCGGAGGAGATGGCCAAACTGGACTGATGCGGCGCCGCCAACTCCGACTCCGCCGGTGGCGATGGCGAAAGGAGGGGCGGAGGTTGACCTTGTGGCTGCAAATGGAAGAGGAGGAAAGGAGGAATATTGGTGGGTCACACAGGATTTTTCACTTATTTTTCTAATATCCTGTGTCAATTGGTAATTGATTAATCATAAACAAGCGTATGTATTACGTCATCCATGACGCTTACAAGTCACTATAAATTTTGTCAAATAGAATAAAGGAATTACAGGTGCGTTTGGAAAAGTTTTTAGGGGAAGTCTTTAGGAAAATACAAAAACTTTTGAGTTAAAAGATGTTTTTGAAAATGTAAACTGTGTTTGGTAAATTATAGCTTGAAAACCACTTTTGAGAAAAATGGTGTTTGAGAGAATTATATTTACAAAGGCTTTTGTGATAAAAAAATTAACCGACTTAGGCAGCAAAGATGACTAGGGAGGGTCTTGAAATTGACTGTCGATGACCACCAACATCCGCTTAGGCACACGAGAGACGATTAGGGAGGGCTAGCGACCCCGTTGACCCTCGAAGACCACTGGCAAAGGCCACTCGAGGTCACACGACGCCGTTGCGACCTCTAGCGACCCCGCCGACCCTCAAAGACCATCGGCAAAGGCCGCTCAGGTCACACAACACCGCCGCGACCTCCGGCGACCTCGGATCTGGGACGGCGAGGTCGCGCGACGCCGCCTCGACCTCTGGCGACCCCGCCACGACCTAGAACCAGGGCATAGAGGTTGCGGGAGGACCTCACCGGCGACCGCTCGCAGGCGGTGGTGCCAAGGCGCGGTGGCGTCGGGCTCTGGCGAAGGGGGAAAACCAGCGTCACAGCAGGGCGCGGGGGTCGGTGACCGAGCGGAGAACGGTGGGCAGGCGTGACAGAGGCGAGTTGCTGAGGCGGAGGTCCTACAAACGGCGAGTGGAAGCATCGACCGGCGCAGCGGAGTCAGGTGCTGGGTTGCGGGTTGTTGGGCGGCGACGGCATCGGGCGAAGGTGAGCTCAGATCTGCATGTGTTAGGGCACTCAAGCAGCGAGATTGGGACAGCAGTATTCGAGCGGTGAGGGCCTCAGGTGCTGGGTCGCGAGCTGTTGAGCGACGACGGCGTCGGGTGGAGGCAAGCAGCAGTCAGCGGTGAATCTCGCTCGACGAGCTTTGCGATCTGCTGTAGGGGCTTCGGTTCGAAAGGGGTAGCGATCCGCTCGGGTTCAGATCTGGTGGAGGCGCAGCGACGGTGGCTGGCAGGGCCGGTGAAATGGCGGTGGAGCAAAGTGAGCTCGCGGGTCGCCAGCGCGGGTGGTGCTGGCACGGTCGAGGGCTGCCGGCATAGTGGCCGGTGTGGGCATGGGGCCGGCGTGGGCAAGGTTGTATCCGCGAGGAAGATGAACAGTACACACTCGCGGAAGAAGAAGAAGACGATGAGAGGGCAAAACCGGAAAAACGAAAAATCAACAAGGATAATTTGGGAAAGGAATTTTGTTTTTTTCCCTCAGCTCAAGATTTTTCGGCATGCTGAAAGCCCAAGGCAACCCCAACCTGCCTTGGGCTTTCAGCCTTCACAAGGCAAACTTTCAGCCAAGTATCTTTACAAAACATTTTGCCAAACATTCATTTTTAGCCCAAAGGGCTTTGGAGGCCTAAAGTGGCTTGAAAATGCCAATTCCAAACGCACCTTACATCCTTTACTTGAGTTGAAAAGAGAACGTGAATTAAGGATGACCGAGTCGATTTATATCCTTTAATTGAGTCGACTTCAGCTCACAAACTCACGCTCACGTAATTTAACACGGAGAAGAAGAAAAGAAGGAAGATAGGGACTTCTGCATTAGCAACGGAAAAGTGAGCGAAAAAAAACCTTAAAAACGGAGATGATTTTGAAAAATTTAGGAAGTGGGCCATCTACATACATGATCGATAAAGGGGGCCCAGAAACCTGCATTCACATTCTGATGCTGACATTTTAAAATGTCGCGAGGCTATATTTTAAAAGGGGTAGTACTGCGCTAGTTGGATTTAAAATTTACATTGTTCGGATTTCAAAATTCACATCCTATCAAACTCTCGTGTCGCTTTTCCATTAGAGAGGCCATCGAACCTAAGGGTGAGCATGGTTCCGGGTAGAACCGGGAACCAGAACCGAACCGAAGGAGGGTCCGGTTCGGTTCCCTGGTCAAGAGGTTGTTCCGGTTCCCGGTTCCTTTTTTTCGGGAACCGGCGGTTCTCGGTTCCGGTTCTGGAATGGGAACCGGAACCGAAACCGGTCAAATTCAAAAAAAAAAAAACCTAAACCTCCCCTTCCCCCTTCCCCCACGTGATTTCCCCCTCGATTTTCCCTCCTTCCCCTTTCCTTTTTTTTTTTTTCTCTCTCTCTTTCTTTTCTCTTCTTTTTCCTCCTCACGTCACTTCCTGCCCCCTACCCCTACTTTTTTCTTTTCTTCTCTCTCTCTCTTCTCTTTCCTCCTTTCTCAGCCGAAACCCCCCATTCTTCTTCTTCTTCTTCTTCTTCTTCTTCTTCTTCTTCCTTCCTTTTGCAAGGGGTGAGCACGGTTCCCGGGTAGAACCGGGAACCAGAGAACCGAACCGGACCCTCCCGTTCTCTGCCTCTGCTTGTCGCCGACGCCGGACGCCGCTGGACGCCGGACGCCGCTCGATGCCGGATGCCAGTCGCCCCGCACTCGTCTCACCCTTGCCTCCTGCTCCCTCGACGCCGTCACCCCTCGCTTGCCTCGCTACTCAGCCGCTCGCCGTCAACGCCGCCAGTGGACACCACTCGTCCCCTCGGTGGAGGCCATTCGCCACTCGCGCAGCCGCCCCCAACTCTGCTCGCTCGATAGCCCTTGACGCTGCTCCCCCCCGACGCCGCTCGGCCAGCCACCCCCAACACCGCTGGCCCAGTCGGCCCTTGACGCTGCTCACCAGTCAACGACGCTCGTCCCAAGTCTTTGTCTTGATATGCTTGTAAGGATAAGCTAATTTGGATGGTTTAACCTGGAGATTGTGATTCATGGGCACTTGAGTTGGGTTCTTCAGTTGGCGGTCGCCATTTGCATTTTGCTCTATGATTTTTGTTTTGTGATGAGGCATAACTTGTCTAGTTCATGTCAAGTAGATCTGATGGGAGTTGTAATACTTATGCGATCTGATTATACTTGTTTTTTGATGAAGCACATCTATGAGGTGAGCTGTTGATCCACCGCCCCTTCCTCAAATCAAAGGATGGGATGTGTTTTTAAGTCATGAGCAAGCAGATTTGCTCGTCTTGTACTGAATTTTCATTTTTTAGGGAAGGGGCCCTTGTTGCTTATGTTATATCCTGTAATCGAGCCATAACTACTTAAGAATTGGTAGCTGACTTGATTACCAATCTGTGCACATCTTTTTTGATTTTTATGCTGTTATTTTTTGTCCTTCACACGATATGTTTGATTGATATCTAGCATGCAGTTTGGTTACACAGAAGCATTTGAGTCACATTATTTACCTAAAAGATTTTAGTACAGTAAATGTATCGAACCCTTGAGAGGATAATGGCATGTCTTCTGTTCTCTTTTCTCTTATGAAATGTCACTTTAGCTTTTTACTATTCCGTCAGGTCCTTAATTGTGAGCTATTTTAGAGTCGGAGTAGATGATGAAGAAGAATGATCTTTTGGTTTTTATGGATGTCTCCATTGATGGGGACCCTGCTGAAAGAATGGTTTTTGAGGTACTCATTTGTGAATGCAAATCTTAAATTTTTATAACATCTGTATGCCTTCAGTTATTGCATTTCTTTTGAAATTTGCTGCAGATTCTTCATAATCCTTATCTGTTGATTGGCTTTCTTGTGAATCCAGTTCAATAGCTTTTTCCTGAAGTTGCTCCAAAGACGGTAGAAAATTTCCGAGCACTTTATACTGGAGAGAAGGGAATTGGCCAGAAGATAGGGAGGCCACTACACTTGAAGGGGTCATTTTTCCATCGAATCATTAGAGGTTTTATGGCTCAAGTATGTTTGTTTGTTCATGTAAGAGCTTTGTTCTAGAGAAAGTTTGGCCTTTATGGTTGTGTAAGGCTAAATATGTTCTTTTGGTTAGTTACCTTTCTTTATGTTGTAGGATACAGGGCTAATGCTCACGACTGCTTTTCTTGTGATATAGTTTTAAGATTGTACTTACCATGTTGTCCACCCTTTGATCTTTTCTTTGGTTAACATTTCACATACATTTCTTTGAATATTATCTTTCTCACCATTGGATTTTTCATTAATTTTTTGTTATTTTTCTTTTTCCTTGCTTTTTGCAGGGTGGTGATTTTCACAAAAGATTGGTAAGAATTTTTTTCATGGCTGTCCAATTTGTCTGTTTGTTTGTAATTTCACTCATCTTCCATGGTTGCTTTTGAGGCGTAAACTTTGGATTTGCTTGTTATGTGGCAATTTATTGAGGTTCTTTTTTCTTTTTTTTTTTTGTCTTTGGTTTCTGTTATGTGCATCTCGTTGGTCAAGATGGACAACACTACAAATTGCTACTGGTGAACAGGCCAATGGCCATCATATGTGATTATGTGCATATACGCGACCTGTTCACTTATTAGTTAGTTTGGATGAGTCTAGTACGTGTCACTACACATTCATCACACCAATGCAATGCGTTCTTTGAAAGCTATGTTACCTTTGAATCTCAACAAAATGCTGTTCGGTTTTGAATTAATAGTCTAATGTTCTTTTATGGACATAGAAGCTTTGGTTTGTCTTTTTCCTTCTTCGTTAGAGTTCAAATCTGAAAATGAAAAAAAAAAAAAAAAGAACCTGTTGGAACTTGGAACCGACCCTGGAACTTGTGATAGGGTAGGTTCCAGGTTCTTGGTTTTGACGAGTAGGTTCCAGGTTCCAAAAAATGAGGAACCTGTACCCGAGGGTAGGTTCCAGGTTCCAAGCGGAACCTGTAAGGAACCGGGAACTGCTCACCCCTAAGATTCGAACCCCAGGTCCGGCCATCGAAGGATAATTATCCCTATATTAGTGGTTCTAATTAAAGTAGATATCCAATATAATACGATATGACATGTTAATATATCGTTTTTCAAAAAAAATTTCGACATATTAAAACACGTTATATATTAAGCGAGTATTTTTATATAAACATAATAAATGATTATTTTAATGATTATTTTTATCAAATTAATTTAATTCAAATTAACAAATAAAGAAATAATTAAAAGAAGCCTAAAATGAATACACACTAATAATATTAATAAATTTATTCATAAGAAATTGAAAGGCATTTTCTAACTTTAATAAAAGTTATTGATGAAACTAATAATTAAATGAGAGATTAAAGTCAATTTATTTAAATAAATTTATGATCTTCTATAGTGATCAAAATTTATCATTATTCAATATTTAGTGTTTTTATTTTTCGAAATCACTTCTTAATCCATTTATTTATTTTTTAGTCCCACTCATTCATTGATAAATCGATTTAATATTCAGTGCTTTTTTTGGGGTAAATGGGCCCCACCCATTTATTTCACCCTTTCGATTCTTCCCCTGCTCTGCCCACCGTCTGTCACTTCGTTTCTTTAAAAGTTGAAATCACCCTTCACCGAGTTCCCCTGCCTGTAGAAAGGAAAAAGAAAATAAATCACCCATTTATTTCACTCTCTCTTCGGCAGCATCCTCGTTTCTATATCTTTTTTCTCCTCTCCTTCTTAAAACTAAGAGGAACCTTAGTAAAGTAGCATGGAAACCCAAAAACCCTGGCCGCCGCCGCCTCGTCCTCCTCGCACTCCTCCTTGCACGATCCCCTACCTCTCTATCTCTGCTCCCTCTCGGTCGCCTTATTATAGTTGCTCTGCTCGCCGTCTTGCCTCCAGCCCTCCCTTCTTCACGGTCATAACCTCGCCTCCGGCCCTCCATTGCGGCATCGCATCCTCCATCACGGCATCGGAATTGTGGCCCTCTCGGTCGCCTCGGTCTTTGCTCTACCTTTGGCCCTCCTACGCTCCCTCATCCTGGCCTCCACCCTCCATCGCACACTTGCAGACCCGCCCCAGAAACCCACCATGCCTCAACGCAATTCTGGGGATTGGAGCGAGTTAGAAGAGTTGACCGTATATCGGAAATCCGATACATGTTGACCGCGTCCAAGCATGTCAGTTACATGTTGGGTATCTGACACGACACAAAAATTTTGGCTCTCGAAAAGTGTACATGCTGCTTTGTAGGTTCTAGTCAGGTGCAATAAGGTGTTGATGGACACACAACTTAGCTCCTGCAATGTAGGGAGCCATTTTGCCAGACCAGGATTTGCGTCCTCTTTGTCGGTTATCAAGTATTGTCCGCAAAATCGCTCCATTGCCGGTACAATTATTCGATTTTTTTTTTCTGTGTTAATTTATTCAGTTTCGGCGGTTGCTACTATATTGATCTTATCAAGTATGTTTGATGCTTTTTAACGTTGTGATAGGATGGAGAAGAATAAGTTGTTCCATGAAGTCTTACAAGTTGAAGGAGCTTACTCATGTGGAGCTTAATAGTTTAAAGACCAGGCCGCGTATTGATTTCTCGAAATTGTTTAGCATGGTGAGTTCTGAGGTTCACTTATTCTTAATTATGTTTAGCTTTTGACAGAGGCACCGACTCCTTTGCGGTGTTTTCTCTTTTAGGTAAAACCGATTGTCGATGACGTTCACAGTTGAGGCGATGCTGCAGTCAAAGAGTTCGTGTTCTCTCTGATTTTTTGTTTAACTCAGTGTTCTTTAAATTAGTTAGGAGTACTTTGTGATGATGTCAACACTCCTATGGATGATAATGTACGGCGTATTTGCTTTCATAGGTACACTACAAGATTTGATAAAGTTGAGCAGGAGAAGATGAGAAAATATTGGATGATCCCGGAGCGCCAAGTCAGCGTGCTCCCCGACTGATGAGAAAGTGACGCGTGGCTCCACGTGAGCACGAGCGGCCCCACCGGTTTTTCTGCACAAAATATATTATTTTCCCTTTTCTATTTAAAAATTTACTGTCATTGATAGACTTGTTCTTGTTTTTTTTTTCTCTCTCCTCTTTTCTGGAGTAGGCCTGCATGCATTAATGGCGCTTTCTCTCTCCTCCTTTCTGAAGAACGAAAGCCCCCACGCTACAGCTTGCCTTCCCTCCTTTCTTTCCTTCTCAATTCAAAATTTTGGGCGAGAATTCGCTCTCTCCATTGCGTTGCTTCTCCGGCCTGCTCCGGGGCTGGGTCATCTCTGCTCTTTGGCCCAAAGCACTTTGCTCCTCCGCCGTGCTCTGGCGCTGGCTCATCTTCGCTCTCTACCCCAAAGCTCGTTGCTTCTTCGGCCTGTCTCGTTGTGTTCCTTCTCCGCCCTGCTCTGGTGTGGTTTCCCAGCACAAGACGGCGAGGATGTTCTTGCTGTAAGTCGCAGACTCCAAGTGATAAGAAGTTACAGTTCTCTCCGATTTGGCTTCGGATCGGCTACGTTCGCAGCTCATAACAGTGAGTTGATTCGGCGAATGCTTGCCGTGACCGGCTGCAGAAGCTGCTGGTGAAGGAGATGGAGGGTGGACCGGCATGTGCAGCGACGAAGGTGGAGAGAGCGAGTGGAGGAAGGTGATGGAGGCGTCATGCGGAAAGATGGACGAGGAGGTTGGAGGGAAGGGGGTGGACGCGTTGATGAGGATGGGAGGGTCGACGGCGGTGGTGGCGGTGGTGGGGAAGGAGGAGGTGGCGGTGATCTGTGTCCTCTGGTTTTGTGCACATCCGCGCTTCGCCTCGAGCGGACATCTCCATCTCAAGCTACACTCTGGTATCGGAAGATACTCCAGCTTCAGAAGTAATTGCACAGTTTTTCTGGATTTCGGGGATGTAAAGGATTGTGCAGCCATACCCGTCAGATACGGTCTTGGAAAGTTCTCGCTTTCTTTCTTTTCGAAAATTTTCGTCTTTGCTTCATGATGTCCGAACCTGCTTCCAAGTTGAATAAGGGCGAGGATTGGAGGACGAAAGGAGTGAAGAGACATTATCAAACGAGTGCTCATCCTCTTTCCCCTCTACTTCGCTGATTAAAAGAGAGTCTGAGATGTGCCACAACAAAGCATGGTTTGCTGAGAAGTGAAAAGAAAATGCTTCCTTATTGTTCACGGAGTCCTTTTTATTTCTTGAACTTTTCCTTCTTGTGATTGTGTTGTTAAAGAACTTTGCAACAATTTTTGTGTTTGTTAGGATTAGCATTCTGTAAAACAGTTGTATCTATTCGGTTTTTAAAGAATTTAATGCATTAAAGTTTACTTTTGCTCATCTGGAGAGAGCTCTTCCCATGTTGACTTTGTTCATGAATTTCCTGCACTCCTCTTTACTTTCTCTTTTCATTATGGTATAAATGATAAACACCACAAAGCAATGACATGAAGGATCTGGCATTTTAATACCTACTTGAAGTCAATACAATAGATTATACAAGAACATTGATTAGCCCAACACTGTCCAACACTGGCCATAAAGAACTTTGAAGGACTTGAGTTTGGTTTCTTCAGCTCGACCACAATCACGCTGATGTTGTCTTGGCTACCTTGAGCCATGGCCAGTTCGGCTAGCACCGCAGCTGCCTCGGCGGCGTTACTTCCTCTCAGCCCCTCAAGGAACGTCCTCTTTATATGTCTGTCGAGGAGTCTCCTCATGACTTGGCAAACAACCTCATTAGAGAGCGCATCCCATAACCCATCGCTTGCTATCACGAGGAAGTCGTCCAACTCTGTTCTCTTGCTTACCGTGATCTTTGGCTCTGCTATCATGTATGGCTTCAAATAATAGTCTCTTGCAGCAAGTAAACGCTGCTATCAGACACAGACACCTAAAACTTCTGCTACACAGCTTCAATGGAAACGAACAAACACGGAGTGAGAGCTCAACTTGTGATCAACAAACAAGGCCATGGCCACGTCGCCATGACACAACATTGCTCGCGAATCCCTACGGTTCGTCACCACAACCTCCTCCTTCCCCACCACCGCCACCATCGCCGTCGACCCCGCCATCCTCATTGACGAGTCCATGTCCTTCCCTCTAACATCCTCGTCCATCTTTCCGCACGACGCCTCCATCACCTTCCTCCGCTTGCTCTCTCCACCTTCGTCGCTGCACATGCCGGTCCACCCCTCCATCTCCTTCACCAACAGCTAGTGCAGCTGGTCGCGGCAAGCATTCGCCGAATCAACTCACTATTATGAGCCGCGAACGTAGCCGATCCGAAGCGGAATCGGAGAGAACTGTAACTTCTTATCGCTTGGAGTCTACGACTTACAGCAAGAACATTCCTCGCCGTCTTGCGCTGGGAAACCACACCGGAGCAGGGCGGAGAAGGGACACAACGACGCAGGCCGAAGAAGCAACGAGCTGTGGGGCAAGGAGCGAAGATGAGCCAGCGCCGGAGCAAGGCGGAGGAGCAACGTGCTTTGTGCCAAAGAGCGGAGATGACCCAGCCTCGGAGCAGGCCGGAGAAGCAACGCAACGTAGAGAGCGAATTCTCACCCAAAATTTTGAATTGAGAAGGAAAGAAAGGAGGGAAGTGAAGCTGCAGTGTGGGGGCATTCGTTCTTCAGAAAGGAGGAGAGAGGAAGCGCCATTAATGCGTGCAGACCTACTCCAGAAAAGAGGAGAGAGAACAAAGCAACAACAGGTCTATCAATGACAGTAAATTTTTAAATAGAAAGAGGAAAATAATATATTTTGTGTGGAAAAATCAGTGGGGCTGCTCGTGCTCACGTGGAGCCACGCGTCACTTTCTCATTAGTCGGGGAGCATGCTGACTTGGCGCTCCGGGACCATCCAATATTTTCTCGAAGAAGATAGTTATAGTTGAGAAGGTGTCTGACATTCCAGACCCAGAGGTATCTTTAAGATAAATGTGCTTTCTGGATACTTGTCTTCGCTGGCCACCGCCTATATACAGTTTAGGGATACGAAATCCTGACCTAACATTTGCCGAGTTTGCAGCTTGATGCAACAGTAAGAGAAGCATTTGATTTGGCCTATGATAATATATATGCCTTCCATTTGGCTCAAAAATTACCTGAAAAGAGCATCACGAACATGAAAGTAAGAAGAAATGTTGCGTGATTTCTCCTTTTCAATTTAGTAATCTCACTTTGGCTCTCGGATATTGTGATCCTTTAGGGTGTCAGATGTAAAAGGGTGGCCAGGAGCATTGGCTCCGTAGGCCTTTATGTTCCTGGAGGTACTGCAGTTCTACCATCGACAGCACTTATGCTTGCAGTCGTAAGTGGATGGAAGTTGCCTATTCTGTTATTTTTTGCCACTACAACAAATAATTTGATTTCCATATATATCGAAGATTGGATTTACTTGACATCTGGTTTAATGCATGCTTCAGCCTGCGCATACTGCTGGGTGTGAAACTGTTGTTCTTGCAACTTTCCCAAATCGGGATGGCAGCATCTGCAAGGTAAATTTCCCTCCGAAAAGATGCTTTTTCTAGGGAATAAGCAATATGCACTGATTACACCTTTCATTTTTTTACCGCTCGAAGGAAGTGCTATACTGTGCAAAGAAAGCTGGTGTGATTCACATCCTTAAAGCTGGAGGAGCACAGGTTTTTTAACATGACGCAGACTAATAAAATTCTTTTATCTGTTTCTTCTGCATGGTTAGGTTTTCTTAATTTGTGGTATTGTTCTGCTATGCAGGCCATAGCTGCTATGGCATGGGGAACTCAATCCTGCCCGAAGGTACTTTTAATTGGTATCAATGGAATCCTTTATCATCAGGACTTTTTAGAGATGCTTGAATCTTTTCTCCAACAAATGCTAAGGATTGCGAAGTGCAGCCTCATAGTTATTGGAATCAGTGAAAATCCTGACCGGTGTTGTAGCTTAAGGCCATGAAAAGAGAAGGAATTAGCAAAGTCCATGAGAGGTCTATGGGCAATTACATGGTTCACCCATTTCTCGCCCTACTTGACCAAAGCATGTGGCAAAGAGTAATAATAGGGAGGGCAAGATTTCATTGAATGGCCAAACTTGAAGAGAGAAGTTTTTGGTTCAAAGTCCTTCTCTTATATACGTGAATACGAGAATATCAAATATTAATTGATTATGCAAACAGAAAATGCCATCGCGTTGAGGATTCTCAAATATCTACAATGAAACTACGAAATTAATATTGGTAGGAAAGCTTAATGTGGACGACCTTAGCTAAAGTTGTCTTACCAATGCCCTCCATTCCATATATTTCAACAATTTGTGTGGCTCCGGGTTTATCATCCAATAATACCAAGATATCCCCCATAGAATTATCGATTCCAACAAGTTTTTTTGGTGACAACCAACTGAAAGGCCTTCCTTAACTCGCTCATTGATGACCATTTTCATCAATTCTTCTTCGTGGCTGTTTATAACATGATCGGCGTTGGCTGTTTATAAAAATCTACGCCAACGCCGACCATTTTTGGAGCCATGGCCGTGAGTGACAACCGACCTCCGCGTCCACCTTCTACGTTGTCCCAGCGGCTGAGCGGCAGATTTGGAGACATCTGAGCAGTGGGTCGCAGTGGAGACTCTAGATCTGGAGCCACGGCCAACGGTTCCAGTCCATTAATCTCTGTTGAGTGGTGGAAGGAGAGAGATCAGTTTCAGCATGGCTTCTCTTTGCCGCCAGATTTGGAATCGAGGCACTGGGCGGAGGAGATGACCAAACTGGACTGATGTGGCGCCGCCAACTCCGACTTCGCCGGTGGCGATGGCGAAAGGAGGGGCGGAGGTTGACCTTGTGGCTGCTAAAGGAAGAGGAGGAAAAGAGAATGGTGGGCAGGGGGTTTTTAACAAATTTCTCTAGTACCAAGTGTCAATTGTTAATTGATTAATCAATCATAAACAAGCGTATATTACGTCATCCGTGACGCTTAGAAATCACTGTAAATTTTCTCATATAGGACTGAGGAATTACACCCTTTACTTGAGTCGAATTCAGTTTACAACTCAAACTCACATAATTTAACACGAAGAAGAAGAAAAGAGAAAATGAATGAAGGATGACCGAATCGATTTATATCCTTCATTTGAGTCGAGTTCAGCTCATAAACTCAAACTCAAACTCAAACTCAACCTGCGAGTTAGTAAAGGAGACGTGAGCGAGGAGAGAGAGTATCAGAATGGGGGGCCCAGATTCCCCCATTCTTTTTCTGCAGACCTGCTGTCATGACACTGATATTTAGAAGATATTGTCTGCCGCCCGGATTTGAAAATTTGCAAAATCCGGATTTCAAAAGTCGTGTCCCGTCAATCTCTCGTGTCCTTTTCAGCCCACTCCATTAAAGACGCCAATGAGGGCCGAGTTTATCGAGGAACCCAAGGGACGGCAATCGAAAAATCGCTATCCCTTTATTCGTGGTTCTAGTCAAAGGGCAATAAGGTGGTGATGGACAGGCAGTTTTGCTCCTGTAATGTAACGAGCCATTTCGTCAGGCAAAAATTAGCGGTGTCTTTGTCACTTATCAAGTATTCTCCGCGAAATCGCTCCATAACCGGTACATTAATTCGAGTTTTTTTTTTTTTGTGTTAATTTATTCAGTTTCAGCGGTTAGCTACTTCATTGATCTTTGCTGTTCAAACCATCTGAACAAGTATGTTGATGCATTTTAATGTCGTTATAGGATGGAGAATGAGTTGTTCCATGAAATCTTACAAGTTGAAGGATCTTACTCATGTGGAGCTCAATAGTTTAAAGACCCGGCCGCGTTTTGATTTCTCGAAATTGTTTAGCATAGTGAGTTCTGCTGTTCACTTATTCTTAATTATGTTTAGCTTTTGACAGAGGCACTGACTCTGATTGGGGGGCATTCTTTTTCTGCAGAGCTGCTGTCGTGACGCTGATATTTTGTCTGCCCCGCCCGGATTTGAAAATTTGCAAAATCCGGATTTCAAAAGTCGTGTCCCGTCAATCTCTCGTGTCGCTTTTCAGCGCACTACACTCCGTTTTCTTTTTTGGAACAGTTCAGCCCACTCCGTTAAAGTTAAAGACGCCATTTTTAATGAAGGGCCGAGTATATCGAGGAACCCTAGGGACGGCAATCGAAGGATCGCTATCCTTATATTCGTGGCAATCGGTAAATCGTTATCCCTATATTCGTGGTTCTAGTCAAGGGCAATACGGTGGTGATGGACAGGCAATTTTGCTCCTGTACTGTAACGAGCCATTTCGCCAGACAAGAATTAGCGTTGGCTTTGTCACTTACCAAGTATTCTCGGCGAAATCGCTCCATAACAAGTACGGTAATTCGAGTTTTTTTTTTTTTTTTTTTTTGTTAATTTATTCAGTTTCAGCGGTTAGCTACTTCATTGATCTTTGCTGTTCAAACCATCTCAACAAGTATGTTGATGCATTTTAATGTTGTTATAGGATGTAGAATTAGTTGTTCCATGAAATCTTACAAGTTGAAGGAGCTTAGTCATGTGGAGCTCAATAGTTTGAAGACCCGGCCGCGGATTGATTTCTCGAAATTGTTTAGCATAGTGAGTTCTGAGGTTCACTTATTCTTAATTATGTTTAGCTTTTGACAGCGGCACTGACTCCTTTGCGGTGTTTTCTCTTTTAGGTAAAACCGATTGTTGACGACATTCACAGTAGAGGCGATGCTGCAGTAAAAGAGTTGGTGTTCTCTCTGATTTTTTTTTTTAACTCGGTGTTCTTCCAATAAGTTAGAAGGAGTACCTTGTGATGATGTCAACACTCCTTTGGATTATAATGTCCAGCGTGTTTGCTTTCATAGATACACTGCGAGATTTGACAAAGTTGAGCAGGAGAAGATAGTTGAGAACGTGTCTGACATTCCAGAACCAGAGGTATCTTAAGATAAATGTGCTTTTCGGATACTTGTCTTTGCTGGCCAGCACCTATCCATGACCTCATCATTTTTAGGGATGCGAAATCCTGACCTAACTTTTGCCGAGTTCGCAGCTTGATGCGACAGTAAGAGAAGCATTTGATGTGGCCTATGAAAATATATATGCGTTTCATTGGGCTCAAAAATTACCTGAAAAGAGCATTGAGAACATGAAAGTAAGAAGAAATGTCATGTGATTTCCCCTTTTCAATTTAGTAATCTCATTTTGGCTCTCAGATATTGTGATCCTTTAGGGTGTCAGATGTAAAAGGGTGGCCAGGAGCATTGGCTCCGTAGGCCTTTATGTTCCCGGAGGTACTGCGGTTCTACCATCGACAGCACTTATGCTTGCAGTTGTAAGTGAATGAAAGTTGCCTATTCTGTTATTTTTTGCCACTACAACAAATAATTTGATTTCCATATTTATCGAAGATTGGATTTACTTGACATCTGGTTTAATGCATGCTTCAGCCTGCACAGATTGCTGGGTGTAGAACTGTTGTTCTTGCGACTCCCCCAAATCAGGATGGCAGCATCTGCAAGGTAAATGTCCCTCCGAAAAGATGTTTTGATTAGGTGATAAGCAATATGCGCTGATTACACCTTTGATTTTTTTATCGCTTGAAGGAAGTGCTATACTGTGCAAAGAAAGCTGGTGTGACTCACATCCTTAAAGCTGGAGGAGCACAGGTTTTTTAACATGACGCAGGCTAAAAATTTATTTTTTTATCTGTTTCTTCTGCATGGTTAGGTTTTCTTAGTTTGTGGTATTGTTCTGCTATGCAGGCCATAGCTGCCATGGCATGGGGAACTGAATCTTGCCCGAAGGTACTTTTAATTGGTATCAATGAAATCCTTTGTCATTAGGACTTTTTAGAGAAATGCCCGAATCTTTTCTCCAGCAAATGCTTAGGATTGCGAAGTGCAGCCACATAGTTATTGGAATCAGTGAAATCCTGATCAGTATTGAAGCTTAAGGCCATGAAAAGAGAAGGAATCAGTAAAAGTGCATGAGAGGTCTATGGGCAATTACATGGTTCAGCCATCTCTCACCCTACTCGACCAAAGCATGTGGCAAAGATTAATAATAGGGAGGGACAAGATTTCATTGAATGGCCAAACTTGAAGAGAGAAGTTTTTGGTTCAATGTCTTCACTTATATATGTGAATACGAGAATATCAAATATTAATTGATTATGCAAACATAAAATGCCATTGCGTTGCATGGATTCTCAAAAATCTACAATGAAACTACGAAACTAATATTGGAATGAAACTACGAAACTAATATTGGTTGAAGAGCTTAATATAGTCAATCTTAGCTAAAGTTGTCTTACCTATGCCCCCTATTCCATATATTCCAACAATTTGCATGGCACCCGGTTTATCATCCAATAATGTCAAGATATCCTGGGTAGCATTATTCATTTTGACAAGTTTTTTGGTAACAACGGGCTGAAAGGCCTTCCTTAACTCGCTCACTGACGACCATTTTCACTAGTTCTAGGGGTGATCGGTTCCCGGTTCGGTCTAGTTCCACCTTGGAACCAGGAGCACTGGTTCCTAAAATTGCGAACCGTGGATTGGACTGTTTGGTCCTAGGACCGGGAACCAGAATGGACAATTGGTTCCGGTCCGGTTTGGTCCAACAAAATCGGCTCTATTTTTTTTGCACTAAAGAGTGACCACGCTTTGGACCGATCAATTCAATTCGGTTCTCGGGCGGTTCGACAAAACTAATCACACATAATTACCACGTGCAAAATATTCACACTTGTGTGATTCATATACTTCGTGTGTTTTACACTTAACTTTAACCATGAATGCCATGAACAATTTGGTAAAATGTTGTGCTTGGCTTAGATTTTATAGACAACCTCTATTCTGCTCTTTGGGTGTTTAGTTGATGTGGTATTTTTGGAGGCTTGAAGTGCCTTGTGGGTCTCTTGGAGTCTTAGGGTGCGTTTGGGAAGACTTTTGGGGAAAGTTTTTAGCAAAATTCAAAGACTTTTAAGTTAAAAGGTGTTTTTCAAAATGCAAATTGTATTTGGTAAATTGTAATTTAAAAGCCTAATGTGAAGTACCTTTAAGGTGTTTGGGGGACAAAAGGACTTTTGTGAAAAAAAAAAAATTATCAAAAGAAAAATAAAAAATGAAAACCGGCAAGGGCAAGCGGCGGGCGGCGGTGACTCCCGGCGACCTCCAGAGACCTCGAATTTGGGCCAGCAAGGTCGCGCGACGCCGTTGCAACCTCGGGCGACCTCGGATTTGGGCCGGCGAGGTCGTGCGCGTTGCGAGACGCCGCCTTGACCTCCGAGAACCTCGATTGGCCGTCGTGAGGCTACGCAACCCTCGCCCGAGGTCGGGGGACCTCGGCGAGGGTCGCGCTTGGGTCGCGTGACCTCGGCTAGGGTCGTGCCTAGGTCGCGTGACCTCGCCGGCGGTTGCGCAACCCCGATCGACCGTCGCCGAGGCTACGCAACCCTCGCCTGAGGTCGCATGACCTCGGCGAGGGCCACGCAACCTCGTTGGTGGTTGCGCTACCCGAGCAGCTGCCGCCGGGGCCACCCTTGATGGAGAAGATGAACATGGACCCGAGTAGCTGTGGCCGGGGCCACCCTCGATGGAGAATATGAACGGTGGTCCTCACAACTCACAAGGGCAAAAAACGGAAAAACAAAAAGTTCGTAAGGACAATTTCAAAAAAAAAAAAAATATGAACAGTAATCGAACGAACATGCCGGAAAAGCCGAAAGCCCAAGGCAGGTCCTCCCTTGCCTTGGGCTTTCCGCCTTCACTAAGGCTGGCCTTCTCCAAAGGGGGCTTCAAATGTTTTTGCCAAACACCCTTACTTTAGCCCAAAGATCTTCAGGGGCTCAAAGATATTTGGCAAAGTGGTTGCCAAATGGAGTCTTAGTCCTACATCAAGTAGAAGATGAAACTAACAATGAGATTTTTTCTATAAATAAAAGAGTAACAAAAATGGTTTTAATGGTCTCTTGGCCATAGGAGATTGCTACCTCAAATTGCAATTTTGGTTGCAATAAGTTATTATGTTTATATATTATATTAATTCTATATATGTAAATTATATATAAAAAAATTTGGTTTAGTTCGGTTGGTCCCGTTCGGTCGGGTTCCTAGCTTGGAACCGGGAACCGGATCGACCGGCCACCGGTTCCAAAATTAGGAACTGGGAACTGGATCGCCGAGCGTGGGAACCGCCCAAAACCGGCCGGTTCGGTCCCGTCCGGCCGGTTCTGGTTCGGTGGTTCCGTTGCACACCCCTAAGTTCTTCGTGGCTGTTTATAAAACATTTGAGCTGAAATGCATCGGAAGAACAATCATATCTTGTTATATCTCATTATTACAATGCTACAGCACATAAGAGTAAAAGCTGCAAGCACAAGATGAGACACACAATTTATAGCCTCCTTTATAAGCAAGATCCTGTTGAAAGAGAATAAACAAGGTTTTGAAAGAAAATAAAATATGAAGAGGTCTTTGTGTGCTTTTGAGTATTCAGATAAGGACTGTGTGCTTGACCGAACAGTATCAATTAAAATTGTGCTCTGTGCTTAAACTGGATTCAAAGTGGTAGAACTCGTTCCCTGTTGTTCAGTCATTGTGAAAAAAAAAAGAAAAGTCACCTGGGCATCTAATGATTATCATGTTGGTTTGCTTTTATTTTTCATAGGTTGAGAAGATATTTGGTCCTGGAAATCAGTATGTCACTGCTGCAAAAATGATTCTCCAAGTACGAATGAGCACTAATTTCAGCATTTTTCACAAATAAATGGCTGGAGCCAGATACCATTTGCTGAAATTATTTTTACCAATTAACACCGCATGTGTAATCTCATCACCTTAACAGAACAGTGAAGCAATGGTTTCCATTGACATGCCTGCGGGTCCTTCGGAAGTTCTTGTCATTGCAGACAAGTATGCTAGCCCAGTCCACATAGCAGCTGATCTGCTATCCCAGGTGCTTTTGTTTTGTGAAGTGATTTGACATGTCTAATGAATAAAACAACTTATACAAGTGGTGCTGCATTTGATTTGTATTCAACTGATTCTAAATCATGGTCTGGGGATATATTATGTAGACATTTGCATTGGTACAATGAGTTTGCCTTGCCTTCTTGTCTAGAAATAGGCAGAAAAGTCTTCTACTCACCATTTGGAAATCAAATAGGCTGGTTTTTGTTCCTCTATAGATTTACTACTTGTAGAAGAGCAAATTAAGAAAAAGAAAAGAATTAAGTATTCTGTAGTTTGTCTCACTTTTGATTGTGTTCTTAGATGTTACAAAAGTTGTAGATGATCCAGTTGCACTTAGCTTAAGACTTTCACTCTAGGTTAGTAGCTAATAAGGCAAGTGAGTTTCATACTGCATCTTGGAAGAAAATGATCTGCTATGAAAAATATTCTCAAGAGAATGAAAGTTAGGAAATATTCTCAAGGGGAGAAGTTGAATCCTCATAATAATTCAGAACACATCTTGTATCGGACTGATTTAACAAAGTGGTTCCAATGGCTAGCCTAGCTGGATCTATCCAGAAAAGGAGGAAAAAGTTCAAAATGCTTATACAGAGGACAGAAGGAGGAAATATCTTGCCCATGCTTTTTGTTTGGTGGAACTTTATACTGCCATCTGCACTTGATTCTAATCTGTCGTGCCTCCGGCATGATTGTGTTTATATGGTTGGCTTGTTTCCTTGCTTCTTCCATGTAGCTTTCTTATGATGCATTATCATTATCATTTGGTCTCTATGAATTTAAGGTGCATCATTTAAATAACAGTTCTACTCTATGGATTTTTAAGCCATCAAATTTGTGAAGAATGTGATGGCTCTATTCTAGATGTAGGCTGAATAATTGGCTTCAAATACAATGTTTAGCAGAATATCAGGCACCGCAATTTGTGCAATGAAATTCTTAGGGGGACCTAGTTGTTGTTTCTTACAGGTTAAAAGTTTTAAAGGTTACTTTCAGCTTTCTTTATTGCTTTGAGAATCTTATTTTGGAACCTTGAGCACTGTGTGGGATGTGAGAAGGATGCCTACACAATCTGTTTATGATGTGGAGTCTATCTCAATGGTAACCCAGTGAGATGCTATAATCTTTCTGTAGTTCCATGCTGCCCTTCATCCAGAAAAAAAGAAGAATAAAACGAAGGATCACCCTTCCGGCTGTTGGACATCTTGTAATGGCATCAAACATGGTTCAGTCATGCTTCTAACTTTTCTTATAAAGTGCTTACCTTTCCTGTTTCATCTCTATGGCAATTACAAGTTTGAACTTACTGGAGTGCAAGGGTAGTGATTGCTTTCCCTTAGTCTTATCGTTCAGTCAATAATTCTCTCCCAAACCTTATAATGGGAGAACAGAGAAACACTCTGCCTAGCATTTTTATGGCTTCCTCTTCCTAGTACCGGGTGTCTTAAAGTACCGGAGAATTTCGTTGCTTTCATTAATGTTTGTACAAATGTATGGAGTTGTGGTACAAACTGCGCTATGGATAACTATTCTGGCTCCTCTTTTCCTTTGGTTAAGTATTTATCTCTGCTTGTTTCCTGAGATAAATACAGATGTCTAATTTGTGGTTGGGACTGAATTGCTACGATGCGGTAAAACCTTGGTCTTTGCAGCAATAGTTGAAAATTTGAATGCTGTAGATCCACTAGTGATGCTTAAGAAGCTTTGAATATGATGCCTGAGAATTTGTACTGTTCCTTTCCAAGAATTTTTTATTCTATTCAAATACTATCAATTAGATCCTTTTTTATAAACCTTCATGAACTTTTAGAATTGATCCACCAAAATTCCAGCCTACAATACTATATAATCTTCATGGGCACTTGTCACAATCCCAAAATAGTACTTCCACTCTTGATTTACGTCAAACGACCAGAAAGGAAGCAAGGCATGCTCAAAAATCAACTTGCAAGTGTCTGTTTTTTCCTTGTTTAGTTGATATACTATTGTTGTGGAGTTATTTGCATTTCTCTGGAACTTTGTGCCGTAAATTCAAGTTCTTGTAATCAATGGTGGATAAAGTATTCTTTTTTTCTTTAATTCATTGGCATGAAGCTTGATCTTTCTAAAATTATTCCATGCTGCGTCAATTACTTTCGGCCATCATCTGCTTATGTTATGTTCCTGAGATCATTGCTCCCACATGATGCACATGGTTTTTGTCTGTTATGTTCCCTGTTCATAGTCTAAATTGTTAACACATGAATCATCATTGTCAGGCTGAACATGGTCCTGACAGTCAAGTCGTTCTTGTCTTAGCTGGGGATGGAGTGGATATAAAGGCTATTGAGGAAGAAATAAAGAAGCAGTGTAGGAGTCTTCCTAGGGGAGAGTTTGCTTTGAAAGCTCTGAGCCACAGCTTCATTGTGTTTGCTCGTGATATGGTTGAGGTTGCACCACTAATATCTCACTGTTCAGAATGTCTTATATTTTATTGTTGCTCAGAAGAATTTAAGACCTGGACTTTGATTTTATCTGATGTCCATGCTCTAAGTCAGCTGTTTGTTTGAATATGTGCATAGTCTATTCGTATCCTTAGTACAGGAGGAAATAAAGTGTATCATAAGGTTGCCTGCAACATACGCATCTGGTGTGATGGCTAGGCCTATTTAAAGTCTAAAACGGATAGCATTTGGCTTATATTAAGGAGTTTTTACTTCTTTTTCTGCAAAAAAATTCTCATGTGTTGCTTCACAACTTCATTCCCTCGGGGAGTTGGAGTCATTTCTATTGTCTCATCCAATCTCAAATGTGTATTTTTTTTCTATTTTCATGTTTTTGACAAATCCCAAATTAGTATTAATCAATTTACTTAAAACTAATTTTTTGATTATGAAAATTCCTAAATTAGTGTACTTGTGACAAATTTATCCCAAACTAATTTTTTTTTACCATGGAAATCTCAAATTGGTACACACGATAGATTTATCTTTCGTTAACTTTTGTCAAATTTTATCAATAAATTTACTAACGTGGATGATACATGGTGATGTGGTATGGTCATGTGGAAATCCATAAGATTAATATTACGGAAAATCCCAAATTTGTCATAGGTATATCATTAAAATTGTTATGAGTGTATCATTTTGGGATTTTTTGTAATATTTATCTTATGGATTTTCACGTGGTCTTATCATGTCACCATACCAGATCACCGTGTGCCATCCACCTCAGCAAATTTATTAGTAAAATTTAACAAGCTAACGGAGAGTACATTTATCATAGGTATACTGGTTTAAGGTTTTTGGTGATCAAGAAATTAGTTTTGAGGTAAATTTGTCATGGGTGTACGGGTTTTCTATGGTCAAAAAATTAGTTTAGGGTAAATTTATCGTAGGTGTATCAGTTTGGAGTTTCTTGCGGTAAAAAATTTAGTTTTGGTAGATTTGTCACATGTGTATCAGTTGGGGATATTTCATGGTATTAACCCTTTAATATACACACAAATTCATGCATTCACTTGCTATTGATATTAATAGAATTGCTTATGTATGCAGGCAGTTTCCTTCTCAAATTTGTATGCCCCTGAGCATCTGATCATCAATGTAAAGGATGCTGAGAAGTGGGAGAGCTTTATTGACAATGCAGGTGTAATTTGTGGATTGCAACATTGCTGTGTTCGTTGATTTACCTTCTTGATCTATAATTCCCTTAATATCATGTCTTGAATGTGTTGCTTCTAATTGTGTTTTATTAATTGCTGGTATAAAGTCATTTTCCGTGATAAAAACTAAAGTATATTTCCAATATAGCTTTGAGCTTGCCTTAGTTTGGCTGGAACCCCCATAAAGTCTTCCGATTTTTTGCAGTCCATGGGTTGGCTGCATTTGGAGATCTACCGTTTTCTTCCAAGTTTTATTTTTTTTGGGTAAAGGTTTTCTTCCAAGTTTGACTTGCATATAAATTTACTACATTGAAGTTCAGTCTCATCTCATTGGAGTCCCTTTAGCCTTCCTCCTATGATGAATTTCTAAAATTCACTGCGAGCTTCTTTAGGATTTCTGTGAAGTAGATATGTTAATGGTTAGTCCCTAGTAAACGATTTACACAGTTTGTGCTTACTTATAAATATAACCCATTTCATTATTTAAGTGGTTAATCTATTTTGGGTAATGAAGTACTTGTTATTCTTTACTCGTAGGTTCAAGAATTCCTGATGAATTTTAGCGACACATTTCCATGCATAATATCATTAAAAATTTTTACAATTTTTTTATTGTTGGTATCGACAATAGGTATGAAAAATGTCTTAACATATCAAATTTTGTTTTTTAATCTGTTGAGGTATGGATTCAATTGTGACTCAGCGGCTAGGGAGACCAAGCGTAAACTAATCGAGAGAGTAGTCAGCTCTATGGATGGAGCCCGATAACTTTAGTATGCATCTTTCGCTAGAAAATAAAATCTATGAAGTATGCCATGACTGCTTAGAAATCTTTAAGATTAATTTGTTACTTTCTTGGAGAAAAGTTGTTCTGTCTTGCAATTCCTTATAACTGGCCGTCCCATGTTTACCACTTATAATCAGACCTTGAAGAATTTTTCAGGTATTTAGAATGGGAGGTCAGGGGATCAAATGTTCATTATGATTATTTTGCAGAGCAGATCTAGGTGAATTTTAGTCTTAAAAATTCCTATCTTGTGCTAGTGCTATAGATGGTGGATATTTGTGGTTGAGAATGAGTGTGCTAAATTAACAGCATCATATTTCACTGCGAGAATGTGCTAGCTCTTTTGTGATGAACAGTTCTATCCTAATGCATAAGGGAAGAAAGAATGAAAGTGTTGAATGTTTATCTATCCTTTATTATGCAGGCTCTGTATTTTTAGGCCAGTGGACGCCAGAGAGCGTTGGAGACTATGCCAGCGGGACAAATCATGTCCTTCCGACTTATGGGTATGCACGAATGCATGGTGGAGTGTCTCTTGACTCCTTTCAGAAGTACATGACAGTTCAGTCTATGACAGAGGAAGGGTTGAGAAACCTAGGACCATATGTGGTTGTTATGGCCGAAGTTGAGGGATTGGAAGCCCACAAGAGAGCTGTTACCCTTAGGCTTGAAGACATTGAGGGCAAGGGTGCGTTCGGTAATAATTTATGTGTAGAATTAGTTTTTTTATAGTTCTGTTTTATGCAATTACTAAATGCGTTCTTTTATTCTGAAATTCGTGCAGGAACACAATCAGAAAAAAATTAGCACAGAAACTGTTCCCATTGGAATTAAAAAAAAAAAAAAAAAAACAGAAATGCATTTGGTAGCAGCTATTGGTGCCAAAATTGGTCTACTGGGCCTCGAAAGTGAACAAAGAGTAATCTGGCCTAGCGAGCGAGAATCAGTAGACAATGGGCCAAAAAGACAGCTGTCAGAGACAAAGGTGTTGAAGGGTGTGACATCAGCAAAATAGTCGGGAGGAACAAGATAAGAAAAGAAGCGGTTATGGGGAATCGGCACCAGTAAGAATGTAGACAAGGCAAAGCAATTATTGCTTTGGAGTCGAAGTTCCTGAAATTATTCGAAATCAAAGAGGTAATCGCCGAAAGGCAGTTACTTGCAGAATCTCACTATAAATATCCAAAGAGCCGTTCGTATAAAAGATCTTTTTGCCAAAATTAATGATCAAAGACATATTGACTTAGTTATCTTTTCCTTTTATTGCACTTTTACATTTAATTGTGCATTTACTTTTTTCTTGTATTATGTTTGCTTGTAATTTAAAGACGTGTCGCCTTCTTTTTGGAACAACACTGAACTCATTTCAAATAATGAAGTCGAAGCTTTGCCTTTTCGATGGAAGATTTTATTGAGGGAACCTTTCCCTAGCGAGCATTTTTTTGTCACGCTTTGAATTATTATGTTGTCATTAGGAGGTGTTGATAGCAAAAATAAGGAATCGGGAAAGTCGCTCCTCTGCTGACCTCGCCCCCACAGCGCTTGGGGGAGAGTAAAGTCGCTCCTCTGCTCTGTGATTTTCTGGTTAGAATGCAGATCTGTTGATGATGTCAACACTGGCGGTAATTCTGGATACATTCCTCGCGGATTGTTTGAAGACCAGAGAAGGGAGTTGGCCCCGAGTTTAGCGGTGATGACCACCATGAGAAGAATGTTTGAAGAGTAGAAGAATGATTTGACAAACCATGTGGCTAATCATTTGTCTAGTGTCTTAACTTCTGTGCTTACTAATCTGGTCACTAAATTAACTTTGAGAATGGGATCGTTGTACCAAGAGAATGTAGCCCATGTGGGTCAAACTAGTTCGATTCCATCTCTCGTACAAGTTCCGGCCCAACCTGCTATTGCAGGCGTTTCAAATCTGTCAATGGCGTTAATGACCAGACTCAAGGCAGTTAGGTTGACTGAACTAGAGTGCTTAGAGCCGCAGTCCTGCCTAGATCGATGCCAAACACATCTAATGGGACAAATCTAGGGAGAGTGATCGGTGATACTTTGAACTCAAGCGCAAGTAGGTGTTTTGTAATAGTTGCTTCCAAATCAATCGGTTAGGGGGCATCAATGCGAGGTGTGGATGATATTGGATCTATCCTTGTATCGATCTCAGGATATTAGCCTTATCAACCACAAGGAGAGCATAGAGATCTTGGTGCTCGGCCCATTCGCCACCCAAGGTGCAGTTTAATTAGGGACATCAGGTGTTAGACCCTGTGAGGGATTAAGGAGTGATTGAACAGGTTGCTTGCTTGGTCATGTAGTAGATGGGCTTAGATGGAGGTGTCCTGGGACTCGTTTATCGCAAATCGTACCCAAATTGGGTTGATAACATCACATATCTGAAGGATTATAAGATCCCTGAGTTTACTTTCTTTATTAGCGAAGATGATCAGTCAATGATAGAGCCTTTTAGTCGATTCACGGCTCAATGTGTTGATGATGTTAATAATGACAGGAGGATGAAGTTAAATTTATTTCCTCTATCATTGTTGAATACGGCTTTTACTTGGTATATACGCTTTCTCGAAAATTTGGTACAAAATTGGGAGAAAATGGAGAATAAGTTCCATATTCAGTTTTATCGCCTAATTCCTGAAGTAATGTTATTAGATCTAGGCATCGTAAAATAGTTTAACAATGAGATGGTGTATCAGTATGTCGTCTGATTTAAGAAAATGAGAAATTGGTGCCTGGTCCTTTTCCTAAAAAAGGAGGTTGCCAAAATGGCCAAGAGTGGTCTAAAGTTTGCCTTGAAAGAGCATTTGGCCAAGCAAAAATTTGCAGATTTATTTTCACTAGCTGCTGCAGCAACTCAGTATGAGAACCTTTGGAAGGAGAAAGACAAGAAACCTTATCGGGATTACAAACAAAATGTGGTGATATACGATCTTGAAGAATATTCTAAAGATGAAAATGCTCAAGATGATGCCGCTGAGATCACGGTAGCAAAGATGACTTTTTATAAGCCATACGTTTGCCAAGCATTGAAACCCGCTAGCGTGAAGGAGTCGGTTATGCTTGGGGTCAAGGATGCATAGAGGTATTCATTCAATGTCACCAAGTTAGATGAAATTTTTGATCTCTTGATACCCGACGGGGTAGTAAGATTAACCAAGGGTCAAACTATCCCAAGTAAAGAAGAAACATGCAATATGAGGTATTGTAAGTGGCATAACTTTTGGAGCCATTGTATCAATTATTACAACGTTTTTAGAAAGGCAACATAGAAAGCAATCCGCCAGGGTAAAATCAAGCTCATCGAAGGAGACAGGATGATGGAAATCGATATGGATCCTTTCCCACAAATGACCAGGATGGTGTCAACAGCCTTTAGAGGTTACCCAATTGAAGGACCCTATGTCAGAGGTTTTGGAGGGAAATCATTCATTGATACTGTGACATTCAGATTTTCGCTCGACGTATTGTGAGCGCCAAATGTTTAACGATCCACGCCATGTCATTGAACTTGTCATCGGACCGCACCAATTGCACCATGTGAGGACTTTCCACCTTTGCTCGTTCCCGTCATTACCGAGCCACCTAAGCCTCATTTGTAACGCCATCGCTTCACAGCGATGCCAACTCGACACTGCATTACAACTCGACAACCACGTTCCCCCGTCAGCGTGTCAAGTCAGCACGTTGCTGCTATCACGTAACCAGCTATTCCCACCATTAGTAGCCATGACTTTTCCCCCAGTTGTCATAGATTTGAAGCTGCTGATTCCACCGAAACGGCAAGAGAATTGTGCGCAAATATAAAAGCCATTTCTTCTGCTTCTTCTTCATTTAGCCAAAGGTGTTCATGTCCTTTTGCTTCTTCGTGACCTGCCTCTTCCTCTCCATTTTCGCCGCATATGACGAAGACTACCATGACCTCACCGCCGGCGACATCCCTCATCCATCAAGCCGCTCGCGTTGTCTTCCTAGGTTGCCGCAACTCGCTGAACCACGGCCAATGCTCATCCAAGACTTGAGGCAAGTGATTTACTGCTGTTTATACTACGTAGGTTAATTTCTGTACGGTGGGGTCGATTTCCTCGAGTATTAGTTGCCTCAATTAAATTCGTGCTTGATTATATTCATCGACGATTTCGGGATATTCATGTTGCAAGTCGTGTTAACAATTCGGTACCTTTGAGTATATTAATATGTTATTAAAATATTGATTACTGAGATTTAAGTGCATTTGAGTTTGAATATTGTGAAATGTGGATGGAATCCGGGAATGCGATTAATTAAACTTTGGTTTACTATGCACGGTGGTCTTGCTGATTTTATACCGATTTCCGTGGTACAAATTTGATGGGACTTTCTTCACAAAAGTTGTGCATTTTGGCATGTTCTACGACATATTTAAATTGCAATTTTTTTGGACATTGTATGTGCAAAATATATTTCAAAAACTGTTCGACTCTGAAATTATTTATTATTATTATTATTTTTTTTTTGGTGAAAGTAAGTAATTGTATTGAGCTTTGCTAACTATATAAGATGAAATCTCGGCACCAAAACTTGCACTCAGATTGATATGACGTCAAGGTGAGTGGAAGGGTGCCGAGGTAAAAAACAGCAAGCAACAAACGGTAATAGCCACCACACAGTAGAGAAGGGCCAAACAACGGCCACCACTAGCAACCAAAGGAAAAAAACAAAAGGCAAAAGATGGATCAAACGGACGCAGCTGTTAGGGAAATTCCTTATGATGTTTTGAAGATGACAAAGTAAATCAAAGACTACTAATGTGTTTGATGGTTGAGTAACAGATTATGTAGATGATAGAACATGTAAATGATATTATCAAAGTTTATATTTGGAAGAACCAGAAGATAGACTCTATGCTGAAGCTGAATTTATTCAGATTGTGTATAGATCTTAAGGCTAAATTTGTTCAGAAACGGATTATGTTCAGACTCAGATTGTAAAGTCTATTGCTCTCAGACTTTACATCCAGAACGAGACAGAACATAATATAAGTCCAATCATATAACAGCTAGTGATCTGGTTTGGATTCTACATTAAGATTGATTTGATTGACTCAATCTAATTGATTGACAATTGGATCTTCAAGACAAGAATTTTCTATACGAAGAAACTTTATTTATGGAAACCAAGATTTTGTTTGTATGGGCGATCATAATCAATTTGAGATTCTACTTCTATCACTCAACGGCTACCAAATCTTCTAGATACAGATCTATCTTATGGGTAGATTGGAAGACGATCCTTAAGATACTGTCTAACGTCTAGTTTGGAAGTGGAGGAGTACTTAAGGAGATGAAAGACCAATGAGCAAGTAAGAGACGGAGCGTAAAATTTATAATTTCAAAGTCTAAGCAATCTTCGATCATACACTTGTCTTTTGTGAGCTTAAACGTTTGTGACCGTGAGATAAATACCAAAAGAGTGACTTAGTGAGATAGTGTGATCTACTACTAAATGTTTGCACTCAAAGTTGTAATCTCTTATTGATTGCATAGTGGAATCTAGCTAGAAGGCTGTTAGCGTGGGAGAGGGGACGTAGGCTTGATCTAAGCCGAACCACTATAAACCTTGTATTTCTATTCTCTTTCCTTGAACTCCTTTATTTTATTTCGCATTTATTTTCCAAGGTTTATTTTAAACACCTATTCACCCCCCTCTAGGTGTTCTTACTAGTCCTATCAATTGTTATCAGAGCCAAGTGCTTGTTTTATTGAAGTGTTTTTACTTTTGAGCTAAATATCTTTTTTGGCTAGTATCTTGGCACCACGACTTATGGAGGGACAGAGCAACACAAGGCCACCATATTTTGATGGAAGGGAATATAACGTGTGGAAGAACAAAATGAAAGCATTCCTAAGATCCAGAGATCCCTTGCAATGTGATGTTGTGGAAAAAGGAATCGATCCCATTTCTGCGTCTACATCAAATAAAAATAGCAAAGACAAAGAAACCAAACCCCCTACTCCTATGTCTCGGACGAAGATGTCCAAAAGAGAAGTTCTTGATACAAAAGCCATTTATTCTTTATATTGTGCTTTGTCTCCTGCTGAATATAACAGAATCTCTTCATGTGAAATAGCAAAAGAAGTTTGGGATAGACTTCATGTTACATATGAAGGGACTAATCGTGTAAAAGAGACAAAAGCAAACTTCCTGCTCGGCAAATATGAATCCTTCAAGATGAAGTAAGGAGAGTCAATTGGAGATATGTTCAGCCGTTTTACAGAAATTGTAAATGGTTTAGCATATCAAGGTCAGCCCATTTCTTCCCCAATGAAGGTCAACAAACTCTTACGAGGTCTTTCAAAAGATTGGAATCATGTTAAGACCTCGATTTGAGAGACTCGGAGGATTATGCCACTTTTCGTTGATGAATTGATTGGCACTCTTCAATCTTACGAAGTGGAACAAATCAATGATGAAGATCCCGAAGGTAAGAAGTCCATTGCTTTAATATCTAATGCTGATTCTAATGATACAGACTTAGAAAATGACATGGACGATGAAGAATTTGCTTTTATGATTAAGAAATTCAAAAAGCTGAGTAGAAAAGGAAGGAAACTCAGTGGAAGAAAACAATACAAGCAAAATGGCCAGAAAAGAACCATGAAAGAAGATGACAAGCAAGAAAATATATGCTTGATGGCATATTCAAATTTAGACTCAAATTCGGAATTAGAGTTTGACTCAGACACAGACTCAGAATCAAAATCTGACTCAAACACAGACTCAGAATCCAATGAAGAAATTGAGGTAAGTCATTTAGAATTTCCTACTAAAGTTCTTAAGTATATAAATGAGCTTTGCTTAAATCTGAAATCTTCTCTTAAAAGGATTTTCGAACTAAAAAGGAGAATTCTTGACTTATGCAACAGGATCTTTCTCGAAAAGAAAAGTTTGAAACTTTGCAAAAAGATTTTCTACAAACAAAAGAAAGTCAAGATTTACTTGTCAAAGAAAATGATTCTTTAAAAAATGAATTTTCAAATATTTTGACAAAATTTTCAAATGGTTCAAAAACAGTAGAGCATATCCTTTCCATGCAAGTACCTTACTATAATAAGTTGGGACTTGGTTTCAAAAAGGAAAGTGATTCTCTAATAGATTTTCCTAAGGTCAAGGAGATACTTAGACAAAGACCTCCTAGACTTGCGTACGAGAAGCATTTTGAAAGAATTTTTACAAAACTTATTGGTCGAGATGCCCTCAAGTGTTCAAATTGTGGAGACTCAAAATATTTTGAGAAAGAATGTCCTAAAGTCTAGAGACCTATTAAGAAAGATTTGATAAAAACAAAATATTCTACTAACTCTCATGGACCCAAGAAAAAATGGGTACCAAAGAAAATATGAATTGTTTTTGCAGGATATAAAGAAGAAAGAAGAAAGAGAATTTGGTAAGGAAGGTAAATTTTTTAATTTTATTTGGGCACATAATTCTCATATTCGACATATCCTTGATTGATTTAGATTTTATTATGACTGTATTCTATGATTTGAAGAAAGAATCGTGTGATTATTTTTGATATCTTGCTCAGAGACAATTAAGTTTATTTTGATTTTATACTCTCAGATTTTGTCATATTTTATAAAGTGGAAATTTGTTTTACGTGATATTAAAATATTCTTTCTTAGATATTCAATGATTTTATTTTGATTTTATTGTGCTTTGACTAAGTGAGAATTTATTTTTCAAGACATTATCGTGCAAGATATTCTTTCCTTAAATACTTCATTATGATGAGTTTAGAAAGAATATTTGATTATCTATGGAGATTTTATTTTTTGCTCTAACAAAATGGAAGGATCCAAATTGATGGATACCAAAAAGGAAATGAGTTGATTGCAGGAAATTCTATGAGGGAAGAATGATTGCGAATCTACGCAAATTTTGGTGCAATCAGAAAAATATCTCCTACGAAGATTGGTAATGTTTTTTCAACGGTATATTTCAAACATATACCATGGGTAAGAGAATATTTTTTATCATTCCGCCTTACAAATTTCTACGTGTATTTATCATAATTTTGGATGATTGTTTATCATTTATATTGCAAATATCTTTTGTCATAAATATAAAGTATTGCAAGTTTTTACTTGATTTGGCATGTGATAAAAATATCAACCTTCTTTTTGTGAAATAATTCAATAATATATTTTTGAGATTTATGCTTAAGGAAATCCCTTTAATCTTGAAAGATATTATTGCATATTCATGGATATTCTTGCTATATTCTTAAAAGATATCTTATATCTAGCAAGTTTTGATCCGCAAATTGGAGGAAGGTATTATGTGATATTTTTGCAAGGATTGTTATCTATTATACAAGAATTTGCAAGTGACAAAAGAATCTTCCATATAGATTTTGGAAAGCTTGATCTGAAAATTATGGAGATTCTATACTATCTTCTGGAGGCTCAAAGATTCCCTTCCTTGTGCAAAGTTTTGGCAAATTGTTAAGGAAATCCCTAATGAGTCGTACGAAAAGTTGAGTAGTTCTGAATTTTAATAATTGATAATTTTATATATGCTATTCAATTTATTTATTTGAAGAAAGGGCATTATATATTATGTGGATATTATTGCAGCTTATTTGTGCAAAAAGTTCGTTAAGTTTATGCAGGTTGAATTCAAGAAGAGCTTGATTGAAGAAAATAAATTTTTGCCTTGAATTTCAAAATGCAAGTGATCGTTGCGGATGTTGTTGCTATAAAGGGAATAATGGAAAAATATTCCGTTCAACGTGCACAAGCAACAATTGTTTCTATTCGCATATATTGTAATGATGATAGGGGGAGAAAGCGAATCCAAAAGAAAAGGAAAAGAATAGTGATCACTTCAAAAAGGCAACAATTTGAGGGGGAGCCTTGATCAATTATGGAAAAATAATTTTGAATCAATCATAATCGTGATCTTATTATGGAAGCAAGGAAAAGGTAAATGTGATTAGAACTTACCAAGTTCTAAAAAATCCGGTTAGTGCATCTTTTATTATCTTTTGTCATTAACAAATCTCTTATTGAGATTATCGTTTTATTATGACAAAAGCGGTAAGTAAATTTTATAATGTATCTGTGATTTTTATTGGATATTTTCTGATATATATGATCGGAGTGAGCTATATTGCATATCTTTAATAGTCGATTTACTTTATAAAAGCTGATTTTTTAGAAATTGTGTTTCATGCAAGATATTTGTTATCATTTTATATTCTCTATGTGATATGTTTTCCATTATTATCGCTTTTTGATTATGACAAAACGGGGGAGAAGATATGAATATACATATGTGTTGATTGGTTGATATTATTTATTGCATAATATTAAGCTGCGATTATTTTTCTATATAATGTTATGCTCAATTTATTTGCTATCTTATGATATCCTTTGATTTAAATTAATATTTTTAAAAGCATGTTTACAAATCTGCATATTCAGAGATTGTTTTGTCATAATAAAAAATGGGGAGATTGTTAGGGAAATCCCTTATGATGTTTTGAATATGATAAAATAAATCAAAGGCTACTAACGTGTTTAATGGTTGAGTAACAGATTATGTAGATGATAGAACATGTAAATGATATTATCAAAGTTTATATTTGGAAGAACCAGAAGACAGACTCTATGCTGAAGTTGAACTTATTCAGATTGTGTCCAGACCTTAAGGCTAAATTTGTTCAGAAGCAGATTATACTCAGACTTAGATTGTAAAGTCTATTGTACTCAGACTCAAATTGTAAAGTCTATTGCTCTCAGACTTTACATCTAGAACAAGACAGAATGTAATACAAGCCCAATGGTTTATTTTAAACACCTGCCTTATTAGCAGCTAGATCACCCTAAGCACCAAACCAAAAAACAAAAGGCATAGCTTAAGTGTCCCAGTCTAGAGAAGTTGCGACTGGCACAAACTAGGGGGGAATCTTGGTGAAGCAACCAACCCTAAGGACCTCGGCGGTAGCTCAGCACAAGAATGTCCACCACAAAAGAGTATCTAGTTCGAAGGAGACGGATGATGGAATAGCTGTTCTTAGGGATCGAACCCGCCACTGAAATAGCAGTTACACGGAGAGCAGCTTCATGGATTCGGTCAAGGATCACTTGGAGAGAAAACAATCGGATTGAAGCCCCAGGCATGCTAGAGTCTCCTGTTCCTTGTGGTACTGTCGACATTCCTGAAAGTTAGAGCTTTATCTCGGACAACCTTAAGGAGATGGTTCTTCAGGGCTGGGATCACAGGAGTTAGCTCTCTAAACAAAATATCATTCCTGTTCTTCCATATAATGTGACAGAGGGCTCCAAGGGAGAAACGGGCAATGCACTTAAAGAATTCCTTACCCGAGCGTAGAGTCATAGCCCATCGAAGATTATCCGCCCATGACTTGTTGCGCCAAGGTAGATTGCACCTAGCGGCCCAAAAAAAGGCAAGGCCGCAGGTGACACAGCACCCAAAGAACAAATTGTCTATAGAGTCCGGAGTTTCATTGCAAAAAGCACACAAGCCACTATCAATTCTACCATATGACAATAATAATGCTTGGGTAGGGAGCCTATACTTTGTAATAAGCCAGAGATTGAACTGGTATCGGGGTAAGATGGAAGAACTCCAAATGAAGGTGTGCCAGGAGACTCGATCCTTCTTTTGCCTCATGGCCTTCTAAGCCGAGGCGACTGTGAAAGTCCCAGACGGACACTCCTTCCATCGGAGAGAAAGCTACCACGAATCCAGAACATCCTTCAAAGGCTGACCATTGGGGGAATAAAGATCCGTAATGGTTGCCTGCCATGGAATCCCAAAGCTGTAGATGAAAGAGTCTGAGAAGATTAGATTTAATGGTCCCCTAAGGTGCCAGTAGTCGAACCAGAGGGAAACCGAGCGTCCATCCCCTATACTCCACTGGAAGTAGTTGTGGTAAGGCCTCCTAAGTTGGAGGATCTTCTTTCAAGCCCACGAACAGTAGGTTGGTTTGCTGGCAACTTAGAAATTTTTTCTTTTTAAAAAGGTGGAGTGGATCCACCTGCACCATAAGGACTCTTTATCAGAGAAAATGATCCATATATGCTTGAGCATAGCCGCCTTATTATAATCCTAAAGCCTTTTAATGCCAAGACCTTCCTCATCTTTTGGAAGGCAAACATCCTCCCAAGCAACCTTCACTCCCCCCTAACCAGGGCGGGGCCTTTCTAGAGGAACTGCCTGAGGGTTCGCTTAATCTGGTCCAATACAGCTATGGGAATAATGAAAACACTAGCTGTTGCGACCTAAATTTCGGGTGCACAACTTACAGTTTAGGCTAATGGACTACTAAGTTTAAAACTTAACTTGGGCTCTCCCAAGCCTATACCAATTTGCGACTTAGGTTTCAATTTTTTTTAATGGATTTTATCTAGGAGTCGCCACTAATCAGTTTATGGTAGGTCGATTAGACACCTAAGTAAAATAATGGGAGAATTATTTTATTCCTACGAACTAGAGACTTTGGGTACGGGGATTTGGTTACACTAGACTTCTCTAATGCCCTTTTTGTACCATTTCTTTTTATTTTCGAAAAATGTGTTTGCAAGCAGTTTTTATTGATTTTAAATCTATTTTTCTAACATGTGAGGTGATTATACGGGTGTGCAAACCACCAATTTAACACCCAAGAAAGCAATGACGAAATTTCGGGACTTACCTTGTGGCAACGAAAGCATCTGTATTGTTAGATCAAAATTCACATTAACAACCCTAGATATGATTTCTAATTAATACGCAATTTCTTTTTGTTTTCATTTAATTAATGAGAATATGCTTTATGCAATGCAATATAACTCAATGACCTAATTCTAATGACAGGCAATTGCTAATTAAATAGACCTAGCAACAATCACTAAACAACATGTATTTCATGAATCTAATTCTATATGATATGCACATGACAATTTTTTTTATTTTTTTTCTTAAAAAAGAATGCAATCTATCATAGGGATTGAAACTAATTTATCCTAAGTCATTTTTTCTATTTTTTCATGAAATTTGAAATTAGGAAAAATTTGAAAATTGTCTCACTAGATTAAGATTCTATTCAATTTGTATTAGGAATTAGGTTAAACCAAATCCTAATTTAAACTAAGATATTATCTTCACTTAGCAATTTCTAACCTAAGATGCAATCTATAAAAAAATCAATCTAAACTTAAAATGAAATATGCAATTTTATCCTATGTGCAATGACGTACAAATGATGCCCTAATTCTACATGACATATGCATGATGATTTTTTGTTATTTTTTTTATTAATTTCAAAATTAAAATAATTTCAAATAATTAAATATGCAATTTAAGCTAATGAAACAAAAATCTAACATCCTAAATTTATGTTTTTTTTTTTTTTTTTTAAATTTCGAAAATTCATGATGAATAAAATGCTTAGTCTAAATATGCAAATAACCCTAAAGCATGCAACATTCTAATGTAAACCTAATCTAGCTCAAATATATTTAGAGATAAATAAAGCAATCAAGACGAGATGGATCAAGCCATTCAGAATGATCAAAGATATCATATATTGTTCAGACCAAGGGATAATATCTCGCTGATAAAATCAATAAATTGATCTTAAGCCTTAAAGATCAAAATATCAATTTTATTCCCACTTGATTAATTATTCCATCTAAAGCCTTATAGATGGAGTAAAAAACCCATGTGCGGTTGCGAATTAAGTGGTACGTCGGAATTTTCAATTATGCATAGAGAAATGTTTCAAATAAAGAAAACAAGATACAAAAAATAAAATAAGATAAAATAAATCAGCATAATAAAATAAAGTAAATCTACCTAATTTGATTTTTTTTTCTTTTTTCTTCCAAATAGGGCTTGGCGGCCGGTTCGAGCTCCGGCAAGGGAGTTGCCGGCGAGGAGCTTTGGCGAGCGGCATGTCCGTGCGGGTAGCGGGGCGAAGTGGATGGCGGTGGTCGTCGCAGCGGGGGACTGGAATGGAAGTAGTTGCTGGCCGTCGCATGGGGGTTGGCGGACGATAGCAACGGTGGTGAGTAGAGGCAGCAAGCGGCAGCAGCTCGTCGGGGTCACGGCGATGGCATAGCGAGCAAGGCTGTCGGACATAAGGCAGCTCGGCGGTAGGGGGCTTGGCGGTTGACTCGAGCGGGCTGGCTATGCGGCCAAGGCAACGTGGTGGCAGCGGCGGAGGGCGGAGTTGTAGGGGCGTCGGGTTGTTGCGGGTCGGCGTGGGCTAAGTAGGGGTGGCGTTGGATGCTGGGGCACCGGTGACTTGTGGATCTGCCGTGGCGGCACGGCAAGGTGGTAGCAAGCAGCAGGGGTGCGGCTTCAGCAGGCGTTGGCGAGGGAGATCGGCTGAGGCGTGGCGATTCGGGAGCGAGGCGGCTTTGCGGGCTTCACGGACGGCGATCAGCGAGGCGGAGCTTCGGACAACTGGTGGAACGGCGGTAATGGCACGAGCATAGGGGAGGCCGGCGGAGGCGTGTCGGCGCAGCAGCCGATGCAGGGCTGGCGCGAACGGGGTAGAAGCGGCGGGAGGAAGAAGATGCTTCTCTCCTTTCTTTTGCTTTTTTTTTTCTCTTTTTTTTTTTCTCTCTGCTGAACGTCCACTCGCACGTCTTCTCTCATTGTATCTCTCTGCACTCCTTCCCAGCTGATTTTGACTTTTCCGAATTTTCTTTTTCTTTTGGGTTTTGAACTCCAATAAACGAAGGAAAAGCCTCTCTCACGTTTTGCTCTTAAATTTTTCAAATTCCTTCTTGCTTCTATCTGTACACGAACAACACCTTTTATAGGGGAAAAGTTTAGACCTTTGTTGTACCCCGCGCGATATTCTCTTTTGTATTTTTGAAATATTCCATCTGAAATTTTCCTTTCTACTAAAAAATATGTCCCTCAGTGTATATTACCTGAATATGTGAAAATTCTCAGCGGGAATATGTGAAAAGTCTCACTTTCACCGTCGATCCAATAACATAAAACAAAATAAAATAAAATAAAATAAAACAAAATAAGATAAATGTTTCTAAACTATATGTTGTGCAATTTATATATTTTTTTTGGGTAAAAATTAACCCATTTTTTATACAAAAATTTAGATGTCAACAGCTATCCCTCTTTGAAGGTGAGCTCGTAAAGGTTGCATTCAAAGATAAATTGAGACCTAATTTTTGGTCATTTACATGCATTGAATGATTCTTGCTGGAAAATGAATTTCATTTTTAAAAAGCCATTTATATGGTGCATGGAAATGCTAATGCAAATGCATGATGCGAAAGGAAAGAGCGTACCTACAATTACTTACCAATCAGTACGGTAAAGCATCTTGAGGCACATGATAAATCCTCATTTACTCCACAAGTATCCAGTTTCACTCAGGTTCCTTGAAGAGTCTAAGAGGTGATAAATTAAAACATCCAAACTGAGAAGAACATTCACATTCGAGTGAAGTGTTCAATGAAAAGAATTAAAACATCCATATCCAGACTAAATTGTCTAGATTTTTGAACTCGAGATACCTAGATCTAGACTAAGGTATAACGAGAAAGGTCGAAAAACATTCACATCCATAGTGAAATGTTAAGATGAAAATAATTAAGACATCCAGGTCCAGGTCGAGATGTCAAAATTTTTGAACTCGAAATACTAGATCCAAAGTAAGGTATAATGAGAAGGATCCAAAAACATTCACATCCAGAGTGAAATGTTTAACGAAAAGAATTAAGATATCTAGATCCAAACTGAGATGTCAAGAATTTTGAACTTGAAATACTTAGATCCAGACTAAGGTATAACGAGAAAGATTGAAAAACATTTACATCCGGAGTGAAATGTTTAAATGAAAATAATTTAGACATCCAGATCTAGATTGAGATGTCAAAAGCTCGAAATACCTAGATCCAGACTAAGGTTTAATGAGAAAAATAAAAGACATTCACATCCAAAGTGAAATGTTTAGATGAAGACATCCAGATCCAGACTGAGATGTCAAAGGAACCTACCTGGAATATCTTACATTCAAGGAGGGTAGAGTGATTCAAGATAGTTGGTTTTACATGTTGAGGACCTGTATCTTTCTACGGTCGCCTAAATGGGAAATTACTTTTCCAGGACTCGTACCTTTCTACGGTCGTCTAAACAAGGATTCATTTTTTAGGACTCGTACCTTTCGACGGTCGCCTGAACTGAGGTTTTGCTTGGCTAGGACCCAAATATTTCTTCGATCGCCTAATGTTGCAGCATAGATCATTTGACTAGGATCCAAACCTTTCTTCGATCACCTTAATTAGACTAAATCTGGAGAAAAATCTTTGAGGGACAGCTCAATCGAGTCGGTGCACTTGAGGGGGGATACCTGTGCAATGACAAGCATCTAAGGTATGGATAAAGATATACTTACCTGATAACATTTCTGGTCCTTGAGGACACGTCTCCTGTAAAACACAGTGATAGGAGAGGCAACATGCATTCACAGACATGCAATAATTCAAGTGAGGTTTATGCTTGATGATTCCTATCAATCTTGCATCACCTAATTTCCATTAGGAAAGATTTCAGAAGAATATTCCAATCTGAACACCATAAGTGTCATGGATGTGCCAAGTGAAGGATCTTTTGATCTAAAAGGACTTTTCACTCATCCTCATTAAAAGGGCCATTTTATCCTGACCTTTGATGCAGGGTTTTAACAATTACTCTATCTCACCATTGTCATGCCAAACAAGGGTCCGAGCAATCTCGCAAGTGGTACGACCTTACCAATCTGAGAGGTCTTTAACAAGGATCGTAATGTGGGCTTGGTCAATGGTTTAACAAAGGAGACTCTTTGAATCGAGGTTATTGAAAAATGACATTTCGCAATTGTCTTGAGGTTTACAAGTCAAGAAACATATGAAAGGAGGTAGAAATTATTTTATTGGCACTTCTTCAAGCGATGCTCTCAAACATATGAACTTTTTCGTTAATATAAGTGCCATAATCTGAAGAGACTTTGCAATGGACGTAACGTAAGCTCGGTTCATTGGTGAGAATCGAAAGGATTGTTAGGCTCAAAAAGTATTTAGGGGTCAAAGTTGGTGATCATCTTGACATTTCCACCAATTTTCTTCTCCACTGTCGAAGATTTTCTATACATAACAATCCATTGATTGCAACATCTCAGCATTTGAGTTTTTTAGTATCGCCTTGTTGGGGATACTTCTCACTACATCATGTGTTTGATTTTTCTCTTTGGGCATTGGCCTTGCTTTTACTAGGCACACTACTTTTTCATGCCCCTTATTTTTTTGCACTTACTTTCTTTGGACTTGCACAGCCTTCATCTTTTATCAGCATTGTAAACCACGCTACTTGAGTGGTTAGCTTTTTCTTGCCTTGCCCTAGTGTGGGGGATGATCACCAACTGGGTTTAACATGAAACGAATTTATAGGCTCAAATGGGCTATGCAATGGATAAAAGTATGTGGGATAAAAAAAGAACTGCTTTTCGTCATCCTAAGGCACTTCAAATACCGTATAAGTTCCATTGCGAAAGCAATACTCGAAGAGTAATGCACGTGTGAGTAAGAAAATTCCTATCATTGATTTCGAATTTTGTCCTAGTATGGGATGATCCTTGATAGGGATAATTTAAAAAGCTCTTCATGTGTGTGGACTCAAAGGGCTAAACAATGGGTATACCTGTAGTGTTTTGGGTAGAAGAAGAAATTGCCTCTCATTACCTCAATTGACGTACCCTTTGCGAGACCACCCTTTTCCTCATGGGCATGGAATTTTTCCACACAACTCACTAGGGATTAGTGTATGAAACAGTCTATGGAATCAGGCTTGCCTTTCGTCATTCCAAAGTATCCCATTCGACACATTCAATTTATTTCACACAATTCATCAAGGAAAACATGCAAGATTTGTAACAAATTTGGACCATTGAATTTGCAACTCATTGAGGCAATTTATTCATTGTAGAAATGCTTGCAATCCAAAACATGACACAACAAATTCTATTATGGGTAATATTTCTTGACAGCGTTAGAATTAACTAGAGTAGAAAACTTATGACCATTCATTTCTACAAAGATCAAGGCACCTCTAGGAAGTATCTTCTTCACCACATATGGACCACTGTAATTCGAAGCAAACTTGCCCCCCAGGATATGGAAAAATTGGCAACAGCTTCCTTAGAACAAGATCATTTACCTCCTCGGTAATGATTGGCACCCCCAAGTAGCGAACCGGCAGGCTCCCCTCATGAAACCCTAGTGAGTGCAGGATTTCACCTTTTGAAGTCGCCGAACCTCCTACCAAAAAGACCTCACTCTTCGTTGGGTTAGGGAGAAGACCACTCCAAGAAGAAAATAAGTCAAGACCTTCCTTTAGAATGTAGACCGAGGGCAAGTCAGCTTGACAAAACAAGAAGACATCATCTTCGAAGAATAAATGTGACAAGCTTGTTGCTTTGCACCTCCAAAAAAATTTGAATTCCGGCCTCAAAGAACGCCTATAGAGGGCTTTGGAGAAAACCTCCATTACCAAGGTGAAAAGGTAAGGGGAGATAGGGTCACCTTGCCAAAGTCTTCTACCGCTAGTAAAAAAACCATGTAACTCCCCATTTAAAGTAACAAAGAATTTAGGGGTGCAAACACATACCACGTGAGATGAACCAAATGCTCAGGAAAACCGAAGCCAATGAGAACAAGCTCAAGGAAATCCCAATCGACCATGTCATAGAATTTCTAGAAATCCACTTTGACTACACATTTAGGAGTATAGGGCTCAATGTGGAATCGAGTAAAGAGTTCTTGGGCCAGAAGAATATGATCTCTGATTTGCCGACCTTTCACAAAAGCGCTCTGAGAGGGGCTTATCATGTCTTGGAGAATCGCAGCTATTCAGTTGGCCAACAATTTGGTGATGCATTTGTATATAGTATTACAACAGGCAATGGGCCTGTAATCAGTCACCGAAGTGGCATTAGGCACTTTTGGTACTAACGCCAAGATATTGTTGTTAATCTCTCGTAGAAGTTTCCCTGTGGCAAAGAAATCCTTCACAGCATTAGTGACCAACTGACCTATAATCTCCCAGTTATGTTTGAAGAATTTGACAGTGAATCCATCAGGTTTAGGAGCCTTCTGACGAGCTAAGGAAAACAAGGTATCCTGAATCTCATGATCAGTGACAGGGTGAGAAAGCAACCTCACCTGGTCATCGAATAAAGAATGCTGAATATACTCCCGAATTTTCGAAGCCGAGGGTCTTCCTTGCACATCCCTCGGTGCCAAGAAGTCTTGGAAGTAAGAGATGAAGGTTTGCTGCACCAGCACGAGATCCGTGATAAGACTACTAGAGTTATCCATGATAGAGAGTATCCTATTCCTCATTTGTCTGTTCTTTACATAGTGATTGAAAAATTTAGTATTTTGGTCTCCTTTAGAGAGCCGTCTGATCTTGGATTTTTGCTTGAAGAATGACTCTTCGTTTCCTTGAAGGTCCACGAAAGTCATCTGTTGTGTCTTCTCCAACTCATCAAGAGCAGCATTGGTTGGGTCTTGCTGAAGCGCAGTCTGGGTAGCTTGAAGCTCGAACCGCGCCTCAGTTGTCCTGGAAGAAATATTGGAGAAAGACTCCCTATTAAGCTGCTTGAGGGAGCCTTTCAGGGACTTTAATTTAGACATTAGTCTAAACATGGGAACACCTGCTCCTTGATTCTCCCAAACCCGAGAGACAATTGAATTAAAATCAGGGTGCTTCATCCAATAATTGAAGAACTTAAAGGGGGTCCTTCGGTTCACAGGGTTCAACACCTTAACTATCATATGTGAATGATCTGAGATACCCGGGGCAAGGAAGGTAGCCTTTAAGTAGGAGAAAACGAAACTCCATCTCGAATTCACCAAGACCCTGTCAATCTTTCTTAACTTCCGCCTAGAGCCAAAGGAAGCTGACCAAGTGAATCTAAAACTGACATACCTAAGATCATCCAACTCTGCCTGAGCTAGGCACTGACCAAATTTGTCAAAGTAAGGGATCCAAGCATCTGTACCACCTAGTCTGTCAGATGGGTCCTTTATAGCATTAAAGTCACCTGCCACAAGCCATGGTGAGTTCTGCATTGCAACATTCGAACGGATGAGGTCCTCCCATAACGGTCTTCGGGTTGGGAAGGTGTGCTTAGCATAAACTACTAAAATACAACATTCATCGCCAGACAACAACCATCTAAGATTCCCATGAATCACTTGAGCGTTAATCGAAGATGCTTTAATACTAATGACGGCAGGGTTCCAGCCAATCCAAATTCTCCCCCTAGGGGAGCAATTGTAATTCGCTATCCAGGACCAATCTCGCAATAACCTCTTGGAAATGGTAGAGAATAGAGACTCCGGGACTTCAGTTTCCAAAAGCCCAACCAAGCAAAGACTATTCAAGGTGACCAAGCTCCAGACCTCAGCCTGTCTAACCGGGTTAACAAGGCCTTTGATGTTCCAGATACCTATATACATATGTAAGTATATATTAAGATAGAGAAAGATGAAGGGCTAGCCTACCTCTGTTTGGTAGGCTTCTGTTTAGAAGCCACTGGCATAGCGAATGTTGAAGAAGGATTAGGAGCTGGGGGTGGGTCTAGGCAAAGTGACAGGAGCTTGTCTTGCATGGTTTCAAGCCTAGCAAAAATAGGAGGGGCTCTTGGAGACGAGGGACAAGGAGAGAGCAGGTCTTCATCATTGGAGCTGCAGAAAACACTTGCCGAACCACCTAGCTCCTCACCCAAGGTGGCCAGAGCTACAGAGCTACCGAAAGGGCCAGCTTTTTCCACAGAGAAGGTGGAGCGACCGACATCTTGCTTTGGGAGGTTCCTAGAAGCTCCCTGGGCCTTGCGAGAAAAGATAGCAGGGATGACCTTCCCTGCAGCAGAATTCACCATTGGAGGCATTTTCTTCTTCCCTTTTACTTGCTTCCATCCAGGGTTAGCCCCTTAAAGCAACTCCGCAATTGCCGAAGCTTGGGAGGCAGCAACTTCAGTAACTGCAAGCTTGTCCGTGGATTGATCCTGTCTTCTAGCAGCAGAGCCGCCAGTAGACGAGCTATTGAGCACGGGAAGTGCTGTCGTCCCTCCTTCAGTCTGCCTCCTTTCAACAACAACATGTGTCGGAGCTTCAGTCAAAGCAGGAGCTGGGGCTAAGGAAATACCCTGAGGTGCAGGAGGGGCGTCGTCTGAAGGCTGTTGGCCAACAACTTTAGCAGTTGGCTGGGCAATCGCTTCACACCTGTGGCAAAAAATGCCACAACTTGGGCAAGCAATGGGCCTCCATTCATACTCCACTGCCACCGAGCAAGATTCGCCATGATGGACAACTTCAACAATCTCGCAAACTGTTTGCTTCGCTGAGATTTCAACACACATCTTGGCAAACGCAAGCATCTTCAGTTGCTCGGTGCGTAGATCAACATAAAGCGGTTTCCCTACCGCACTAGCGACTTTACTAATCCCCTGCGCAAACTAGAAGGCAAGAGGAAGATTCCTCAGCCTTATCCAAATTGGAACAGTCGAATGGCTGTCCCTCCCGAGTTCCAGCGAAGGTTTCCATTACCGCAAGATCAAAGGGACTCTTGCAACTGTGATCGGCCCTCCCTCCAAGAGCTTCCTGCGAAAATCAGCATTGGGAACATGGAAGAAATAGATACCTTGGCCATTCGCCATCACTTCCACCAGTTTCAGGCCCCAAGCATTCTTGAGGGCTATTTCGGTTACTTTGAATGGTAGCTTCCTACCAATAAAATAGCCCACAAGGCAGTCTTGCCACTTAGGATTAGCGGCTTCAAGGATATCATCAGACAATTCCACAACAGGTTTGTTATTCACATAGGAAGGGGGGGGATGAATTCCAGTTCATAGCCCTTCATAGCAACATTGGCCCATGATCGGGCAGAGGGGGTTTTTCGAATCCCTACTCAGTTGATCCCTTGGCCGAGGCCGTTTAGAAGCATACCTAGCTCGACTTCTACCTCTAGGCCCGACAGGGGCTTGCGGGGGACGGGCTGCCCGCGGATCTTCCTTCGTGAAAGATAGGGGCTGAGCTGCTCGTCTCAAGTCCACCTTCACAGCAACAGCAGGAACCGGATGGTTTCTAGCACCTAACTGGGCTTCTCGAGAAAGGTCGTCTATTCCAACAGAGAAAGAGGTCATAATGCAGCAGATTTTCCAACAACAGCCCACAACTCTACTACAGGAGATCCATAGCAAAGTTTGGAATGTACTAGGGCAGCAGCTTCAACGGGTTCAATAAACCTAGCACGAGCAGAAGCAAGGTAGGAAGGCAGTAGCTCGTGTGCGCCTAGGAGTGCAGGGATGGAGGTAGCCAACCAATAGCTTTGAGAGGGGAGGGAGAGCTCTCAAACCCACCTATTCTTATAGGCTAGGCCCCAGCGAAAGTCCAAGAACTCCCGGGCCGAGTAGACACCAACTCACAGGGGTCGAGGGCGTTGAAGGGCACTGAAGATCTGGAGTTGCAAGGCAAAAGAGAAGACATAGCTTGGAGGGGAAGAGGAAGGAAGTAAGGCGACCCTGTCTTCCAAAGCCAAGCCCAAACCATCGGCTAGACGATCCAAACCGAGCAGAACACTAGCCCAGCAGAGACGGAATCAGGACACTCCCTAAGGCAGACGAGATCTGGAAATGTAGACCAAATCGGAGGAAACCACTCGGTGGAAACAATGAGGGAGGTCAGATGACCTTGTCCTCCAAATTTTGGCCCAAACAAATGGCCGGAGCAACCTGGACGAGCAGCAGAGCAGACTGCATGAACAGTGCCAGAATTGCCCCCAAAGAGAGCACCTGTGAGCTCTTATTAGGATTATGAAATTATTTTTGTAAGCCGTTTCAAAACCATTGTTCGGTTTCCGTTTTCTACCGAATTTTTGACAAATTTTTTGGACTAGTGTCCCTCGTAAAAGTTTGAGAGCATATCTTAAACTATGATGTGGCATTTTTCCATGATTTTTGGAGTTCATTTAGATGTCCAAAATATGATTTCTTGACTTGAATGCAATTTGGAATGGTGCTCTATTTTGATCTGAACTTCAAAAAATTATTGGGACCCGTGCAACCTAAATCAAACCTCGACATGAAAAACGTTCCTTGGAGTCTCGTCCATGTCATGTTAAAGTTTTGTGGTTTTTTGAGCGGATTCTATTGGCGAATACCACTCATTTTTGAGGATGGACAAAATGCATTTTGGATTAATTTCGAGACTTTGGAATTTCCCCCTTTTCACTTGTCTTTTGGCAGATACTAAATACTCGACCGTCCTATATCCCTTTTCTTTTTGGTTCAAATGGACAACGGGTTGATGATGGTGAAATTGAATGCATCTCTATGTTTTAACTCATTGGAAAACATGTTTCAATTGAATTATGAAATTGCTGCACTATGAGATGAGTGTGTGATTTGAAAAATGCCATTGATCCTTGGGACGATGATGCCCTGGATTGTAGTAGAGATGCCTAGAGTGTGGCATCCGAAAATTTTGTCGACCCTTAGATGTGCGACAGTCCGTAGCTAAGCGACGGAGGTATCATTCAGACTATGTCATTGATATCATTTACGGGCATTGATTCGTATTATTGTTGGATCGATACGTTATGTTTAGTAATGGTCCGATCGTTGCAAGAATTGTAATCTTGTCGAGATCCCTTTTCTTGAAGTTATTGGTAAGACCAACCTTACTCGCTTTTGCACTATATCAAACTAGTTTCCCCATACCAACACTTGACGTCTTCACATACGTGTTCGATGTGACCAAATATGAAGAAAAAGAAATAATAATTTTGGACCACCCCTCTCCATAGATGCTATGTGAACAATTCCATAATAGCCGTGCATGAGGACCATGCACGATCAAGCCCACCTTGTAATTGAGCAGCAAGAGAGTGAAGCCGAAATGCCCCATACTTGTGCGGAAATTTAAGGATTTATCTTGGGAGAAATTGGACCATATATTAGGACCATACAGCCACAAATTAGCTGGCCCAAATAACTCAAGAGACTCTCCCTTGATTGTCGACTAATCAAGTCAACAATCCTCAATTTTTTTCTTCTCATTAGTTGACCCAATTAGCGCCAGCAACTGCCACGTTGCTCTTCCTTCGGTGGCCAGCACAGGAGGAGAAACCGAACAAGGAGAGATACGCCTCCTCCACCTAACCATTGCAGCTTCAGCCACCTAAAATTCTACATGCAAAAAGCTAATTAAATTGCTAATCAAAGAACAAAAAGAGGGTTTGGAATTAAGGAGTAGAGAGAGAGAGAGAGAGAGAGAGAGAGAGAGAGAGAGAGAGAGAGAGAGAGAGAGAGAGAGAGAGAGAGAGAGAGAGAGAGAGAGAGAGAGAGAGAGAGAGAGAGAGAGAGAGAGAGAGAGAGAGAGAGAGAGAGAGAGAGAGAGAGTTGAGTGAGAGGAGCGAGCGCGCGAGTGTGAGCTGTGAGGAAGGAAGAGAAGGACCCGCCTTCCGCCTGTGCTTGAGCTGCCGCCGTCGACGCCGCCTGCCTTCGCCGCCAATTGAGTCACGCACAAGGTCCCAAGCTTCTTGTTTTGTTTGCTGATCGAGCATCGGGATGCCCGGTTGTATGCTTGTTGATATGTAAATCCGGAGGGTCAGGGTAACCATTTTCATGGAGAGCCTCGGAGGTTCCTCGTGATGCCAGGTGAGGGTACGAGATGCCTAGAGGTGTGGCAAGACATGCTATGGATTGCCCGGTGGCCCTAGTGGCTGAATGCCGGAGGCTTTTGCGATGCCATGATTGGGTGCGAAATCCCAGAAGGATGCAAACATTGATCCTCTGGGGGGATAAAACCATTTGAATGGTTAAAACTGATGATTATATTAAGCGTGAGTGTGGTTTAGTTATGGGACTAAATCGTATGGCATGGAATGGGATATGTCATAACAGTTTGGCCCTATGATCGGGACTTGTGTAACTGGACATGATGCATCTGAATTATTTGAAATTGCATTTGCCATTGCATTAAAGAATTTCCTGATTTTGATGCATACTTATTCCTGGATTACTTGTTTTTGTCTATCTTGCATGAATCTAGATATTGATGGTACTGCGTGATATAGCTTAATGAATCTTTTACTGCTGAGTGGTTGTACTCACTCCGTTTGGGGACTAACATTTCAGACTAGAAGATATGCCTCTGCTACCAGTCACCCCCTGCACATTTTACGGTATACCGGTCGACCTTCAGTGTGAGTGTTCGGAGCATCATCACCTCGAGATACGAGGGTTAGTCTTTGTTTGAGTACGGGTACTGGTCTTTTATGACATTGGTTTGCCCATCGGCCTAGTGATTTAGGAGTTTCTGGCTATAATCGTCCGCTGTGATGGGATCATGCTGGGGATGTTGCCGTCGCCGCCAGCTGATGGACCGGGCTGGGTGTGACTGAGAGTGACGATTAGCAGACACTGACTGATAGACTTATGTATATGACTGTTTGGAAAGAAAAGAAAAAAGGGAGCCGGTTATCTTTTGGTATGTAGCCGGGTTTAGAAAACCACGGCAAATTTTGGTGTATCGACTGATGATGTCTATCAAGTTTATGTAAATAAAAGTGTTTGGCTTTGACTTATAAAAATGTCTAGTAGGTGTGCATCGTTTCTAATTTTGGGATAGGGAGATGCTAATTTTGCTTCTGCTATATATATATACTGCACAAGGACCGATCTAAAAGATATAAACCCCCGGGATTGATAGACCTTCAGGTCAAGTAAGAGAAAGGTAAGCGAGCTGTGGCGACCCCAACGGATCGAGGGCCGTTTGGGGGTGCCACAGCGGGTGGTGTCAGAGCAAAGGTTTATTTGGAGTGATAAGGTGCCTCAAATGGAATTGAGAATAGAATAATGCACACCATAGGATACTAACCAAGGATAGTTGACTAACTTTGAATAACGGGTTATTGATTTTCACTCGTAGATCCCTGGTAACGATCGTGAGTTACCTTTGTGTGCCAGTAACATTCTATGTTACTTATGTGACTTTAGTAATAACCTTATTTTATTATTTGACCAATGACATCGAATCGCAAATTGTTCTTGAGGCGAATGCTTGGAAAATTGCAGGAAAATCATGGTATGAACTGGGAGTTCTCATCCACCAAGGGCTGAAGCCTTTGCTTCAAGAGCTGAACCTTGGATGAAAGATATCCAACAGGCATTGGCCAATATAGGAAATCTGATGGAAAGGCAAGCACAACAACAACCTGGAGCAGAACGCCGTACTCAGGAACTGGTGGAACAATTCCTGAAGTTGAAACCACCTAAGCTTATTGGAATAGGAAGTCCTGAGGAGGCAAAACATTGGATTGATGGAATGGAACAGATTTTTCGGTTGTTGAACTGTAGTGACGCTGAAAAGATAACCTTGGCAGAGTACCAACTGGAGGGAAATGCAAAGTTTTGCTGGAGAGCTTCAAGAGACACGATCTTTCCACCGAGTATCAACATAAACTGGGATGAGTTTGTCAGGGCTTTCGATCGAAAGCATTTCTCTGATTGTGCCAAGGATAATAAGATCATAGAATTTGTTCAGTTAGAACAAAGGGAGTTGACAATAGACCAGTATGAAGCAAAATTTTCTGAATCATCTAGGTATGCTCCCAGGTTGTTGAGGATCAAGAGGAAAAGGCTAAGAGATTCCTGAAAGGATTAAGGGTTGATATTAGAAAACAACTAATGCCTTTGAATATAAGGGATTATAATGAGATTTATGAGAGGGCACAGTTGGTGGAGCAGGAGTTAGTGAGAGAGCAATCAAAATCTAAGAGGTAGATGACCTTTAATGATGTTCGAAGGGGTAAGAGACCTTATCCTAGACAAAGTCAGCCCTGGGAATCTAAGATGAGTAATTTTGGGAATTTTGGAAAAGCCAGGAATGGCCCGATTCTAGGGAGAGTACCCTACCATGGTAATATTTGCCAGAGATGTGGTGGACAGCATGGGCCAGGATTTTGTAATAGTCCACCGAAATGTTTTGGTTATGGGCAGATGGGGCACTTTAAGAGAAATTGTCCATAAGAGAGGTCGTAGCTGAATGTCAACTCGGTGCGACAGGTACAACAATGTACTGCTGGACCAAATCTACTAAGGGATCCACAAAGGCCACCGGCACAAGGAAGGGTGTATGCGGTCACCCAAGAGGAAGCAGAAGCTTCCAAGAATGTCATCTCAGGTACGATTTCGCAAGAAGGCATATGCATTGTTTGATATGGGTGCTACACATTCTTTTGTGTTTGAAAGATATAGGTAGTTCAGTAAGATAGAAACTACCTCTCTTGAGACGCCTCTTTGTGTTTCCACACCGTTAAAGAATGTGGTATTGTCTACATTGGTATGTGAAAAATGTAAGATAACTATAGGGGGACATGATATGGAAATAGACTTAGTCGTAATGGCCATGTATGACTTTGATGTTATCATCGGAATGGACTGGCTCCATAAGTATCAAGCTAAGATGGATTGTTATAGGAAAGCAATCCAGTTTGTTTCACTTGACCAATCTAGTTTTGAATTTTTCGGAGGTCAGACAAATCCCTCTACTTGATGAAGGATGTCAGGGATACTTGGCAGTGGTAAGGGACTATACGAAAGAAAAAGCTAAACTTGATGGAATTCGAGTGGTTAGGGAATTTCAGGACGTATTTCCTGAGGAACTACCTGGGTTACCTCCGGAACGAGAAATCGAGTTCGAGATTGAACTAATGCCTAGAACAGGACTGATATCGAAAGCCCCGTATAGGATGGCCTTAATGGAATTGAAAGAGTTGAAGGTGTAACTACAAGAGTTACTCGATAAAGGATTTATTAGGCCAAGTGCTTCTCTTTGGGGTGCACCGGTCTTATTTGTGAAAAAGAAGGATGGGTCAATTCGTTTATGTATTGACTATAGGCAACTGAATCGGGTAACTATTAAGAATAAGTATCCCTTGCCTAGAATCGATGACCTATTTCACCAATTGCAAGGAAGTTCAGTCTTTTCTAAGATTGATTTGAGGTCAGGATACCATCAATTAAGGATTAAGAAAGAAGACATTCCTAAGATTGCATTTAGGACTCTCTATGGACACTACGAGTTCCTAGTTATGCCATTTGGATTGACGAATGCCTCGGCTGCATTCATGGATTTGATGAATAAGGTATTTAAGCCCTATTTGGATCAATTTGTGATTGTCTTCATTGATGATATCCTGATATATTCTAAAGGACTTGAAGAGCATGAGCGACACCTGAGAATAGTATTGCAAACCCTTAGAGACCATAAGTTGTATGCCAAATTCAGTAAGTGTGAATTTTGGCTAGATCGGATAATATTTTTGGGACACGTGGTGTCAGAAGGAGGAGTTGCAGTAGACCCAGCAAAAGTTGAGATGGTAATAAATTGGCCGAGACCAACAACGCCGACTGAAATACGAAGTTTCTTAGGACTGGCTGGCTATTATAGAAGGTTTATTGAAGGATTATCATGTTTTGCAGGACCATTGAACAAATTGACTTGGAAGAATGTAAAATTTGAATGGAATGGGGAATGTGAAAGGAGCTTTCAGGAACTTAAAAGGAAATTGACTATGGCTCCGATTTTGATTATACCATCTGGGTCTGATGGGGAATGTGAAAGAAGCTTTCAGTAGCCTGAGCTAGTCGCTGCGCCCCTCGCGTTCGCCACCACTACTGCTGACGCCAGCAGCTTGATTCCTTTACTGGTTGCTGCCTCCGCGCCCTTGTTGCAGCATCCGCGACTTTAGCTGCTCGCTGTCATCCGAGCCCCCATCGCCGGAGCTTCGAATGCTGACGCCTTCGTCTGCCATCGCTGCCCTCCACCCATAGCTGCACGTCCCCGTAGCTAATCGAGCACCACCATAGCAAGCCGTCCTTGCGCCATCACATTGAGCCTCCATCGTGATTCACAAGGCGCTGTTCGCTAAGCCAAATTTGGAAGCCAAAATTCGAATTTGGTAAAATTTTTGTCTTCTTTGGTTTTCAAATACTGTTTCTTTATTCGAAATATTCGTTGATGCACATGATTGAAATTCTCGATATGCTATGATATTTGTAATCTTGAGTAGCCTTATAAATTATGAAATTTTCATAATTTCACAACGTGCATATGATTAACAGTCTGATTTCACGCTTGAAATATGACTTGCAATTGCACGGAAAAATAGCCAATTTGATCTCACGCTTGAGATACGATTCACGATTTTGTTAAAAATTGGCCAATCTGATCTCATGTGCGAGATACAATTCGTCAATTTATTAGACGGATATCAATCACATCTTACTTGATTTGTTGTTGTGTTGTTTGAATCATTTTTTTTTCCGTAAAAGAAAACCCAAAAAAATAAAATAAATATATTTGAGTTAAATTAGGTTCATGTTAGAACATCGCTTGTTTTAGGGTAGTTCGCATGTTTAAGATTAGGAAATTTATTTATTTCGAAAATTTTACATAAAAAATGCCAAAAACATTAATTTAGAATGTTAGATTCACTTTTCATTAATTTAGATTGCATGTTTAATTACTGAACAATTTTAATTTCGAATTTTATAAAAGAAATAGAAAAGCATAGAACTAGAGCATTCTTTGCATGTCATCTAGTCATTGCATATTAGGATAATATTGCATGTTTAATTTAATTCTATATAATCTTTCTAATTAATAATAAGTTTAGATAATTTTTGCTAGATAGATTGCATTTTAGGTTAGGGATTACCTAGTTAAGATAACATTCTAGCTTAAATTAGGATTTGGCCTAATCTAATTCCTAATATAAGTTGGATGATATCTTAATCTAGGTAACATTTTTTGCTTTTTTTTTTTTTTTAATTTCGAATTTTACGTAAAATACCAAAAAAGAACCATTGTCTTAGAATAATTAAATTTCTTTCTCTAGGATAGATTGCATGCTTATTAAGAAAACTCAAAAAATACTATACTTATGTCATGTAGTTTAAGTCATATTGCTAAGTCATGTCGCTTCATGTTAGATTAGTAGCATGCTTTGCATAAAGCATGATTCTCATTAAACAAGTGAAAACAAAAATTAAGTGATTGCGTGTTAATTAGAAATCATATCTAGGACTGTTGATGTGAATTCTAATCTAACATTGTAGATACTTTTGTTGCTATGAGGTAAGTCTCATAATTTATTCATTACTTTATTTCGGTGTTCAATTGATGGTTTGTGCACCCGTATGATTACATCACATGTTAGGGAAGTAAATTAAAATCAATTCAAGTTACTTGTAAATTTTTTTTTTTCAAAATAAAAAAGAAAGGTACTGATAGGGCATTAGAGAAATCTAGCATAATCAAGTCCCCGAACTTGCAAATCTTTGGTTTGTAGGAGTAAAGTAAATCTCTCGTTAGTTTACTTGGGTTTCTAATCGACCCATCAAAAATAGACTAGTGGCGACTCCTAATTGAAAAAATAATTTGCATGTTAAGAACTTGAATTTAGGTCGTGAATTGGTATGGGTTTGGGAGAGCCCGAGCTAAGTTTAGCTTAGTAATCAATTAGTCAAACCCTACGTGGTGCACCCGGCTTAGGTCGCGATAGCTTGGCGACTCCGTTGGGGACTTGAGTTAAAACTCTTAGTGGACTTAGGCCAATTTTCTTTTCTTTGAAAAATGTTTCTGTTTGACAGCGAGGATTTCGGGTACGTCCTTAACATTAAAGGTGTTAAATGTTCTTGCAAATGGGGAGGTATAAGGGGAGTAGTCTTTGCTAACCCTTTGTTTTGCAAAATGGTGTTGGGGTTATATGTTTTGAACATTGAAGTGCTGTTTGCTCATAAACCACTATGCATGTTTATTGTTTCGGCACTACACTATTGCAGACACAACCTACCGCCAGACCTAGGCCGCACTAGGATACTTAGGATGGTTTTGAGATGGATACCACTCCAACCGCATGCCCGCGGTACAAGTCGCCTATCTCAATCCCGAAATTTCTTTTTTTTTGGTGTCAAGAGTACCCACATCGGTCCACATGCCTGCGACCTAGGTCGGCTCTTTGACCAAGCCGAAGTCATGAGGACTTGACTTAGTTCGCATGCCCGCAGCTAGTCTGATCATCCTTGTGACTTCACTTTGCTATGCCTATCTAGAGTAGAAATCGAGCCTTATGTCTCATGTGCATGTGTCACGGGCTGATCGATCTCTTGTAGGCTGACCCGTGCGGCTTTAGGATTTTACTCCTAGGATCTTAGAGAGAGAAACTTCTAGAGAGAGAAGCTTTGGATTTGTATTACTTGTGAATGAGATGATACAATGAGGGGGAGGAGACCTCTATTTATACAAAGACAAGGCAAACCGTATCCGTAGATCTTTTATTGATCTAACGGTGGAGATTACATCTCCCCAACTACCAACTACCTACATTTATTACATAACGGTACAATTACAGTATCGCCCGCCCCCAGGAGTATTCTAGAAGACTCGAGAAAACCCTAGGTCTCGGGGATACAAGCCGAGGGTTGCTTGATCCATAGACGTGTCACGACTATCCTTTAGGAACCTCTTGGATCGGCTTTCTTTCGGGCCGTGACACATGTCTATGTGGTTGTCGTCGATTTTCTTTGGTGAAGTAAGTCTTCTATTCCTATATTATGCAATTTGCTTACTTTGCCATACTTTTGGTTTGTCCATGACAATCTAGGTTAGTCATTTGATCTAATTCCTTTGTCAATAGAAATGAAATGAGAAAATTGCCGTGGAATGAGTCATTTGAAAAACACCACAAAAAACTTTGGAGAATTTGTTTTCTATTAATATCTTTATTGTTTTTATTGTCTGCTACTGTGGCTTATCTCGTCAAGCAAAAGTGCTGTGATGACATAGATACTCTATCTTCAATGGGAAATTGTGACTTGAAGAAGAGAGCCAAGAGGACTTTTGAACCATCTCATTTTCCTGAGGTAGCCGAATTTGGTGCCACCATGAAGAGACTAGTGACATATCTGGAAGGAAGAATCTCTGACTTGGAGGGTTCGCATCACAAGACTCAGAAGGGTGAAGAACTAAAGCACACATGATTCATGGTCCTAAGTAGTTCGATTTCCTTATTTAATTAGGGGCATGTTCAGTTGCACTTCCCCTGTGTGGGAATTTTTATCGCTTTTCAGGGATTGGTTTCAATTTCTTCTGTTTCGTTTTCTTTTAGTGTTTGAATATCACATTTTTCATTCCAATAAATGTAATTTGATTGATGAATATCAATAAAATTACAAGTTTTGTTTTGAGGACATGATGGGGTATACCGAACCAGCCCGATGACGATATCCAACAATAAAAAAAAATATCATCCATGGAGAAATTCTGAGGACTGGGCTTCTTCATGCTTCCTCATCCATAAAATTCCCCCCCTCCAAAAAAAAGAGAGAATAAAACAAATCATTTTTCAAGCCATTTCCAAAATCATGCATTAGGTTAGCTATGTTTAATTTTCTGACTCATTTACTTCATGTTTCAGAGCATTACTTTCTTGGCGGCAAAAGAATACTTCAAGTGCCATAACTTGGCACAAAGGGACACTTAAGTGCCATAACTTACGAAAGTGACACTTAAGTGCCATATTCGAAGAAAAACGGATCACTTAAGTGTCACTCTGGCCAAAGTCCGGCCAAAACGCTAACGTGTCAATTTTCCGGCGAAGCGAGTGCAAAACGACATGCTGACGTGGCCAAATAATACAAAAACGGCGTCGTTTTGGGCTAATGTGGTAAAAAAATAGTATAAAAATTAATTAAATTAAATTTAGTTAAAATATTTAAAATAATAATTTTAATTTAAAAAAATTAAAAAGAAGAAAAAAGAAAAGAAAAGGGGGTATGGCACCCCCGAAACGGCCCCCGATCCGTTAAGGTCACCACAGTTTGCTTACCTTTCACTTGCCCTAATAATATGTCACTCTGATACCATAGAATTATAGTGAGTCCATGAGTCCTGGGGGTTATATCATTTAATCGGTCCCAACGCAGTTCATATAGCGGAAACATATTCAAAATCTCCCTATCCCATACTCCAACAAAATAATGCAATGCACACCAACTAGACATCTTATATAAGTTAGAGCCGAACACTTTTATTTACATAATTTTGATGGACATTATGAGTCGGTACATCAAAAGGCCAAGGCTTTACTAAGCTCGGCTATAACCAAAAGTACCCGACTTCACAGTAGTCATATACATCGGTCCATCATCCAGTGTCGGCAGTCCAAAAAGAAGCTTCATCCTCCCTCCATCGCACTCAGTCACACCCAACCCGGTCCGTCAGCTAGCGGTGGTAGCATCCCCATCATGATCCCGTCGCGGCGGACATGAACAGACAGAAACTCCTGAGTGACAGGGCCGGCGGGTATATTAATGTCGTACAAGACCAGAACCCACATACGAACAAAAACTAACCCCCGTATCTTAGGGTGATGATGCTTTGTACACTCAACCTCGACGTCGGTCGGTATGCCATAGAAAGTACCGGGAGAGACTGGCGACAGAGACGTAACTCCTAGTCTGAAATGTTAGTCCCCAAAAGGGGTGAGTACAACCACTCAACAGTAAAAGATCCTTCAAACCATAAAATGCAACAAGCAAGACAACCAAGATTCATGTGAAATGCACATATCATTCATGCAATCATGCATATATCTCCATGAGGTCCATTCAATGTCTTAATGACCACATTTCCAAATGCCAAATAGTACCAACTCAAGTTCATAGACAATTTATGTCCCATGCCATATGCACACACATGCGCATGATTCATTTCCCATTTTGATTTTCAAAAGGATCTCATTTTTTTTTTCTCCCAGGGACTAGTGTTTGCATCCCTCATATCTCTCGCACCCAACTTGGTATCGCGAGGCCTCCGGCACACACCTCTGGGCATCTCAAAACTCCCGAGGCATCGTCGACTTAGCCATTTGACGGTATCATTAACATCACAATATACACATATCTGTCTCACTTTTAAAATAACCTTTGATGCAATACAATCATAAGTTTCAATGAATTTGCAAAGTCTCATCGATTTCATTTTTGATATCATATGATATGCTAAATGTCACCGCATCCATTGTACCAATAATGACTCAAAACATTACAACTTATAAAGTAATTCGTTTGTTCTTAAAATAAAACAGTTTTTGGATGAAAACAGAATGCACTCCACTAATTGAAATTCTAGAAAAATTAGTAAACGATCTTACTAAATTCTAAAAAATTAACATGTTGTAAATGAGACCCAGAGAAAAAGGTTTTATGAAGAACGCCAAGTCAAGCAAATTTCATATAAATCGCAAAGGTCCATGCATCACAGCCATAAAATTTCAAGCACCACTTTTGCACGGTTTTAACAACAATTTCGATAAAATCCCTAAATGACCTCAGAAAATTCTGAAATTTTGATATGTTATAGATAAGACCTAGAGGTAAAATTCTCGTGAAGAAATCGAAGTCGGATTTATTATGGATCAAGAGCTATAATCATTATAACTCTCCCTAACCCTCCGTGACCGTTTCCAGATTTAACACTTTCAAAGAAAAATCGTTTCACAGACCAATACTTGTCCGTTTCTTCTAAAATTTTATTATGTTACTCCTCACAATGTCATCTACAACTTTTATCAAGGACACGAAGTCAGATTGCAACTGGATAATTTTATAAAATTCATGGAATCGCCAAAGGTCAAGCTGTTTTTCCATAAAACGGTTTGCTAGTCCTAAAGAACCACTTCTACGCCTTTCGAAATTCCAACATCCAGCATCAAAATTCAAGCATCTCCAAAGTCTACTTCACTTCACACACAACCACAGCAAGCATAATGTAGATCAATGGACTTCACTTGCCTTAAGTTCACACAACCACGGCAAGAAAAAAGGCGACATGAGGGCTTTGGGCGCGGCTCGATCGACGGCGAAGCTAGGCGGCGTTGATGGCGGGGCTGGTCTCCTTCTTCCCCTTGCCGAAGCACCCTCACCACTCTCTCTTTCTCTCGGTACTTCTCTCTCTTTCTCTCGGTCCTTCTCTCTCTTTCTCTCAGTTACTCTCCCTTTTCTCTCAACCTCTCTCTCTCGAACACTCCCTCGTTCACTCCGCCCCCTTCTCCTTTTATTTTATTCTCTTTATTCTCATGATTAGCTAGTAATCATTAGGTTTGCATGGGAGATCACCGGTGAAGCAATAGGGGCAGCGATGCTTACATAATCCCTCTTGCCACTTGTCAATTTCCATGCATGGAGATGTGCCTCATTTGGCCAGGCCTTGGTTGATCAAATGATGGGGGAATGTGGGCTGTCTTGGGTGCTTTGGGCCTTAAGTATCCAGCCCACATTTGTTCCTAATGATCCACCTTAATCCCCGCTTATGTATACATAATTACAAATACTCACATGGCCATATAATATTGCGACATTAATCGATGGTAATTCGACTTATAGGGTACACGGCCAAGAATAGAAAATTTCTTATCAATTTATCCTTTAGTACAACCTTGGTCACACATGAGCATATGATATATTTCCAACAAAACAATAGTCCATTCAATGCTCGACCCTTGCTTAATTGAAATCCATTGGTCAAATGACTATAATATAGTCCGATGGTGCTTCCGTTACCTATTCATGGGCCGTAGTGTATCTAGGGGTTGTTATGAAAGTTTAGGATGCCATAAGGGGGGAGGCGGCTGCCGCCACCGTCGCCTCCCTGCCGTCGCCAGGAAGGGCCGGCAACGGAGGGAGGAGGGTCGGCCGGTCGCCGGGCCCTAGCTAGGGGTCGGTGACCTCGGCCAACCGGCGCGAGGGCTCGCGAGCCCTCACCCGGATCCGACGACCCCGGTGGTGGTAGCCCTTGGCCCGGCCGGGCGAGGGCCGCGACCCTCGCCTAGATTTGTGGCGAGTGGCGAGGGCTCGCGACCCTCGCTTAGCCGGCCAAGGGCCGCTGCCCACTAGGGGTCGCTCGGCGGGCGGCGGCCCTTGGCCCGGCCGAGCGAGGGCCGTCGACTCTCATTGGATCTCGTGCAAGGGCTCGCCGGTCGGCCGGGGTCGCCGGCCCCTGGCTTGGGCCCAGCAACCTTGGCTGACCCTCCCCCACCGTTGCTAGCCCTTCTTGGCGACGGTGGGGAGGCAGCGATGGCGGCTAAGGGCCGGCCGAGCCCTCACCGCCTCCCCCTTTTGTTTTTTTATTTTTATTTTTAAAATTTTAAAATTTTAAAATATTAAAATTATTATTTTAAAATATTTTAACTAAATTTAATTTGAAATTTAATTTAATTAATTTTATATTATTTTTTTACCATGTCAGCTCAAAACGACGTTGTTTTTGCATTATTTAGCCACGTCGGCGTGCAAAATGGCGTCATTTTGCACTTGCTTCGCCGGAAAAATGCCATATATGCAGTTTGGCTAGATTTTGGTCGGATTGGCACTCAAGTGATCCATTTTGCTTCGATTTTGGCACTTAAGTGTACCTTTCGTAAGTTATGGCACTTAAGTGTCATTTTCTGCCAAGTTATGGCACTCTAGGGGTTCGCGTGTCCTTTCTTGGCCTGATGAGAAAGTATTTGAATATGGCACATTAGGTTGCAATGGAAGATCAATTGGCTCAATTGTTACTCAACAAGTTTGAGAACACGTTTCTAAAGACTTAATAAAACGAGGGGAAAGTAAAAAGAGGGCCATCCATCTTTGGTGAAAAATGTACATATCATCCTTGAACATAATTAATTTTGAGAGATGACACTCTATTCATTTCTTTGCAGATGACGAATTGGGGGCACTACAGATTCTAGTAGTAACATGACTGAGATAAAATCTTGATCTGAGCCAAAATGGATGTGCAATTTGAATTTACTTTGATGTTGCATAGTATCCTATTCATGAACGTTCTTTTGTGTAAGGGCAAAAGCAAGAGGTGAGTATTTATCAAATCAAAGATCGGATTTTTGGTCTTGATTAATAGGGGCAATCCAAGGAGGCAGTCCCTTTGTGGGGCAATCCCTTGAATGAATGCTTAAAACCATGTTTTGAGCATGGTAAATTGTTTGTTTTGAAGTCACAAAGCTTTTCATGCTTAAAGTGGCCGGACTCTTTTGAAAAGAGAATTTTGATAGTGGTTTTGCCTATTTAACTCACCAATTTCATGTGGAGATTTGTCAAGATAGACAATTCAATGGAGTGACGTCAATGCTTAAGAATGATAAATGAGATGTGTCAGGATGATGAAAGGAAAGTCTTATCCTATACACAGTCCCCTACTTATACATTTGTGAGATGAGTGTAGAAAGTTTCATTTCTACAAGATAAAGAGTCTTCTCGCGAAAGGTACGATGATCGAAATGATGAGGGGCGGTTTATTTCTCTATTTCAAACACTACATGTGATCCATTGCTTAACCTCTTTGAGCCCCATACACTTTGGAGATTCTTTTCAAATTACCCCTGTCAAGAGCCACCCCACATCGGGGCAAATGGAAGGTAAGATGGCATCATGAGGTGAGGAAAATGGAAAGAAATTTTCTTGCTTTCACTTGCATCAATCTTCAAGTCATGCTATTACATCGAATTCATGTGATAATTTAAGTACCACAGGATGACAAAGAGCATTTCTTTCTCTATCCTATACAGTTATATCCATTGTATAGCCCACTTGAGCCAATAAATTTCATTCCTTTAAACCCAATTGGTGATCATCCCTCACATTGGGGCAATGCAAAAGACAATCATTCAAGCAACATGGTCCAGTGCACTAATAGAAGATGAAGAACCCCAAGAGTCTAAATAAACCAAAGCGTGGTTGTTCAATTTGCGTCGAAAGTCAAAAAATAGAACTGGGGGTATGAAAAAGTAGTGTACTTGGTAAAAGTAAGGCCAATGCCCATGAAAAAGAAGTGAAGATAAAATGCATGAAAACTAAGTGCATAAAAAAGCGATGTGTCTAGTAGAAGCAAGGCCAATGCTCATGGATGAAAATGAAATAGAAAAGTCAAAGATCAATAGTGCATTTATAATGACAATCCTTGGTGAAGGAGAAGACCGGTGACAATGCATAGATGATCATCAACTTTGACCCTTATACACATCTTTGAGCCTAATAATCCTCTCATTTCTCAACCCATGAACTTACCCTACGTTACGTCCCTTATAAAGTCTCTTCTGATTAAGGCACTTGAATTAACGTAGGAGTTCATATGTTTATAAGCATCGCTTGAAGAAGTGCGAGCAAGATTATTTCTTTCTCATTTTGCAAGGTTCTTAACTTGTAAACCCAGAGATGATTACAGAATTGTTCTTTCAATTGCCTTGACTCAAGAAGTTCCTTTGTTAAGCCGTTGACCAAGCCGACATTACGGTCCCTATTAAAGACCTCTTAGATTGGTAATGTCGTATTACTTGCGAGAATACTTGGACCCTTGTTGGTATGATGGTAGTGAGATGAAGCGATTTTCCTAAAATAACCCTTCTGAATGAGAGTAAGTGAAAGTTTTTTCTAACTGAAAATGTCTCATTTTAGTATTCTTAAAAAAATCCATGTCACTGTCTTGAACGACAATTCTCTCCTGTGGAAATTTGTGTTATGCAAATATGGTAAAGTCATTATGCATAAACCTCGATTGAATTGATGAAAACCTCTCTGAACTTTGAAATGTGCATTTTAAAGTAGCTCAGATTATTTACCTTTTTGATGAATGCATACCAGTTTTTGCTCTAATTGTGTCTGACAATTAATATTTCCCTGAAGACTGAGCAATATCTGCCATTCAAGTTACTTATTTTATAAGTAATCGACACGACGTGCTTCTATAGCCCGATGTCCCTCTTGATTAACTCGATGTGCTTTCATAGCCTAGAGTTCTTTGATATGACCTGGCGTGCTTCCGTAGCCCGGAGTCATTTTCATTGACTCGGTGTGCTTCTATAGCCCGATGTCCCTCTTGATTAACCTGGTGTGCTTCCATAGCTCGAAGTTCCTTGATATGACGTGGTGTGCTTCCATAGTTCAGAGTCATTTTCATTGACTCGGCGTGCTTTCATAGCCCGATGTCTCTCTTAATTGACATGGTGTGCTCCCGTAAGTTGGAGTTCCTGACCTAGTGTGCTTCCATAGGCCAAAGTCATTTTCATTGACTTGGCGTGCTTTCATAGCCTGATGTCTCTCTTAATTGACATGACGTGCTCCCGTAGCCTGGAGATCCTGACCTGGCGTGCTTTTGTAGCCTAGAGTCCTTTTCATCGATATGGCATGCTTCTGTAGCCTAGAGTTCCCCCTATCAAATCGCTATGCTTCCGTAGCCTGGAGTTCCTCTTAATCGACACAATGTGCTCCTGTAGCCTGAAACCTCTTTCATCAACATGGTGTTCTTCCATAGCCTATAGTTTCTTTCCATTGGTCTAGTGAACCTTTGCAGTCTAGAGTCACCTCATTAATTTGGCGAGCTTCTGTAGCTCAGAGTCTCTTACACAGCGAGCTTTTGCAACCCGTGATTTACAAAATCCCTCCGTATCCAAGTTTACTTTCTCAAATCCTTAGGTAAGTAACCAAAGGTACATTTTCTATTTCTATATTAGCATTTGCTACATTGCATTAGAAAATGGGAATGGGTTCTCAAAACACATCTCCCCGCAAAAAAATTCATCACATTGCATTTGCATGATCAAAATTTAGGTCTCAATTTGTCTTTGAGAGACCTTCACGAATATCTAAGGTACGTCCTAGATATTCCAAAATTTCTTTTTACTAGAAGGTGAGAAACCTTCATGAATATTCGAGGTGTGTTTTCGATATTCCAATTTCTTTTTACCAGGAGGTGAGAGACCCTCACGGATTAATCTCCTTTTCTCTACTATGACTAAGTTCCAAGAGACATATCCCCAAGAATCAAAGATATCACCAGGTAAGTGTATCTCTACCCATACTCTAAATACTTGTCATTGTGTAGGTGTTCTCTCTCAAGTGCACCGACACTCGACTCGGTAGAGCTATCCCCAAAAGATTTATCTCCAGATTCAGTATGATTAAGGTAACCGAAGAAAGGTTCGGGTCTTGGTCAGATGATCTATGCTACAATGCTGGGTGATAGAAGAAAGGTTCGAGTCCTAGCCAAGTAAAACCTCATTTTAGGCAACTGTAGAAAGGTATGGGTCCTAGACAAATGCTTGTTGCTCTAATAGGTGACCATAGAAAGGTACGGGTCCTAGAAAAGTTGTTTCTCATTTAGGTAACCGTAGAAAGGTACGGGTCTTGGAAAAGCTATTTCTCATTTATGCGACCTTAGAAAGGTACGGATCCTGGAAAGTGATTTCCCGTCTAGGCAACCGTAGAATGGTACGGGTCCTAGACAATGTTTGTTGCTCTAACGGGCAAATGTAGAAAGGTACGGGGCATGGAAAAGTTGTTTCTCATTCAGGCGACCGTAAAAAAGGTACGAGTCCTGGAAGGTGATTTCTCATTTAGGCGAGCATAGAATGGTACGGGTCCTAGATAATACTTATTGCTCTAATAGGCGATCACGAAAGGTACGGGTCCCGGAAAAGCAAAATTTTCCGTCAAGGCGATTGAAGAAAGGTTCGGGTCCTAGACAATTATATACTTCCATACTAGGCAATCGTAGAAAGGTATGGGTCCTAGCAAAATAGCTTTCTTACAAAACCCTGCTACTATTATGGGCGACCGTAGAAAGGTACGGGTTTTGGACATGTAACACCAATTAACTTGAATTGCTCTACCTCCCAAAAGGTAAGTCATTTTAGATAGGTTCTTTTATTGTTTGCATTAGCATTGCCATGCATCATATAAATTGCATTTTAAATAGGGATTCATTTTCCAACAAAAAATCAAAAAATCATTTAGTGCATGTGCATGATCAAAATTTAGGTCTCAGTTTATCTTTGAAGGCAACCTTTACGAGCTCACCTTCAAAGAGAGGCAGCCATTGACACCTAAATTTTGGTGACCCAGTTATTTATTTATTGCATAAAAATTAGGGATTAATTTTTGCCCCTAAAAAAGTAGAATTAAAATTGCATAGCATATAATTTTAGTTGCACTTATTTATTTGTTTATCACTTTTGCATTTGACCAGCGTCGGATGAGATAATTTTAGGAGTTGACAATTTAGTATTTTCAGAAATGATTCATATTATTCTTCCAATATTCGGTAAATATTTCATATATTCACATGATTTATACATTAAGCGATATATTTTACAGAAGATTGGAAGTTTAAGGATGAAATATCAAGAGGGAATATTGCACATGTGGAATATTCTTTGACTAAAAATTATAAAGATTACATAATCAAAGGGGATTTCATGCGTGAGTCGAAAAAGGAAATAAAATATTCCACAAAAATTAAGCCCCTCGCTTATAAAAGGGGCTACTCGCATACGGATACCAGGGGGTTCTTTTTTCGTTCTACGAAGGACAAAGGAGGGGGTTCTTTTTGTTTTGTTGGGTCAAAGTCAACAAAGGGTACACAGAGAGAGAGAGAGAGAGAGGGGACGTGAGAGTGGACATGAGAGAGAGAGAAAAAAAAAAAAAAAAAAAGGAGAAGAGCAAAGTCTTCTTCTTTGTGCAGAGCTGAAGCTTCGACTTGCGTCCACCCCTCGATCTGCCATGCCGCTTGCCATCGTCGCCTCCACCCTCCGTTGCCGACGCCGCAGCAACCGCCATAGTAGCTCTCCTAAGCGCCCGAGCCCCCACCACGCCTCGGCGCAACTCGATGGTGCTACTGCGACCGTAACAACCTATAAGCCCTCTCGCTGCACCTCCCCTTGCACTCGCCGTCATTGTTATCCGATGCTAGCAATAGAGCCCTCTCGCCATGCCACCACCGCTCTTGCAACTAGCTTTGTCACCGACGCCGCAGCGACCACCAGCAGCCTGAGCCAGTCGCCGCGCCCCTCGCGTCCGCCACCACTACTGCCAATGCCAGCAGCCCGATTCCTCTGTTGGTTGTTGCCTTTATGCCCCTGCTGCAGCACCCGCGACTTTGGCTACTCGGCGACGCCCAAGCCCCCCTTGCCGAAGCTCTAAATGCCTACGCCTCGTCCATCGTTGCCCTCCGCCCACAGCTGCAAATCCCCGCAGCTAACCGAGCACCACCACAATAAGCCGTTCTTGCGCCATCATGTCGAGCCTCCATCATGATTCACGAGTCGCTGTTCGCTAAGCTAAATTTGGAAGCCAAAATTCGAATTAGGTAAAAATCTTGTCTTCTTTGGTTTTCAAATACTGTGTTTCTTTATTTGAAATATCCGTTGATGTACATGATTGAAATTCCCGATATGCTATGATATTCGTAATCTCAAGTAGCCTTATAAATTAGGAAATTTTCCTAATTCACAACGTGCATACGATTGACAGTCGATTTCACGCTTCAAATATGATTTGCAATTGCACGGAAAAATCGCCAATCTGATCTCACGCTTGAGATACAATTCGCGACTTTGTTAAAAATTGGCCAATTCGATCTCATGTGCGAAATATGATTCGTCAATTTATTAGATGGTTATCAATCACATTTTATCTGATTTGCTGTCAATGTTTTTGAATCGATTTTGTTTCTGTAAAAGAAAACAAAAAATAAATAAATATATTTGAGTTAAATTAGGTTCATGTTAGAACATCGCTTGTTTCAGGGTAGTTTGCATGTTTAAGATTAGGAAATTTATTTATTTCAAATTTTTAAATAAAAAAATACCAAAAACATTAATTTAGAATGTTAGATTCTTTTTTCATTAATTTAGATTGCATGTTTAATTACTGAAGAATTTTAATTTCGAATTTTATAAAAAGAAAAAGAAAAGCCTAGAACAAAAGCATTCTTTGCACGTCATCTAGTCATTGCATATTAGGATAAGATTGCATGTTTAATTTAATTCTATATAATCTTTTTTATCAATAATAAGTTTAGATAATTTTTGCTAGATAGATTGCATTTTAGGTTAGGGATTACCTAGTTAAGATAACATTCTAGCTTAAATTAGGATTTGGCCTAATCTAATTCCTAATATAAGTTGGATGATTTCTTAATCTAGATAACATTTTTTGCTTTTTTTTTTTTTTTTTAATTTCGAATTTTACGTAAAATACCAAAAAAAAAAAAAAATCATTGTCTTAGAATAAATTAGTTTCTTTCTCTAGGATAGATTGCATGCTTATTAAGAAAACACAAAAAAAATACTATACTTATGTCATGTAGTTTAAGTCATATTGCTATGTAATGTCGCTTCATGTTAGATTAGTAGCATGCATTGCATAAAGTATGATTTTCATTAAACAAGTGAAAATTAAAAACAAAAAAGTGATTGCGTGTTAATTAGAAATCATATCTAGGACTATTGATGTGAATTCTATTCTAATATTGTAGATGCTTTCATTGCTATGAGGTAAGTCCCATAATTTATTCATTACTTTATTTGGGTGTTGAATTGGTGGTTTGTGCACCCGTATAATCACATCATATGTTAGGAAAGTAAATTAAAATAAATTCAAGCTGCCTGCAAAACATTTTTTTTCAAAATAAAAGAGAAAGGTACTTAAAGGGTGTTAGAGAAATCTAGCGTATTAAGTCCCCGAACTCACAAATTTCTAGTTTGCAGGAGTAAAGTAAATCTCCCGTTACTTTACTTGGGTTTCTAATTGACCCACCAAAAATAGATTAGTGGCGACTCCTAATTGAAAAAATCATTTGCATATTAAGAATTTGAATTTAAGTCGTGAATTTCTATGGATTTGGGAGAACCTAAGCTAAGTTTAGGCTTAGAAATCCATTAGCCAAACCCTAGGTGGTGCACCCGAGGTTAGGTCGCGATAGTCCTCACGATGCCTGATGGGTGCGAATTGCTCGGAAGGTAACGGAGTTCCTTGGAAGATGGTGGTAGTCAATTTACATAAAAGTGGATCAGTTGCTATTTCAAAGTTCATTTAAGATTTATTGAGTCCTGTTTTTAGAAGAAATGTTTCTCTCTTACTATTTTGATTTGAAAGGTTCTCAGGCAAGTTGATATTATGACGATCCTTTTCTTTTCCTCGCATGTGCTGTTATTAACTTTGTGGTATAGACTAATTAGTAATTTGCTTACCGAGTGTTATACTCACTTTTAGTTGACTCTTATCTCTCATGTCAAAAGAAATGTCGGCCCCACCTATCTCCCACATGATTTGTTACGGAGTCCCAATTGATTTCATATGGCATGAAGACGAGTTCACGGATCTTAGCTTTCCGGATATGCTTTTTATTAGGATTGTATCCTGTTTGACGGTTGACATAGGGGTGTCGACAGGGTTGTATTCCTTGGATTTGTCGTTCTGTATGCTTGTATCAACGGGTGCGTGGTGGGGCCTTTCTCGCTATATGACGATGATGGTGGATTAAGGAATAGCAGCAGCCCCGCTGAATAGGATGGAGGCAAATGATCATAGGAGTTTTTGGGACGTGGATAATTTTTGATGGAGACAAGCTAGGGATTAGTTGACTATGTCTACTGTTAGGTTGGTATAGGATGACAGATGTATAGCCGGAGGTTGTCCGGAGTACTGACCTTTTGTTTTTCCCCAATGTACCCAACCCCGTCACCTAATGTACATAAATAAGAAATGAAATGAGATTGCCCTCTTCATAGAAGCTCACGTGCATTCTTGAGAAAAGTGGAAAGATTTTAGTAATTACATTAGTCATGATGTGCTAGGGACGTCACGGCTTTGGTGGTATCAGAGCATAAGTTTGATTGGAGTGATAAGGTGTGTTAGTGGTAGAAGGAGTTAGGATGAACGCCCGCGATAAGACACTAGATGCATTTGTTTGATTTTTTTTGGACAACGGATGATGGACTGTCGCTCGTAAAGTGTGGGTAATGATTGTAAGTTGCCAGTGTATTTCGGTAACATATATATGTTACTAATGCGATTCCAGTTATGTTTATATGATTAGTGACATTAGGCCATTGCTCGTTCATGTGGGTAATGCTTAGAAATTTGCAGGAAAGTATAGTGCGATCAAGAAGTTCTTCTCCATTGAGGATGGGGGCCACTGCTTCAAAGGCAGAACCCCGAATGGAAGACATTTTGCAAACACTTGTTAATATAGGAACCTTGATAGAGAGGCAAGCCCAGCAATAGCCTGGAGTTGAATGTTGTACCTAGGAATTGGTAGAATAATTCTTGAAATTGAAGCCACTCACATTTACCGGAATGGAATGTCACGCCCCAATCCTCCAAACACGTGCTCATCCCTCCTTGGTCGATTAATAGTGACGTCCTAGGACTCATCGCTGAGCCTCTCGTTTTAATACGCATGCGGAAGCAGATAAATAATCCCCAGACAATAACACAATGGGATAGAAAAGTAGAGCCATAAATTTTTTGAACCAAAACACGACCACACTTATATATATATATATATATATATATATATATATATGTACATAGAAAACCATGTCATGTCATATATAATACAAGCCAGCTTAAGAAAACAAGTCTAAAAGCAGGGGTGGGGTTACACAACTCTACAGGTCCTCATCCTCCCCGTCATCTTCGATTTCACCCTTTTCTACACTCCAACTGGAGCCTTCAGCAGACTGCACTGGAGACTTTGGAACTTCAAGGGCAGGGTCCACCACGTATACGATAGAGCCTTGAGGAGGATCAGCTATGCCCTTCCCAAAAGCAACCTCCAAAGCACACAGAGGAATCTCAGATTCCGAAATAGGACCCTTTCTTTGGCCATCTTGAGCTTGGTGGTACCATGACCTATATCGATGAGGCACCTTGTGGGTGAGACCTGCATCAACCCAGACTATAAATCTTACCAGCTCATAGTTCCAACCTCTAGGGTCTTGATTCATTGAAATATAAGACGTCTGCTCTGTAACACTCTTAGGTCGTCCAAAAAAACTCAGGAGCTGCCATCTAAGGATCTGAAATGTTATCCCACAATGAGGTGAGACAACGTCTCAGCGAGTTCTACCCCCAGAGACTCGATTAGGAAGAAAATATGCCCCTAGGGCTGCTTAAGCACAAACACGAGTCACATGACTTACCTTGGCCTCAGATTTCTTCTTGCAAGTTAATACATTTTATAAATCATCGAATCACAGCAACCAAATAGATCGAACTATCGATCAATCGACTCAGTCGATTTCATTTCACCAAGATCATTCTCCGGTCATCTCAAACAATACTATCTCTAAGTTCGATCATACCCAGGACTGCTTATTATAAACCGATAATAAATAGTATAACTCGCCAGAAGCTATCGCAAATATCGATATAGTATACTATTTATGCTCACAAGAAGCTGCCGCAATTACTATTTATGCTCACCAGAAGCTACCGCAATTATAGATTCTAATCACTTGATCATATCACCATTTTTATTATTCTCGATAAAAATACTCGTGTGTGGGTACACGGTTGACCTTAGCCAAAACACAATATTTTCTCACTTGAAAATCCCACTAATTTCACTGATCCATAAACTCATTTTTGGCGTTGTAAACTGACGTCCGGTGATTTTCTAATTAATTACCAAAATTAATTATTTTTGGAATAATTTCTCAAAATACAAATCACACCAAATCAACACAAATTAGAGCTCAATTAAATAAACATATCACACCATTGCAATCAACATAAAATTCTGGTCACCGGCTATCCCGATCTAATTTCCAGAAAATAAATAAATAATTAAATAATTACGAAAATTAATTAAATAATGCCAATAAATACCAGAAATGCATACCTAGGCCCGTAAAGCCTAATTATATGCTGGAATATGCTCGGAAAAATTTTGAGACTCGTTAAATAAATATTATAGCTTATCTGCTCGCTAACTACACAAAACTAACCACCTAACATGCATCGGTAATTAACTAATTCGCTAAACCATTCTAATTATCCACTAAACCAATCTTAGTCTAAACTAATCAATTCTTAAGCATCATTAACATACTAAGCGAGGATTAGTGAGTTAACTCACTTGTTCGACGATCCACTCGGATCGAAACGACATGGGCGAGGCGAGGATCAACTATCTCCAAAGCAGACTTGCCAACGAGGTCCGGAAGGCACCAAAATGGGCCAAGATAGCAGCCACGAGACCCACTCGCCCGTCTCTCGTCCGGGCTGATTGAAGCCAAGAGAGGTGCTGGTCTAGGCCAAACAAGCAGCAGGGGCGGTCGCGGATTCCGGCGGCTGGTGGTGGCACTTCGCGATGGTGGAACGGTGGTCAACGGTGCTGGACAGAGCTTAGACAACCTGCTGGAATGACGGGGGACGCGGCTGGAATGTCAGAGTTGCGTGGGCTAGACATGATGGTGCGCACGAGGCTGGGCGATGAACGGCGATTCGGCAGTGGCATGCAACGACACGGGAAGCAGCTGGTTGGTTCGGCGGCTCCTCTGGCTTTGCTGAAGCTTCGAAGGGCACAATGAAGGGGGAGGATGGGCGGTCAACCGGCCTTGAGGGAGAGAGGGAGGAGATGAGGGAGCAAGGGGGCCTACCAAGCCTTCAAGTCCATCTCTTTGTCCCCTTGACCATTCTTCTCCACCAGTTGCATCCCTTGGCCAAAATTCAGCCACCAAGGTCCCTTCTAGAAGGCTTGAAAGGGTCCATAATGTTGGGTCCATGGGGTGTTACGAATTTGCATAGGTTTTCCTCCAATTGGACACCAAATGCTCCTCAAATCGATTCAATTCGGCTTCTATAAATTCAATCAACATACCATTGATCAATTTGATATTTTTCCTCGCCAATATATTCCCCTTCGCATCCAAATATCGCGATCAAACACGGTCCTTGGCATTTTCTGAACAAAAACGACCCTATGACGACTTTTTCCCAAAAAGTCTCTGTTTGCAGAAAAATCTTCGGAGACTGAGTCGACGGTCCTAAAATGATTTGTGACATGAAAAAACTTTCAATTTCTGAAATCGGATTCAAATTTGCGGTTAATTTCAATTTGGCGCGATTTTAGCGTGACCTAGGCTACCGAGTAGCTTTCAGAAATTTTTAGTGCAAATGACTTGTGGTCGATTTTCTTCGAGCCATAATGAACCTATTCGATACATTGGCGACTCTCGATTGTTGTGAAAATCTCGAGAATTCAAATACGGACACATGGTACCAAAACGACAAAAAAATCAGTCTAGTGTCGGTCAATGAGAATTTATCAATTTGGTGGAATTACCCACGTTTAACTACACATCTCAGTCAAACCGACCTATTTCTGATCTCTAAACAATTTTTAACTGTGCCGTAATGATCTTTGCAGATAAGCACTGTCGAGTAGTCGATTCCTGGTCGATTCCTTAATCTATTGCATTAAAATCCCTTAATGACTTCCCCAGATAGTCTAGTTATCTCAGGAGTGATCAGCTCTAAGAATAAAATTATAGGTGTGTTGATGAAAGGCCCGATTAATTTAATTGAAAGCAGAATTGTAAAATCCAAGATGTCACATGGAAAGTCTTGAAGAAGCGAAACAATGGATCGATAGGATGGAAAGAATCTTCAAGCTATTAAATTGAAATGACACTGACAAGTTAACCCTAGCGAAATACCAATTGGAAGAAAATGCCAAGTACTAGTGGAGAGCATTTAGGGACACGATATTCTCAGCCGATACGGTAGTGGTGTGGGATGAATTTGTTAGGGATTTCTATAGGAAACATTTTCTTGACTATGCCAAAAGATAGGAAGATAACGAAATTTGTCCAACTAAGCTAGAAGGAGCTGATTGTGGATCAGAAGCTGATTGTGGATCAGAAGCTTTAGTGGAAGATTGAGAAGAGAAGGCCAAGAGATTTTTTAAGGGTTTAAGGATGGACATTATGAAGCAACTTGTGCCCCTCAACATCAAGGACTATAATGAATTTTACGAGTGAGCCTAGCTCATAGAACAAGAGTTGATGAGTTAGCACACGGAGAGTGAACGACGAATGGCACCAAATTACAATCGATGTGACAAGAGACTTCGCTTATCTTGAGAATTGGTAAGTATCCATCATGAGAAGTGAAATTTTGGTAACTACAGAGAAGCCGAGAAAGGTCGAGCTATGAGTCGGGTGCCATATCAAAATGATCCATGTCAAAGGTGTGGTGAACAACATGAGCTAGGACTGTGTCAAGATCAAAAGTGATGTTTTGGATATGGATAGTAGGGCCACATTAGGAGGAACTATCCACGACAAAGGACACGGTCGAATGTTGGTCTGACATAACAGGTGCAATAGCGTCTAACTGGAGCACCTCCACAAGGAAACCCACAAAGGCCACCGACCCAATAAAGGGTATATGCCGTTATCCAAGAGGGAGCAGAGGCTTCCAAGACCGTTGTCTCAAGGATGTATTAATTTCGTAAGTAACTATTGGAGGCTTTAGGATATTAGTATTGCTAGAATTGCTTCGTGATAAGAAATGATTTTAGAAGCGTTAGATCTTAGCTTTAGGCTTTGATGATAATTATGATCCTTTTGGAGTGGTCAGATATTATTCGTAAGGTCATAGGCAATGGTTATATCATAGTAAGTCTTAATGAATAAACTTTGAGGGCATAGATGGATTTGACTACAAGGCTTAAGATATGAATTATGGAGAGCAAGTAATGAATTTAAGGATTAAGTGATGATTGTAGAGCTAGTTTGAGATTTCCTATTAGAGAGTCTCAGTGAAAGTGTTTATACATTACATGGAGGTGTTTACCATGTAAAAACTAATCTTGAAATTTATGAGTTTGAGTTGTCACATGAGACATGAAATTACTTGTGGTTTTATATAATTGGTTCAATTGATGATGGTCGACTTCTAATTTTAGGCGATGATCTTAGTTTAAAAAGGTTATGTGGAAGTAATAGATATGATCAATTGTGGTTATACTCTTCCCAAGGTAAAATGATCTTTGCAGATGAGCACGGTCGAGTAGTCGATTCCTAATCGAATTCTCAAGTCTATTGTGTTAAAATTCCTTAATGACTTCCCTAGATAGTCTAGTTATCTTAGGAGTGATAAGCTCTTAGAATAGCACTATAGGCACGTCAATGAAAAGCCCGATTTAATTTCATTGAAAACAGCATTGAAAATTCGGAATGTCACAACTCTTCCCCTCTTATAAAAATTTCGTCCTCGAAATTTAAACCATTACAATACTTTAAGCAAAAAGGTGGGGGTACAATTGTCTCATCGACTCTTCACTCTTCCAGGTTGCTCCTTTAGTGTCATGGTGTTGCCAGACCACTTTGACCAACGGGATGGTCTTGGTGCGTAGAACCTGCTCTTTTCGATCCACAATCTGAATCGGGCTCTCAACGTATAACACTCGGTCATCCACGTCCAATTCTTCAAAATTAAGCACGTGGGTCGGGTCAGGCTCGTACTTCCTCAACATCGACACGTGAAAGACGTTGTGCACTTGTGCCAGTCTTGGCGGCAATGCAAGATGATACGCTAGGATCCTTATTCTCTCTAGAATCTCAAATGGACCTACGTACCTCAGACTTAGCTTTCCTTTCTTGCCAAAACGCGAAGTACCCCTCATTGGTGACACCTTTAGAAAAACGTGATCACCAACTTGAAATTCCAATGGTCTCCGGCGCTTATCTGGCCTAGCTCTTCTGTCAGCTCTGAGCGGTCTTTAGTCTACCTTTGATAACTACAATTGCATCCACTGACTGCTGAACTAACTCTGGGCCTGTGATCTTTCTTTCCCCGACTTCATTCCAATATACTGGCGTTTTGCACGCTCTGCCATACAATGCTTCAAAAGGACCCATTTGAATGCTCTGCTGATAGCTATTGTTGTAGGCGAAGTCGACCATATGAAGTTGTTCTTCCCAACTTTCCTTGAAGTCTAGCACGCAAGCTCGCAGCATATCTTCGAGGGTTTGAATTATTCTCTTAGATTGGCCATTCGTCTGAGGATGATATGCCGTACTGTTTACAGCTTCGTTCCTAAAGCACTTTGCAAACTTTTCCAAAAAGCAGTTGTGAATCTTGGGTCTCGGTCTGAGGTGATCGTAACTGGCACTCCATGCAAAAGAACGATTTGATGCACATATAGCTTTGCGTGTCTATCCAAACTAAGGTTCTTTTGTACTGTAATGAAGTGAGCCGACTTTGTCAATCTGTCAACCACTACCTAAATGGAATCGTTTCTTCTCCGACTCCTCGGTAGGCCTGTTACAAAATCCATCGTAATATGCTCCCACTTCTACTCTGGGATCTCGAGATATTGCAGAAGTCCTCTCGGCTTACAATGTTGTGCCTTCACTTGCTAACACGTTAGACACTTGGCGACATGCTTGGCGATGTTCGCCTTCATACCGGACCACCAATAGTGTTGATGCAGATTCTGATACATCTTTGTATTGCCAGGATGAATGCTGTAACTGCTATGATGAGCTTCTGATAAGATCTCCTCTTTAAGCTCAGCATTGTTAGGTACAACCAGTCATCCTCGGAACCTCAGTGTTCTGTCCTCAGAAATCTGAAAGTCAGCTTTTCTCTTATTAGTATCTTCTTGCAGAATTTTTTGAACATTTGGGTCTATTGGCTGAAGTAATTTGATCCTAATCTGGACATTCGGCTCAATTCTGAGGTGGCCATAAGATTCGAAAGGTGGCCTACCTCAAACTTGAACATCGAATCTCGAGATCTCTCGATTAAATTCCATTCTTACAGCATATGAGCAACTGAAGACTTCCGACTCAAAGCGTCGGCGACCTTATTCGCCTTTCTAGGGTGATATAAGATATCACAATCGTAGTCTTTTAGAAGTTCCATCTAGTGACGTTGTCTCATATTCAACTCCTTATGAGAGAATAGATACTGGAGACTTTGATGATCAGTAAAGATCTGGAATCTTTCTCCACACAAATAATGTCTCCAAATCTTCAGAGCAAAAATGATTACCACGAGTTCTAAGTCATGCGTCGGGTAGTTCTGCTCATGAGGTCTCAACTGACGAGAGGCGTACGTAACAACCCTACCATGTTGCATTAACACGCAACCTAGTCCTCTGAACGACGCATCACTGTAGATCTCGTATCCTCCAGGACCAGATGGAATGGTCAGCACAGGTGCACTAGTCAGCTTTTGCTTAAGCTCTTGAAAACTACACTTGCACTTGTCTGTCCACACGAACTTCTCTTCTTTCTTCGGTAGTTTAGTCATCGGTGACGCTAATGCTGAGAATCCCTCTACGAACCTTCTGTAGTAACCTGCCAAACCTAGAAAACTTCTGATCTTTGTCACTGTAGTCGGTCTTGGCTAGTTGATCAGTACTTCAATCTTGGCTGGGTCCATGGAGATTCCTTCGCCTGAAATCACATGACCTAAGAAAGCTACACGAGTTAACCAAAACTCACACTTGCTGAACTTGGTGTATAGCTCGTGAATCCTGAAAGTCTGCAGTACCATTCTCAGACGACTTTCATGCTCTTCATCACTCCTCAAATACACCATAATATCATCGATGAACATGATCACAAACTGATCCAGATATTCTTTGAACACTTGGTTCATCAGATTCATAAATGCAGCTGGAGCATTTGTCAACCCGAACGTCATTATAGTGAACTCATAATGGCCGTATCGAGTACGGAATGCTGACTTCGGAATCTCTTCTTTCCTGATCCTTAGCTGATGATATCTTGTCCTCAAGTCGATCTTTGAAAATATCGACGCTCCTTGCAACTGATCAAACAAGTCGTCGATCCTCGGGAGTGGATACTTGTTCTTGACCGTCACCTGATTGAGTTGACGATAGTCGATGCACAAGCGCAACGAATCATCTTTCTTCTTTACGAACAGAATTGGTGCTCCCCAAGATGATGCATTGGGACGTATGAATCCCTTATCTAACAATTCCTACATCTACACTTTTAGTTCTTTCAATTCGGATAATGCCATCTGGTAAGGAGACTTAGAGATTGGCTTGGTCCCGGGTGCTAGCTCAATCACAAACTCGATCTCTCTCTCTGGCGGTAAGCCTGGCAATTCATTTGGAAATACGTCTGGAAATTCTTGTACTACTAAGATATCTTCGATCTTCAGCTCCTCAATTGTCGTATCCACGACAGTTGTCAAGTACCCTTGACAACCCCTATCTAACAAACGGGTTGCCTTAAGTGACGAGATCAGTGTAATCGAGGGTCCTCCTCGATTCCCAATAAACTCGAAACTCTCATCCCCTAACGGGTTAAACTGAATTGCTTTACGATAACAGTCCATCTTAGCTCGTAGCTTGGTGAGCTAGTCCATGCCAATTATCAAATCAAAGTCATACATGGCTAGGACTAATAAGTCTATTTTCTCATCTCGCTCACCAATCGGCTATCTTGCAACCAGAACAACTCAATGCAGATAACACCTTATCTTTTAACGGTGTAGATATGCTAACCACTAACTCCAGCAACTCAGGACTTAATCCTATCAGTTTAACATATTGCTCGGCAATAAAAGAATGAGTCGTGCTAGGTTCAAATAAAGCATAAGCAATATGGTCGTTCATTGAAACCATGCCTGTAACCACATTAGGCACATCATCAGCATGACCTCTAGTGATAGCATATACTGTTCCCTAAGCTGGGGGGTCTCATTTGTCCACCCTACGGTGCGTTCTGTGGTGTGTACCCTCTGATCTGTCCCAACGGTGGCGGTGGCGGCAACTGCAGTTGTCCTTTTGGTCGTCTAGGACAATCTCTGGTTATGTGACCTTGTTGGCCACATTCAAAACAAGCGCCCGTCCTTTGAGGGCACGGGGCTGTACCATATTGTCTTCCACAGAAGCAACATATGCCATTCTGACTTGGCCCTGACTTTCTAATTCCACCTTTCCTACTGGGCGGAACATGGAACTTTCCTCCAGTCATGGGCCTTTTCCCATGTCGAATCCATTCTCTGTTTGAATTAAACCTCGATCCAGACGAGGCGGCTTGCTCGTTCAAACTTCTCTCAAGCAGCTGAGCTCGATGGTAAACTTCTCTATAGTCCTTCAGATCCAATGGTATCAGGGGTTGTTTCAACTCCACTTGAAGGCCATTCTTGAACCTTTGAGCCTTGTCCTTTGGATCCTCAATCAACCTCGGAGCATACTAAGAAAGCTCCGCAAACTTGACCTCGTACTAGTCAACCGTCATCATTCCTTGGCGGAGGCGTTGAAATTCCTCCATCTTTTGTTCTTGGGCACTACCCGAGAAGTACTTATCATTGAACGCTCTAAGGAATGCATCCCACACCAGAATTACTCCTCCCGGGAACATTGAATCTCTGGCGGCTCTCCACCAGGTGTTTGCGTTACCCTACGGTTGATACACTGCTAGGACAACTCTTTCTTCTTCATTGCACCTTAGAAGTGCAAACGCCTTTTCTAAGTCCTGAATCCATAGCGAGGCAGTCTCAGGGTCTCTAGTACCCGTGAACCTCAGCGAGTTCAGCTTAAAAAATTGCTCCATCAACTTATGGATCGGTCTCTCCATTTCCACAACTATGTTCCCAGCTGGAACTTCGGCAGGTGCAGCAACGGGTGTGGCCTCAATAGCGGCGGTGATGGCAGCAGTTAATTATGCTTAAGGGTTGATTAGTTTAGGTTAAGTATGGATTAGGTGGTTAGTCAGAACGGATTAGCAATTTGATGATTTGATATTGCATGTTAGGTGGTTAGAGTAGTGTAATTAGCGAGTAGATAAGTCGTAGTATTTATTTAAATAGGTTCAGAATTTTTCCAAGCCCATTTCAATATTTAATTAGGCTTTTCCGGCCTAAGTGTGCATTTTTGCTATTTATTGGTATTTGTTAATTAATTTTGGTAATTATTTAATTAATTATTATTTTTCGAAAATTAGACTGGGATAGTTGATGACCGGAATTTTATACTGATCGCAATGGTATGATTGGTTTCTTTAATTGAGTGTTGGATTGTGCAAATTGAGTGTGATTTGTAATTTTGGGAATTTGTCCAAAAATTTAATAATTTCGGTATTTAATTAGAAAATACCGGGCGTCGATTTACAACACCAAAAATGTGTTTATGGATCATTGAAATTAGTGGAATTTTCAAAAGGGAAAATATTGTATTTTAGCTAAGACCAACCGTGTACCCATATACAATTATTTTTATCGGGAATGATAAAAATGATGGCATTCTCAGATGATGAGAACAATATACTATATCAGCCTAAGGGCTTCGATATATCAGCTTAGCGCGAGCAGTATACTTTATCAGCTTAGAGTGAGCATATATGTATACTATATCAGCCTATGGGCTTGATATGTCAGCTTAACATGAGCAGTATACCGATATACTATATCAGCCCGAGGGCTTTGATATGTCAGCTTAGAGTGAGCAGTATACCTTAGCAGCTTCTGGTGAACATTAACAGTATACTATATCAACTTATGGGCTTTATTATGTCAGCTTAGTGCAAGCAGTATACTTTATCAGCTTAGAGCGAGCTATACTATCTATCTTTAGCTTAGGGTGAGCAGTCCTTGATGTGATTGGACTTTATTGATAGTATTGAATGGATTGACCGAGTGATGGTCTTGATGACATGGAATCGACTAGATCGATTGATCGATGGCTCGATTGGATTAGACGATTTGAATTGTTAAAGTGATTGGATGAAAATATGAATCGTACTGACTTGCAAGAAGGAACTGAGGCAAATGAAAGTCCTTTGTCTTATGCTTGTGCATAGGTAACCTTTGGGCGTATTTCCTTCCTAGTCGGAGTTTAGGGGGTGAACTTGCTGAGACGTTCTCACCCTGTTGTGGGATAACATTTTCAGGTCCCTAGGGTGAAGAACTTGGAGCTTGAGGCGGAAGGGTCAGGAGCATGGGTGGCTCAGAAGTTCCTTTTGAAGATAACTTCCTGTACTTAGACCCTAGAGTTGGCCTCTGTTTGTAAATCAGATTGTGGATTTTAATAATGTGTTTGATTTGAAATTTGTTATCCTGCATTTCTATCCCATGTATGCTTCTGTGAGGGGATTAGTAATTCGCTTCCGCATGCGCATTAAAATGAATGGGTTGGCGACGAGTCCTGGGACGTCGCAAATTTTATCAACCACCGAGGGATGGGCACGCGCTCGAGGTTTGGGGCGTAACAGTTGATCCAAAAAAATGAGGTGATGACATCTTTTGGAGTATGTACTGTGAGGGAGCTCTCATAGTCAAGTACATCTAAATCTCACCTTCTCATCGTGCGTGTCGAGGGTCAGGTTGCGACAGGCCTTCTTCATGAAAGTTGCATGTTATGCTTTGTTCTATAACATACTTTAATTTCAGATTTTTCGGATTTCGTATAATAAATTATCTTTGGAAAAATACACGGTTTTAAATTAGTTTTCATAAAAATCTTTGGACCCTTACACGGTTTGTATTTTCCATAGAATTTTCAACAAGAAATTTGGATAAGTTTCTACATGAAAGTTCTAGATCATATCTTGAACTATAACGTGTAATTTTTCTATGATTTTTAGAACTTATTCAAACTTACGAAACACCCATTTTCGTATCGATTTTGGTTTGGAAATTCGCCCCCGACTTATTTGAATTTTTGAGAGTTGTACAAGCTAAACTAGGTTTTGAGTTTTGCACAAAAAATGTTCCGCCAGATCTCCTCCACACTGTGTTAAAGTTCCATAACTTTTAGAATCAACTTACTTGGTGAATGCTATTGGTTTTCAAAGGTGTTCAAATTGCCATTTTTGGGTCAATTTCGAGATTTTGAATAAATTACTTTCAAAACTCACTTTTTACGATCTGTACTGCCGACTAACTATTTTGTACCATTTCTAAAGATTGGTTAATCTTGAACTTGAATTGTTTCCTGTGTATTAGCACAGTGGATGGCATTTTTAAATTTAATTATTGAATTGCTTCACCATGGTATGAGTGTATTGGGAATGCTGTCGGTATTTGGGACAATGATGTCTTGGATGTTATTAGGGATGCCTAGAGTGGTAACTGGGTTCCTTTGGATGCTTGGGGGGTGTAATATGATTCCGCTAGATGTCCTCGCGATGCCAGATGTGTATGAGATACCCAAAGGGTAACGGGGTTCCCTAGACGATGGTGGTAGCTGAATTCATAGCAAATGAGATTATTGGCATTTTCAAATTTCATTTGCAATTTACTATGTTACCAATTTCAAAAGAAAAATTTTCTGACTTGCTACTTTGATTTTGAAAAAAGTTCTTAGGCAAATTGATTTTAAATGATCTTTTATATTTTATATTTGAAATTCCTCCCATGTGCTGTTGTTGATGTATGTAGTATAGACCAATTGATAGTTTGCTTGCTGAGTTTTATACTCACTCGTGGTTGACTGTTCTCGTTCAAGTTAGTAGATATGTCAGTGCCATTTGCCCCTCCATGATTTGATATGGTGAACCTGTGGATTTTACATGGCACTGGGACAAGTTTGTTGAACCTAACTTCCCAAATGTTGTCTTTATCAAGGTCATATCTAGGCTGACGGTTGATATCAAAGCACCTACGGGCTCCTACATTTTGTTGCGTTATACGCTCGGGTAGATGGGCGTCTAGTGGGTCCCCTCCCACTTTACGATGACGATGGGCTCAGGAACAGTGACAGCACCGTGGAGTGAGCAGGAGGCAGAAGGATGGGGGACTATCTTGAGGGCATATGAGCAATTATGGGATGGACTCCCCCCACACAAGTGTTCCTAACCTTGTCACCTAAAATATGTAAATAGAAATGAAAAAAACGAGATTGCCCTATTCATGTTTTCCTGCGTGTGTTCCTTGAATTTTGTAAGTCCTGGGTTGTTCTTGGTCCATATATGCTTTTGCATGCTTAAAATTGAAAAGATTTTAGTGATCGCGTTAGTCATGACTTGCTGGGGGTGTCACAACTCTGTTTGGTATCGGAGTATAGGTTTGTCTTGGAGTGACAAGGTGCGCTAGTGACAGAAGAAGATAGGATAAACATATGCGATATAAAACACTAAAAACATGTGTTTGATTTGCTCTAGAAAACGGGTGACTGACTGCCACTCGTGAAGTGCTAAGAACAATTGTAAGTATCAATGTATGCCAGTAACATGTTTATGTTACTTACGTGATTCTAGTAACATTTATACGTTACTTATTAGCCGATTAGTGACACCATGTCCCTAATCGTTTATGTGAGCAATGCTCAATAATCTGCAAGGAAATATGGTGCGATCAGTAAGATCTTCTCCATTGAGGGTAGAAGCCACTACTTCAAAGGCAGAACCTCAAATGGAGGACATCTTACAAGCGCTTGCCAACATAAGGAATTTACTAGGAATGTAAGCCCGGTGGCAACTTGGAGCTCAACGTCATACCTAGGGGTTGGTGGAGCAATTTTTGAAATTGAAACCACCTACATTTATCGAAATGGGAAGTCGTGAAGAGGTAGGACAATGGATTGATGGAATGGAGAGAATCTTCAGGCTATTGAACTGCAAAACCATGGAAAAGTTAACCCTTACCAAAAAAAAAAAATAATAATAATATGGAGAAGTTAACTCTAGCGGAATATCAACTGGAAGGAAATGCTATGTATTGGTGGAGAGCCTCTAAGGACACAATATTCTTGACTGTATGATAGTTGTAGGGATGAACTTGTTAGGGCTTTCTACAGAAAGCATTTTTTCTGACTGCACTAAAGATAGGAAGTTAATGAAATTTGTCCACCTGAGTCAGAAAGAGTTGACCATGGACCAGTATGAAACAAAATTTTCCTAGCTCTCTAGGTGTGCTCCTAGATTAGTGGATGATTGAGAGGATGAAACTATTGAAAGATTTCGACTATGAGATACTGTATCATCTGAGGAAAGCAAACAAGGTTGCGGATGCTCTCAGTCATAAGTCAACAATCGTGTAGCAAGTGTAAGAGCAAGAGAATGTAACTTGTTAGAAACGATTGAGTAGACCACTTTCCTAGTGTACTCGCAAGATTGAAGATTAAATCAAAGTTCATATGGAAATTAAGACATTACAACAATTGGACCTTGAGATCATGAAATTTCTTAAAGAAACATTGGGAGGGAAAAGGTCAAAATTCCAAGTCTATGAGGATGCGATCATAAGGTACTGAGGACTGCTATGTGTGTCTAATCATGAAGAGATAAAAAAGGAAATTTTGTTAGAGGCACATAGGAGCAACTATAGTATTTATCCGGGAATCACAAAAATGTACCAAAACCTCTGCCAACACTATTGGTGGAATGTGATGAAAGTTGACATTGCTAAGCATGTTTCTCAATGCTTGACTTGCCAACAAGTAAAGGTAGAATATCGCAAGCTTGCAGGATTGCTAAGGCCACTGGACATTCCTGAATGAAAATTGGAAAATATAATGATGGGTTTTGTACAAGGATTACCGAGAACATCAAACGGTCACGATTCTATCTGGGTGATAATAGACTATCTGACCAAATCTGCCCATTTCTTGACAGAAATATATGTAAGGCAAATTGTGTGCTTACATGGAGTCCCTATGATCATAACTTTGGATCAAGACTTGAGGTTCACATCAAAAACTTTTGGCAGACTCTTTAAGGTGCATTAGGGAGTAAATGCCAGTTTAGCACGCCTATCATCCACACATGGATAGACAATCGAAATGAGTAATCTAAGTGCCGGAAGATATGCTAAGGGCTTACGTAATTGACTTCAAAGGTAATTGGGACAAGAAGTTACACCAAATAGAATTTGCCTATAACAATAGTTTCTAGCAAAGCATTGATATGGACCCATTGGAGACATTGTATGGAAGGACTTATAGAACCCCGTATGTTGGAATGAGGTGGACGAACAAAAATTAACAAGGCCAGAGTTGGTACAAGTTACCTCAGATGCGATAAGGATCACTAGGAATCAACTTATGATGGCCCAAAGTTGATAGAAAAATTATCCATATAAGTGCAGGAGGCCCTTGGAATTTAACATGAGAGATCACATATTCCTAGAGGTATCATCAATGAAGGGCATATCAAGATTTGGAAAGAAGGACAAGCTACGCCCGAGATTCGTAGGACCCTTCGGAATCCTCGAAAAGATAGGGGATTTGGCCCTATCGACTAGCATTGTCACCCAAATTGTCAAACCTACACGATAACCTCGACCTCCAATCAAACCTGTGATTGGCAACCTCGGTATGAACATGACTTGTTGACAAACGTGTGTCAACCAACCAACGTTATAGACGCCACGAGCGAAAGAATTCGCTATCTCGCTCGATAAGTCGAATCGACTGCCACAAGAGAATCTTGATAAGGTCAAGTCCTCAAAAATAAAATATGTCTGTGTCCCAAAGAAAGTTGGCAAATCCTTAATATAGGTTTTCTAGCCGCCACACAAACCCTAAAACCAACCCTAGAAATCTAATGCGCCATATTCTAGAAAATATTTAAATAAGAAGATAATTTTTTTTTTACTTGGTTAAATATTTGGTGACCAGATAATCAAATTGCGCTAAAATTTCCAAGATTCTTCAATATTCGATCCAAGGTCATCTCCATGCCAAAAATTATGCCAAGATTTTCAAGATTCTTCAAGATTTGATCCAAGGTCATCTCCACGCCAAAGATCACGAACCATGATGCCAATAGCTTGCCTAAATTGCTTAGCTCGTGCTCGAGTGATCGAACCAGTCAGAATAGACAACGGGTCCCTAGCACCTCCTCCTCGATATGGCTCGATGTCCACATCATTCGCTCCCTCGTGCAAAGGATTTGCCCTCAAATCATCACTTGCATCGAAAATAGTCGAGTCAGAAACATTAAATGTAGCACTAACGTCATACTTACGTGGAAGATCAAGCTTATAGACATTATTGTTAACTCTTTCCAACACCATGAATGGTCCATCCTCTCACGGTAATCACTTAGAATGTCACTGCTCAGGAAATCGCTAATTGTGCATATGAACCCAAACCCAATCGCCGGGTTTAAACACCACTTCCTTGTGCCCTTTGGTGGCTTGCCTTGCATATTGCTCGGTCTTGCGCTCAATATTTGCGCGCGTCTTCTCATGTAACACCTTGACAAATTCAACTTTCTTTGCTCCATCTAAATCCACACGCTCATCAACAGGTAAATGGGTTAAATCTAACGGAGTTAATGGAATAAAACCATAAACAACCTCAAATGGTGTAAATTTAGTGGCAGAATGCATGCTCCTATTATATGCAAACTCAATATGTGGTAGACAATTTTCCCAAGATTTTATATTCTTTTTAATAATAGCACGCAACAATACCCCTAAAATTCTATTAACTTCCTCCGTTTGACCATCGGTTTGTGGATGACAGGTAGTAGAAACTAACAACTGTGTTCCTAGTTTTTTCCATAATGTTTTCCAAAAGTACTAAGAAATTTAGAATCTCGATTTGAAACAATTGATCTAGGCATGCCATGCAAACATATAACCTCCCTAAAGAACAAATCAGCAACATGAGATGCATCATCAATTTTATGACATGGTATAAAATGAGCCATCTTTGAAAACCGATCAACAACCACATAAATAGAATCTCTACCATACTTAGACCTAGGCAATCCTAACACAAAATCCATAGAAATATCAGTCTAAGAATGCGTTGGAATAGGTAATGGTGTATACAAGCCATGCGGTTTAGTTGTAGACTTCGATTGCTTACAAGCAATGCATCTCTCACAGACACGTGTGACATCTCTCTTCATATGTGGCCAATAAAAATGTTCATGCAACACTTCATAAGTCTTACTAATGCCAAAATGCCCCATTAAACCGCCACTATGCGCTTCTCGCACCAACAATTCAAGCAAAGAACACTTAGGCAAACATAGCTTGTTTTCACGGAAAAGATAACCTTCACGCCTATAGAATTTATCAAATGCAGTATGTTCACATGTTTCAAATACTCTCCCAAAGTCATCATCATCAGTATATAAGCCCTTGATATACTCAAAACCTAAATACTTTGCTTCTAAAATAGTTACAATCACATACCTTCGAGAAAGTGCATCGGCTACCACATTCTCCATCCATTTGGCATGTCTTTTATTCAACCTCTGCTGACCTTTCAAGTACTTCAAGGTCTCATGGTTGGTGTGGATCACAAACTCCTTTGGCCATAAATAATGTTGCCAAGTCTCCAAAGCTCGTACTAAAGCATACATCTCCTTATCGTAGGTAGGATAATTTAATGTTGCTCCACTCAATTTTCCGCTGAAATAAGCTATGGGACGCCCTCCTTGCATCAACACGGCTCCAATTCCTATACTAGAAGCATCACACTCTATCTCAAAAGTACTACTGAAACTCGGCAAAGATAACAAATGAGCATTAGTCAACTTATTTTTTAGTAGATTAAATGTTTTCTCTTGCTTTTCTCCCCACGTGAAACCCACGTGCTTTTTGATAACCTCGGTCAAAGGTGTGGCAATGGTGCTGAAATTTCTCACAAATCGTCGATAAAAACTCGCCAATCCATGAAAGCTACGCACCTCTCTTAGTCTTAGGCGTTGGCCATTCATGGATTGCTTTGACATTCTTCATCAACCTGTATACCATCAGCACTAACAACAAATCCTAGAAATACTAATTTGTTAGTAACAAAAGATCACTTCTTTAGATTAGCGTACAATTGCTCGGCCCTTAAAACCTGCAAGACAGCTCGCATATGCTCAATATGGTCATCAGGGCTTCGGCTATATATTAAGATGTCATCGAAATAGACAATCACAAATCGACCAATAAAAGCATGCAAAACACGATTCATAAGTCGCATAAACATGCTCGGTGCATTAGTTAATCCAAATGGTATGACTAACCACTCATATAATCCATACTTAGTCTTAAATGTATTTTTCCATTCATCACCTTCTTTCATCCTAATTTGATGATAACCACTTTTCAAATCGATCTTAGTGAAAATGCAAGAATCATGCAACTCATCCAACATGTCATTTAATCTAGGAATAGGATGTCGATACTTTACCATAATGTTATTAATTGCTCGGCAATCGACACACATTCGCCAAGTTCCATCCTTCTTTGGCACCAACAAAACAGGAACGGCGCATGGGCTAAGACTTTCTCTTACATACCCTCATTCCAATAGTTCGCTAACTTGTCGCTGAAGTTCCTTTGCCTTCTCGGGATTGCTTCGATATGCGGGTCAATTAGGTAATGGCGCACCAGGAATTAAGTCGATTTGATGTTCTATGCCTCGAATTGGTGGTATCCCTCCAGGAAGTTCATCAGGAAAGACATCTTCAAATTCCTGCAATAACGACACAATAGGATTAGGCAAACTTGGGTCAAGATCGTTAGTAGAAAACAAAACCTCCTTGTACAAAAGTACAAGCATCGATTGGTCTAGAACTAAAGCTTTCCTCACCTCACTCGATTTTGCATAAAAATTATTTTGCCTATTTTCTTTCATCTCTTCTTTTCCCTCGGTTTTTACCACAATCCTTCTCTCAGCCTCTCTTTTTCCTTGTGTCTCAGACACACCACGCAAGCCCTCGAATTTCTCACATTTTCTCTCTCTCTCTCTCGGCTTCTCATTGTAACTTCAACAGATCTTGATACACCTCACTAGGTGTCATTAGTACCAATGTGTAAGTCTTTTGATTCATCACCAATGAATAACGATTAGTATACCCATCATGATGTACCTTTCGATCATATTGCCATGGTCTTCCAAGCAAGATATGACCTGCTTGCATAGGTACAACATCACACTCTACCTCGTTCTTGTATCTCCCTATCTCAAATGGGATTCGAACTTGCTTCGACACTTTCACCTCACCACTATCATTTAACCATTGAAGTTTATAAGGTCTAGGGTCCTTTGTCATCTTCAAACCCAACTTATCCACCATAATACAACTTGCCACAGTTGCACAACTACCTCCATCAATTATCAAACTATAGATCTTACCATTCACCACACATCTTGTATGAAACAAGTTATCTCTTTGTTGGTGATACTCCTCCTCTTTTACTTGCACACTAAGAGATGCCTAACCACCAATAAGTCTTCTCTTATAGCTACTTCTCCATCACTACAATCCTCCAACGGTGGCATCTCATCATCCTCTTCTTCCCTTTCACTTTCGGACTCAATAACACCATGTCCAGTCATGATCATCACCATTCTATTAAGACATTGATTCGCCATATGACCCCTACCCAAACACTTAAAACATTTAATTTCACGAGTTCTAGTGTTAGGGTTTTCGGTTTTACCTGAAATTGGATTCGTTCCAACTTTATCGTCCCTCTCATTCTCCTTTGAGGTTTCGGTTTTGGTGTTGTTTCCTCTCCAATTTAGCCTCACATCTCTCTTTCAATTGGATCTCCAATTCTGATTTGAATCTCCTTCACTCTTGTGATTTCGATCCAACTTCAATTGCCGCTCAACTTTGATGGCTTTGTCCACCAATTCCTCCAATTTAACATAGTGTTGCCACTCCACCACCCTTGCGATGTCTCAATTCAAACCACTCAAAAATCTTGACATTATGGCCTCACGATCTTCCACCACATTAGCACGGATCATGGCAATCTCCATCTCCTTGTGATACTCTTCCACGCTCTTATTACCTTGCGTGAGATTTTGTAACTTTTGAAACAAATCTCAATAGTAACGACTTGGTACAAAACGCCTCCTCATCACCACTTTCAGCTCATCCCACATCTCTATTGGTCTTTCACTATTGCGCCTCCTACTAGTCATAAGTTGATCCCACCAAATTATAACATAATCAGTAAATTCAACAGCTACAATTTTTACCTTTTTGAGCTCGGAGTATCGTTGGCAATCAAATACCATCTCCATGCGTTTCTCCCACTCTAGATACACATCGGGATCATTCTTCCCTTGGAAAGAAGGAATCTTTATCTTGATATTGCCAAGTTCATTATCTTCTCAGTGTCTAAACCCTTGGGCTCCATTCCACCTTCCAAATCGAGCATCCCGATCATCCTCCATGTCGGCATCATCATCATCATAATGCTGCTACCTTCTAGGTCGTGTTCTAAAGGTGTCTCGCTGATGTTGCGGCCTTCCCCGGGGTAGCTCTCGGTCACCATCAACCCTCGTGCCATTCCCCATCATTCGGTCAATAAGCTCTTCCACTACGGCCCTCAATTGCTAGATGCTTTCCACAAGCACTTCATCCCTTCGTATGGAGTCAACCTCCCTTTGATTCACGCTTTCTTCGTGCGACATATTTTATACTTGCAAGTAAACGTTAGTCACAAAAATCCTCACCAATCGCTCCCTCACCTGCTTCTCTCAAGGTATTTGTCACTCCCCTTGTATTTAACTCAAGTCTAGGCTTTTTTTTTCCTCAATTAAACTCACACACTCTTGCCTTTTCCCTCTCGTATTCCTTTTTCACAAGTTTTTTATCGGACTCAAAACCTGCCTCTCAACCCCCTTACGACAATCAATTTAAATAAGATTAGATCACTAATTTTGTTTCAAACCAACAAACCATCAAGTACAACTTTCGAAATTCCAATTGAAACGCAAATCACTACTGATTTTGTTTCAATTCGGTCCATTAACAAATGAGTCGCCTTCTTGATTTTTTTTTTGTTCGGCTATTTTTTTCTGCTAAATCTGTTTTTTTTTTTTCTCTTGCGCACTTCTTTTTTTTTTGGTGTGTTTTCTTTCTTTTCTTTTTCTTTGACGAACTTTCTCTTTTTTTTTTTTTATGACGAACTCAGATACAATTTAAGATGCTAGGAAAAAAAAATTAAAACTAATAGCAAACAACTATGTATGGAAGCACAAAAGCAATCGGATCCCTAAATTGGCTAGAATCGAAACGCTAGCTCAATAAATCTCAAATTGGTGAATATAAACAGAAAATTAAAGATAAATAGACCTTGTAGAAGCAAGCTCTGATACCAAATGATGTGAATCGTTGTGGAAAGATCGTTCTATGAAGGCCCAGATAGTGTGAATTGCGAACCTCGACCTCCAATTAAACCTGTGATTGGCAACCTCGGTATGAACGTGACCTGTTGACGAACGTGTGTCAACCAACAACCGTTATAGACGCCACGAGCAAAAGAATTCGCTATCTCCCTCGATAAGTCGAATCGACCGCCACAAGAGAATCTTGATAAGGTCAAGTCCTCAAAAGAGTAGTAGAAGAGAACCTCTCAATTCTTTTCCTCAAAAAATAAAATATGTCTATGTCCCAAAGAAAGTCGGCAAATCCTTAATATAGGCTTTCTAGCCACCACACAAACCCTAAAACCAACCCTAGAAATGTAATGCGTCATATTTTAGAAAATATTTAAACAAGAAGATAATTTTTTTTTTTTGACTTGGTCAAATATTTGGTGACTAGATAATCAAATTGCGCCAATATTTCCAAGATTTTTCAAGATTCAATCCAAGGTCATCTTCACGCCAAAAATTACGCAAAGATTTCCAAGATTCTTCAAGATTTGATCCAAGGTCATCTCCACGCCAAAGATCACGAACCATGATGCCAATAGCTTGCCTAAATTGCTTGGCCCACGCTCGAACCAGTTGCAATAGACAATGGGTCCCTAGCACCTCCTCCTTGATGTGGCTTGATGTCCACATCACATTGCGACTTCACTGGCGACCACCCTTAACTTAGTTAGCCTGTGGGCCGCTCGCCGTCTCGCCTAAACCAGATTTCGAAACAGCAAAGGCCAATCGCAACCTTGGGACTTCCGAGATCCCACCAAGCTGTGACAACACCTTTTTAGACTTGAGGCAAGTAGATTGTCTCCCATTCTGTGCTATGTAGGTTGATTATTGTGCATTGGGGTCGATTTCCTTAGATTTCTGTTGTCTCGGTCGATTTCATACATATTCGTTTTAGTCGGCAATTTTGGAAAATGTACATTACTAGCATTGTTGGGTTTATGTTTTATTGAGCTCATGAATGCGTTGTTGAAGTGGTGGTTGTTGAGATTTATGTGCATTTGAGGTTTAATGACACGAATCATGGACAAAATCCAGGAACGTCGTTTTTCCGAGGTTTGGTTTACTTTATACCCGTGATTTTGCTAACTTTATACCGATTTATACAGCTCGAATTTTGTGAGGCCTTCTTAAAAAAAGTTGCACATTATACTTTGTTCTATAACATACTTAAATTTAATATTTTTTGGATTTCGTATGATCACATTATCTTTGGAAAAGTACATGATTTTTAATCAGTTTTCATAAAATTTTTCGGACCTTTACACGGTTTCTATTTTCCATAGAATTTTCGACAAGAAATTTGAACAAGTGTTATTCAGGAAAGTTTTAGATCATATCTTGAATTATGACGTGTAATTTTTCCATAATTTTTAGAACTTATTCAAACTTGCGAAATGTCCATTTTCCTATCTGTTTTGGTTCAGAAATCCGCCATGTTTTTAACCCGAATTATTTGAATCATTGAGAGTTCTACATGCCAAACCAGGTTCTGAATTCTTCACCAAAAATGTTCCTCAGGATCGCATCCACATCATGTTAAAGTTCCGTAATTTTTAGAACCAATTTACTTAGTGAATGCTATTGATTTTCAAAGTGTTCAAACTGTCCTTTTTAATTCAATTTCGGGATTTTGAATAAATTCCTTCTGAAACTCATCTTTTATGACTGGTACTGCCGATTAACTATTTTGTACCATTTCTATGATTTATAAAGGATTCTTGATTTTGAAATTTAATTGTTTTCTGTGCATTAGCATAGTGGATGGCATTTTTAAGTTGGAAAATTGAATTGTTGCACCATGGTATGAGTGTGTTAGGAATGCTGTTGGTCCTCGGGACGACTGTGATATCCCGAAATTTGGCCCTATTTCGAAATATATGAAATTGTTATTTTATCGACGCACTTATGGTTATTTTACTCTGAACTGATTACTCACGGGTTAACTAATCCATTGGGTGAGGCCGTAAATGGTTAAAACGCAAAAGACTAGAGAATTCGATCGGAAATCAACCGCTCAACCATAAGGGTCTACACTGTATAAATCAATTAGCGAATGGATATAAATCGATTCGATGGAAGTATGTAGTTGGTTCGCGGGTGATTTCGCATAATTATGATATTTACGTCGAACGACAATAAACCGATTTTCTATTGATATATAATTAGGGTACGTAATTGAATCCTCGCGATTACATAACAACCAAGGGCCATCCACGATTTGAAGAGGCACAAACGTGGATTGAAAATTATTGACCACGGGTCAACTGCACGAGAACCCCTAAAAGCCACTCGATAGATTAGGTCATACTAAAGTCGCGTTCAATTGATATTTTTAATCATAAAATTTAATTCGATTTCGAGTACCGAACTTTCGAGGATTTCAAGATTAAATTATTGGACGTTGCCTCATCGTCCATCGAATTATCCATGAGTCCGAAATTTTCATAAAAGAAATTTTCGGATGAAAAATCGGAGATGGAAAAAAAAAAAAAAGAAGGAAGAAAAAAAAAAAAAAAAAAGAGAAAATAATAATAATAAAAATAATAATATTATTATTTTCTCTCTCTCTCTTCTCTCTCTTCTCCCTCATGTTTCCCCCTCCTTCTACCGAAATTTCCACCCCCATTATCTCTTCTCTTTCTTCTCTCTCCCTTTCTCTCTCCCCAACTTTTCCTCCCCCTCACGCCAACTTCTTCTGCCACAATTTCCCCCTCTCCCATTTTCTTCTCTTTTTCTTCTCTCTCTCTCTCTCTCCCCCTACTTTTCCTCCCCCTCACGCCAACCCTTCTGCCATAATTTCCCCCAACTTGCTCTCCACTTTTTTTTTTTTTAATTGTTTCTCTCTCTTCCCTCCCCCTTCCTCCTCACGCCAACCCCCAGTGAATCAGCCCCTCTCTTCTTCTTTTCTTTCCCTCTTTCTTCTCTTTTTCTCTTCTCTCCCTCACTCTTTCACCCCTTTTTCTCTCACACTCTTTTCTTCCCCACCACTCTCACTTCTCTGCCGATCCTCCCTCCTCCTCTCTTGCTTCCATTTTGCCTCACAACATCTTCATTTTCTTCACCATCTTCTTCTTCTTTTATTTGTTTCTTTCACCAACACCACCACCCGCATCACCATCTCCACCGCCGAGCTTCCGAGTTGCCGTTGAGCCACCGTCCGCCCAAGCCGAGCCCCCTTGGCTGTGAGCTCAACTTCACCGAACCGTCGCCGTTTGCATAGCCGTTTGAGCCATGAGCGTCAAGTTTTCGATGCCATCCCGCCGTCGTCGCCGGATTCCCATGACTTCCTAATCGTGGATTAGGGTGTTAATTACGTATAGGGGGTGGTTAGTTTAATATTAATGACGGTTAGTATTTACTAATTTTAATTTAGCCTTAATTGTGATTAAGGATGCGTTAGATTAAATTTAAGTGCGATTAGTTCAAATGAGTATGATTATATTAATTAATCATGATCAGGCTAATTAATCGAGTTTAATTTAATTAATTATAATTAGCATAATTAATCGTGATTATATTAATTAATCGCGATTAGTGTAATTTAATGACGGATTAGCCGTTAAGTAAAATTTTATGCTCGTTTTACTGGATGAATTTACACTTAATTCCTAATCGTTTGAGCATGTAATGCCATGATGTTTGATTACCCATATTATATATTTTAAATACTATTTTTCAAAGATGGTTTATTGGTAAGAAAATAGCAAACTTTGAGGTGTTGTGTTTGGACACTATATTTTACATGATAAAAGGGACAATGATTTTTTAAAATTAAAGTATGCAAAGTTTGATGGATTGATTTTAAATACGTGATCACGTGCGATTATTTTACCGTAATTTTAAATGTAATGATTTTTTGAGATTTGTTATTTAAGCACGAACTCTTTTTACACTGGGCTAATTGACGAAAGATAAAAAAAATTGGCTTGAGTGTGGGCATGCTTGTGTGGTCATTTAATTGAACCCGTCACCCAACGGGAGTTTGGGAACAATGCCCGATGTTTATCGAATGCCCGGGGGGAGGGGGGCTTCGAATGCCGAGTCGCGGTTGAGGCTGGCATCCAGACCGATGCTCGTTTATGGAATGCCGTCTAGGTGGGGGTTTTAGACGATGCTGTGCTCGATGGGGTGGGATGATGCCCGGTCATGCCGGAAGACCGCCAACTCGTGTGTTGGCCGTGGCCCAAGGGGTCGTAATAATCGGAACACGTGTGAATGATTGTGATGCAATGCGCTTAGTTATGGGGTAAAACTGTTAGGCATGGTATGGGACGTGCCAAAATGGGTTTTACCTTATAATTAGTACCCATGTGGATGCTTGGTGTACGAGAGTTATGTGTTTTGATGATTGATTATGCTTGTTGTATTTATAATGGCATATGTGGCGTACTAATATGCAGGGATATGCCAATGCGAGGTAAGATTATATGCCGTTGCATGTTTAGGCTGCCTATGAGACAAATTTGTGTCCTAATCAAGGTTTAGGCTGTTAACTTGCTGAGATTTATCTCACCCCGTTATTGTTAACCATTTTCAGGGTTGTAGCATGGAGAACTGCCAGGTGCGGTTGTGGTGGGCGTGAGATGCGACACTTGTTTGGCTAGCCTTGCTGTTAGTGAAGTTTAGGTTAACCCTAATCCCTGAAGGTTTTTGAGAGGGTCAATAAGAAGTGGCCGTAGAAAGGCTTGTAATAATAAAACTTCCTAGGGGTAACAGTGAATACATAAATATGTTGTTTTTGGCAATATATGTTGTGTTTTACTATCCTTGTTGTTTGTTTATTGACTGGGTGTTTATTTTAACTGCTTCCGCATGCGTTTAATGGAAAGATAAAATGAATGAGTTGGCGATGCATCTTGGGATGTTGTAATTTAATCGACCGCCGAGGGATGTTCGCGCGCTCGGGGTTTGGGGCATGACAATGACGATGCCTCGGGTGTTAGTAGGGATGCCTAGAGGGGTAACTCGGTTTCTTCGGATGCCTAGGGGTGTAACACGGTTCCGCTAGATGTCTTCGTGATGCCAAATATGTGCGAGATGCCCAGAGGGTAAACGGGGTTCCTCGGAAGATGGTGGCAGCTAAATTAATAGCAAATGTGATTATTGGCATTTTCAGATTTCATTTGCAATTTACAAGTTTATCGGTTTTAGAAGAAATATTTTCTGACTTGCTACTTTGATCTTGGAAAAAAGGTTCTCAGGCAAGTTGATTTTAAAAGATATCCTATATTTTATATTTGAAATTTCTCACATGTGCTGTTATTAACGTATGTAGTATTCACCGATTGACAGTTTGCTTGCTGAGTTTTATACTCACTCGTGGTTGACTATTCTCGTTCAGATCAGTAGATATGTTAGCGCCTCTTGCCTCCTCCACGATTTGATACAGCGCCCTCGTGGATTTTACATGGCACCGGGATGAGTTTGTTGTCCCTAACTTCCCAAACGTTGCCTTTATCAAGGTCGTATCCACGCTTATGGTTGATATCGAAGCACTTACGGGACTAGTGCTCCTACGTTTTGTCGCGTTAAACGCTTCGGTAGACAGGCGTCTAATGGGTCCCCTCCCACTTTACGACAACGATGGGCTCGGGGACAGCGATAGCACCGTGAAGTGAGTTGGGGGTAGAAGGATGAAGGAATATCTTGAGGGCATAGGAGTGATTTTTGGATGGACCAGGGCGAGAGGTAGGTGACCATGTACATAGGAATAATTAGGTTAGGATGGGATGATGGATGGACGCCGTTAGGAGTGATGCCACTTTGGTTTTTCCCCCAGTGTTCCTAACCTTGTCACCTAAAATATGCAAATAGAAATGAAAAAATGAGATCACCCTGCTCATGTTTTCCTACGTGTGTTCCTTGAATTTTGTATGCCCTAGGTTGTTCTTGGTCCATATACGCTTCTACATGCTTAAAAGTGAAGATTTTAGTAACCGCATTAGCTGTGACATGCTAGGGGGTCACAAATGGGCATAAAGGTAAAGTTTGGAGGTGGTTCCCTCACGGCTTGTAACTCCAAGAATGTCATCACTTCATCCTTTGGGATTAATGCCATGAAGTTACTTGGTCATGGTCATGAGCTCTCCCAAGCTCACACCTCACGTAACATCGGAATTTGTTGTGACTATACCTCAATGCCATGGCATATCTTAACCACCAGTTTTAAGGTCGAAAGGAAACCGGACATAAATATGAGTTTAAGGGTATTTCGACCATGATAACCCTCTCACCATACACTACTCCAAATGCTGTCATCACCTCATCTTTTGGGATCAATCACATGAGTATGCTAAATAATGATCGCGAACCTTTTCTAAAGGCTCATGCCCTTCATGATGGGTTCATTTATTATCTATGAGATGTTTAAGACAACCCAGATGATATTTAGGAGTCGTCATTAGTCTCGTTTTTGGGAGCCGACTAGAGTGCCAAATCTAGAGTTGGGAATGATCCCTTGATACTTACGCAACCAGAGATCTAGGATTCGGGGACTTAGGTTATGCTAATGTTACTATTAGTGCCCTTTCGGCACCTAACAGTCAATTTGTTATCTAGAGCGTTCATGCATCACTTTTTACTTTTTTGTGCAAGTTTAAGAGACAAAAGTGATTATGTGTGGATGGTTCCTTTTTTTGCCATTATAATCTATTCTAATTACTAAGAAAATGAAAAGGCAAATCAAAAAAATAATTGAAATTATGGTGCGAGTAAGTAAGCACCCAAGGATGATAAAAGAATACGATGAACAGAGTACACAATTCTAAAAAAAAAAAGACAAAAGAGAAACCTGCAACTTGTAGGGTGCTTATACAACACATGAGAAACCTGAGACATATGTTGAGGAATGAATATTACAAATAAGTGGTCGGATTTGGCATCGACCATTCGTTATCTTTGAGTCTTCGGGATCGCTATCTACATGGGCTTATCCTAATTCTAGTCTAATGCTAGAATTAAATTGGAAATTCAAAGGGATGTCTTATATACACAATGCAAGCAACAAGCAAAGCATCTAGGTTATTAAAAGAAAATACCAAGCAATCATGAATAGCCTTGGGGTCGACCTTTGGATTATGCATGCAACAGCCTGCCTATGACGCCTACCCAATTCATTTTAATATGACTTATAGTTATCAACCATCATTTGTGTTTGTGCATGGTGGCTAATGCTAAAAGTCTCTAACGTGGTTTCAAAGTATCATCCCAAGGTAACCTCCCATGATCATGCATCGCACTTAAATCATACATCTAAAAGTCACATGCAAAGCATATATAAAAGCATGCATGCAGGTCATTCGACCTTATTTCTGAATAAATCAATCAAGTGAGCCGACTCTAGATCACCTATTTAGTCGTTATGCGCCAAACTTCCACATGCATTTCATGGCAAGAAAGACAATCGATATGTAATTCATGTGATGCCCAAAAATATTTTCAAGGCAATTGACAAGAGAAGACAATGTTTCAAAGGATTTGATGAAAAGAGGACATAACTTCATCAAAGCTATGAAGCACATTTAGCATCGAGAGCACAACTGATCAAGTGTTGCAAACATTTTAAATATGATCCAAACTTTAACAAACTTTATGTCAAATCATGATTTTAAGGAAAGTATCAAATAGGGACATGATTTTATCAAATCAAGAATCATGTCTAGTCTTTAGGGTGAGCTCGGGTATGTCGAGGGCACAACTGATCAAGCATCACAACCGTTCTAAACGTGAATCAAGAATTCAATAAGATCATGTCAAATTATAGTTCCAAAAATGCCGAAGAACTTTTCCTATAGGCATCACATGAACTATCAAAACTTGAGATGTTTTTGAAATCATGTTAGGAAATTAGAATTTCAGAACATCCTACAACTTTTGGATAGATGGTAGAAACACCAAATCACATTTTTATTTTGTGAAAATTTACAGCGACAAAGTACAACACATCACTATCAATTCTCGAGAAAACATTAAGACCTAATTCGTCTCACATGATTTTCTAAAAATTCAAGAACGAAAGCATGTCAATCAGCCAAAACAAAAGTCACAAAAAAAGGGCATTAATGTGAAATCTATGAAAGCACAATCAATGAAGTAAGTATCTCCAAATTCCCAAAACATGATTTTATAAAAAAAAATCATAGAACACTGATAAGTCAATTAGGGACAAAACGGGGCAACACTGAGACTTGAGTTCTAAAGCTACTCGACCCCATCTAATGATGCTAAAATATTCTCAAATTTTAACATGTGATAAACATGGATGTTATGGACAACTTTCATTAAGGATTAACCTCAAAATCGGAGTGCATAAATTCACACAAAATTGGCAAACAGTCGGAGTCACAAAAACATAGCAGCATTTCAGGTCAGGAAAAATTCCAGATTTCAAAGTTCAATTTAAAAAAATGAAAAGCAGGGCAAATGGTGAAAAAAATGGACAAACTAGGCATCATTTAGAAAGCTTAAGATGTCATTTACAAATTCCTAGAAGGTGACAAGTTCAATTAAGGTCTTTTCCTAGCTCAAGTGAAGGCCTTCGTGCAAGTGGTCCGATCAAATCAGAACAAACAGAACATGGCATGCAAGTTTGAGGCCATTATTCCACTTAGATGATGCATGAATTTTATGGCATTTTAGTATGTCCTAGAGCTAGATATTGGGGACAAGTATGATGAAAACATCTAGTCCTAGATGAATACACAAAAAACCATGGACATTCATGAAACTAAGTAGGTCAATCAACCTATTCATGACAGTACAAGATTAAAATTGCAGAGAAAAAGTGCAGTGACTTTGGCAAATGTTTTGACATATTAAATTATGTGTACCATACATCATTTCGAAGCTTAAGATGTACTCTATAAAAATCTAGAGCATTCGATGGAAATTGAATACATCTACTAGCTTATTTCAAAGCAAATGGCAATCAGGTTGCAAACAAGACAGATTGGACTAAGGACGATTTAATGAGGATTTTCCTAATCAAATCAACTCTAAAAAATCTGAAAAAGTTATATGTTGTAGCCAAGGACATTTCGAGCAACTTTCATGAGACATCGATCTATGAACCCAAATACAAAATTCAGGAGATAATCGGCAAACAACAAGTACGTTCAATAATTAAAACCGCAGTAGATCTCAAATCAGATTTCCAAAACAGTGCCTATACTTTCAAGATGGATTTGAGCATTCCATTCGAGGCCTATAATATATCATATCGAAGCTTATTGAACGTAGATCAATTGTCCATAACACATCGACTCAAGATTTCAAGGTTTCCCCGAATCTGTCAAATAGAAACTAAGTCATGAGGACCTACGAATTTCCAGAGAATGTAAAGGAACACAATCAACATATTGATCATCCATTATCCATTGCAGCACCTAAATTCCCCCATTTCAAGCACATAAGAGCTCCTAAACTTTGAATCCTAGCCCTAGTCAACTAACTCGACCTCGCTTCATTGGATTCAAGTGTTATATCAATACCTTTGCGATCTTCTCGAACCGCGACCAAATCAGCTTGATCAAACCTTGACCAAAGACCATCGGACTTTAAGGAACGTTGTCGCCGGAGCTGAGGGACGGCCGCCGGATCATCGATCAGCAGCTGGAATCGTCAAAGGTGCTCACTTACCGGCGTGGGCGCCAGTGCTTGAATTGAGAGATGGAGAGGCTGGATCAAGGCCATCCGGTGGTGGGCGACGGTGGGAGTACGTGTGACCGGCAAGAGAAATGAGTAACGGAGGTTGGCGTGGTGGTGTGTCGCCGGCAAGGGATGGCGAGCAGCGAAGGCCGAGGGGTGATAATGCACTAGAGAGAGAGAGAGAGAGAGAGAGATTTGTTTTTAGTGAGAGAAAATTTCTGCAAAATGGCCCCTTTCTTTTTTATTGTGGAGGGAAAAGTTGTTTTATAATCTTGTTGCAAAATGCAGAATCCAAGGGCTAGGGACTGATCTCCCTAATCTAACAAACTTGATTAATTCCTAATTATTTAATTTGAACGGTGACAATGCATCTTCAATGGATGGTGACGATTGATTATGGTCTAATCAGGGGTATTTTTGCAATTTCACAAATCCAAAGACAATTTTGTAAATTTGAAAAATGAGGGTACGGACGCGTTGGCCAAGAGGCGAGCCACCTCGTGGTGGTAGCCACCTGTCGTGGGCCAGTCAAGAAATGGTCGAACCGGCCATTCTCGATCATCTCCGTTTTGTTTTCTTTTGTGTTAGAAAAGAATTTTTGCTCAGTCAAATTGGCGAATTTTCCAATCTTGAAATCAAATTTGACCGGTTGAAATAACAGGACACTAATTGGTTCCATTGCCCATATTCAAGATGGCCTGTCGCATTCAAATTGACACTAGAACAAGTGTGAGACCTTTACGTCAATAATAAATTGAGGACCAATGTCAAAATTAGACCTCAATCTATCGAATTAAACCTTATTCTAGAATGGGTCAACTTGAATTGCACTAATTGAAGCTCATTAGCTTGATTTCTTAATTCAAATAAGCTAAATCCATAAAATTGGTGAGTTCTTGAATGAATTTGCCAAAATTGACCCAGATTTGTATTTGATTTGAAGAAAATTAGTTGAATAGAAGTGTCGATATGCAAATCATGAAGGATCGACTTGAACACCTTATTAGGGCTAAAATGGTAATTTGCATGCCAACATGCCAAATTCTAGAATTAGCCAAATGAGTGAATGGATAATGATTTCAAGATCAAATTTCTTAAAAGAACTAAAAATGTGAACAAAATAAAAGTAATTTTTTTTTGTCAATTTTTAAAACTAAAACTGAAAATTTAGAAAATTATATTCTTAATCAATTTTTGCAAAATTTTTTTATGATAAAGTCAAATTAAAGCTAAAACAAAGTAATTTGTGGATTTTTATATTTTTCAATTTTTTTGGTCAAAGGATTAATCAAAAGTTAACCCTTTAGTTGATTTTTTCAAATGGTTGATTTTATGATCAAATCTTTAAATTTTTTCAAAACTAATATGGCCAAAGTGATGTTAAGGCTAAACTAAACTTTTTATGCAAAAAATCCAAATTTTGACCAAAGGGTTGAGGGTTGACTTTTGGTCAAATAGTTGACAAAAAAGTCAAATCAAAAGTTAATCGCTTGAGTTTTTGTGTTTTTGATAAAAATGAATAGGAATTACCTATAAATGACTAGCTAAAAGAAAGAAATGAAAAAAAGTGACACTTTTTGTTCGAGAAACAAGCTTTGTCGCGATCAAAAACCCTAATTTCGGCTTTCTCACCTTTAACGACGCGTCGGCTAAAAATCAAATGTTAATAGACAAAAATCTAAAAGATATAGCTAGAGAAAACTAAAATACAATAAAGAAACAACATTTGATGTGTTGTTTGGAGGGGCTTCATTGTTGGATGACTAGTGGTATTTATAGAAAAACTTGATAATTGCATAATTATTCATCTTTTGGTAACTGCTTCTAACCTTAAACATATTCTTTTCTCTTTGTAACCAACCTGCCCATTTTCTTCATAACTGTCTTGATCGCGCCCTGTATTTCTTGGTTTATGGACACCGATTTCATAACTGGGTGCTTGGATGTTAATCGCTCTTCAACCGCGTGTTCATTTGGTGCTTCTTTGAATATTTGGAATGTTTTCATCCAAAACGTGCCGCCAGCATAGCCATTTAGTATTTGTTCTTATATTTCAACAATTGATCACGTGGAAGCTTCTTGCCTCGCTGTCAATCATTGAATACTTATCCTTTGGTTCGTTGATGGCTGATCATGTACTAATATCCCTATAATGCACATTATAGTACGGTCAACTTTGAGTGTCAACAAGATCATAGAGACTTTGAAAACGGGCATTCCACGCTCAAGATCTAAATAGCCTACATAGATGAATTGGATCATAAGACTCATCTATATTATGCCGTTCGAATCAGTAAGGCACTAGAACACTGGATCTCGGTCCGAGACGACCTCCGAGTTGTCGAGTATGTCAAGCTTGTCGGCAGACCTGCTGGCCAAAGCAAGGGAGATGGTGGCAGAGGGCGAAGGAGGAGGCAGAGGTGGAGGAGACGATGGTGACGGAGCTGTTTGGGTTTCCTTTTATGTTTCAGGTCAGTTCGGATTTATGACCCGAAATCGAACCCATCCGTAGTAAGCCCGTGGTCCACTGGATTCAGCATTTCACAGGTGGACCCCAGTTCAATTATTTCCGCTAAGTTCAAATTGAATCTGGTAATTTTGTAATTTAATCATGAAGTTGGGGACCTCTTCGTCGTTTTCGTGTTTACAGTTTGTGTTCACCCGAGATGGCAACTATCTTAAACACGGGTAGCGATATGCCATTTTTATGTCAAAATCAAGCTGTGTTCTCAGGCAGCATACTAAAACGTGGAGCCAAGTGCCATGTCAAAGACCACTAACTACTAATTAAATTAGAATTTTAAACGGCTACATAAACATAAGAAAGACAAATGAAAGAGGGAAGAAGGTGAAATTGAGAAGAGAGACATGACTGGGTGCTCACTGGCGATATGGACATTGCGATGTTAACGGATCAAAAGGCAGACATCATCAACGCATGCTTGTTCTGTTCAAATGAATGTATGAAATCACTTTATTTTATAGGGTTATTAGATGAACAACATGAAAGGAATTTATATATTTGTAGATATTATGTATGGACAAAGCTTCTTTATAAGCAGTCTTAATCTTCACGTGCATGGCATGATGAGTAATATCCTCAGATAATCAATTTGTGTCGAGCTATAATCTCATTAGCATTAAACTTGTTATAAGAGTAATGTTTCTTTCATAGGTAACTACTTGCTTGTAGATTGACTTTTACTATATAATAGAGAAAGCTACCTACTTCATCGAGATTTACTTAGCCCAAACATTTATCTTTAGATATTTAGATTTTCATATGAAAAATTACTAACCAGAGAGAGTTGCAACTGCTGCCGTTGAAAAGTACTTTTTGTTGAATAAAGTCACTGCTAGTACTAACCACTGGGCCTTTTTTTGACTCTCAAAATTTAATTTTTGAAAAAAAAAATACAAATTTTCTTTTTAGATTGAGATTACTACAAAAATTTGCACGAAATTGTAATATAATATTTTACATTATACACTTAAAGTATGATGTAATGGTATACTGAAAGTACTTGAATTTTGATATTGACACATTCAAACAAGAGCCCCAATAAGCCCGACCAACTCGATCCTCATAACAAAGACAAACGACACAACAAAACAACAGGGCGAATGCACCTGCGATGTTGGAGGAATTCTGCGACATGGCCACTGCCGACAGGACTGAAGAAGGAATCACCGCGGGAAGTGGCCAAAAGGTCAAAGCGCATCACTTCCAAAGTACTTTTGAAACTGTTCCTCTGCTTTGAAGAACTGGGACACCAGTTTGTATGATTCCATCAAGAGTCTTGGAAATCGTCCAGTGAAGTAATTGTCGTAATCCTCGGAACTCAGTCCGAGGAGCTCCTGCCAGAACCATCAAAACAATAGAAGATATGGGCCCCAAGTTCAGAAATCATCACAATTGAGAGCGAGAGAGAGCACCTTAACTTCTTTCGGAAGTTCTATGCGGTGGGTCCACTTATTTCGCACGGCTCGCAATAAGTCTCTGACTAAACTATAGTCATAGCGCCTTTTGCCTAAGTCAGCCCTCAATATATGATCAATTTTCTCATCCCACTCCCCATCAAAAACTACTGATGCAATGCTTTCCAATGCTTTCAGAAGGTCTGAACCAGGTGCCCTCACAGTTTCCAATTGTACTCTATCACTGATGTCACAAAGAAAGGACAGCCTCATCTTTGAATTCCAAAAAATTGGATGGTGAAACACCTCGGATGCCTTCGGCCTATGAGTAATTAGAAGCAATTAACTATTAAACCTTGGAAAACTAATCCAAAAAATGAACTATAGCCCAATATGCTTAAAGAAATCAATTACACAAATAACCCTAGATGGATCAACTTCCTGAATTCATAGGCATCGCAAATATGGCATTTGTGCAATCTCTATAACAACTCAAATTCCATTAGCTCAATGAAAGAGATTCTTATTTCACAGTTAGTGCCATCTCTAAACCTTCAGATCTTCCTAGGAAATCCTCTTCGGTGTACATATAGCAGATCTCCTCTAAATAGTGAGGTAGGAATGATTTGAATTTCTATGTTCGTGGGTGGATAACAAACTTAAACCCTAATAACCAAGCTTCTGACTATGATCATCTTCCACTGGTGTATCACAATTGTCAAAGACATTTAGGCAATAACACGGTTAACCTTTTCTCGGGCTTCTATCGTCAATTGTCAAAAGAAATGAACGGGAACCACACATTTTTTGCTCAAGTAGAGCCACACCAGCAAGACAGACGTTTAAGCCAAGTTCGAAGATTTTCAGGCCACCTTTAATACTCAAGAGATTTCAATGATACGGGAAAGTGGAAATTGACCAAATAACAATGGTTACAAAATCTATCAAACAACAAATTCTAGATAGTGGTGATGCAAATTAAAGATGATAGTACTCTTACCTTAATTCAAGATCTGGATTTAGTAAATGTGACAACAGATCATAAACTTCCGGTATGAATTCCACTGAGGACAAGTCCATTTTGTTGTTCACAATATTGATGTCACGTTCTAGAGGTTCACCAAATGGATGTCTTCCACCAGTGATGCAAAAGAATAAGACACAACCTAAACTGAACAAATCCATTGCACGTGTTTGGCGCCCACCATGAAGAAGTTGTTCAGGTGCTTGCCATCCCGAGCTTCCACAACCTGCAAGATAGACATTAGAGATTAGCATCAATTGTGCCATATATAGATGGTTATGATAGATTTACCAGTCAATGAAGGGCGATAGTGGCAAAAACTATTAGATCTCCACAAACTTTACCACAACATAAAAAGCACAATAAAATCATCAGTTTGAAGTTTGGATAAAGTTACTAGTAATTTGGAGATGATTATCATGGTACAACTTCAGATTATGCGCCGATCAATCATTATAAAAGGAATATCAAAGGTTTGGATAAAGTTGCGATGAGCACTTACAGGTGATATGATATCCCAAGGAAGATTCATCATCACGAAGGCATTTACTAATGCCCATGTCAGATAGATGAGCAACTAACGATCGATTCTTTTTTTTCTTTTTTTTTTTGGTAAAAAATGATTGATTCTTAGAAATCAAGACATTTCGAGGCTTTAAGTCCCGATGGATCATTCCCAAGTCATGCAAATGGATAAGTCCTGATACCACATCCCTGTATCATAATATAATATATATTATGACCTAATCAACAATATATCTGGAACTAAATAATAACTAGGCCACTCAAGGTCATCAGATACATAATTATATACTAAGCCATATCCTATTGGAACTTAAGGAACTCCTCTAACAAACAAAGACCTCGTAAGAATATTCAATATACACTGGAGAAACAAAACTGTTACAAGTGCTTTCCATAAACTTTAACGGAAAAACTAATATAGAATTTTGATCGTTATATCAATCACATCACCATTTACTTTGACGAGTGCGTAACAATTTTGTACCATTCACAAATAAAATAGAGAGAAGGAATACTGATTCTAGCCAACGGGACAAAATCAATGTTTTTTTTTTTTTTTTGGTAAAAACAAAATCAATGTTTTTATCACTAGGTAATCGATAATACCTAATTGATTTCCATGGGGAGAAAACTAAGAATTTAGCCTTGACGGTGACATTGAACATAACCTATGACTCTAGAAAGGAAGCTTTAGGGTTCAAAACTAAGTGAAGGTAGTGGCCTAATAGTTCCCTGTATCATGCATCACTTAGAAGTTTTTGCGGGGGAGTTATTAAGTCCTTCGACCAGCACCTGATACCCACATGACCCAGCAAAGAAGAGTTCATGAAGGTCCTGACCTCAATGAGACGCTTCTGAGTATATATAAAAAAGCAAAATACATACACAAATCTGTGGTAGTGGATTTTAAGAGTGCCACAATAAGCAAGATACAGCAGTTATCTCTCAAATCAAACCCTTTGGGCACGACAAAATATGAAAATTACCTCATCAGTTTAAGCAACAAAGTTGAGGGACGACCATCTGCCCTCCACAGGTTGACGTCCTGCATTGTAACCCTAAGAGAATCCAATTTGATTTTATATTTCTCAGGGAGGACAAAGTTCTTTGTAAATTCCGAAAGTAGTTGAATTATATCATCTAAGCTGCAAGTACAGCGCTCTAGAGCAAGATACACGAAATCCCGGTCATACTCCACCCCATACCACCGAACGATATTTGGATGTCGGTCAGATGCTATCAAATTTTGAATCTCGTTGAAGGCAACATCATGGTGAGACCGGACAAGGCGTTTCACTGCAACAATTCGACCTTCATAGATACCCTCAAGGACAATGGTCCCATTACTTCCCCTGGCTATTTCTGTACTTGACACAAGGATTTTACCAATCCTATGACCTCCCACGCCACCAACAGGAAGGTTATTGAGCTTCATCCATGCGTCAACGTCACTCCTGCTGTCGTCAAGCTTGCCTTCATTTTCTGAAGAGATGTGATCCTCCTTTCTGTCAAGACTTCTATTCCTCTCTGGAGACTCTAATGGCTTTGATACTTCAAATGGATCATAAGTTTTAGAGAAAAAAAAACCAAATGGATCATCAGATAGAGCATAAGACTCATCCATATTATGCTGTTAGAATTCGAGGCACTAGATCACCGAATCTCGGTCCGTGTCGCTTCCGGGCTGTCGAGTATGTTGAGCATGTTGGCCGACTTGCTGGCGAAGGCAGGGAAGATGATGACGGAGGGCGAGGAAGGAGGCAGAGGAGGAGGCGGAGGAGATAATGTCACAGAGCTGTTTGGGTTTCCTTTTATGCTTTGAGTCAGTTTAAATTTAGGACTTGCAATCGAACCAATCCGTCGCAAGACCGTGGTCAGAGGTCGAATGATTGAGTTATTCGAACTCACATTCCAGTATCGATTTTTTTTTTTTGGTTTAAACCAGTATCGAATTCTTAGAGAAGCTTTTTCCTATAACATACAAACACTTGCACTATACATATTGGTAAGAAGTCGCTCATTTTCGAAGTGCCCTCGTCTTCGATTCGTGCTTTAAAATAATTAGTTAAAGAGGAGGCTTTCCTTGTGCATCAACAAGCCTTCTTGCTGAGGTATGATGGAACGACATTTGTCTTTCCTTCATTTCTCATGGCAATATTTATTAAAACAAACATGGACTTGACTTTGCAGTCATTGTGATACTATTATAATTTCACATCATAATGCAGGTCATCAATCATCAACCACCACGATAACGACCACCTTCATATTTTTAAAAATACTATTTTTATTTTTATTTTTTTTTTGGTCAGATGGTAATACTAATTGAAACGCTACACTTTAAATCAAGCAATCCTAAGCATTAGTGTCAACATTTCAGCATCCGCATTCAACAATGTTCATCAACAGAAGCAATTTCCAGCAAAGTTCTACTTAAACATGCATATACTTCCAAAAACATGCTCGAATCAATGTAAAAGGCAACTTAACCAACATTCAAGTATCTTTTGAAACCTACCTTGAAAATTAACAACTTGCGAGCATAAGGGAAAACTCCAGGCAAACGATGAACTCCGACAATCGGTTTTTGAAACTCTGAACACTACTATTTTGGGATGATGCCAGGAAGGGAGGTTGCAAGGTTGGAACACCGATTGCAGGTCATTGGACGGATGGAGGAATGACGGAGGATGCCAGTCTTAATACCAATGCGGACATCGGACGATGGCCATGAAGGAGAAAACAACTGAGAGAGCCGGACGATGGCCATGAAGAAGAAAACAGCCGGGAGAGAGAGAGAGAGAGAGAGAATTGGCAGAAAATTGTGAGATACCCTTTGAATTTTGGAGGGAAATGTTTATATACCTCTCCTAGGTTCAAATTCTAGCCCAGATCCAAGGGCTGAAATTTGTTCCTTAATGGTTAGGATTGCTCTTCATTGGCTGATTTATGTCCCAAGGATTGATAACATGTCCCAATGGATGGTCAAGATCAAATGGTGATTGGATGACCAAGATTATACATCACAAGGATTGACGACTTGGCCAAACTAACTTAATGATTAAGTAGATGGCAATTTCGTAATTTTCTGCACATGGGAGAGAGTGCTGGTCGGCCAGCTGTGCTAAGGTGGATGGCGCGGCCAGCGAAGGTGGTTGGTGACATGGCTTGGTTGAGCCAATCGGGTTCAGTCCATTAAATCGACCCGGTTTCACCAGGGTAGTTTGGGGTCCAATCGTCCAATTTTGTTCTATTTTTTCTTAACTGAGGATGCCATTTTAATGAATTGAGCATTGGCCTAATTGCACCAATTACCCTCAAATTGTGCTATGGGTATGGTCAATGTTCCTAGTTGAAGTTCATTCAATCAAATCGAACACCAGTTAATCAAATTGGATGTTAGTCCAATATGGGTCACATAAAATTGGGTCAATTGAATTCAATTATCTCAATTTTGTCCATTCATAGTCCCCTACTTTGGTCAAATTAAGCCAATTAAATGTGATTTTGTCAAAATTGATGTCTGAATGAACTTAATTGGACTCAATCATGCCTATAGACATTAATCATGAGGAACCCATTAGACACCTCATTAGCACTAAAATTGGGGAAAATTGGTTTTGACTTGGATTTTCAAAATTAGCTTGAGAATTGAATGTATTACCACCTCTAGATCAAATATTGTGAAGGAAACTATCCTAAAAAAAACTAGAAATGAATGAATTTATATTTTGGTCGATCAGGAATCAAAATTGCCGATATGGGAAAATTCTGGTAAAAATGAGTTGATTTAAGGATTCATTTGATTTTTTGGAAAATTTTGACTAAGAGTTGACTTTGATAGTTTGATCAAAATGTCAATTCTAAAGACTCACTTGGATTTTTTGGCTAAATCAATGTCTTGGTTTACCTAGAACACTGTGGAACTCAAAATATTTAGGGAAAAAAAAAACTAAAACAACTCTTTTTGATTGAGAAACAAGTCTTATCGCAATTAGGAACCCTAATCTCGAATTTTTACGTTTGTACAACTAATCGGCAAAAAATCATATGTCTACAATCGTGGGACCAAATATGGATCGGGCCACATATTGAATAGGGAGATTATTGCTTGGCACCACAGGGGAGTTCATAACATCTCAAAGTCTCATCTTGGATGGGAGACCTAGTTAGATGATTCATATTTAAACACGGATCCTCAAATGATTATTACCATGTAGTTGCTCAGAGTTTTCCTTTTGGAAGGCTTTGCTCACATGGACTAGGCTGAATCCTTGCATGCATATTAGTCGAAAAAGCAATGCTAGGTTTATTAGTGGTGGTTTACAAAATTAGTATATTAGGTGATGTGGTAGATTTGCAAGTGGTAGGCCCTTTGAAAAGTTTTATGTATTTAATATCCTATAAGAGTCCGCCGCATCAGCATGTCAACTTTGTCGGTCAATCTTAGTGTCATAGCATTTCTCTTATTGATTAATTTTATTGTTAAGTGTCTCACTATAATAAACATAACCAATAAAAGTGACCATACTAATAATTAGGCTCAGAAGACTTTCATTTAGCCCATTTCCTGCTTATTCTGACCTAGCTTATTTTATTCTTCTATCAGTTGATTTATTTGAAGTCACGAGTTTTGGCTGCCCAAAAACAACTATGTAACAATTATATGTTTGGGATTTCAGTTGCATTATTTATTTAATGGAAAAGATGTGTTCTTTCATTGTCCCATTTATATGAATGAGTCCATAAAAGTAACTGTGATTGAATCTATTCTTAAGGTGTTAAGAATTTGTGTGACAGGTTTATAGTTAGATTGAGTTTTTAGATAGTCCCAGTCGATGTATCTTTGAAAGGATATTAATGATCCTATTGAGATTGTCGTGTTCTCAAGCTTCGCCATTGAGTGTTGCGCCTCGAACATTGAGCACGCACACATCCCTCGGTGGTCGATAAATTTGCAATGTCCTAGGACGCGTCGCCAACCCATTCATTTTATTGCACATGTGGAAGCGAAATAAAAACCCCTAACAACAAACAAAATAGGATAGAAATGCAGGATACATAATCAAAACAGGCTTTTATAAACAATTAGGTTTATACACATAAGTCTACAAAAAGATCAGCTTTCAAAAAGAAGCTGTCCAACGATCTACTAGTCGGACACATTTGCCAATCCTTCAGACTCCACCTCCACAGACTCCGGGGGCGTCGGGTCCTCCATAGCTCCATCAGGAGGGTTAGCTACACCCTCGCCTTGAACGGCGTTGATCACAACGGTGGGTATATCAAAACCTTGAGTGGGACCTTGTCTATATCCATTAAGTTCATGGCGGAACCACACCCTGAATTGATGGGGTACCCTCTAAGGTAGACCCTTATCGACCTAGACAGTGGTCACAACCAACTCATAAACCCAATGACTCTCGGGGACAGGGACATATATGCTCCACTCAAAAACCCCCTGAGGCTTACCAAAACGTACCGGAGGGACCACTATTTAAGGACCTGAAAAGGTAAGCCCATGACAAGGTGAGACAACGTCTTAGCAAATTCACCTCTAAACCCCGAATAGGAAGAAAATATGCCTAGAGGCGGTCTAACCACACAACCATAGACTACCATAGGGGTCTAAACCATATGCAATAAGAAAACTCAATTACTTGGAACGCCACAACTCAATTCTCAAACTACCACAGGAGTCTCGATTATAAGGCCAAATCCTTATGACAAGTCCCATACTGTGCCACACAATTTTGTTTCATAATCAGGCGTGGTTAAAACACTCAATCATGCGTTCCAATTTTATCACGGCCCAACGGGCACGACCTACTCGACGTTCGGCGGTCTTCTGGCATAACCAGGCATCATCTCACCCCATTGAGCACGGCAACGTCTACCTCGAGACGGCAATCCCGAAGGAGCATTGGTCCAGAATCTACTACGACTGACATCCGTTGACTTAGGGCATCCCATATAGGGGCAGCATCCACCCGACTCATATTGAGAACAAGTTCTCATATCATTCTTTGACTCAAATGTCCTAATTAAAATAATGTACTTGGCCCATTTTTTCATATTAAAAACACATGATAAAATAATCGTGTGTGAGTACACGGTCAATTTAAATTAGAAAAATTGATATCCTCCCTTTTAAAATCCCATTGTTTGATATAGTCTTTAAAATATTTTCGGTGTCAAAACCTGACACCCGGTAATTTCTAATTAATTACCAAAATTTTGTAATTTTGAATTAAATACTCAAAATCACAATCACCACTCAATTTACATAAAATAACATTTAATTGCGTAAACCAAGCATACCACTACAATCAACACGAAATTCCGATCACTTGTTATTCCTGTATAATTTCCGAAAAATATTAAATAATTATGTAAATTACAAAAATAATTAAATAATGCAAATTAAATCCAATAAATGCTAACCTAGGCCGGAAATGCTAATCTAACCACCTAAATGGCCTAGAAAATTAATGCACTTATCTAGATAAATAACACAATCTAATTAGCCCCTAATCAATCCATTCTAACCACCTAACATGCATAAATAAACAATTAAATCACTAATCTAAACTAACTAACCACCTAATCTCATCTTAAGCTAAGCTAATTATCTATTAAATGCGATTAACTCCCTAAGCAGAGTTTAGCAAGTAAACTCACTGGTTTAGCGAGCTGGTGAGTCCACGGTGACGACAATGCGGAGGCGAGCGATAAACAAGCTTGGAGCAACACCAACGGAGGTCCGGACGAGCCTTAAAATAGGCCTAGAAGCTCTCAGCTAGGTTGAACTTCGGCCTCTGTCCAAGGGCCAAGGGGGCTGCTCAGCTTGGCTACGATGGCTGGAAGTGGCAAGGCGGGTGGCTAGCTGCAATGGCAGGACCAGGCGGTGACTCCGGTGGCTGAACGGCAATGGTGGCGCAACTTCAACGGCTGGAAAGGAGCTCGGGATGATGGCCTTGGCTCGCGGAAACACCGACCAGGCACGAACGAGCGCGCGGGCTGGCACGTGACAAGCGGGGCTTCGAGCGGCTCGGTAGGGCACGGCGGCGCTTGAACAGGCTCGAGCGGCGGTCAATGGGCATGGGGCGTGCTAGCTGGCTTTCCTTTAGTTTTATGAGCTCTTAAGTGACTCACAAATGGAGAAAGAAGTTGCAGAAGGAAGAACATGGCTATTGCAAGAGAGGGGGCCACCAAAATATCCAAAGCATTCATGAGGTTGCCCCATCATCCATGGCTGTCATCCTTAGCCATTTCCTGCACCAAGGCTTCCGCAAGAAATCTCCCAAATAGTCCAAAATGTTGTTGCACCCCCAAGCTACGAATTTGGAACATTTGGCCTCCAATTCCACTTCAATTCTCCTCCAATTGGACTCAAATTGGCCCTCATAAAATCAACCAAGGTGCCCTCATCCAATTCAACATTTTTTTCTCATCAATTGAACCAACTTGAACCCCAAAAATCTACCAAAAAATGGTCCCTCGAATTTCCTGGTCCAAAATAACCCTACTTTGAATCTTTGCTAAAAATCCCGATTTTCCGAAAAATCTTTAGTGGATGAGTTGATGTTCCTAAAATGAATCGTGACATGACAAAACTTTCAATTTCTAAAATTGGGTTCAAATTCACGGTTAATTCCAACCGGGCGCGATTTTAGCGTGACCTAACCTACCGGGTAGATTTTAGGGATTTTTAGTGCAATTAACCCGTGATCAATTATTTTCGACCCACATTGTACTTCTTAAACACATTAGTGACTCTCAGTTGTCATGAAAATCTTGAGATTTCAAATACGGGCACAGGGTGCAAAAATGACAGAAAAATCGGTCTAGTGCCGTTCGACGAGAATTTTGCAATTAGGTGGAATCACCCACACTTTAATCACATACCTCTGTCAAACCGACCTATCTCCGACCTCTGATCGATTTTGATAGTGTCGTATTGAGCCTTGTAGATTGGCACAGTCGAGTAGTTGATTTCTGGTCGAATTCTCAAGTCTATTGCGTTAAAATCCCTTAACGGCTTCACCTGATAGACTAGTTATCTCGTGAGTGATCAGCTCAGAGAAAAAGACTATAGGTGTGTCAATGAAAAGTCCAACTTATTCAATTGAAAAACAGAATAAAAAAATCAGGATGTTATACTGAGTATTGGATACCTCAGAGGATGATGAGTCAAAAGTTATTGAGTATTGTGACACTCCAGCTAGAACACAAATGCTTGTATCAAAGAAATTCACTGAAGATGACATGTATAGAATGATTAGCGACATGGGAGCTTTTAACATGGTTGATAACTAATCATTTATGCTTTGGTCTTGTGTGAAATCCTTAAACCTGAGGCATGATGCTAACTTGTATGCTGGATGGCTATGATTCATAAGTGCGCATATTGACGCTTTGTCGAACTATCTATGTACTTGATAGTCATAGTTTGTTTGTATACAAAGACACATGCATGTGCAATAAGGAATTTGTCTACTTATTATATACAAGATACAATGATAATGTCCTATGCAATCTAATCGTGACATTATGTTGAAATCCTTAACTAAAGTTGTAACAGAATAAGTGCTCGAATTAATGTTATGAAACCGTTTCAAAATCAACATCCAAATTCAGATTCTGAAGTGGGTTTAAACTCAATGGCCAAATTAATGCTTTGGAATGGTTTCAGAGTTTGTGGGCCGAATTGATTTAAACAAATTAGATCTGAGACTAATAAAGAGAGATAATCATAAGACGATTGAGATGAATCTATGTGAAACACAGAAGAACAATTGCTAGCACAATTGAAGTGGTGAACTCTCTCAAAATTTCTCTTTATTGTTTGATGTGTGATTGGTGGTGTCTATAAACTAGAGACCTAATATTTATCAGGGCTTGAACAGAAGAACATCAAAATCAGAATAGTTTAGGGACATTACAAGAAAATAAGAAGTTTATGATCTGGATCTGATGAACATTAGAACCAATTGCTTTGGGTATGGTACAAGGATAATGCGGTTAGCCCTCTTTCTTATTTCTACGTGCTTCTTATTAAAATGTACAAACAATACTTTGGAGATACGTGCATGGGTGTTTTGCCTCTGCTAAATTATTTTTAATCTGATTTTACCTATGCATTTGTCACACAAATACCCAACAACGAGCCCCCATTGAATTTTTAGAGAAGCTTTCTCGTATAACATATGAACCCTTGCACTATATGATTCACGACATATTGGTGAGTTCATGTTTTTAAATGCCATCGTATTCGATTCTTGCTTTAAAATAATAAGTTAAAGAGGAGGCCTTCCTTGGGCTACAAGCCTTCTTGCCGTGGTATGATGGAACAACATTTGTCTTTCCTTCATTTTTTATGGGAATATTCATTGAATCCAACATGGACTTCGCAGTCTTTGTAATACAATTATAATTTCACATCCGCATGCAGGTCATCAATCATTAACGACCACGATAACGACCACCTTCATATTTTTGTTAATACTAATTGAAACGCTAAAATTTAGTACATGGACTTGACTTTGCAGTCTTTGTCATACCAGCTGTTGTTTCACATGAAAAGAATTAATATTTGTAAACGTCCTGTATGTGCCATTAATCTTTATATGCATGTCTTAATCTTCACATGCACGTCATGATGTTTAATGAACTTGAAGAGTAAAAATTGTGTCGAGCTGTAAATTCATTAAAGTAGAGCATTAAAGATGAAATGTAATTTTTTATTAGCTATTAGGTGGTGTCTGAGTCAGGTTTTTGGACGTACTAGTTCACTAACCTTTATGATTTTGAGGTGCATTTTCTTAAATCGGCCTAGTGGATATAGGATTTTACTCAAAGTGCTTCTCGCTAGGCTTGAACACAAGATCACCAGAAAAGGAGCAAACTCATTTGCCGTTTACGTCATACCTAAATTTTAATCGTTACTAAGGTTGGAGTACCGGGATTAATTTAAACCTATGAAAACACTGATATTATATTAAGAGGCCATTCGCGTCAAAGACTTCGGTTATCTAGAAATTTGTCCAAAACGCATGTGAATATCTTTTTCATTTGGGTCATCTTTGAATTAAATCTCAGATATAAGAAACTAGGTTACTTCTATATCAAAAGAGATAGTTAATTGTGTAGAGAAACATACCAATAAAATAATTGTGTAGAGAGCAGTGTCCCAATAAGTCGGTATGATAGCTGACCGAAGTCAATATGAACACATAAATAATTAATAAGACCCCATCGTCATGTTCACATGATGATTATTTGTTTCAATTTTCCCCCTTAACAACCACATAATTGGCTAATTATTTTATTCAAAGATTAAAAAGGCACGTCCAGCTTTACCAAACCTCTTTATTTTATTTTTTTGGTCGGTACCAAACCTCTTTATTTTATTATTCTATTAATTGACGGATATCTTTACATCTTTCCACACAAAAGTATACGTGCGCTATGCTGTCTGTGGGACAAAAAATAACCAAAAGGACTGGGTAGACAAAAGACTTTTTGATACTTTATCGCAATTTTAACTTTTCCAGTAGTTAACATTTTAAAATTGCAAGCAACATCCTTTATATCAGTTAGCAAAATAAGAAAATAAAATATGTAATGTCATGTGAAGTTCTCATTATATCACGATTGATGACTGATTAATAGATATTAGCACTATAACATTTGATGACAACGTAGAAGTGGTGACGTTTTCTTCTAAGGTACAATGGTTTAATAATTCTTAATTTTGATTTAAAAAGAAATTTTAAGCCTTATAAAGGGACCTTAAATGGATCGACAAGGAAGATTAAAATAACATCCGCTAATAGTGTTGAAATAATACCTTCCATCCAAGACATAAGAAACTTGTGATAATTTGATTGTACTTGAATTTTATAAAATGAAAAAAGCACCGATTGACCTAAATTCAAGGTTAAAAATGAACTTTAAGCAATAAATGGACATGACAAATGGATTGAAAATAAAAAAATAAACTAGATATTTGTATGATAAAAAGATAGCTCAAAAAATAAAATAAAGTGAAAATGCAAATTTTTCTTTAAAATCAATGAGTATTAAAAGTATGCAAAAAAATGACAAACGCAATAATTTAAGCAAAAAAAAAAAAAGGAGAGAAATTTATAAAACAAAAACCTATTTGGTGGGGACGCAGATTCGATTGCTAGCGCCCTCTTCCCCATAAATTGGGTGCTTTATCTCGGTGTCATGCATTGATTACCTTATAATATGCAACATGAGTGTATATGCGTGTATATATAATACCTTAAAATCTAGTGAAACTATATCTACTGTTTTAGTAGGTAAAAATAGATGAAGAACTAGTACTTGTGCTAGTAGAAATAGTTTAAACCAAAACAAACTTAATCAATCTAGGATAGGTGGTGTTGTCTGTTGGAGTTGTGGTAAGAGAGGACATCTTAGAAGGGATTGTTTTAAATTGAATAAGGAGAACGATAAGGGAATTAGAGGTGAGTCCACTGAAGATGTTACAACTATAGCTTACACTAATTTGGATAGTGCTAATTCTGTCTTGTCTAGTGCTAATATTGTCTTGTCTATCACTAACTATTTGTCATTTGGCAAATGGATTATGAATTTTGGTTGTTCGTTCACGCTATACCAAATAGGAATGGGGTTACTACTTATAGTTTACAGAAAGTAGTAAAGTGCATTTAGGAAACAACGTTGAGTAGAGTGAGACATGTTCCACAGTTGAAGAAGAACTTGATTTCTTTGAATTGTCTAAATTCAACTAGATGTTGTATACTTCAAAAAGTGGAGTAAGTTATTAGAGGTGCCTTCATGATACTATAAGGAATCAAGCATAATGACCTATATGAGTTTCAAGGTGAGACAGTGATAAATTTCACTGCGGGGATGTCAGATGCATTTGTTCAAGATATTGAATTATGGCATGTGTGTTTGGGGCACATTAGCGAGAAAAGTTTGAAGGTTCTAAGTGAATGGAATTTGCTCTATGGCTTTCTTTTTGATAAATTGAATGTATGTAGTGATGTGACTTAGGTAAATAGTGAAAAGTGTATTTTAGTATGACTATTAGAGAAATCACAAAAATCATAAAGTTAATTCACATGAATGTTCATAGGCTTAGGAAGAGTGTTGTATTTACATTAACAGTTGCGGATGACTACTCGAGGAAGACTTGGGGATTTGTGCTGTAGCACGAGTTTGATGTTGTTTTTAGGATCATGCTGTTGAGAACTTTGATAGAAAATGAAATAGGTAAGACAATCGAGCATGTGTAGAATGACAATAGTATGAAGTTTTACTCAACACTATTAAACATGTTTTGCATGAAGAATGGCATAGTGAGATACCACACTAGTGCCGATGGATCAAAACATGTTGTAGAGTTGATGAGCAGCATTACTAAAGATGGCCTATAAAATGCTTTTTAGTGTTACCATGGCTAGGGGATTTCTAATAGATGCATTTAATGTAGCAAGCTACCTAGTGAATAAATCTCTATTGACTGTGAATTGGATGTCGAATTCCTAGAGTATGATCATGTAACATTGCCGATTATTCTATTCTTAGAAGCTTTAGTTGCCCATTTTATGTTCAAATTAATGATGATAAGCTCAAGGGAAGGGTGTCGCAACTTGACCTCCGTCAACCCTCTCTCGGTGGGGAGAGGGAAAAAGGTCTAGTTTATGGATACTTAATCATGAGAGTTCCCTTACAGTTCACATTCCAAAAGACATCATCACCCCGTATTTCGAGGATGAACCATTGTGAGTGTGCTCGTTTATAGTTATGAGCTCTCCCTAGCTCATATCTCGTGTGATAGCGGAAGGTGTCGTGATTTGTACCAACATGAGTGATACACCTTGGAAAGCGAGATCAGCCGTGAATGTCAAATTTAGGCATGTCTTTACCATAGTAGCCCTCCCAATAGTACTTGCTCACCATGGATGGCATCACTTCATCCATTAGGAACTTTCTACGATGGGTATGCTAAATTATGCTGAGTCTCGTCAAGACCCATATCCCTCATGATGGGTTTGTTGATTATCTAGTTGGTTAGAGCAACCTAAAAGATAGGAGTCGCCACTAGTCTCTTTTTTTAAGGGTTGGCTAGAAAACCTAGTCAAGGGTCAGAAGTAGTCCCTCGATTGCTACACAACTAGAGATTCTAGATTTAGGGATTTTGGTTACGCTAAAATTTTTATTAGCGCCTTTTCGGTACCTAACGATGTGTCATGTTTCCTAGGGTGATTGTGCATGTTTTTTCACTTTTTTAGGTCAGTATCACTAAGTAAGTGATCATGCGTGGGTGGTTGATTTCATGCAATTCTAATTCTATAAAAGAGAAAAGAAGGCAAACAATTGAAATTTAAAGACAAAGCAGTAAGTAAACAACCAAGTGAACAATTTAGGGAAAGTGGTAAATCTAATATGCAATTCTAAGCAATGAATCGAAAATAAAATGGAAGAAATAAACTCGCAACTCGTCAAGTGTTTATACAATGCAAAATGACCCGAGACATAAATCGAGGATAAATGGGTACAAAGTAGGGCTAGAATGGACATCGACCTTCCATCGTCTTCATGTCTTGAAGGACCTCCACCTCCAAGGACTTATTCTAATCCTAATCTAAAACTATGACTAGGTACATACAATAGGAAAGGAACAATCATTCATAGCAAAAACAATCACAAGTACAAGATAATTAAGAGCAATCAAATAATTGAAACCATATGCAAAAATGAAGTAAGGCCTTAGAGCCGGCCTTTACAATTCATGTGTCGATTGTGATATCCGGATTTTGCCCGAGCCTCGAATACGCAGCGGCCCATGCCGCGTCGACAAGCTTATCATCGGACTTTGTTATTGGCACCATTCACAGCCACCGTTTTGTCACCACCATCACTGTACCGAACTGTCACATCTCATCACGTCCCCGCGACACCACCTCATCATCACATCTCCGCCGTTCTATGACAGCTTGACCATCACCTAGTCCATCACCTCATTTAAATTCTTCTTCATGAAATGCCACCAACGAGACCAATGTTCACTCTCCATAGCATGTCGCCAAGCTAGTTCCTTAAGCGAGCTGCACCAACGAGACCAATGTTCACTCTCCATAGCATGTCGCCAAGCTAGTTCCTCAAGCGAGCTGCACCCACCCCCATGCTTACATACACATGCTGAAGAGAAGAGCCGAGAACCTCCCACCCTCACATGTCCATGCCATCGCTTCTTCTTGGCTGTCGATAAAGGAAAATGTTGACTCAAAGTGAAGCCACGTTTGTCACGTCCCGATCCTCCGAGCACATGCCCATCTCTCCATGGTCGATTAAATAGCGACATCCCAAGATGCATCGTCGACCCTTTCGTTTTAAATGCGCATGCGGAAACAAATAAATAATCACCAAACAATAAGATGAGATAGGAAAGTAGGGTCATAAATTTTTCAAAAGTAAACCACACCTTAATATATACATATCAACCAAGTTTTATACAAGTATTCGATATATATACAAATGAGGTCTGCAAAACAAGGGGGTTCATAAAACTACAGATCCTCTTCCTCCACCTCCTCAATCTTCATTGGAGCCTTAAGTTGAATACACCAAAGTTCCTGGATCTACAAGATCCGGGTCTACCGGGTACCGTCGAACCACCAGGAGAATCTGTTGTGCCTTTCCCAAAAGCAACCTCCAGCACGTACACAAGTACCTCAGATTCCGATATGGGACCCTCTCTTTGTCCATGTCACTCATGACAATACCACGATCTGTATCGATAAGGTACCTTATGGGGTAGAGCCTCATCCACCCAGACCACGAACTTCACGAGCTCATAGACCAAACCCCTTGGGTGCCCATGAATTGGAATGTAGACTACCTGCTCTGTAACCTTCTTCGGCTGACCAAAACGCTCGGGAGGAGTTGCCATCTAAGGACCTAAAAATGTTATCCCACAACAGGGTGAGATGACGTCTCAGCAAGTTCACCCCCTTAAGACCCAACTAGGAAGAAAATAAGCCTCAAGGGCTGCTTAAGCACAAACACGAGTCAGAGGACTCACTTTGCCTATGTTCCTTCCTACAAGTCAGTACAATTTATTAATTTAATAAACCACTTTAGCACACCAAAACATCAATTCAGATCAAACTATCGATCAATCGACTCAATCGATTCCATATCATTAAGACCATTTCTTGGTCAATCCAGTCAATACTATTTATCCAGTCCGATCACATCAAGGACCGCTCTTCCTAAGCTGAAGATAGATAGAAATGCTCACCAAAAGCTGACAACCACGTATACTACTCACTCTAAGCTGATATATCCAAGCCCTCAGGCTAATATAGTATACGGCTAATGCTCACCAAACCTATGCGGTACTTAATTGCTCATCAAAGCTATTCGATATTTAATTGCTCACCAAAACTATGCCATACTTAGGGTATGTTGCTCACTCTAAACTGATATATCAAGCCCTCTGGCTGATATAGTATACCATTCTACCCAACCGATTATTTCACCATTTTTATCATACCCGATAAAAATAATCGTGTGTGGGTATACGGTTGACCTCTGCCAAAAATATAATATTTTACTTTATTAAATCTCACTAATTATATAATCGATAAGAACATCTTTGGCACTGTAAACTGACGCCCGATGATTTCCTAATTAAATATTAAAATTAATAAATTTTGGGATAATTTCCCAAAATTGCAAATCACACTCAATTTGCACGAGCTAGCAGTCAATTAAAAAATAAATCACACCATTGCAATCAATATAAAATTTTGGTCATCGGCTATCTCGGTCTAATTTCTGAAAAATAATAATTAATTAAATAATTTCGAAAACTAATTATTAAATGCCAATAAAAACATCTTAGGCCAGAAAAGCCTAATTAAAAGTCGAGACAAGCCCGAAAAATTTCCAAACCACTCTAGATAAATACTAGAGCTTATCTAAGCTCTAATTACACTACTCTAACCACCTAACATGCAATAATGGTTGATTAAATTGCTAATCTATTCTAACTATCCACCTAATCCATACTTAACTCAAACTAATCAACCCTTAAGCGTCATTAACTTACTAAGCATGGATTAATGAATTAAAATCACTTGATTAACGATCCGTTCGAACCACAATGATGGGGACACGGGAGGATTGACAAACTCTGAAGTGGGTGTGCCTTTCGAGGTTTGGAAGGCCACAAAAACGGGTGAAATAGTGCTGGAAATACCCACTTTATTCGGTGGTTGTAGAAGCTGCTTTGGTGGCTGGCTAAGGCAGAAAGGGCGACAGTAGCTAGTAGAGGGGCTGCAATGGACTTGGCGGAGTTCGATGGGCTTCTAGGCAACTCTAGCGACGGCAAGGTGAGCTCGAACGGCTCCAAGGATGCCCTGGGGTCACGGTGGAGACAAACGGCGGCTAGGGACGCATGGGTCTGGCGTGCGGGCAAGCGGATGGCGAACGGGCTCCGAGGCGTGATGGGACACGAGCAATGGTTCGACGAGGTTGGTGAACAATCGACGAAGGAGGAGATGCTGGTTGATTTTTTGGGTTTGTTGGAAGGCTCAAGGAGCTGGAATGGGGTGCTCGACGGGCAAAGGAAGAAGGAAGGGGCCGACTGCTGCAAGGGGGGCCACCTTGGTCACTCTCTCATCTCTTTGTCCCCTTGGTGTGTCCCACCAAGCCAATTGGGTTCCTCAGCTGATTTTCCATCCACAATTCTTCCTCTAGAAGCCTTGAAGTGATCCAAAAGTGGTATCCATGGGGGAGCTACGAATTTTGAAGGTTTTCCCTCAATTTGTACTTCAATTCCTCCTTGAATCAACTCAAATCAGCTCCCATAAATTCCATTATCATGTCAATGATCAAATTGTATTTTTTTCTTGCCAATAGAACCTATTTGCATCCTAATTTTATGATAAAAAACGGTCCTCTAAATTTTCCGGTCGAAAACGGCCTTATGTCGACTTATTCCGTCAAAATTTCAATTTGCAAAAAAATCTTCAGAGACTGAGTCAACATTCCTAAAATGACTCATGACATGACAGAACTTTCGATTTCTGAAATTTGATTCAAATTCACGATTAATTTCAATCTGCCGCGAATTTAGTGTGACCTAGGTTTCTGGGTAGCTTTAAGAAATTTTTAGTGCAAATGACCCATGATCGATTTTCTTTTAACCACAATGAACCTTTTCGACACATTAGCGACTCTTGATTATCGTGAAAATCTTGAGGTTTCAAATACAGACACAAGGTACCAAAATGACGAAAACTCAGTCTAGTGCCAATCGACAAGAATTTCTCAATTTGGTGGAATCACCCACATTTAACCACACATCTCAATCGAACCAATCTATCTCTGATTTCTAATCGATCTTTACTAGTGCTGAAATGATCTTTGCAGATGAGCACGGTTGAGTAGTCGATTCCTGGTTGAATTCTCTAGTCTAATGCGTTAAAATTCCTTAATGACTTCCCCAGATAGTCTAGTTATCTCAGGAGTGATCAGCTCTGAGAATAGCACTCTAGGCGCATCAACGAAAGGCCCGATTCATTTAATTGAAAATAGAATTGAAAATTCAAGATGTCACAACTCTTCCCCTTTTATAAAAATTTTGTCTTCAAAATTTAAACGATTACAATACTTAAGCAAAAAGATGGGGGTACAACTGTCTCATTGACTCTTCACTCTCTTAGGTTGCTCCTTCAGTGATGTGGTGTTGCCAAACTACTTTGACCATGATCTGAATGGTCTTGGAGCACGTGGGTCAAGTCGACTCATACTTTCCATCCATGAAAGACGTCGTGCACTTGTGCTAGTCTCGGTGGCAATGCAAGACGATACACTGGGATCCTAATTCTCTCTAAAATTTTAAAGGGACTTACGTACCTCGGACTCAATTTTCCTTTCTTGCTAAAGCACGAAGTACCCCTCATTGGTGACACTTTCAGAAAAACATGATCACCAACTTGAAATTCCAAAAGCCTTTGACGCTTATCTACGTAGCTTTTCTAGCGACTCTAAACAGTCTTTAATCCGCCTCTGATAACTCCAACTGCATCCACTGACTGCTGAACCAACTCTGGGCCTGTGATCTTTCTTTCCCCGACTTCATCCCAATACACCGATGTTTTGCATGCTTTGCCATATAATGCTTCAAAAAGAGCCATCTGAATGCTCTACTAGTAGTTGTTGTTGTAGCCAAACTCAACCAGATGAAGTTGTTCCTCCCAACTTCCCTTGAAATCCAACACGCAAGCTCACAGCATGTCTTCGAGAGTTTGGATTGTCCTCTCAGATTGGTCATCCATCTGAGGATGATATGCCGTACTATACTTGCAGCTTTGTACCTAAAGCAGCCTGCAAACTCTTTCAAAGGGCAATTGTGAACCTCGGGTTTTGGTCTGAAGTAATTGTCACTAGCACTCCATGCAGACGAACGATCTGATGCACGTACAACTCTACATGCCTATCCAAGTCCAAATCCTTTCACATTGCAATGAAGTGAGCCGACTTTGTCAATCGGTCAATCACTACCCAAATGGAATCATTACCTCTTTGACTCCTTGGTAAACCTGTCACGAAATCCATTGTGATGTGCTCCCATTTCCACTCTAAGATCTCGAGAGGTTGCAGAAGTCCTCCCAGCTTACAATGTTGTGCCTTTACTTGCTGACACGTCAGACACTTGGCGACATGCTTGGCGATGTCAGCCTTCATACTGGACCACTAGTAGTGTTGACGCAGGTTCTGATACATCTTAGTACTGCTAAGATCAATGCTGTAACTACTACGATGAGCTTCTGATAAAATCTTTTCTCTAAGCTCTGCATCATCCAGTACACACAATCTTCCTCGGAATCTCAGTGTTCCATCCTTAGAAATTTGAAAGTCAGCCTTCCTCTTATTGGTATCCTCTTGTAGAATCTTTTGAACATCTGGGTCTATTGGTTGAGGCAATTTGATCCTGATTTGGACATCCAGCTCAATTCTGAGGGTGGTCATAAGGTTCGAAAGGTGGTCAACCTCAAACTTGAAAACCAAATCTCAAGCTCTCTCAAGTAAATTCCATTTCTTTAATCAGCATATGAGCGATTGAAGACTTCCAGCTCAAAGCGTTGGCGACCTTATTCGCCTTTCCCGAGTGATATAAACTATCACAATCGTAGTCTTTCAAAAGTTCCATCCATCGACGATGTCTCATATTCAACTCCTTCCGAGAGAATAGATTTTTGAGACTTTGATGGTTAGTGAAGTCTTGGAATCTTTCCCCACACAAGTAATGTCTCCAAATCTTTAGAGCGAAAATGATCGCGGCGAGTTCTAAGTCATGCGCCGAGTAATTTTGTTCATGAGGTCTCAACTAGCGGGAGGCGTATGCAACAACCCTACCATGTTGCATCAGCACGCAACCTAGTCCTTTGAATGACGCATCACTATAGATCTCGTATTTTCCATGACCAAATGGAATGGTTAGCACAGGTGCGGTAGTCAGCTTCTGCTTAAGCTCTTGAAAACTACACTTGCACTTGTCTGTCCACACAAACTTTTCTTCTTTCTTCAAAAGTCAAGTCAATGGCGACACTAATGTTGAAAACCCTTCCACGAACCATTTGTAATAATCTACCAAACCTAGAAAACTTCTAATCTCTGTCATTGTAGTCGGTCTTGGCCAGTTGATCACTGCTTCAATCTTGGACGGGTCCACGGAGATTCCTTCACTTGAAATCACGTGACCTAGGAATGCTACACGAGTCAGCCAAAACTCACATTTGTTAAACTTGGCGTACAATCCATGAATCCTTAGAGTCTGCAGTACCATTCTCAAATGGCTTTCATGATTTTCATCACTCCTCGAATACACCAAAATATCATCGATGAACACGATTACGAACTAATGCAAATATTCTTTGAACACTCGGTTTATCAAATCCATAAAAGCAATTGGAGCGTTTGTTAACCCAAACAGCATTATAGTAAATTTATAATGGTCGTATTGAGTATGAAATGCTGACTTTGGAATGTCCTCTTTCCTGATCCTCAGCTGATGATATCCTATTCTCAAGTCGATCTTTGAAAATCGACGCTCATTGGAACTGATCAAACAGGTTGTCGATCCTCGACAGTGGATACTTATTCTTGATCGTCACCTGATTGACTTAACGATAGTCAATGCATAGATGCAACGAACCATCTTTCTTTTTTACAAATAGGAGTGGTGCTCTCCAAAGTGATGCACTAGGATGTATGAATCCCTTATCCAACAACTCCTACATCTGCACCTTCAGTTCTTTCAACTCGGAGCCATCCGGTAAAGAGCTTTAGAGATTGGCTCTGTCTCGGGTGCTAACTCAATTACAAACTTGATCTCTCTCTCTCTCTCTGGCAGCAGACCTGGCAATTCCTTCGAGAAGACATATGGAAATTCTTGCACCATTGAGATATCTTCGATCTTCAGCTCCTTAACTGTCGTATCCACAACAGTTGCCAGGTAAGTCTGATAACCCTCTTCTAACAAACAGGTTGCTTCAAGCGACGAGATCAATGAAATTGAGGGTCTTCCTCAACTTTCAACAAACTCAAAACTCTCACCCACTAACGGGTTAAACTGAATCGCTTTACGATAATAGTCCATCTTAGCTCGTTGATTGGTGAGCCAGTCCATGCCAATTATCAAGTCAAAGTCATACATGACTAGGACTAACAAGTCTATCCTCCCCTCTCACTCACTAATCGCTAACTTGCAACCCAAACAACCTAATGCAAACAACACCTTATCCTTTAATGGCGTAAATATACTAACCATTGACTCCAACAACTCAAGATTTAATCCTATCATCTTAACATATTGCTCGACAATAAAAGAATGAGTCACTCTAGGGTCGAATAAAGCATAAGCATCATGGTTGTTCAGCGAAACCGTACATGTGATCACATCAAGTGCGTCCTTAGCTTGACCTCTAATGATGGCATAAATTGTTCCTTGAGCTGGGGGTCTCATCTGTACACCCTGCGATGTGCTCTACAGCGTAAAACCCCTAATCTGACCCAGCGGTGGCGACGGCGGTAACTGCGGTTGTCCTTTTGGTCTTCTAGGACAATCTTTGGCTATGTGACCCTGCTGGCCACATTCGAAGCAAGTGCCCATCCTTCAAGGGTATAGGGTCGAACCATGTTGCATTCCACAAAAGCGACACACACCATTCTGACTTGACCCTGGCTTGCCAACTCCACCCTTCCTATTGGGCGGGATAGGGAATCTTCCTCCAGTCATGGGCTTCTTCCCATTTTGGTTAGATCCGAACCATGACCCAGATGCGGCGGCTCATTCATTTTGATCTCTCTCTATCATCTAGACCCACTCGTACAAGTCATTATAATTTCTCAAGTTGAGCAATATCAGCGGACCCTTAATCCCATCCTAAGTCCATCTCTGAATCTCCTAACTTAGTTTGCTGGATTCTCGACTAGTTCAGGAGCGTACTACGATAGTTCAGCGAACTTCGCCTCATATTGATCCACAGTCATTGAGCCTTGGCGAAGGCGTTGGAATTCTGTCATCTTCAATTCTCTAGCATTCTAAAAAAAGTATTTATTGTTGAACACCTCAACGAAGGCGTTCCACTCCGGGGCTACACCTTTAGGAAATACCGTTCCTTAGGTGGTTCTCCACCATGTACTTGCAATTCCCTACAATTGGTAGGTTGCAAGGACTACTTTCTCCGTCTCTATGCACATTAGAAGTGCAAAGGCTTTCTCCAAGCCTTGAATCCATAAGGCTGCGGCCTCGGGGTCTCCTGCCCTAGAAAACTTCGGTGGGTTTAATCTTAGGAATTGTTCCACCAACTTGTGTATCGGTCTCCCAATGACCATGTTCCCTAGTGGAACCATAGCAAGTGCAGCTGGCAGGTGTGGCAACAGCAATTGCAGCGGTATTCACGGCAGTTATGGTAGCGGTGGTTGAAGCGGTGGCACTAGCGGCTTGGATCTGTGCTTGCTAATCCATTATGTTTCCCAGCATCTCGAATGCTTGCATGATGCCAGCAAATCTTAGATCCTCAGGGGCTACTACCCCAGCACCAATAGGCGAGCGATGCTACTCCACTAGCACTAGCATGTGCTGGCGCTCTACCACTGCCTCATTGGGTATTGACCGTCATCAACGTCCTGCCCTGAGTCACCGGCCCTATAGTACGCTTCTTAGGAGTCCTCTGCTTTTGATTAGCTCATCACTTAGTTTCTACTAAAACCTACATTCCAATTCCACACAGAATTAGAAGTCGAGCGATCCACACAAACAAACAATTCTACCAGTCAACTATCACAGACATGCATCAGTATGAAATAAAGGCCAATCCTACTAACTATCCCATGACCCATCGCACTTTATCACTCCAATCACTAATCTTGCTCTAATACCACTTAATCAAGGATGTCACACCCCGATCCTCCGAGCACGTGCCCATCCCTCCATGGTCGATTAAATAGCGACGTCCTAAGACGCGTCGTCGACCCTTTCTTTTAAATAAGCATGCGGAAGTAAAAAAAATAATCCCTAAACAACAACAAGATGGGATAGGAAAATAGGGCCATAAATTTTCCAAATCTAAACCACACCTTAATATATACATATCAACCAAGTCTTATACAAGTATTCGATATATATACAAATGAGGTCTACAAAACAAGGGGGTTCATAAAACTACAGATCCTCTTCCTCCACCTCCTCATCTTCATTGGAGCCTTAAGTTGAATACACTGGAGTTCCCAAATCTGCAAGATCTAGGTCTACCAGGTACCATCGAACCACTAGGAGGATGTGCTATGCCTTTCCCAAAAGAAACCTCCAGCACGTACACTGGTACCTCAGATTCTGGTATGGGACCCTCTCTTTGTTCATGCTGCTCATGACGGTACCACGATCTGTATCGATGAGGTACCTTATGGGGTAGAGCCTTATCAACCCAGACCACGAACTTCACGAGCTCATAGACCAAACCCTTGGGTGCCCATGAATCAAAATATAGACTACGTGCTGACCAAAACGCTTCGAGAGGAGCTGCCATCTAGGGACTTGAAATGTTATCCCACAATGAGGTGAGATGATGTCTCAGCAAGTTCACCCCCCCTAAGACCTGACTAGGAAAAAAATACGCCCCAAGGGCTGCTTAAGCACAAACACGAGTCAAAGGACTCACCTTGTCTTAGTTCCTTCCTACAAGTCAGTATAATTTATTAATTTAATAAACCACTTCAGCACAACAAAACGTCAATTCAGATCGAACTATCGATCAATCAACTTAGTCGATTCCATGTCATTAAAACCATTTCTTAATCAATCCAATCAATATTATTTATCCAGTCCGATCACATCAAGGACTACTCTCCTTAAGTTGAAGATAGATAGAAATGCTCACCAAAAGCTGACAATCACATATACTGGTCACTTTAAGCTGATATATCAAAGCCCTCAGGCTGATATAGTATACGGCTAATGCTCACCAAAGCTGTGCAATTCTTAGGTCCTCGCGATGCTAGGTGGGGCGCGAGAGGCCTGGAGAAGTGTAACACGACTCTCTCTTCGAATGCCCGGGGAATGAAATAAGAACTTGGAGGTCCTCGTGATTCTAGGTAGGATGTGAGATGCTTGGAGAGGTGCAACACGGGACCCTTCATAAGATGGTGGCAGCTAGAACTAAAGTAGATGCGACTATTGAATTCCCTGAACATCTATTTACTACTTGGTGTGTCTTTTTTATGGAATCCCTTCAGAGTTATGGTAACCTGAGCTATTTCGATGTTTAGGATTTTGTTGGATGAGTAGTGGTAGACTTATGTAATATGGTCTAACAGGCTTTCATTTGCTGAGTGGTTGTACTCACCCCTTGTGAGATTATTAAATTTTTAGACATGTAACCATGCCTCTCCAACCCACATATTCCACTATGCTCTACAATGTCCCCACTGATCTCATGTAGGACCAAGTGGAGCAAGTCAACCCCGATTTCCTTGATGTTACCTTCATTCGGATCACCATGATCCTGACGGTAGATGTTGGTCTCACGTTGGGCCCCGTGCTGATGGGGTTCATTGCACTATACACCCGGGTCAATGGGCACACGGTGGGACCGTTTCCACTCCCGGATGACGACGAAGATTGTACTAGCGGGGTCAAGTAGGCGGAGGGCCTAGGGGAGGAAGGCGGCATTTTTTGGACGAGACCAGGACGTGATATGAAGACGGCCATGTGAATAGGCTATAGGATGGTTGGGATAGAGTTTTGGGTTTAGCCAAAAAAAGGAACTTTTTGGCCTTAATGTACCGACCTAGGTCGTCTAAAAGATATAAATAAATAAAGTGTCTGGTTTTATATTTTGTGTGCATCAATTGGGATTATGATGGAGTTGTTGTTACATGCATTTGCATAGAAATAATAGCAATATCAAGGGAATGCCATGGGCGGCCCTAACGGGCCAAGGGTCGTCACGGCCGGAGTGGGATCAGAGCCTAGGTTTTGTTTGGAGTGATAAGGTGTGCTAGTGGTATAAAGGGGGTTATGATGATCACACACGATAAGGCACTAAGTGCATGTAGTTGATTGACTGTGAAGAATGGTTGACTAATTTTCACTCTTAAACTGTTGGTAATGATTGTGAGTTACCCATGCATGCCCGTAACATTTGTATGTTACTTACATGATCTCAGTAATGTGTGAATGTTACTTTTCCTTATTAGTCGATTAGTGACACTGGGTCACTAATTGTTCATGTGGTAAATACTCAATAATCTGCAAGAAAGTATGGTACGAACAGGAAATTCTCCCCCATCAAGGGTTGAAGCTATTGCTTCAAGGGCAGAACCCCGAATGGAAGATATTCTACAAGCGTTGGCTAACATAGGGAATTTGATGGAAAGGCAAGCCCAACAACAACCAGGAGCGGAATGTCGTACTTAGGCGCTGGTGGAGCAATTCTTGAAATTGAAGCCACCCAAGTTTACTAGAATGGGAAGTCCTAAAGAGGTGGAACAATGGATTGATGGGATAGAGAGGATCTTCTGGTTGCTAAATTGCAACGATACAAAGAAGATAACCCTGGCATAATATCAATTGGAAGGAAACGCCAAACATTGGGGAGGGCCTCTAGAGACACAATCTTCCTGCCTGGTACTGCAATAACGTAGGATGAGTTTGTTAGGGCTTTCAACAAAAAGCATTTTTCTGATAGTACTAAGGATAAGAAAATAACAGAATTTGTTCAATTGGAACAAAAGGAGCTGACGGTAGACCAATATGAAGCAAGATTTTCTGAATTGTCAAGGTATGCTCCTAAATTGGTAGAAGACCGAGAGGAAAAAGCTAAGAGATTTCTGAAGGGCCTGAGAACAGACATCAGGAGGCAACTAATACCTCTAAATATAAAGGATTATAATGAAATTTATAAACGGGCCCAGCTTGTGGAACAAAAAGTAATAAGGAAATAGTTGGAAAGCAAGGAGCGAATGGAGTCAAGGTGACAAATCACACTAAGTGACAATCAAGAATAAGTACCCGTTGCCTAGAATTGACAATCTATTTGACCAATTGCAAGGGAGTTCAGTTTTCTCTAAGATTGACTTGAGGTTAAGGTATCATCAATTGAGAATTAAAACGGAAGACATTCCAAAGACTGCCTTTAGGACTCATTATGGACATTACGAGTTCCTAGTTATGCCATTTAGATTGGCAAACGCCCTAGCTGCATTCATGGACCTAATGAATAGGGTATTCAAACCCTACTTGGAACAGTTTGTAATCGTCTTTATTGATGATATTCTAATATACTCGAAAGAGCCAGAAGAACATGAGTGACACTTGAGGATAATACTACAAACCCTTAGAGACCATAAATTGTATGCCAAATTTAGTAAGTGTGAATTCTAGTTGGACCGGGTAATTTTCCTAGGCCATATGGTATCAAGAGAAGGAATCTCGGTGGACCCAACAAAGGTCGAGATTATAGTAAAATACCAAGACCAACAACGCCAATGGAAATATTGAGTTTCTTGGGACTTGTAGGTTACTATAAGAGGTTTATAAAAGGGTTCTCACGATTTGCAGGCCCGTTGACTCAATTGACTAGGAAACATGTGAAGTTCGAATGGAGTGATGAACGTGAAAGGAGTTTCCAGTAACTCAAGAGAAGATTGACCATAGCTCCGATACTAACTATTCCATCTAGATCTAGTGGATTCACGGTATATAGCGATGCCTCCCATAAAGGGTTGGGGTGTGTCCTGATGTAGTATGGGAATGTCATAGCCTATGCATCGAGACAATTGAAACCCTACAAATTGAACTATCCAACTCATGACTTAGAATTGGCAACAATAATTTTCGCATTAAAGATATGGAGACATTATTTGTATGGGGAGAAATTTGAAATTTATACATATCATAAAAGTATGAAGTACTTATTATCTCAAAAGGAATTAAATATGAGGCAAAGAAGGTGGATGGAACTATTGAAGGGATTACGACTATGAGATACTATATCATCGAGGGAAGGCAAACAAGGTAGCAGATGCTCTAAGTTGTAAGTCGGCAATGGATATGGCAAGTATAAGAGCAACATAATGGAATTTGTTAGAAATAATAGCAAATTCGGAGTTTAAGTTAGAAATAGACCATATCACCGGTGTACTAACCACATTGAGAATTGAACCGGAAATCATTCGAAGAATTAGAACACTACAACAGTCTAACCCAGAAATTGTGAAGTTTCTAGACGAGGTATCGTCAGGGAAAAGACCGGAGTTCTAAGTTTTTGAGGATGGAACAATGAAATACCAGGGAAGACTATGTGTTCCCAATAATGAAGAGATAAGAAGGGAAATTCTGTCGGAAGCACATAGGAGTAATTATAGTATCCACCCCGGGAATACAAAGATGCATTGAAACCAATGTCAATAGTATTGGTGGAATGGTATGAAGGCGGACATTGCTAAGCACGTTTCTTAGTGCTTAACCTGCCAACAAGTGAAGGCAGAACATCGCAAGCCTGCAGGAATGCTAAGACCACTAGACATACCGGAATGGAAATGGGAGCACGTAATGATGGATTTCTTGCAAGGGTTACCAAGGACATCAAGTGGCCACGATTCCATCTAGGTAATAGTGGATCGCCTAATTAAATATGCTTATTTCTTAGCAGTACGTATGGATTATCCGATGGACAAATACGCCGAGGTGTACGTGAGCCAAGTAGTATGCTTACATGGTGTTTCGGTGACCATCACATCAGATTGAGACTCGAGGTTTACCTCAAATTTTTGGCAAGGTCTCCAAACCGCATTAGGGACCAAGCTTTAGTTTAGTACTGCCTTTCATCCGCAAACGGATGGACAAACAAAAAGAGTAATCTAAGTACTGGAAGATATGTTGAGAGCTTGCGTGATTGATTTTAAAGGAAATTGGGATGAGAAGTTACATTTGGTGAAGTTTGCATATAACAATAGTTTCCAGCAAAGTATAGGTATGGCTCCTATGAGACACTATATGGAAGAATTTGCAGGATTCTTATCTGTTGGAATGAGGTGGGTGAAAGAAGACTAACATGACCAGAGCTAGTACAAGCTACTTCGGATACGGTAGAAATCATTAGAAATAGACTCAAGATGGCCTAGAGTTGACAGAAAAATTATGCGGATAAGCGTAGAAGACCATTATAATTTAACGTGGGAGATCACGTATTTTTAAAGGTGTCATTGATGAAGGTTTATCACGATTTGGAAAGAAGGGCAAGTTGAGCCCGAGATTTATTGGACCCTTCAAGATCCTTGAAAGGATAGGGGATTTGGCCTATCGATTGGCATTGCCTCCTAAGTTGTCGAATCTACATGATGTCTTCCATGTGTCAATGTTAAGGAAGTATCATCCCGACCCTGCTCATGTGTTGGATCGGGAGGTTATCAAAGTAGATAAAAAAGTGAGATACATGGAGGAGCCGATGCAGATACTGGATCGGAAGAAGCAAGTCCTCCGAACAAAGTTGATCCCACTAGTTAAATGAGACGTAAGAGATGTTCAATTTCAGGACGAAATTCTTTAAGTAGGGGAGATTTGTGATATCCAGATTTTGCCCGAGCCTCGAATACGCAATGGTCCATGCCACGTCAACAAGCTTGTCATCGGACTTTGTTATTGGCACCATTCATGGCCACCATTTTGCAGCCACCGTTTCGCCACCACCATCATTGTACCGAACCGTCACGTCTCATCACGTCCCCGCAACACCACCTCATCATCACATCTCCACCGTACTATGACAGCTCGACTATCACCTAGTCCATCACCTCATTTGAATTCTTCTTCATGAAATGCCACCAACGAGACCAATGTTCACTCTCCGCAGCACGTCGCCAAGCTAGTTCCTCATGTGAGCTGCACCCACCCCCATGCTTATGTACACATGCTGAAGAGAAGAGCCGAGAACCTCCCACCCTCACACGTCTACACCACCGCTTCTTCTTCGGTGTCAACAAAGGAAAATGTTGACTCAAATTGAAGCCACGTTGATGTGACTTCAACAAAGTGGCGGAAGAGATTTCTGCCAAGGAGCCACAACCCCTCCACCTGCCTTCCTCTTGCACTGCCACAAAATTTTGGATTGTTGACCAATTTGGTCAACCGGCGGAGAAGCCAAAGCTGGGGGGAGAACGCTTTTATCTTCTTTTCACTCATTTTCAGCAAGTCTCCAGCAAACCTCCACCAGAAAACGCTCACAGCCCCGTTCCTCCTTGCTGCTTGACGCTGGCCACCTGCACCACCCTACCGCACCGCCATCTCGCCCCATTTCCGTTGCCGATAAGAGATCTCATAACTTCGCCACTCAGCTCGCCTCACCTCGCCTCGCTGCTCTGCCACATCTCGCATTGCCATCTCACTGCTTCACCACCAGTCGCGCCACCAGCTTGCACCCGCGGATTTAAGGCAAATGGAGGTCTTGTTTCTCTATATTACGTGGTACTGCCGTTACTTGGATTTCCATTCTAGGAATCAACAAAATTTGGGTTCGGATGCTTCGAACTACCATTGTATTCGGGTCTGTTTCTGGTCGAGTAAAGCTGGATTCGATATTGAATCGTATAGTCGTGTATGGTGACAACCGTCGACACTGGTTTGGGTGGTAAAGCTGTGGACCACGTCGATTGTTGAAAATTGAGCACTAGTCTTCCATAGGTCGAGTCGTTATGGGTCGGTTCGATCTTGGTACAGTCTTGTTCAAACTCGAGGTGAGTAGCGTGTAGGTGGTACAAGAGGAGTCAAGGCTGTAGCCGTTCTCATAAGTTATGGCCACGCAAGGTTTCATAACCACTAGGCATCTACTGTGGTGTTAGGACGATTCTAGGTGGTTCGTCTAGTGTTCGGGCGCTAGAAATTTTTAGGTGAATCGATAGGACTAAATTGATTTTTGAATAGTATGAGTTTTGGCTAGAATGATGGCCATAGACTTGTGCATTAGTGTGGGGTCGATCTAGTTATTTTGGATGGCATCAATAGAATCCTTAAGTGTTGTGCCATGGTTTGAATTGATATTGATACCATCGGTCCACTGTTGTGACGATGCCCCAGGTGTTAGGATGCTTGGAGGGGTGTGACAATGGTCCTTTCTAGATGCCTGGAGAATGTGATTGAGCCCCAGAGGTCCTCGTGATGCTAGGTAGGGTGTGAGATGCCTAGAGAGGTGTAATGAGACTCTCTCTTCGGATGCCCGAGGAATGAAATAAGAACCCGAAGGTCCTCGTGATGCCAGGTAGGATATAAAATGCCTAGAGGGGTGCAACATGAGACCCTTCAGAAGATGGTGGCAGCTAGAACTAAAGTAGATGCAACTGTTGAATTCCCGGAACATCTATTTACTACGTGGTGTGTCATTTTTGTGGAATCCCTTCAAAGTTATGGTAACCTGAGCTATTTTGATTTCGCACATTGCATGTTTAGGATTCTGTTGGATGAGTAGTGGTAGACTTATGTAATATGGTCTAACAAGCTTTCATTTGCTGAGTGGTTGTACTCACCCCTTGTGGGATTATTACATTTTCAAACACATAACCATGCCTCTCCAACCCACGTCTTCCACTATGCTTTAGGCATCCCCACTGATCTCACGTTGGACAAAATGGAGCAAGTCGACCCATATTTCCTTGATGTTATGTTCATCCGAATCACCATGATCCTGATGGTGGATGCTGGTCTCACGTCGGGCCCCATGCTGATGGGGTTCATTGCACTATATGCCGAGGTCAATGGGTGCACGATGGGACCACTTCCACTCCCGGATGACGACGGCAATGGTACTAGCGGGGTCGGGTAGGCGGAGGGCCCGGGGGAGGAAGGCTATATTTTTTGGTCGAGACCATGATGTGATATGAAGACGGCCATTTGAATAGGCTGTAGGATGGTCCGGACAGAGTTTTGGGTTTAGCCAGAAAAATGAACTTTTTGGCCTTAATGTACCAACCTAGGTCGTCTAAAAGATATAAATAAATAAAGTACCTGGTTTTATATTTCGTGTGCATCGATTTGGATTATGATGGAGTTGTCATTACATGCTTCCGCATAGAAATAGTAGCAATATCAAGGGAACGCCGTGGCAGCCCTAACGGGCTAAGGGTTGTCACATCGATCTCTCTAGATATCTATTCCAACTCATTTTGACAATTTACAGCCATTGGTTACCATTTGTGTTCTTGCATGGCATCCAACACTTATAAACCCCTAAGACAAATTCTAAGTGTATCCCAAGATTGTCCCACAAAATTATACATCACACCTATGCATACATCTAAAATCCACATGTATAGGAGGGAATAAACATGTAGGCAGACCCTTGAGCCTTAGTTCCTAAACAATCAAACAATTCAGTGAACCAACATTGGATCACTTATTCAATCAACATGAGCCAAACACAATCACAGGCGTTTTAAGAAAATAAACAAGTCAAGAGTTGTGAAAGTTCAAATGGTACTCAAAATTCATTTGAATAGTAATTGACAATGAATTGTGAGAAAATATGCTAATGGTATAGCAAAGATGCATCACGGCTATAGAAAGCATTTAGCCACCAAGGCTAACTCGAGTGCAATGATAGGCACTCTAATCAAGCTTCACAAAGGCCCTAAATATGGTCCAAACTTTAGACAACATCAATACTAAGCTAAGAGCATAGTTTGGAAATTTGGAACTCAAATGACGACATGAAAAAGGTGTCCATGAGCATCACCTAAACTAAAGTACAGTTCAAAACAATAAGAACAAGAAAATTCAGACAAGTCTATGACATTCGCAAAGGTTTGAAAAGCATACTAAAGTACTTTTTATTTTTCAAGAATTTTTGTGTGTAAAGTTCAAAAAGTTAGGATCAAAGTCCGTGAAGACATGTGAAGGAAATTCAGCATGTAAGTTGACCTAAAAAACCCTATAAAAAATCACAGCAAAGAGTAGCAACAAAACATCACAGAACAAAGCAAAAAAACTAAAAATCAATGCAATTGAAAGAGAGCCCATTAACAATCAACTCCACGAAAATTACACCACATCCACTACATCATGAGGAACAACTTTCGTGAAGAAGATTCCCTAAGATGAACTATGTAGAAATTTATAAAATTTCAAGAATGCGTAACATAACATTAGAATTGCAACAAAATAGCAGGGTATCATGGCACATCAACAGAGATTCGATTTAGTAAACATAATCTAAAAAAATATGAAATTTTACCATAATGTAGAAAAAAGAAAGAGGAACAAAATTCATGTTGACACTTGCTTTTAGTTGATGCGTCGAAAAAGATAAAAATCGCGATTTAGGTTTCCAATCGTGACGAACTCATTTCTCGATTAAAAAAAATGTCGTTTTTTATTTCTTTCTATTGCATTGTCTCTTTTGAGCAATTTCCAAGTCATTATAAAGAAAAATCCAAAAATCAAATGGTTGGTTTTTGGATTGACTTTTTGGTCAACCCTAAGTCAAAAATTGGCTTTTTGTCTAAAAGGATGCCATTTAGCTTTATTTTCACTTTTGTCAAATCAATTTCTAAAAAATTCGAAGATTTAACCAAGAAATCAACTTTTAGGAAAAGTCAAATAAGGGGTTAACTTTTGGTCAAACCTTTAACTGAAAAATTGAAAAAAAAAATCCCCAAAAATACTTCTTTTAATGTCAATTTGATTTGTGTGTCAAAAATTTCACAAAATTTGATTAAGAACATTATTTTCTAAATTTTTGATTTTAGGTTTTAAATCGGCCAAAAATCAAATTACTTTCATTATAGTCATAATTAGGTATAGTTCATTCTTCCACATTTGATTTAAAGACAATTTTAAATTCGCTTGTGCATTCAATTTTGCGAATTGCCTATTCAAAATATGAATTACCGTTTTGAGCCTTAATTAGGGACCAAATCGAGGGGACCAAAATCGTTATTTCATTACTTGCAAATGGACGATTGTTTTTCACTTATTTTCTTAAGATAGGAAAATGAGAGAAAAAACTTGAAAAAGAGATGCAAATAGGTGAGGGGAGGCTTAGCTATGGCAAAAAGGGATAGAGAGGATGAGCTTCAAACATTCAAATGAGAAAAATGAGAGAAAGTGAGAGCGAGAGGGAGAAGGTGGCCAGCAGTGGAGAGAGGAAGAAAGGAGAGAGAATGAGAGGTCAAGTCCCATTAATGCCCATCAATCTCTTGGGTTCATTTCCATCAAAGGTGGCTTCTTGAAGAAGCAAAAATCTAAGCATTAATGAAGGGATTTTACACTTGAGTACATAGGATTAGATTTAGACTAGCTAGGTAGACTAGATGGCTTCCAACTCTTCTCCTTATTGCCACCAAAAGCTTGTGCCGTCCCCACCCTTGCCATTTTCCAACTTTGCCTTGTTGTCATTAGTCCAATGGAAAGGTATTTCAGATCATTTCACCAAGATTGTGCACTATTAATGTACTTTAGAGCAATTAATGCTAAGATCTTTGTAATGATGGACTCAATTGGACTTGGAGAACCCATGGCCCTCCATGGGCCAACCACTTTTCTTGGGTGTGTGGCCCATGGGCCACCCAATGTGGGCATAGGCCTAGCTCCGTAAGCTTGGGCTCATTGGGTCACCCAATGTGGGCTTGGGCCCACTTAGGTCCTCGCCCGTGGCCCGTCCCAACTCTCCAAATTTCCACATCCCTTCTATGAGAATTTGAATGTTTGCCCTAAAGTGTCCCTTTCTTATGCTTCCATGATTCATGCAAGGTATGAGTTTGGGAAAACCCACGTTTGTACATATTTCAAACTTAATGGACCGAAACCAAAGACAAGGTGATGACATCTTTGGTGGACATGACCTTGAGTACAAACTCATGAGCAAATACCCCTAAATACCATCCCTCCCTAACGAGCCTCACAGAAGGGCGGGTTGCAACAGGCTTAGCAACTGTATTAGGGACTATTTACTAGTTAGAGGACTTGAAACTGTTTAAAACTTTTTGTCGTGTTAACTAACATCTCTTATGTAGGATTGTCTGCATGTCAAAGTCGCATGAAAAATGAGGTAAGTTGCTAACCTCATGTTATATGGTCTTGTGGGTGAGAGTTATAGGGGGTGGAATGGTTGTAAACCCCTTGTCTTGTAGATGGTGAAAGGATGTATGCGTGTACATGGGGTTATATTGAAGTATTGGATGTTTAAGTTTAAATACATGTTTAAAAGTTTAGATACATGTTTAAAAGCTTAAGCACGACACCGCATCCACAACATCAATCTAAAACCCCAATCACACCTATTAACACCTTTAGCAAGGTTTGTGGGTGAAATTAGTGAGTGAATGCTCGTGGTAATCCATACTTCCTTAATCCCGCTCATCTCATCCAATAAAAATTGTATTGATAGATGATAGCAGCGATGACTAAACTGCCTTTATTGGTTGGGATAGGAGCTTTAAACCTTTAGCATCCTCACCTTTAGGCATCAAGACCTCATAAATCCTCATGTTATGTGTGGTTGTGCTTGCCATGGATTGGTTGGTAAGAATCATTCCTATTTTATTGATGCTATGCTTTCTAATTTTCTAATTTTCGAATTTCAATTTCACACTTTATGTTTCCCGTGATGGTGGATTCTTAACCTCCAATGCCCCTGTAGGTTTAGGATTTAGATGAGCAAGTCCGAGATCAATATCATTCTCGTGCTGAGGAGCCTCAAGACTATATAGGAAGGCCTCGACCCGATACACCGAGGTTAAGTGGAAAAATGAATTGGCTACCTTACTAATGGTCGAACTTCGAATCGCAATGGGAAAAGCTTTGGTCCATTTTTTGAATCTCATGACTTCTACCTTCGTGTTTAATCAAAACAAGTTGACCCTTATGATGGAGAAGTTAGAGATAACCATTGGATTGGACAAAAGTTCCATAGGTTTTGCCATTCCCCCCATTGATCAAAATTCTATCTCTCTCTTAAGTCAATTCCTAAACATTCCTTTCAATAGGATTGAAGCCATTCTTAAGGAAAATTCACAACTCAATCTCATATACTTTCCTCAAACAATACTTCTTTAGTCTCAAACCTAAGTCAAGGAATCAAATTCTATATAAATTTTGCTTATGTTTTTGGCTTTGTCATATTCTCGCATACCCAAATGATGATGAACCCTTTGGTCACCCACGTTGTTAGTCAAGTATGAGCACTTAGTCGTTTTGTGCATATGATCATCGCCGAGACCTTCATATCCCTCAACCATTTTGGATGAGGAACCTGTCATGACCCCAACTTCATCCCCAGGGTCACGAGCAACAAGGGTTATTTTCGCGATATTCCAGGCGCGTCAACATCCCATTTCTTTTTAATTTTTCATTAAGCACAAGTGGAAGCGTACATACAACACCCGAACAACAATAAGCAGCTAGGAAAACAGCCATTTAAAAATATAAAATTACATCAGTTATATTTACAAGCCTTTTTTGTCATGGGCCATTATATTTACAACCATTATATGCTCTATGCTAAAAAAGGCCAGAATAAATCTTAGCTCCTCTATCAAGACTGCAACTTCTCCATACCTACAATTTTGAAAAATAATGGGGTGAGTCATGGATTTAGTAAGTAAAACCCTTAATTCTCTACTAGGAAGACATCTCATCATCAAAATCTAGTAAGTACAATACTCGCAATGCAATATCGATGGCATATCATTAGCAAACTTATTGCTACACCTCAACTACATGCAAATGTCCATTACTGTATATTACAATGCATGCTTACCTTCTGCTTATCAATGAACATATCAACATACCATACTTATGCATAAATCGACACTCATGTAAATTCATTTATCGTCGTCCTGGCTCAACCAAGCCCTCCCGGCTCAGTCGAGACATCCAACTTCAAGCTAGGCATCCTGGCTCAACTAGGCCCTCCCAACTCAATCGAGGCATCCTGGCGTTAGCTCACCAAGGCATCCGGGCTCAACCTAGGCATCCTAGCTCAACCAGGGCATCCTGGGGCTAACTTACCCGAGGCATTCGGGCTCAAACCCAAGCATCTTGGCTCAACCAAGGCATCACCTTCAATGAACGAGGCATCGCCGCTAATGCTTTATGGCGACGGTCATTTTTTCCTCTTTAAGTGCATCATATAAGTGCATCACACAAATTTGTTCTTCATCTTTCATCTTAGCCAATGCATACAAAGCTCAATGGTGTGAACACATTCAATCATGTGAACATGAGCAAACCATACAAAAGAACATTACAACATACACACAGCCTACATGGGTGAGCACACCACTAAACTCGACAACGTAGGCTATCGCCCTAACCAAGAGTTAAAGATTCTAATTACCTTTGATAAACCTCGAAACCTCAATGAACTATAGGCAGTTTTATCAATAGAGGGCCGTCCGATGAGACAATAGGCAAGTAAGGCTAAGAGAGGGGGAGAGGGTGATGATGAGAAGGCGTGAGAGAAAGAGAGAGAGAGCGAGTGAGGGAAAAGAAATGGGGTGGCGTGTGTGTATAGGAGGGAATGTCTTTATTTATAGGTAAATCTCTCATCATTACCCTTCCAAATAGACCAATATGATTTTTTTTTTGTGGTTAGCCTAGGTTGGTAAGGTGGCAAGGCTAAAGCGAAAGATGTGGCTAGCCTAATCCCTTGGGTCACACTTGTTCCTTTTCTTATTGGACCATTTGGGGTTTGAGTCATCTTTGTAATGATGACTATATTAATTATGGGACACCTAGCATTAATGAACTATGGTCCAAGAGCATTTAATGCATCTTTATCCCAATCCAAGAAGACTCTAGATGGCTTGCTCCTCAAGTTGGGCATGTGGCCCCCTTCCTTTCCAAGTTGGGCGTGTGACCCTCTTATCTTGAGGTGAAAGATAGTTTCAAGCAATTTCCGAAATCAACATCATTACCTTATCAAACAAGATTGAAAAATTATAAAATATTGATATGTTCTAGAGAAAACCTCCAAAAACATTTTTTGTCAAGGAAACTTAGCGAAATTCATGTTGTGCAAAGAGCAGCAATTCAATGAACACAACCCAAAAATTCATCCGTCGAGCAGATTCAACAATCAGAGAGAGAAACTCATTTCGAAATCCAAATCTTTACAAAACTCTTGAAATGTTAATATGTTGTAGGTATGGATGTCATTTAAAAATTTTGTGAAGGAAGCATGTCCAAATTCAAAAGGGAAGATTTTATAAGAATCGAGAAAGCAACTTGGTTACCGTTTTCACTATACTAGGCAGGTTCTGTACAATAATTGATTGGGCCTTCATCCCAAACATTTCACCTCAGAAAAATATGAAATTTAATTATACTAAAATATTTTGAACAACTTTCATGAAAGAAGTTTCTCCAAATTCGAAGCACAAAGAGCTCTATAAAATTGGAAAGTAGGAAAAGTCTAGCAGTTTTGAAAAACTAGGAAGTCAAAACCTATGAAACTCAAGGTGGCAAGTCTATGGGGAAAAGGTGATGCCCCTAATGGTCTTCCAAGACCATCCTTCATTAATTACTTGGCCGATGATTCATCGAGCATTTAAAGTTGGAAATAACTTGTCTTTGAAGTCTCAAAGTAGAGGAAATGATGACCCTAATCTAATAGGGACACATGGACATGTGATTCACCCCATTCATTAATAGTTTGTCATGATGACTATACACCTAAGCTTATGAGTCATCTTCTTTCATTAATTACTTAGGACACCTAAGCCTCCATACTCATACCCCCAATTAATGCATTTGACTCTTGTTCTTTAAGAAGATTGGCCTATCTAGCTTAGCCTTCTAATTGGGACCAAAAGAAAGGTCGAAATTGAGGATGTTATAGAACCCTTTGAGCCCCAATAGGTCTTCTTCAACTTTGGCTCATTTCTCACATAAAGGAGTTTGCCACTCGCATGAGAATTGTCAATGTCACAAAAAATTATTATCCTATCCATATGTTCCATGACAAGAGTGAGTTCTTTCCTTTGCAATCTTTTTCCATGTGGTTTTAATTTCTCAAAAGACTCACCTTAAGCCAAATCTAATGGCATGACTGATGGCTAGGGAATCTCAAAGTGCACCTTACTTTCGGAGTTGACAACCCACTCCCCCTTGTGCAGTTGACGGTTTTGACATCATACTACCCTTTGAGGGTGTTCCAATAATATCGCCTACTTTCAAACGATCCCACCAATCCTTAATTTGGGGTTGTACCATCTTGATTATCACAAGGAAGTCATTGGAGAAGACCAAATTGACCACATTAAGGCTTCGTTCGTTTCGCGGAAAATAATTTATGGGAAAACATTTTTCAAATTTTCCGACGTTCATTTCACGGAAAATGAATTCATTGAGGAAAATGTTTTCCATAAAATGAAAAAAATATTCTAAATTAGGGGAAAATGTTTTCCACTTTTGAAAAGTGGAAAATATTTTCCCCTATTAATCTCTTTATCTCACACCCTACAAATCCTCACTTCCTCCTCCCATTTCTTCTTCTTCTTTTCTTTTTAATTTGAATTATTTTTTAATTTTCTTTTTCTTTTTAATTTGAATTATTTTTAATTTCCTTTTTCTTTTCTATTTATTTTCTTTTTTTCTTTTATTTTTGTTTTTGTTTTTTTTTCCTTTTCTTTTCTTTGTTTCCCATCTTCTTCTTTCTTTGCTAGTCGTTAGTCGTTGCCAGGCGAATCTTGAGCTCGTTGATCACAAGCTCATGTTTTGCACTCTTGCTTATCCTTTTCTTTATTTACTCTACCTTACAGTTGTACATTGCTCAAGCAAATGGCTCTACATGCTTTGCTTCTTTTTTCTTTTGTTTATTGGAACACAAAAGATGCAGGGGGAGAAGATGCCACTCAACTGAAAGATTCTCATTAGGGCTATACATGCTTTACTTCTTTTCTCCTTTGCTTCTTTTTTAAAATCCATATGAACATTTTTTCGAGTAGATGAGCATTTAGTGATAACGAGGAACAAAAATATGAAGCAAGTTTGCCCAGATTTAAAGGCAAGTTCATATTTAATGGATTTATAGGTCGGTAAGTGATGCATGCCTAAGTGGTGAAGTCTTAGCAAATATTTTCCTTACCAAATACCAGAAAATATTTTCCTTACCAAATACCAGAAAATATTTTCCAAAACATTTTCAGGTTTTAGCCAAACACTAGAAAATATTGTCATTTTCCTGGAAAATGACTTTTGGGAAAATATTTTTCGGAAATGACCCATTTTCCACGAAACGAACGGACCCTAAGACTGCGATTCGAGCTACCATTGGGATATGGTACCCCTACACTCCGCAACATATAGTTGCTATCGACAAGTCCGATTTAGAGGGAGAGATGAAGATACATCATGCGACGATTGACTACATTTATCATCAAATGAAGCTTGAACTCGAGATCAATTGCCCGACATCCCCAAGCCTTAAGAATTCCAATAAGCTCACATCATAAGTGAAGAAGGCAAAGCCTTGGGCCAACAAGCGATTCCACATGGTCCTATTGAGTTCCTCTAGTTCTTAGGATTTTTACATAGGTCTTCCATGTACTTTCGTTTTCATGTAAAAAGAGGATTCTTTGTACTTTTCTCATTTCGTTGTAATCGAGATTTCCCTATATTCCTCTTCACATTACTTGTAATTCAAACCACTTTGTAATCTCAAATATTTAAGGGTTTGTTTACCTTGTAATTGTTCAATATAATCATTGAAAGTTCATGAGATTACTCATTTTGACGTAAATTTTTTAGAAAATGGGTACTTAGGTTAAACATTCATTGTCATCCTTTTCAATTGTATAAATTCTTCAAAGAAATTTTGAAAAGATGATGTTATGAGATACTTGGGTCATATACACTTCTCATCACTATTTCATCTCAAGAAAATATAGAATTGATAAGGTTCATATTTTCTTGATTCTTCGATCACATTCTAATTCAAGTTCCTTTCTTTATAAAGGTACTAAAACATGGCTGACAAACGCTGTGATATCCTAAAATTCTAGTTCTACTTTCAATAAAATAAATCGGGCCTTTCATCGACACGCCTATAGTGCTATTCTATGAGCTGATCATAGTTAACTAGACTATCTGGGGAAGTCATTAACAGATTTTAATGCAATAGACTTGAGAATTCGACCAGGAATCGACTACTCGACCGTGCTCATCTGCAAAGATCATTACGGCACAGTTAAAATCGATTAGAGATCAGAGATAGGTTGGTATGATTGAAATGTGTGGCTAAATGTGGGTGATTCCACCAAATTACAAAATTCTTGTCGACCGATACTAGATTGATTTTTCTGTCATTTTAGTACCATGTATCCGTAATTGAAACCTCTAGATTTTCACGACCACCGAGAGTTGCCAATGTGTCGAAGAGGTTCATTGTGGCTCAAAGAAAATCGACCACGGGTCATTTGCACTAAAAATTTCTTAAAGCTACCCGATAGCCTAAATCACGCTAAAATCGTGCCAGATTGAAATTAACCAAATTTGAATCCGATTTTAGAAATTGAAAGTTTGTTCATGTTACGAGTCATTTTAGGAACGCCGACTCATCCTCCGAAGATTTTTTTGCAAACCAAGATTTTTGGCAAAAAGTCAATATAGGGCCATTTTCGATCGGAAAATTCAGAGGACCATTTTTTATCACGTTTTTGGGATGCAAGTTGGTTCTATTGGCAAGGAAAAATGTCAATTTGATCGATGACATGTTGGTGGAATTTTTTAGGGCCGAATTGAATTGATTCAAGAGAGGATTGAAGTGGAATTGAGGGAAAATCCATCAAAATTCGTAGCCCCCCCTTGCCTCAACCTTTGGACCATCTCAAAGGCTTCCTAAGGAAGTCTTATGGTTGGAGAAAGGCTAAGGAAAATAGCCAACAAGGTGGGACCTCTTCTAGGGGACATTGAGATAGAGTTGAAGCAAGATGGGCCCCTTCAAGAGTTGTTGTCTCCTTCCTCCTTCCTCTTGCTCAATTCCTCCATTTCTAGACTAGAAGAACTCCCAAAAACCTATAGAAACCACAGCTCCCTTCCCCTTAGCCCGTCGATGCCCCTAGCTGCCCGCTAGAGCCACCACACGCCGTCGCTCGCGCCTACTCGCCCACACGCGTTGCTCCGCCCCTACTGCATCGTCTAGCCCTCTCCGTCATCATGCTACCCTATTCAAGACTCCCTAAGCTGCCGTCCAGCTCGTCAAAGCTCCTAGCTGCCCGTCCTGTCGCCATGAAGTCCCGCCTAGACTGTTGCAGCCTTCGTCTGCCCTATCTCACTGTTTCGGCCTAAACTAGCCATCGTCCAGCCTTGTTCAGCCCAGCCACAAAACCGAGAAGCCTAGGTCTGCAGCACACTATTTGGCCCGTTTTTGTGCCTTTCCGAACCTTGAAGAATGTCCTCACTTTGGAGTTTGTGACCCATCTCCGCGTCCCTATCGCCGTGGTCCTATTGGATCGCTAATCCAGTGAGTTTACTCACTAATCCCCACTAAGGAAGTTAATTGTGCTTAAGGGTTGATTAGTTTAGACTAAGTATGGTTTAGATGGTTAGTTAGAACGGATTAGTAATTTAATTGTTCATTATTGCATGTTAGGTGGTTAGAATAATGCAATTAGCAAGTAGATAAGTTGTAGTATTTATTTAAATAGGTTCAGAATTTTTCCAAGCCCGTTTTGATGTTTAATTAGGCTTTTCCGGCCTAAGTGTGCATTATTGCTATTTATTGATATTTATTAATTAATTTTCGTAATTATTTAATTAATTATTATTTTCCAAAAATTAGACCGGGATAGCCGGTGACCGAAATTTTATGCTAATCACAATGGTATGATTGGTTTATTTAATTAAGTGCTAGATTGTGCAAATTGAGTATGATTTGTAATTTTGGGAATTTATCCCAAAATTTAATAATTTCGGTATTTAATTAGAAAATACTAGGCATCAATTTACAATGCCAAAAATATGTTTATGGACTATTGGAACTAGTGGGATTTTCAAAAGGGGAAAGTATTGTATTTTTGCTAAGGCCGACTATGTACCCACACGCGATTATTTTTATCGAGTATGATAAAAATGGTGAAATTGTAGATGATCAAGATGGTATACTATATCAGCATACGGGCTTGATATGTCAACTTAGGGTGAGCAATATACCAATATACTATATCAACCTGCGGGCTTTGATATGTCGGCTTTGGGCGAGCAGTATACCTTAGTAGCTTTTGGTGAGCATTGTGGATATACTATATTAGCATGCGGGCTTTGATATATCAGCTTTGGGCAAACAATATACCTTAGCAGCTTTTGGTGAGCATTGTGAGTATACTATATTAGCCTGCAGACTTTGATATATCAACTTTGGGTGAGCAGTATACTCTGTTATCAGCTTCTGGCGAGTTATACTATCTATCTTCAGCTTAGGGTGAGCAGTCCTTGATGTGATCGGACTTAGTAGATAGTATTGAATGGATTGACCGAGTGATGGTCTTAATGACATGGAATTGACTGGATCAATTGATCGATGGCTCAATCTGATGTGATGATTTGATTTGTTGATGTGATTCGATGATTATGTGAATCGTACTGACTTGTAGAAAGGAATCGAGGCAAAAGTAAGTCCTCTGACTTGTGTTTGTACTTAGATAGCCCTTGGGGCATATTTTCTTTCTAGTCAGGACTTAGGGGGCGAACTTGCTGAGACGTCGTCTCATCCCGTTGTGGGATAACATTTTTTGGTCCTTAGATGGTAGCTCCTCAATCTTTGGAGTGGAAAACAAACGCCCGTTTCTTGTTGATACTCTCAAGTTGAGTAAGATCATAGTCTTTGTTGATTGTCGAGAAAAAGGTGATGATATTTCCCGTGAGAGGAAGATAGCCTACCTAGCCAAACTAGCTGAGTTGGGCATGATTCAATATGAAGCTAAGGAGACGACCAAAGAGCGAATGGCTATGGTTGTATTTGATTTGGCCAACAGACATGTTATTTTTGAGGTTATACAAGAAGTGAAAGACCCGTGCTTAGATTCTTTAAAGGACGGCTTGAGTAAGAACAATTCTCAATATGGCGATCGTTGAGCCATAGAGAGGAAGTTCCCAATTTATCAGTTAGAAGAGGAATGCTGGGATTCCGAAGAGAAGATGAAGTTGAACCTAAAGCTTCCCGCATGAATCATGAGTTTGTCAAGAAAGTTCATAAGAAAGGTGAAGTCGTTGACACTCTTGGTCAACCAAGCAGGCAAGTGCGATTTATGGTAAAATATAAACCTCCGCTGAGTTTCTTCATTGACTCGAATGATATCGTCCCAGGTGGATGGAGGGATGAAGAGAACGAGATCAATCCTGTTGCACCTATATTGATTAATGAAGGAGTTTATTTTGATGACAAATCGAAGCCTAAGTACAAGACTTCCCGTTGGGATCGCCAGTTCGTGAGGAGGGCTCGTGGAAAAGGTGAAGTGAGATACCCTTGGGCAACTAAGTGGAAAATATGATTTCATGGTGAAGTATACTCCTTCTCTGAGCTCCTTTAGTACCCCAAAGGACATTGTTCCAAGTGGATGGGGAGAAGAGTTCAACGATTAGATCGTAGGCATGATTACTCTTGTCATGATTGACTTGACCGAGGAGAATGCCACTTGTGAGATCTAACCAACTAAGATGGGGCTCATCATTCTTGATTTGTTGGTTGATAGCTTCGAAACTATGAAGATTTCAAACACAGAGTTTGGACCCGTTGTCATCGAGCTACTGCCGAAGAAGGATGAAAACTCAAAGGCCAAACTACCTCCTACCTGTAGTTCCAAGGCAGTTCCATGGAATTATGACTCCAATGAAATAGACGTTTTTACCCGATCAGGTCGATGCTATCTGTCTCGTGAAGATATCGAGAAGAAAGCTATAACTGAGGCTGAGCAACTCATCAAGACTCTCAAAACGAGTGAGTCCGAAATGATTGAGTAACTAAGAAAAATGCCAGCTCAAATTTCCTTGTTGGAACTGTTCAAGTCCTCCAAGAAGCATAAAAATGTTCTTCTGAAGATCTTGAACGAAGTACATGTGTCTAAGACAATTGAGAGTTACAATTGGAGGAATTCATGGGTGCCATTTTGCTTGGGGATCAAATATCCTTTTCTAAGAAGGATCTCCCTCTAAAGGGACGGGCGAATTTGAAGGTGCTATATATTCAAAGGTGCATTCGAAGGCCTTCCACCACGACACCATCTGCTGCCTCGTCCGCCTTTCTCTATCGCCATCTGTCCTTCCTTCTTGGCGACATTTCCTCTCCCCAGCTAGCATCACTTGTTGCAAACGAGTCAACCATAGTAGCTGTTTTTGCCATTAGGCGACAATGCAACAATCCGAGCGACGGTAGAAGGGAGAAACAAGCATAAAGGGATAGCGACTTCCATTCTCCTCCATCGCGCACGAACATCCCCGTCCTCATTGCCAAACCGCGCAACTTGCTCCCCCACTCTCTTAGCCTTGTACTAATGCCATGACTCACCGGCGACACCCGCAGTTCAGCCAAGTCCCTTACACCAGCCGTGTTCAGTCGTGCTCTCCTTCGACATGTTGTGACTCACCAGAAGCCAACCGTGAGTTAGCATGTCGAAGATTTATGAGGCCTTGCCAAGCCACGACTACACCGCTTAGGACATGAGGCAAGTAAATTGCCTTCTACTCTGGTCGATGGTTGTGCATTGAGGTCGGTCTCCTCAAATTATTGTCGTCTCAGTCGATTTTCGTACATTTCCATGCAAATCGGTGATTTTGGGAAACGTACATTACTGGCATTATTGAGTTAGTGGTTCATTGAGTTTTCAGAGCTATTGTCGAGGTGCTGATTGATGAGATTTGTGCTTATGTAAGCTTGAGTGACATGAGTTGTAGACGAATCCAAGAATGGTATTGTTGTACGGGGTTAGTTTACTCTACACAGTGATTTTACCAATTTTACACCGGTTTTTTTAGTATGAATATTGTGAGGCTTCCTTCAAGAAAATTTATCATTATACTCAGTTTTACAACATATTTAATTTCAAATTTTTGGAACTCTATGATCAAAATATATTTGAAAAAATCAATCGGAGTTGACGCTGTTTTCTTTAATCTTCACTGACCTATACTCGGTTTCCACTTTCTGCAGAATTTTTGACAAAATATTTGGAACTAATGTCCTTCACGAAAGTTTTAGACCACATTTTAAACTATAACATGAAATTTTTCCATGATTTTCGGAACTCAATCAATCATCCAAAATGCTCATTTTCGAATCTGTTTTATTATGGAAATCTACCCTATTTTGACCAAGTCATATAAAATTGTTGGGACCCGTACAAGCTAAATCGAGTCTCGAGTTCTCATGAAAAACATTCCACAGAATCTCATCCACATCGTATTAAAGTTTCGTAATTTTTTTAACTGATTTACTTGGTGATTTCTAGCGATTTCTACATATGGACGAACTGCCCCTTTTACTTTCGATTTTGGATTTTGAATAAACTCCTTTTCTACCACCTGTCTTTTGAACTAAAACTGCCGACTAACTATTATGTGTCACTTCTCTAGCTTATCAAGGATAGTTGATGGTGGACATTAAACCATTCTTGTACATGAACTCCATTGATGACATTTTTAAATTGACTTATTGAATTGCTACACCATGGTATGAGTGTGTGATTTGGGAATGTCATCAGTCCTTAGGACAACGATGTCCTAGGTTGTAGTAGAGATGCCTGGAGGGGTAATTAGGTTCCTTTGAATGCTTGGGAGTTGTAACACGATTCTCCTAGATGTCCTCGTGATGCTAGATAGATGCGACATGCCCGAAGAGTAACGGGGTTCCCCGAAAGATGGTGGTAGCTACTGCAACAACAAATATGACCATTGACATTTTTAGATTTCAGTTGAACTTTAATGGTTTACTAGTTTCAAAGGAAATCTTCTCCAACCTACTATTCTTCAATTTTCAAAAAGGTTCTCAAGCAAGTTGATTTTTAACAATTTTATATATTTTATATCTAAACTTCCTCGCATGTGCCACTATTGACATATGTAGTATAGACTGGTTGGTAGTTTGCTTGCTGACTTTTATGCTCACTTGTGGTTGATTATTATTTTCATATCTATAAACATGCCACTTCTACCTGCGTCCCCCATGACCCTCTATAGTGCCCCAATCGACTTCACATGGCACCAAACTGAATTGAACGACCCTGACTTCATCGATGTCACCTTCATTTGAGTCTTCGCTATATTGACAGTTGATGCTAGCTTATCATCAAGCCTAGTGCTGATCGGGTTCATTGCGTCTACGCAAGGATCGACAAGCGTCTAATTAGACCAATCCCACTCCCGGATGGTGATGATGATGGGAGCAGCGAGGTCGAGTAGGATGAGGGTAGGAGGACGAGAATAACATTTCTAGAAGACTAGGCAGTGGGGTTTGGACGTGTTAAGCGATTTTGTAGATAGACAGTAACATGGTCAAAGTGGTACAGTTGATGGAATCCGGAGTAGTAGTATTTTTGGTTGATCCCCAGTGTACTTGACCTAGATCGCCAAAAGTATATAAATAAAAAGGAAATGAAATTGGCTTGTTTTATATTCTTGTGTGCATTCCTTGAATTTCTTATGTCTTGGGTTGTTATCGGTCTATATACGCTTTTGCGAGCTTAAAAAGTGAAAATATATTAGTAATCACATTAACTGTGAGATGCTGGGGGCATCACATTTTCACATTGGTTCATATTGACCATTCATGTAGCGATTTCATGCAATAAACATGCAGATGATATGAAGTTCAATTCCCAGTAATCTTCATATCAAATAACAAGCCAAAAACTCAACAGAAAAATAAGGTAAGAGTTCATAACTTGGCTTTGATACCATTGTCAAAAAAAAGTCGGGAAGAAACGACTAACCTTTCAATGCACAACAAATGAGATTATCTAGGAATATACATTAAATCACCAGCGCAATAGACAAATTGACAACTTCACGATAATCTGAATATTGTTCACAAGGAAAGTATTATTGTTCCATAGTGTTAATGCTGATTGTCTTCTTCAAGTGATGATGGAACCCTTTATGTGTTTTTTATGATGGAGAGGAGAATGTTAGTTTTGATGTACGTTCTTTTATGTCTCTTAATTGCATGATAAGGAAGTTACTCTAAACATCATTAAGAGACAACCGCTCGCACCTCTTTAAAGGGTGCCTCTCAAACATACTCCACCATAGGCAAATAGGTGCCTCTTGAACACACCCCATTATGGGCGAACCACTACAATATAACAATCGGATATAGAGGGGATATAGCCTTGATAAAAAATCTAAAGGGATGGGATAAAACTGGATAGGATTCCTTTTGTTGATCTATTTTTCAAAAAACCCTATGCTCTCCTTTCCATTTTCCTTAGGTATCTTTGAAGTAGATTGTTAAATTAATGTCTCGAGTTTGAATTTGGACAACAATTTGTTAAATAAAATTTGTTGATAAAGATTTTCCAAGTAGATTTCAAATTGGAAGAGGAAATTCGTAAAAAAAAAAAAAACTCAAGAAATGCCGCAAGAAGCCACACATCCATGCCAAGAAAGGAGCCGCACAAAAGAAAGTAAAAAAAAAAAAAGGAAGTTTTCTGTTCTTTCCTTTGCAGTTATGAGTTCCCATTGAAAAAGGGAATCAGATTGTGGGGCCCAGAGTCAAAGTGTTGACTCTGGGCACACATGTATAAGAACCCTTTGGCATGAAGCTCAAGCCTCTGCACATGAAATAGAAGGAGGTGGGCCCAAAAGTCAAGACTTTGACTTTTGGGCACACACATATAAAAGGGAAAAGGAGCCCTACGTAGAAGAGTGAAGCCGCCGAAGCCTACAAAAACGGAGAAAGAAAAAAGGAGTCACAAGCCGCACAAGTCAAGCTAAAGAGAGCCGTGCGCATTTTTGTTTCAAGCTTGAATGCGCGGTAATTTTTGTGCCATGAGTTTATGTCCAAGTGAGTTATTTATTTATAAACACTTTGGGTTTTGAGTTAAATCTAAGTGTGGGAAACACTCGAGCAAATGAGTGATTATAAACTCTGATTTTCTGATTATAGTTGATTATTTGCTGCTAGCTCTTCCCATAGATGTAGGTACCAATACTTGGACCAAATCATGTAAATTTCTAGTGTCCTTATTATTTTTCATTTATTTCTTTAGCGATTTCGCATTGACGTAAATTGCAAGATTCTATTGTTTCCGCGTATTACATTTCAACAATTGGTATCAGAGCTTGGGATTGGATTTATTGATTGTGATTTAGAGCTTTTGCTTGTCTGATTATTATCTAGAAATTCTATTATTGCAATTATGTCTAGAGGAAATCTAAAATTAAGAAGTTTAACGGGAGCAACAACTTTGTGTTATGGAGTATCAAGATGCGAGCATTACTGACAATCCAAGGTTTGGCCAAGGCATTGGATGGTGAAGATGAGTTGTCTATTATAATGAAAGCCTCTGAGAAGGTAGAGCTAATGGAAAGAGCAAAGAGCACAATCCTGTTAAATTTGTCGGATGAGGTCCTAATAGAGGTTGCTGAGGAGAAGGATGCCATAGCATTATGGACAAAACTTCAAGCACTCTATGTGAAAAAAGGTTTGAACAATTGCTTGTACATGTTGAAGAAGATGTTTCAATTTAGATATACTGAAGGTACGTCTATCAGAACCCACCTAGATGAATTTAATAAACTCATGATGGATCTAAAGAACGTCGGTAAAATACTTGATGATGAAGAACAAGGCATAATGTTGTTAGCCTCTTTACTAGAGTCATAGAAGCACTTTACCGATTCACTATTGCATGGGCATACTACAATTACCTTAAAAGATGTAAAGTCCGTCTTATTCTCTAAAGAGTGGCAAAGAAAGTTGCGAGATGACAGTCTGGCGCAAGAAGTAGCGCAAGCACTGATGATTCGAGGTAAAGAACAACATCGAGGGCCTAGTAGCAACAGAGGTAAAAGCAAATCAAAATCGCGCCATAGAAAATCCAAGGGACACGTGAAGTACTTTGAGTGTCATGAGGAATGGCACATTAGGAGAGATTGTTCAAAGCAAAGGAATAAAACTGACTGGTAGAATGCCACAAGTAGTGTGGCAAACGTTGCCGAGGGGAGCAATAGTGATGCAGAAGCTGTTTTATGTGTGATTGCTATTTCATCGGGAGACGAATGGGTGCTTAATTTAGGGTGTTCTTATCAAATGATGCCTCATAAAAACTGGTTTACTACTTACCATATTGCAGATGGTGGTAGGGTTCTTTTGGGGAATAATGCAATCTGTAAGGCTGTGGGGATAGAGACAATTCTGATTCAGATGCATGATGGGGTGGTGTGCACATTGACAGATGTAATGCACAAATCGAAGCTCAAGAAGAACTTTATTTCTCTAGGGACACTCAATAACATCGGGCGTAGGTACAACGCTGAAGGCGGAGTACTAAAGATCTCTCGATGTGCTATGACAGTGATGAAATGGAAGAAAGTGAATACTCTCTATCATCTACTGGGAAAGACCGTGACTGGAACCGCTGCAATTTTATCAAATGAGTCAAACTCTAACTTGACTCAATTATGGCATATGCATTTAAGGCACATGAGCAAGGCAGGTATGACGATGATGAGTGAAAAAGGGTTGTTGAAGGGTCAAAAGACAGGAAAGCTGGACTTATGTGAGTACTGCATCTTTGGGAAGTAGCACCGAGTTAAGTTTACTACAGCTATTCATTCAACCAAACAACCAGTTGAATATATTCATTCAGATGTCTGGGGCCCGTCTTCGATTCCTTCGAAAGGAGGTGCCCGATATATGCTGACATTTATTGACGATTATTCGAGAAAGGTATGGGTATACTTTTTGAAGCACAAATATGAAGTGTTTGATCGGTTCAAGAAATTTAAGGCATTGATTGAAAAGCAGTTAAATAAACAAATCAAGTGCCTAAGAATCGATAATGGCATAGAGTTCTGTGGTAAAGATTTTACTAAGTTCTGCGAGAAAGAAGGTATTGTGAGACACCGCACAGTACCTGGGACACCACAGCATAATGGCGTGATAGAACGGAAGAACAGAACTTTGCTTGAGCGAGCTCGATGCATGCTTTCGCATGCAGGACTTAGTAAGGAATTTTGGGCCAAAGTAGTGAACATGGCATGTTACCTGGTTAATCGATCTCCATCATCTGCTATCAAGTGGAAGACTCCTAAGGAAGTATGGTCGGGGAAACCTGTTGATTACTCCAGATTACATATATTCAGATGTCTTGCGTATGCTCATACGAGTGATGGTAAGCTTGAGCCGAGGGCGAAGAAGTGCATATTTATGGGTTATGCACATGGGGTGAAAGGCTATCAGCTATGGTGCACTAATCCCAAATCACCCGGTTTTCTAATCAGCAGAGATGTGATATTCGACAAGACTACAATACTTCAACAGAGGAGTTCTGAGACACAACCAGCAGAAAAGACAAATCATGGTGTCATTAATGAGGTGGAGTTTCAGGTGGAGACTCCGGAGACCTCAAAGGTAACAGAAGTTGAGACTACAGATAAAGCCGCAGTTTCTGAAGTCAATGATAGTGAACAACCAGCAAAGTCGTAGCACACTATAGATGTAGATAGACAAAGAAGGCAAATTGAATCACCGGTATTTATAATTATACAAATATTGCTTATGCATTGACTGTAGGTGATGAGGTGGAGATAGATGAGCCTTCGTCTTACTTTGAGGCAATGGCTAGTTCGGAGTCGTCATAGTGGCTAGAGGCTATGAGTAAAGAGATGTAATCACTCTATCGAAATCAGACATGGGAGCTAGTTAAAGTACCCAAGAGCCAAAAAATTGTTAGAAGTAAATGGGTCTTTAAATGGAAAGAGGGCATTCCCGGTGTCGAAGCAACAAGATATAAGGCAAGACTTGTGGCAAAAGGGTATACATAACGTGAGGGCATTGACTACAATGATGTGTTCTCTCTTGTGGTAAGACATACTTCTATTCGTGTTTTACTTGCCTTAATTGCTTCGCGAGATCTCGAGTTAAAGCAGCTAGATGTGAAAACTATGTTTCTTCACGGTGAGTTGGAGGAGTAGATTTACATGAGGCAATCAGAGGGATTTGCTATTCCAGGTAAGAAAGATCATGTTTGCTTGTTGAATAAATCTTTGTATGGGCTGAAATAGTCTCATAGGCAGTGGTATAAACATTTTGATGCCATCATGGCTAGTCAAGACTACACAAAAAGTCAGATGGATAGCTGTGTTTACTATAGGAGATTGGAGAATGGTTCTTTGATTTATCTACTCTTATATTTTGATGATATGCTAATAGTAGCTAAGAATACGTCTGATAATGATATACTAAAGAGACAATTAAATGCTGAATTTGAGATGAAAGATTTAGGTGCTGCAAAGAAAATATTGGGTATGGAGATTTTACATGATAGGACTACAGGAGTTTTACGTCTATCTCAGAAGAAATATATTGAGAAGATCATGGCACGTTTTAATATGCAGTCAGCAAAATCTGTAAATACACATTTAGCAAAGCACTTTAAACTTTCAGATAAATTATCACCGCAAACTAAGGATGAGGAGGAGCATATGTCCCATGTTCCTTATTCTAGTGCCATAGGTAGTATTATGTATGCTATGGTGTGCACTAGACTTGATATTTCACAAGCCGTGAGTATGGTTAGTCGCTATATAAAGCATCTTGGTAAAATTCATTGGGAAGCTGTGAAGTGGATTCTCAGATATTTGAAGGAGACAATAGACGTGGTATAGTGTACCGGAGGGACAACAATGGTAGTGAGACCACTGGTTTTGTGGATTTGGATCATGCCGATGACTTGGATGATCGCAGGTCTTTAGCAAGGTACGTGTTTATGCTAACGGGTGATGCAGTTAGTTAGAAATCATCTTTACAGGATCACATTGCATTGTCTTCAACTGAAGCGGAGTACATGGCACTAACCTTTGTAGCGAATGAGGCAATATGGTTACAAAGTTTGATCTTGGACTTTGGGTTAGAATAGAAAAGTGTGGATATACACTGTGATAATCAATGTGCAATATATTTGGCATATAATCCAGTTTATCACGAATGAACGAAGCATATCAACATCAAGTACCACTTCATCCGAGATGTCTTAGCTAAGGATAATGTTATTGTTAAAAAGATATAGCAGATAACTCGGCAAACATGATGACTAAATCTGTTCCTTTGGCGAAGCTCGAGCTTTGCTGGAGCTCTATTGGCATCTATGGAGAGTAAGCACCCGTCGGGGCATTGGAAAAGCAGCACTGATGATGGGCACTATAATTTGGCTTCAAACATTAAGCTAAGGTGGAGAATTGTTAAATTAATGTCTCAAGTTTAAATTCGGATAACGATTTATTAAATCGAATTTGTTGATAAAGATTTCCCAAGTAAATTTCAAATTAGAAGAGGAAAAAAAAACACTCAAGAAGTGCCGCGAGAAGTCACACGTCCATGCCGAGAGCATGAAAGAAAGAAAAAAAAAAGTTTTTTTGTTCTTTCCTTTGCAGCTACGAGTTCCCATTGAAAAAGGGAATCAGATCGTGGGGCCTAAAGTCAAAGTGTTGACTCTAGGCACACATGTATAAGAACCCTTTGGGGTGAAGCTGAAGCCTCTGCACATGAAACATAAGGAGGTGGGCCCAAAAGTCAAGACTTTGACTTTTGGGCACACGCATATAAAAGGGAAAAGGAGCCCTATGTAGAAGAGTGAAGCCGCCAAAGCCTACAAAAGCAGAGAAAGAAAAAGGAGCCGCAAGCATCACAAGTCAAACTAAAGAGAGCCGCACACGTTTTTGTTTCGAGTTTGAACGCGCAGTAATTTTTGTGCCGTGAGTTTATGTTCCAAGTGAATTGTTTATTTATAAACACTTTGAGTTTTTGGTTAAATCTAGGTGTGGGAAACACTCAAGCGTGTGAGTGATTATAAACTCTGATTCTCCAATTATAGTGGATTATTTGCTGCTAGCTCTCCCCGTGGATGTAGGTACCGATACTTGGACTGAACCATGTAAATTTCTGGTGTCCTTATTATTTCTTGTTTATTTCTCTGACGATTTCGCGTTGACGTAAATTGCAAAATCTTGTCGTTTCTGCGTATTATATTCCAACATAGATGGTGATTGATAGAGTAATCCTTGACCATAATTTCCTGTATGAATATTGTGTCCAACATGAAACTTCATGACTCCTCTCGTGAAAACACTAGTCGAAACGTCTTCTTCTCTGTAGCTTTAATCAGACGTATTCAAGCACCATCTCTGGCGAGGAGCCATAACTAGTTTGGCGTCCTCACGAGGTTTCATCTCTCTCCCTCTCTCTATGCTCGATATTCACTCACTTTACAAGATTCGTGAGTTCCTTCCTTTGTTTGTATTAGCTTTCATTGGTGCAATCATTTGTGTTCTGGCTTTGTTTCTCTTTTTCGGTTGAAACATGGTACACTACGTCAATCACGCATCGTGTGCCGTCTGAAATCAAAAGTCACCACTGCACCAATCGAACCATCCGCCCTCAGACCAGTCGTTGAACCTTAGATCCAGAAGGTTTTAGATGATTTTAAGTTAATGGCGTAATTCAAAAACTGGGTTGAATTGTATTTTTTTTCAATACAATCTGCGTAGTTGCTTTAAGCAAAGAACCTTTTTCTTTTTCTTTTTTCAACTTTTGATATAACTTGCCTACGATTTATCTCGTGTTTTTTGTTGGATTCTTGGCTGAGTGTTGTTTCATGTACACAGTGCGGTGCACCGTGACTTGTATCTCCCCTCTCAAAACCAAGAGTCAAGAGTTACAATGTCATGTCCTCCACAGAGTTTTAAGAGGCCTTTGCTATCGTCAGTTTCTGCTGCGCTATCTGAATCTATTTTCTTATTCTCATTCAGTAGCGGCTCTTTCTTCTCTTCTATTTGTTTCCTGATTATGTCCCTCTTGTCAAGAAGAAGTCTTAGGGACATTTGCTTTTTTCTTTGATCGGTCATGGTATTCATCATCATCACTGAAAAAGAACAAAAATTAACATGCGTTATATCCGATAGTGTATCCCCCGCTTTTATTACTTTGAAAACTAATTATAGCCCTAGGTACCACTTGTTCTGATTTTTAATTCCCTCTTCACCAACTAAGTGGCAAATCTTAAATTCAGATAGAGAAACTGTCAACTTTGAGATACCTCAAATATTCCTCATCATCTTCAGTTGTTCCTTTGTTTCTGCCACGAGATAACTTTCCTATACGAGCACCTAAACTCTCTTATATGCTATCATTCAAGGTCTCTTCAAAGCTTTCAAGTTCTTCCAATATCTATAGGTAAAGAAAATTGCAATGTGAATTGCAAAGAAACCAAGGAAGAAATTTGTTTGCTAGATGACAAACTGAAAAATGATCATATCAAATTGAAAAGCAAGACAGAAATCATGCTTCTTTAAAGGCTATATTTCTTGGTGCTAGTTTACGGGTATTTGATATGTTCATGCTCAACTTCTATGCTTGTCCCATGGGAAAGTTGAGTCTCCTGCATGTCTTGAAAATATTCTTTTTTACATTTGTGGAGTAATCAAAAGGATAAGAACAATCTACCAAATTACAAGCGGGGATCTTCTTCACTCTCAAGCCCGACTGAAGTGCATTCTTTGTGTTTGTGTATATCATGAATCAACTTTAGTTTGTTTCCTTTGCATTTGTGTATATCTAGCAATAATTATAGAATGATTTGGTCAGATTCTACGTAAATATGGTGATTTGAAGAAGATACTATTTTGGATGAATTTACTATTATATAACCTGCAGTTTTTTTTTTGGTAAAGGTAAGTAATATATTGATTTTGCAAGAAAGAATACAAGAGGGAGGCCCAAAGACCAACAAAAACAGACACTCAAGAAGACAAAAGTCTAGAACGAGTGTAAGGGTGCCATGGTTCCCAGAAAAAGGAGCAACAACAACAAAAGGAAACAAAAGACAACAAAAACTAGAAAACCTCCATCAATCAAAAATAGAAGGATGGATGTTCCAGCTTCGTTGAAGTCTTCTATTCATGGGCACATCGGGAACATGTTTAAAGGTCATAGCCTTATCTTTGATAGCCTTCAAGATGCATTTTCATCGCTGGAAGAAAGAGAGTCGATTCCGAAAAGCACATTGTTCCGCTCTTTCCAAATAATATAACACATTGCACCAAAACTAAACCGAGCCAGGATCTGATAAAAACTCTTCCCCATAAACTGCTTGGAAGCCCAGGCCAAATTATCCACCCAAAGCTTGTTTCGCCACACTAGGTTGAATCTTGCCGCCCAAAATGAAATAAGACTATCCGAAGCACGGCAAGCAAAGAACAAATGATCTATAGAATCAAGTCTGCACGAACCAAGGGGGCAATTTGTAAGGGGGATCCTACCATAAGAGATGAGCAAAACCTGAGTCGGCAGCCGATTGCGCGAAATAAGCCAAAGATGCGTTTGATATCTTGGAGGCAAGGCGGTATTCCAAACAAAAGAAGCCCATGAGATGACATTACGCTTCGGTCGAATCAAATCCCAGGCAGAAGCAATGGAGAAGCGACCAGATGGATGCGGAAGCCACTGAAACCGATCCTCCTCTTGGTTGAATACCGGAAGGGGATTCCACCAATTAGCCATGATGTTAATGATATACTAGCCCATAGGAGTAGCAAAACCATCAGCAATCGAAGCAGAGCGGGATATACCCGAGCGATAAATATCCTGATTAGAAAAGATCTTGTATAAAGGACCATTTGGGTGCCAAGGGTCGAACCAAAAGGAGACCGACCTCCCATTTCCAATGCTCCATCTGAAATATTGCTGAAATTGATCACAAAGATCTAATAACTTCCTCCAGGCCCAAGAGCAATGAGTAGGGCAAGGGACCACCCAAAAAATTTTCCGCTTCAGGAAATTGGAATGGATCCACTTACACCAAAGGGATTCTTTATCCGAGAAAAGAATCCAAATATGTTTGAGCATGGACGCAATGTTGTTCTCCCTTAGAGTATGAATACCTAAGCCCCCTTCATTTTTGGGAAGGCAAACATTACACCATGAGACTTTAGCACCACTTGCACCCATCTCAGGGCCTCTCCACAAGAATTGGCGAAAAATTTGCTCAATTCGGTTTAGAACCGAACATGGTAGAAAGAACACATTAGCCCAAAAGACTTGTATAGAATGAAGTACCGACCTTATAAGTTGAAGACGTCCCGCAAAGGAGAGGAATCTATTGGTCCAAGACTGAACACGAGCCGTGATTGAATTAACCAAGGAGACGCAGTCAGCTTTCCCCAATCTAGCTGAAATAACCGGTACTCCTAGATAGCGGAAAGGAAAGGTGCCCAACTGATAGCCCAGCTTATTGAGGATATCCTCATGAAGGTCAGAGGAGCCTCCAGAAAGAAAAACTTCACTCTTCCGAAGATTCGGAATCAGCCCACTCCAGCTAGAAAATTTCTCGATACCATTCTTGAGAAGATCAATAGACGGTAAGTTAGCTTCAGCGAAGAGTAGTACATCATCAGCAAAGAAAAGATGAGAAAGTCTGGTGGGCTTGCAACGCCGAAAAAACCAAAGTTCGGATGTGAAGTTTGAATGTCCGAATACCAGAAAGACTTCCATCACAAGAGTAAAAATATACGGCGACATGGGATAACCCTGACGAATACCCCTCCCACTTGAAAAGAACCCATGGAGTTCCCCATTAATTGCAACCGAGAACTTGGGGGTACGAATGCAAATCATAACTCGGGCAATGAACTCCTGGGGGAAACCGAAAGCCTGCAGACACAATTCAATAAACCTCCAATCCACCGTATCATAGGCCTTCCTAAAATCAACTTTAATAACACATTTAGGCCGGTAAGGATCATTGTGAAAACCACAAAACAACTCCTGAGCAAGTAAAATATTGTCACTGATGTGTCTACCTTTTACAAAGGCATTTTGGGGCAGACTAATGATAGAAGGTAGCACCTGAGAGAGCCGATTAGCAATAAGCTTGGTAATACACTTGTATAATGTGTTACAGCAAGCAATTGGCCGAAAATCATTCACATTGGAAGCATTCGGGACTTTGGGGACCAGAGCCAAAATAGTTGTGTTAATTTCCCGCAACAACATGCCCATCTCAAAGAAATCTTTCACTGCCAGAATAACAGAAGGTCCAACAATCTCCCAAGAATGTTTAAAAAATTCCACATTGTATCCATCAGGGCCGGGGCCTTACCCACCGCAAGAGAGAATAGAGTATCTTTAATTTCAGTCTCCGAGATGGGGCTAGAAATAAAACGTACCTAATCCGCATCAAGGGTGTGCCTCAACACCGCACGCATCTCCTCCACCGAAGGCCTCGCAGCAGGGGGAGAGAAGGCCAATAACTCCCGGAAGTGGTCAACAAACAGGTTTTGAACTTCAGAGGGATTTAAGGTAGAAACAATCCCATCGGAAAGCAAGATAATTCTATTGTGAAGTTGTCTCTTGTTTACCGAGTTATGGAAAAATTTAGTATTAAGATCACCTTCTTTCAACCACTGCACCCGAGACTTTTGTCTATAAAATGATTCCTCTTGAAGGCGCAAATCCGAGAAGGATTGGAGCTGTTGTTTTTCCAATTCAGCAAGTTGAATATTCGAATAGTCATTCTCAAGAGCATCTTGGGTTTGGCGCAATGCACGTCTTGCTTCCGCCGTTCTAGAGGACAAGTCCGAGAATGACTCCTTGTTGATTTGTTTCAACTTACATTTGAGAAGCCGAAGCCTGGAGCAAAGAATAAACATTGGAGAACCCACAAAGGGAGAACTCCAAGCTTGCGAAACCACATCAGTAAAATCCGGATGAGAAAACCAGAAATTGAAGAACTTGAAAGGCTTGCAAGACTTAGGGGCAGGCATAATCTTAATAATCATTGGGGAATGATCTGAAATGCCAGGGGCCAAAAAAGAGGCCTCAGAAAAAGAAAATTCAGTAGTCCAACAAGAATTAACGAGAACACGATCAATCTTTCTTTGCTTACGATTGGCAGTAGCCCAAGTAAATCTATTCCCGGTATACCTGAGATCATCAAGACCAGCTTGAATGAGGCACTCACGCAGCTCATCAAAAGCTGGGATCCAACCATTAGAACTACCCAATCTATCCGAAGGGTCACGAATTGCATTAAAGTCTCCTGCTAGTATCCAAGGGAAACCCAAAAGGAGAGAGCTAGTCTGAATAATGTCAGCCCAAAGAGGACGTCTAGCCACAAAACTATGCTCAGCATAGACCACCGTAAGGAAGAGAACCTTACCAGAATTTAAGCAAAATAACTTTCCATGAATAGCTTGATCCGAAGAAGAGTTCGTAACAAATAAGACTTCACGGGGGTTCCACCCCACCCAAATTCTTCCTTTCGAGGAATGATTATAATTGTTTTCCCACTTCCAGCCCGACAACAAAGCAGCAGAGATCGCACTAAAGGCACCCTGGGAAATCTTTGTTTCCACAATACCAACACAACATAGATTATGAGATCTAACAAAGTTTCTGATTTCAGCTTGTTTGAGATGGTTACCGAGTCCCCTAATATTCCAAACTCCAATATACATAGCTATATATAACTAAATAATGTATTACGATGAGAATATAAGTTACCGACGTGATCTCCTCCGGCTAGTGCCTTGAGGAGGGTCAGGAGGAGCAGCCAATGCTGGGATAGGAGGGGCGGCCAACTTTGGGACAGACGGAGTCTTGGGCAAGTTCCTTTTAGCAGGGGCTTCCTCAGAAACAGCAGAATGCTTAACATTTGTAACCAATTCACTAGGACCATCGGGTTCCTCATCTGAGCTGCTACTTACCGCACTAGCCGCATCCTCAGATTCTTCAGCAGAGAGAGCCGGACCCAATATAAGCAGATTCGGGATCGGCTCAACAGAACCATCGTGGAAGGAGGTCCAGTAGAGCTGGGAATCAAAGCACCTTTATTTTTCTGGGCAGACTTGCTTAAAGCTTGAGAAGAATCTGATTTATCCATAAACTTCAAAGAAGAGATAGGAGTCGAAGAGTCCTTCCCATTAGACCCCAACGGTTGCCTCTTCTTCCAAGTTACCTGCTTCCAGCCATCTTGCTTTTCAGCATAAGACACCTTAAGAGGCTGGGCGGGAGGAATCGAGGGGGGCACCATAGGCACAGTAGCATCTCGAGCTTCCTCAAAGAACAGCATCATGGGACTTATCTCGCTACGGGTGCTGGAACTTCTTTCTCCTCACGCTTATGGCCAAAGACATGGCATTTCGGACACGCAATGGGTATCCATTCGTACAAGATAGGAACAATGAAGGACTCCCCATTCGAAATACCTCCACGATTCACATTTCTCTAACTTAGCCGACACTTCGACACATACTCTTGCAAAAGACAAACGTTTCATTTTTTCAATCAATGGGTCCACATATAAGGGTCTACCGACCGCACTCGCTATCTGGCTTATCCCAAGAGCAGACCAATAAGCAAAAGGTATGTTTTTCATACGGATCCAAATGGACATAGAGGATTGCAAGTCCTTCCTCAGCTCAAGAGTGGGATCCCATTGTTTCAGAATAAGTGGCACTCTATTCACCGTCAATGGACCTTCCTCAAGAATCTTCCTGCGGTAATCAAGGTCAGGAATAAAGAAGAAATAAAATCCTTCATCATTAGCAAGCATTTTAGTTAAATGGGAGCCCCACGTCTCCTTAAGGACTGACTCAGTCATTTTGAAAGGCACTTTCTTGCCAACAAAATACCCCATCAAACAATAATTCCATTTCGGATCTGCCGCATGCACCACTTCCTCGGAGAGGTGCACCACTCCTCTTTTTCCAACAAAAGTTGGAGGCACGAAGCTAAGTTCATATCCCTTTGCCGAGAGCCTAGCAACATTAACCCATGAACGGGTTGGAGGGGCTTTCTGCTCACTCCATTTTTGTCCAGCAGGACGAGCCACTCTAGTGCCACAAGAAGCAGATCTAAGGCGGCTCCTACCACGCCTAGAGCCCACTTGGGACTCCTCATTTGGACGGCCCAACTGGCTTAGGAGATTCGAAGAAGATGCCATTACGAAACAGCAGACCCAACACAAAGACAGCCCAAACCCTAGAATAAATTCAAGGAGAGCAATCAGGCCATACCAGTGTGTCGTAGGGGCTTAAGGGCCTTCGGGGACAAGGAAATCCACCAGCAATCAGCACACCAACCAGTCAAAGCCACCCACGAAGACAGAGACCAGAATCGGGAAAAGCTAGGCGCACCAGAAATTCGATCGAGAGCTCCCATCTTGAAAAACGAAAACCAACCAAGCCAAGCTTCTATAACCTGCAGTTTGTACTAGCCTAATGTTATTTTTTTTTTCCTCATTAAAAGTGGATCATGATGATAGAAAGGAAATTTTTAGCATGAATCTACAAATGTTGCTTTTGTGTATAATGTATATGACTATGGTGTTCACTGCTGCTGAAAGGCGCTACCGTAATCATATATAGAAGGATCACACATTTGTTGGAAGAGAAGCTCATTTAGATCACCTTGACCTGTCACGCCCCGAACCTCGAGCATGTGCCCATCCCTCGGTGGTCAATAAAATTTTGCGACGTCTTAGGACGCGTCGCCGACTCATTCATTTTAATGCACATGCGAAAGCGTAATAAAATCAATCCCCAAACAACACAGAAATGGGATAGAAAAGCAAGACCACAATTTCACAAAACTCTTTTTATAAACCAACTAGTTTATACACAGAGGTCAACACAAAGGTTTATGTATAGGAAGTCTATCTCCAAAAAGAATTACTGAGCCACCCATGCTCCTGACCCTTCCGCCTCAAGCTTCGGGTTCTTCACACTAGGGACTTGAAAATGGTAACCCACGACGGGGTGAGATATAAATCTCAGTGAGTTCATGCCCTAAACCCGATTAGGAAGATAATACACCTAGGGGCGTCCCAACCACACAGCCACACAACCACACAATCACTAGACTCACCTCGCCTCAGTTCCTCCTTGCACGTCAACACTTCATACCACAAATGCATATAAAAAAATGCACACATTAATCGGGACATCTCAAACAGCTCAATCAATCACACGTTCCAATTGATTACTACCACACAAGCACAATCTACCCATCACATAGCGGTCTTCCGGCATAGCTGGGCGACATCTTGCACCATCAGCACAACAACGTCTACCTCAAGATGGCATTCCACATAAGAGCATCGATCCAACCTCTACTGCGATCGAATATCCGATGTCAATGGCTTTCCACATAAGAGCATCATTCACCCGACGCACATCGGGTGATGGGTTCTCATAACCAGCATAAGACCATCCAATCCCGACCAAGGACATCGTGCATTGCACTCAAATGCCTTAATTAAAATGATGTGCTTGGCCTATTTTCTTCATATTAAAAACACCCAATGAATATAGTCGTGTGTGGGTACACAATCAAATCAAACCAGAAAAAATGATATCCTTCCTTTTAAAAATCTCACTATTTAATATAGTACCTAAAAACATTTTTGGCATCAAAAACCGACACTCGGTATTTTCTAATTAAATATCAAAATCTCATATTTTTAGAATAATAACTTCAGAAATTAACACTCAGCATCAAATTGCACAAAGCAACACTCAATTGCATAAATCAACCACACCATGACAATCAGCACGAGATTCCGGTCATCGGCTATCCCAGTATAATTTCCGAAGAATAATAAATAATTAAATAAATTACAAAATATTTAATTTAAAACACTCAATCAAATCAATCTAAGCCAACCGGGCTAATAAATTGAACTAACTAATTTACCTAACCATTCTAACTAATTTAATTTAACATACTAATTGAATTAACTAATTAAACTAACTAAATCAACTAACTAAGTACCTAACCACCTAGTTAAACTAACTAAATTATCTTAATCAACTAGTTAGGCTAACTAAGTCTCCAAACCTTAATTAGCCTAACCTAAACCACTAAGCCACCCCTAAACATCATTAACACCCTAATTAGAGTTTAGGGCATAAACTCACTGGTTTAGTGCAAAAACCGGTTCACGGCGACGGCGGCGCGACGACGGCCAAAACTTGGACTCACGGCAGCACCAAAGGAAGCTTGACTAGGCCTAAAATCGCAAGGAAGCTCACAATTTGAGCTGGTTGAGCTGCTTCGGTTCTGTTAGGGCTGGTTTTGACTTTGGGGGCTGGTCACGCTGTGAAGTTACTGTGGTGGTGGAGGCGCTGGAGTTGGGGTTAGTTGGCGTGTGGGTGATGAGGAGGTGGGACGGTGGTTGTTGGGCTCGAGGGACATTGCCTCTAGGTGGGGAAGAAGCAAATAGTGAGATCGGCGCTAGAGTTGACCCAGCCTGGAGATGGGCGGTGGCGTCTTCGTGGCAGCTGCAAGGGAGAAATGGGCAAAGAGGTTGAGTCAGGTGGATGGACGTTGGTGGTAGCGAGAAAAGCTCGTGGGGTTTCTTCGGTGGAGGTAGACAGGGCAGTGATGCTAGGGGATTGACCGAGCTAAATGAGGACACAAGGAGGGGAAAGATGGTCGAAAGAAAAGGAACACGGGCGGGCACTGAAGAAAAGAGAAGCAAAACTGAAGGGGTCGGGGAATTGGTGAAACGGGCGCACGAAGAAGGAGGAGGGAGAGTAGGCGTGCAAGAGAAGATTGGAAGGGGGGCCAAAAGTCAAGCATAAATATCAATCTCCATCATTGTTTGGTCCCCAAAAGTCTCCAAGCATATCCCCTTGGTCCCCCATAATACTTCCTTGCATAATTTCCCACAAATAACTCATTTTGGTGCCAAATTTTGCAGCCCCCAAAACCAGCCTATGAATTTCCTCAATTTGGACTTCAATTTCTTCACCAACTTCCCAATTTGATAACCAAATTTGCTGTAAAGGAAGCCTACACAATTTCTACAATTTGCCTTCACTAAGTAGCTCACTAAGGAGGCCAAAAATCCCCTCAAATTGGCCCCTTTGAATTTCCTTTCTTTTCCAAATCGTCCAAATTGATTTTCCGTAAAAATCCCAAGCTCACCTAAAATTCTTTAGAGGATGAGTCGACGTTCTTAAAATAAATCGTGACATAACCGAACTTTCAATTTATGAAATCGGGTTCAAATTCGCAGTTAATTTCAATTAGACTCGATTTTAGCGTGACCTAACCTACCAAGTAGTTTTTAGGAATTTTTAACGCATTTAATCTATGGTCGATTATTTTCAAACCACATTGTACATCTTTGATGCATTGGTGACTCTTGGTTATCGTGAAAATCTTAAGATTTCAAATACGAGCACAAAGTACAGAAATGACAAAAAAATCAATTTAATGCTATTCGACAAGAATTTTGCAATTAGGTGGAATCACCTACTCTTTAATTGCATGCCTTAGTCGAACCGACATATCTCCAACCTCTGATCAATTTTGACAGTGCCGTATTGACCCTTGCATATTAGCACGGTCGAGCAGTCGATTTCTAATCAAATTCTCAAGTCTATTGCATTTATATTTCTTAACGGCTTCACCCAATAGGTTAGTTATCTCGTGAGTGGCCAACTTAGAGAAAAAGACTATAGGTATGTCAATGAAAAGCCCAACTTATTCGATCAAAACAGAACCTGAAATTCAAGATATCACATGACCACCTCATTAATCGTAGTGACTTGAATTGTGTGGAACAATTTAGAATGGATAGAGGTACATTTACTCTACTATGCTAGTTGGTACATATAATTGGTGGGTTAAAAGAAGATGAACTTGTGACTATAGAAGAACTAATGGCAATGTTCCTATATATACTTTAAAGATAATGTTATTTCATCAGTTTCATGTTTCTAGGTTGTTTAAGAGTATTAGATGGCACATACATTAAGGTACACGTTTTTGAAGGTTGATAAACCAAGGTACCAAAATAGAAAGGGTGAGAGAGCAACCAATGTGTTAGGAGTTTGCTCACGTGAGATGAGATTTGTTTATGTTTAACTAGGATGGAAAGGCTCGACAACAAATTCTAGATTGCTTCGAAATGCTTTAGTTAAACCTAATGGTCTAAAGATTCCTATTGGTAAGATAAGCCTTTATCAATATGTTGCATTCTTCTTCATGTAGGTTTTGACAATTCTAAGACAATTAATAATGTTATCATTTGTTATTAGGTAACTATTATCTTGTAGATGCTAGATACACAAATGGGGAGGGCTTTCTTGCTCCTTATAGAAGTACTCGATACCACATATTCCAAGTGGACAGAAGGTTGTACACGAAAATTCCCCTAAGGAGTACTTCAACATAAAGCATTCTCAAGTGAAAAATGTTATAGAAAGATGCTTCGGTTTGCTTAAGTTACGAATGGCTACCCTTAGTAGTCCATCTTTTTATCCATTTAGAACGCAAGATCAAATAATCATAGCTTGTTGCCTTATACACAACTTGATAAGAAGAGAAATGGCTATTGACTCAATTGAGGCACAATTAGATGAAGTTGCTAACACCATTGAAGATGTGGAAACAATTGATGTTGTTGAACAATCAGATCATCGAAGATATGGAGGCAAAATTTTGTAGTATCAATGTTTAATGAGTAGAATTAAGTCAAGGACATGGAGGCGTTGTATGATTTGAGATTATTATTTTTTTTAAATCATTTTTTTTTCATTGTCGCAAGACTTGTGTTGTAATATGTTTTTATCTTTCCGTTTCTATTAGACATGTGTAATTTTGGTGCTGGTTTCTAATTATTGAGACATTTTTTTCATGGCTAGTGTTTGATTTATGCCTTTATCATTTTAAATTTTTAATACTATGCTATCTCTATCATTATATTTTCTCTACCGTGCTATACCATATCATTAATTTTTCTAAAATTTAAATGAGATGTTTAGGAATGGAAGGCAGCGATTTCAATCAAACTCAAGAAATGGGAACAAAGAGAGATTGACATGTATGAACAGTAGATGAAGAAAATGCACTTCTAAATGATCTTGAAGAACTAGTTGAACAAGGAATGAAAGCCAATAACAGCTTCAAGAGTGGTTATATTAGAGAAGAGATTTGAAGAAAAGTTCCCTACTTCCAGCATCAAGAGTAATCCTCACATTGGGTCGAATATGTAACACGTGAAAAAGTTATACAATGAAATATATAATTTGAAGGATCAAAGTGGCTTTGGGTGGGATCATGAAAAACATGCAATTGATATTCATTTGGAGGATCTTGGCAAAAATATTATAAGGTTTGTGTCACCTCTTCTTATTTTTCTTCTTTACAACTTTTTTATTTTTAACAAAACAATATATTTTCTTCGTAGGTCTATCCAAGAGCTGCTTCTTTGAGAGGGAAATCTTTCCCTCAATATGATTGACTAGCAACTATATTTAGAAAAGACTGTGCCAAAGGAAATCTCAATGAAGACCCTTCAGAAGCTCATGCAACTATGGATCATGAAAAATGTGAAAATCTTGATGATATGGCAACTAATGGTGTAATTCAAAATTTACCGCCACTATCATCTTCTCAAACACACAATGTCTAATTCTTCAAAAAGAAAAGGTGCTAAAACAAGTGACAAATGGACTGCTAGGTTAGTTGGGATAGCAAGAACCTTTGGCTCATTCTTGGAAAAAGCCAACAAGAGGATGGAGATGATCGCTAGCTATATCGGACATGCTAAAGATTTGGATAATGACAAGCGAAAAATCAATAAGGAGCTTCTTCAAATGTCTCTATGTGCTATGGAAAGAATAAAATAATGTAGAAAATTGTGAAGGATCTTGAAAATATTCATCTTATTTTGGGATTTCAATGAGATAATAGGAAGGTATTTGTGGAACTACTTCTCCAAGAGAGGAGAGAAGAGAATGAGTGATGATTTGGAGCAATGAGTCACAATGAATTTGGAACATCAAAAAATGTTCTTTTTGCTATTTATTGGAATCATATGTTTCTTTAAGGTTTTATTTCTTGTGTAATCTCTTTGTGGTCATACTAAGTCTTGTTCAGGACCTTCAGGTACATGAAATATCCTGAACTTAAGGGTGTGTTGCTTTTCTTATGCCAAAGTTTGTCTCAGATGGTAGTCAAATTCAATTCAATAACGTATTGTTTCTCGATATGTTTGTTGATGGAGTGCTTAGTGATGCTTTTGCTGCTTTTCGAAACAAACTTTTCGTCCACAAAATCTTAAAATCAGATCTCGTGACCTCAGAAGCACTGACATTCTCCAAGAGCCTTCATGTCGTGTCCGATACTCCAACATATGTCCAACACTCCGACATGTTCTAACACGTAGTCAACGAGTGTCGAAAAATTCGACACCTCATCAACTCTCCACAACACGCTCCAATATGCGAGTTCAAAATTTCGACACGCGATTCCAACACACACAAGGTCAATTTAAAAAAAAATTAATACTTGAGGGTCAAAATGTAAATATATGAAAAAAAAAAAAAGGGTAGGCTAGCGCTGCTACACTGCCAGTGTTAGAGAGGGCCAGCAAGGTGGTGGATGGGGGCCCTCGCCAGCCCGAGTGAGGCCATCACTAGCCAAGCAAGGGTCAGTGAGGCTCGCCCAAATCTGGGCAACGTTGTGCCCTCACTTGGGCCTAACAAGGGCCACCAACCCTCACTTGAGGCCAACGAGACCTCGCCTAAGGTTGGGGAAGCTTGCCAGCCACAGGCAAGGGCCAGCATCACCTAGATCTAAGCAAGCCTCGCCTGGCCTAGCGAGGGCTACCCCCTTCTACCATGGGCCGCCCCCCACCGCCACCTAGAGTCGCCGACCTCACCAACCCCCTCCGACAATAGCAACAATAGTGGCAGTGACTTGCCTAGCTAGGTAGCCGACCTTGCCCTTTTTTTTTTTTTTTTTTTTTCCATTTTTTTAGAATTATTTTAGCTTTTTATAAAAAAAAATTTTTTTACTATTCTTTTAATAAGATTTAAAGAAAAAAGTAATAAAAAATTCCACGTAGGATAAATAAATCAATTTAAAAATGCAACTTCAGAATTTTCCGTTAAATGAATTGACGATGTTAATGGAATGACTCGATTGCACTAATTTAATATGTTTTAAAACTCAATTGCACTTTCGCAATAAGTTTTATGATTTGTAGTACACATATCCCTAAATTTATTAGTGGAATGTGGATTACTTTTTTTTTTCCAAATATTATGGATTATTGTAATAGAATGTAGTTGAATCTGTTAAATTAAAATAATGAATGATGTTAATAAATATTGGAATAATGTTTTTAAAATTAATTTTATGCTCTTTCTAGTATTATTTATTTACTTATGCATGTATATATAAAAATCTATTTAATATATAGTATGTCGGAACATGTCAAATTCTTTATTTTTTGAGAAATAATGTGTCGGCTTGTCATATCATGTCGCGTGTTTATGTTTATGCTACATAGCTCGTGACTGTAGTCAAACTTTTTGTTACTTTTCCTTGTGCGAATTACAGTGAGCATTACATATGTAAGTGTTACACTAAATGTATACAATTAGATCTCATGTCTTGTTGCATACTACTAATATATGCAATTATGCATATTCATCTTCTCATTTTTCATGTATAAATTTGAAACACTATGCACATCGTAAATCTCCCTCAAATTGAAACTTGAGAGCGCAATCCATAGAGTACTCAAACAATGTGAAATGACTTTAGAAAACCATATAAGATGTGCATGAAAACAACCATGCCAACAACCGAAGCATGCAGTTTGTGATCAATGTAATGCACATACAACGGTGATAATAAGCTTGAGGGCATGGGTTTATTTTGGACATCTTTTGCCCATACTTCCTCCACCGACAATCGTCTGCAATCTGGTAAATATACACATGTTTTAGGACATTGACCATAAAGTCAGCCTCATACTTTTTGTTATTTTTCGTTGTGCAACTTATTGCGAGCATTAATATATAAGTGTTATACTGAATTTGTATGATTTCGTTCAATGTTACGAGTTTGAATTTGGACTCACTTGCACTTAGTTCGGTTATTATGTTTTGCTGTCCCCTTTGACGAATTAACAGATGATTTCAACTTTTTAACATCCTTCGCTTTCTAAGCATTTAATTTGGCCTCATTTTTGCTCTCAACACTGTTTGATCCTCCTCAAATTTTCCAGTGACAACGGCCTCGGAGGACGTCTGACCGGGCTTTCATTCATACATTGCTTCACTTTATATTCCCTTGTTACTAAGCTCTCTTCTGGACTTTTAAGTTTAGGATCTTGGGCAACATTGTCGTTCGAGTCTGCACAATCGCATTGATCAAGAAGAGATTTAGGACCGAGATCTAGGACTGAGATCATGGCAATTGCCATTCAAATATGCTACGACGCTATCTTTTCATATTTCTAATGTTCTCGTGTTAGCCTTAATTTTTTTTTTTTTCAAAATGTTAGTCTTAATCGACTCATCTCGTATTAGTATACATACTGTCACTTTTTGAAACGAAAAAAGAGTGATGTGCGTAATTCAACAAACACAAAGTCAAGTTGATTATTGTCATGATGAGTAAAATATCAAGCTTGTACATATGCATTTTGCATATGTCAATCCTGTCGATTGTTTCACTTGTATAGGGAGCTCGTGGGAAAATTTTGAAGTTATCTTTATTTAAATTATGCCAGATGCAAATTTTTGTTAGTAGATATTTGGGCTATTACTTCCAGAGATTTCCTCTCTTTTTTTTCTTTTTTCTCTTTTGGCATTGATAAACTAAACGTGACCATGAGGTTGCTTTGATTCTTTATGCATTTTGCATATGATGCATATAGATTGATTTAGTGACATTTTTTGAGAATCTGATGATTTCAAAAAGACTATTCGATTTTGGATGATTTTGCTATTATTTGATCTGTTAGTTTGTGCTTTCCTAAAAAAAAAAAATGAAAATTAAAGTACATAATTATTCATGAGAATATCCAACTTTAAATTTGTAGTTCACCAAACAATGAATAGGATAGAATACAGGAATATCATACTTTAAATCTGTTTTTTTTTTTTGGTAAAAGTAAGATATATTGAGCTTTGGACAAATCTACAAACATCCGGCGCCAAAAACTTACACTCTAGCTGCAACAGCAACAAGAGTGAAAGGGAGCCGAAGTAAAAGCCAAAGGAAACAACAACCAAAACAACACAACCCAAGGCCGAAGAACAAGCCACACTACAAACAACTCAACAAACCTCGACTAGTCAAAAGAAAGACGAAGAACGGAGAGCCTAAGTAATGACAGGCTAGTGGAGAAGAAACAAAACACACACAACCGCTTAAGGAGATGTGGACGACTGCATAAAGACCACGGGATCGAAACCCCAATTTCTCTGAAGTCTCTTGTTCCTTGTATTACTCGGGACATTCTTAAATGTAAGAGCTTTGTCTTTGACAATCTTGATAAGGTGATTCTTCAGGCCGAGACCACCAAGGTTTCCCCCCGAAAGATGATGCTATTCCTCTTCTTCCAAATGAGGTGGCACATGGCACCAAAGGAGAAACGTGCAATACAATGGAAGAAATCCTTACCCGTTAAGAACTTCAGCGCCCAAGAGAGATTGTCCATCCACGATCTGCTCCTCTAAGGAAGGTTGCACTTGGTAGCCCAAAAGTAAGCAAGCGTCGCCGTGGTGTCACAATCAAAAAACAAATGGTCAATAGAATATTGCAGAAAAAACCGTATAATCAATTCTTCCATATGAGAGAAGGAGCATCTTCAACCAAAATTGAATTGAAAACGAGGGGCACATTATCCAAATGAAAGAGGCCCAAGGCACATTCTCTAATGGTATTCCAAGGATGGTGCTAAAAATCCCGAGAAATGGAAAGAACCCCAACTCTCTAGAATTATACTGACCCGCGGGGAAAAGAGATCCGCCATACTACATAGCTCGAGATTGAAATTGTCCAAGAGAGAAGCCGGAACAAAAGAGTCTAGAGGGCCACAGGATCATGCCATAAAGATACGTCAATATCATTACCAATCTCCTAGAAGAAAGATAGCTGAAGTATTTCCTAATTGCAGGATTTTCTTCCACACCCAGGAGCACACGACAGTACGGAAAGTAATCCAAAAATTCTTCTTCTTTAAGAAATTAGTATGAATCCAACGGCACCATAAAGATTCCTCGTCAATAAAGAGAATCCATATGTATTTGAGCATCAATCACCCGAAGAAACTTCAACTTTCGGAAGATCAAAAGAAACTTTGCCACTTGAAATTTAAGAGATGAACTGTTTGACCATCTAACAATGAAGACTCTTAGGAAAATAGAAATGCTTGAGAACTTGCATTCTTAATTCTTCAGCCTTGCAAAATTTTTGCCTCCTTCATACAATCAGAACCCTCAAACACGTTACGATAAGCCCTTGACACATAACTTGGGTACAAAAGACTGGACACCAATGTTCCGATGCCCAGAAAACAATCATTTACACCCAGAGCGTAATTCAAAGAGAGACTAGAGAATGACATGGGACTCGGTGGACATTTGAAGCTTTGTTCGCTTCAATGTCCTCAAGCCTAAGGGTAACAGCCCTCTTGTGGGCTTCTAATCCCTCGACTTCAGCAATAACGGCCACATATGGGCCTAGGTTTCTCAACCCTTCCTCTGTCAGAGACTGAACTGTCATGTACTTCTGAAAGGAGTCAAGAGACACTCCGCCGTACATTCGCGCATACCCATAAGTCGGAAGGACATGATTTGTCCCGCTGGCATAGTCTCCAACACTCTCTGGCGTCCACTGGCCTAAAAATACAGAGCCTGCATGATAAAGGAAAGATAAACATTTAATACTTTCCTCGTTTCTTCTTTATGCCTTAGAATAGAAACGTTAATCACAAAAGAGCTAGCACATGCTGGCAGTGAAATATGATGCTGTTGATTTAGCACGCTCATTCTCAACCCCAGATATCCTCTATCTGTAGCGCTAGCACAAAAGAGGAATGAAGATTTGATCCCAAATACCTGAACAATTCTTCAGGATCTGATTATAAGCAGTAAAGGTGGGATGCCCAGTTATTAGGCAAATGCAAGACAATAATAAAGAACTTTCTCCAAAAAAAATAATTAAATCTTTAAAATTTCTCAGCAGTCATGGCACCATATGATTCATAGATTTTCTTTTCTAGCCAAAGCTGCACACTCCATCCAAAGTGCTGACTCCTCACCCGATCAGTTTACTTTTAGTCTCCCTAGCCACTTAGTCACAATTGGCTGTATACCTTGACAGATTTTTTTTTTTTTTTAATGGATATGTTTAATTCTTTTTCATAATTACTGTTGATACCAACTAGCAGTAAAAGTTTTGCAGACATTTTCCATGATATTATGCATGGAAATATGTCGGTAAATAGGACTTCTTGAACCCAAGAGTAAAGAATAGCGAGTTCTTCATTACCCAAAATGAATAATCACTTGGATAATGAAACAAGTTATTTTCATAAATAAGCACAAGCTGTGTAAATTGATTATGAGGAACTTGCCATTAACATTGCTACTTCACAGAAATATCAAGAAGCTTACAATGAATTTTAGAAATTCATCATGGGAGGAAGGAGAAAAGGACTCAAATTCAATGTAGTAAATTTGTATGCAAATCCAACTAGGAAGGAAAAAAGTTTATCTCCAAGGGAAACCAACAGATGGACTTAAAAAGTCGAAAGACTTTATGTGGGTTCTAGCCAAACCTGGACAAGCTTAAAGCTATATTGGAAATATCATTATCATTCAGTTTTATCACCAAAAGATGACTTTACACCAGCGATTCATAAAACGAAACTAGAAGTAACACACTACAGGACACGATATTAAGGGAATAATAGATGGCGAAGGAAAAAGCTACAAACACAGCAATGTTGCTATACACAAGTAATACCTGCATTCTCAATAAAGCTCTCCCACTTTTCAGCATCTTTTACATTGATGATCAGATGCTCAGGGGCATATGAATTTGAGAAGGAAACTGCCTGCAGATATACATAGTTCGGTTAATATCAATAGCAAGTAAATGCTTGAATCTGTGCAAACAGAAAAAGTTATAAATAGAAGACATGCACATTTGAGATTGAACAAGAAAACAGAAAGGACTCAGCTAAACTCTCTCAGGGAATGAAGTTGCAAGGCAACATATGAGAATTTTTTGCAGAAAGGAAGTGAAAACTCCTCAAGATAAGCCAAACAATATCTGTTCTTGACCTTAAAGAACTATATATAGGTCTAGCCATCACACCGGATGTGTATGTTGCATGCAGAAGAACCCAAATGTTCATACTTCATTTCCTCCAGTATAGGGGATACATATAGACAATTCCCACATTTGGGAAAACATCTGAGTTAGAGCATGGACATCAGAGAATCCCACAGTTCAGGTCTCAAATTCTTATGTGAAAAGACGAAAGAAATGACATTCTGAACAGTGAGAAGTTAGTGGCGCAACCTCAACCATATCACGCGCAAACACAGTGAAGCTGTAGCTCAAAGCTTTTGAAGCAAACTCTCCCCTAGGAAGACTCCCACACTGCTTCATTATTTCTTCCTCAATAGCCTTTATATCCACTCCATCCCCAGCTATGACAAGAACAACTTGACTGTCAGGACCATGTTCAGCCTGACAATGATGAATAATGTGTCCACAGATTAGACCATATGGTGTGTCATGTGTGGGCAATGATCTCAAGAGTATAATGCAAGCAGATGATGGCTGATTTTAGAAATATTAAGCATCAAGTCAATGAATTAAAGAGAAAAAAATATTTCATCTGCCATTGATTGCAAGAACTTGAATTTACGGCACAAAGTTCCAGAGAAATGCAATTAACTCCCTAACAAAAGTATATCCGACTATATAAGGAAGAAACAGACACTTGCAAGTTTACTTTTGAGTATCTCTTGCTTCCACTCTGATGTAAAACGACCAGATCAGACATAAATCAATAGTTGAAGTACTATTACGGGACTGTGACCAAGTTCCCATGAAGACTGAAATAGTATTGCAGGCTGGAATTTTGGTGGATCAATTCTGAAAGTTGATGAAGGTTTATAAAAAAGGATCTAATTGATGGTATTTGAATAGAATAAAAGAGTTTCAAAAAGAAACAATATAAATTCTCAGGCATCATATCCAACACTTCTTAAGCATCACACTAGTGGATCTCCTGCATTCAAATTTTGAACTACTGCTGCAACGACCTAACTTTTACACTTAATAGCAATTCAGTCCGGACCACAAATTAGACAGCTGTATTTATCTCAGGAAACAAGCAGAGAAAAATACTTAACCAAAAGAAAAGAGCAGAGCCGGAAGACTTATCCATAATGCAGTTTCTCTTACACCTCTGCACAGTTGTACAAACATTAAAGAAAGCAACGAAACTCTCCAGTACTTAAGACACCCAGTACTAGGAAGAAGAAGCCATTAAAATATTAGGTAGAGTGCTTCTCTGTTCTCCCATTATAAGGTTTGGGAGAGATAATGGACTGAATGATAAGACTAAGGGGAAGCAACCTCTACCCTCTCACCCCAGTAGCTTCAAACTTGCAATTGCCAAACTAGAAGCATGATTGAACCATGTTTGATGCAAACAAGACGTCCAATAGCCAGAAGGGTGGTCCTTCTTTTTCCTGTCTTTTTTTTCCCTGGACGAAGGGCAGCATGGAACCAAAGAAAGATTATATTATCACATTGCATTACCATTGAGATAGACTGCCCACCATAAAAGGATTGTGGAGGCATCCTTCCCACACTCCGCAAAGTGCTTGAGGTTCCTAAATAAGTTGGTTATAGCGATAAAGAAAGCTGAAAGCAACTTTCAGAAACTTCTAACCTATAAGAAACAACTACTAAGTCCCCCAAAGAATTTCACTGCACAAATTGTGGCACCCGATATTGTGTTAAACGTAGTATTTGAAGCCGATTACTCAGCCTACATCTAGAGTAGAGCCATCACATTCCTCAGAGATTTGACGTCTAAAAAATCCATAGAATAGAACCTTTTTTAAATGATGCACCTTAGATTCATAGAGATCAAATGATCATGATAATGCGTCATGAGAATGCAACATGGAAGAAGCAAGGAAACAAGCTGATCATATAAACACAATTGTGCCTCAGGCACGGCAAATTAGAATCAAGGAAGTGCAGATGGCAATGAAAAGTTTGCACCAAACAAAAAGCATGGGCAAGATATTTCCTCCATCTGTCCTCTGTATGAGCATTTTGATGTTTTTCCTCCTTTTCTTGATAGATCCTGCTAGGCCAGGAACCACCTTGCTAAATCAGTCCAATACAAGATGTGTTTTGAATTATTATAAGGATTTAACTCCTCCCCTTTGAGAACACATCCCAACTCTCCTCTTGAGATTCATAGCAGATAATTTTTTCTGAAGTTGCAATATAAAACCCACTTGCCATATTAGTTACTACCCTATAGTGAAATTCTTAAGCTATGTGTGACTGGATCATCTACAACTTCTGTAATGTCTAAAAACATGATCAAAAGTGAGACAAACTACAACATATTTTCTTTTTGTTCATTTACTCTTCTACGAGTAGTATATGTATAGAGGAAAAAAGACCAACCTATTAACCCATTTCTAAACCAGAAGGCAAGGCAAACTCATTGTACCAATGCAGATGTCTACATGATATATCTCAAGATAATGATATGAATCAGTTGAATGCAAATCAAATGCAGCACCATTAGTAGAACTTGTTTTATTCATTAGATATATCAAAGCCATTCACAAAGTAAAAGCACCTGGGATAGCAGATCAACTGCTATGTGGACTGGACTAGCATACTTGTCTGCAATGACAAGAACTTCCGAAGGACCCGCAGGCATGTCAATGGAAACCATTGCTTCACTGTTCTGTTAAGGAGAGGAAATTACACAAGAGGTGTTAATTGGTAAAAATAAATTCAGTAAATGGTATCTGGCTTCAGCCACTTATTTGTGTAAAGGACTGAAAATGGTGCTCATTTATACCTGGAGAATCATTTTTGCAGCGGTGACATACTGATTTCCAGGACCAAATAACTTGTCAACCTACCAAAAATAAAAGGAAACCAACACGATAATCATTAGATGCCCAGATGAGAATTTTTTTTTTTTTTTTTTTCTCATAGTGACTGAACAACAGGGAACAAGTTCTACCACTTTGACTGCAATTTATGTACAGAACATAATTTTAATTGATACTGTTCAAAGCCCCCTTTTCCCCTTTTTGTCATTTTTCCTTATCTGAATACTCAAAAGCACACAGATTTCTTTTTAAAAAAAAATTTTACCAAGCCCATAAACTCATCAGTAGCAAAGGTCAAGAAGTCCATTTAAACGCATATACATATATTTGTAACCAAACATCCAACCAACCATTCACATAACTGTTATTAGATCCCTCAGGAGGCCTGGTTATACCTCTTCCAAGCAACTAAAGAAATAACAAATCCGATGATATTCTCGTATTCACAAATATAAAAGAAGATTTTGAACTGAAAACTTTTCTTTTGCAATTTTGACCATTCAATAAAATCTTGTCCCTCCCTATTCTTAATCTTTGCCATGTGCTATTTGGTCAAGTAGGGCAAGAAATGGGTGAACCATGTAATTGCCCGTGGACCTCATATGCACTTGACTAATTCTTTCTCTTTTCATGCCCTTAAGCTACAACACTAATCAGGATTTTCACTGATTCCAACAACTATGAGGCTGCACTTCACAATTTTAAGCATTTGTTGGAGAAAAGATTCAGGCGTTTCTCTAAAAAGTCCTGATGACAAAGGATTTCATTGATACCAATTAAAAGTACCTTCGGGCAGGATTCAGTCCCCCATGCCATGGCAGCCATGGCCTGCATAGCAAAAAAATTACCACAAATTAAGAAGACCTAACCATGCAAAAGAAACAGATAAAAAAAATTATTAGTCCGTGTCATGTTTCAAACCTGTGCTCCTCCAGCTTTAAGGATGTGAGTCACACCAGCTTTTTTGGCACAATATAGTACTTCCTGCAGGCAATAAAAAATAGAAAGGTGTAATCAGGTTCATGTTGCTTATCACATAGACAAAACATCTTTTTGGAGGGAAATTTACCTTGCAAATGCTGCCATCCTGACTTGGAGGAGTTGCAAGAACAACAGTCGCACACCCAGCAATCTGAGCAGGCTGAAGCATGCAACAAACCAGATGTCAAGTAATTCCAATTTTCAATATATGGAAATCAAATTATTTGTTGTAGTGGCAAAAAATAACAGAATAGGCAACTTTCATCCACTTACAACTGCAAGCATAAGTGCTGTCGATGGTAGAACTGCAGTACCTCCTGGAACATAAAGGCCTACAGAGCCAATGCTCCTGGCCACCCTCTTACATCTGACACCCTAAAGAATCACATTATCCGAGAGCCAAAGTGAGATTACTAAATTGAAAAGGAGAAATCACGCAACATTTCTTCTTACTTTCATGTTCTCGATGATCTTGGGGCTCTCTTCAGGTAATTTTTGAGCCAAATGAAAGGCACGTATATTGTCATAGGCCACATCAAATGCTTCTCTTACTTTTGCATCAAGCTGCAAAATTGGCAAATGTTAGGTCAGGATTTAGGGATATAAACTGATGAGATAATAGATAGGTGCTGGCCAACAAAGACGAGTATCTGAAAAGCACATGTTATCTTAATACACCTCTGGTTCTGGAAGGTCAGACACGTTCTCAACTATCTTCTCCACCTCAACTTTGTCAAATCTCGCAGTGTACCTATGAAAGCAAATAAGCTGGACATTTCAACATAATCACAAAGTCCTCCTTCTTACTTCATAAATCCTGCATTTTCGAGAGAATGCTAAACGGAATTTCAAAGAACGTCATCTTAAACAAGAAATCAGACAGAACACAGACTCTCTAACTGCTGCATCGCCTCTACTGCGGATGGCATCGATAATTGGATTGACCTAAACGAGAAAATGTCGCAAAAAAATATTAGTTAGTGCCGCAGTCAAAAGCTAATAGATTTACATAATTAAGAATACCCTCAAAACTCACAATGCTGAAAATTTTCGAAAAATCAAAACGCGGCCGGGCCTTCAAACTATTGATTGCCGCCTGAGTAAGCTCCCATAACTTATAAGACTTCATGGAACAATCTATTCTCAACCCTATCAAAACAGTAAAATAAAACATGATGCTTGATAATCGGCAAAAAGAACGCTCGAAAAGACCTGATCCGGTCATGGTTAGAGAAGTTGTTCGTCCATAACCACCTTCTCGATCAGCATATACAAAAAAATGACGAATTTACTCCACAAAATTAGGCAAAGATTGGATGGCGTTCGTAGACGATGTGCTCCTCCGCTCTTCTCTAAAGTGGTCTCCGACTTGGGATGCTAATGGTGCGGGCCTTCGAATTAGGTTCATCGGAGGGATCCATAGCTTGCATTGATCGTACTTCGGTCGTCATACTGGGCGATGGCTTCGTGAGCTCAGTTGCGGCGGCGTTCTGCCAAGTCGAAAGACTCGAAACCCTTTCTTTGCCCTACTGCGCGAGATTATATAGGCAGTCACCGTGCAACCGGACCGGACAACCCAAAAACCGGTCCGAAAACCGGTTGGAACCAGTCCGGTCCCGGTTCCAAGTGAAGACCCACCGGGAACCGGATCGGTTTTTTTTTACCCATTGTAAAAAAAAAAAAAAAAAAAAAACTAAGTGCACAGAGGTTTTTCGCTTCGAGTTCGTGCGATCTTGCCCCTCTCTCTCTCTCAATCGCAGCTATCCAGTGCGAGCGAGGTGAGTCCGAAATTCAATTTTTTGGGTAAAGCCTTTTTTTGCTTTTTTGGGAGGGTCGGAGGTTTGGTTCTGAAGGATTGGCTGATCTTGTGTGTTACTGAGCTAAAATATAAGATTGTTCTGATGAGAGAGACTGCTGCATTGCCTCTACTGCGGATGGCATCGATAATTGGATTGACCTAAAAGAGAAAATGTCACAAAGCAATCAATGCAGCTGTCAAAAGAGAATGGATGAACATAATTAAAAATAACCAACAATCAGTGTCGTGTGAACTAAAGGAGTCTCAAGACTCACCACGCTGAAGATTTTCGAGAAGTCAATACGCGGCCGGGCCTTCAGACTATTGACCTCGCTATGAGTAAGCTCCGAAAGCTTATAAGACTTCATGGAGAGACCTTTTATCGATCCTATTAAAATATAAAAATGCATCGCATGCATTTAAAGGCCAAAATTATGAGAATCATGAATGAACTAACTGGAGACTATTCAAACAGCAGAAAATGAATAAAATATGATGCTTGATAATCGGCAAAAAGAACGCTCGAAAAGATCTGCTCCGGTCATGGTTAGAGAAGTTGTCGGTCCATTACCACTTTCTCAATCAGCATATATCAAAAATGACGAATTCAGTCCACAAAAATTGGCAAAGATTGGATGGCGTTCGTAGACGATGTGCTCCTCCGCTCTTCTCTAAAGTGGTCTCCGACTTGGGATGCTGATGGTGCGGGCCTTCGAATTAGGTTCATCGGAGGGATCCATAGCTCGCATCGGTCGTGATTCCGGCGTCATACTGGTTGATAGCTTCGCAAGCTCAGCTGCGGCGTACTCTGCTAAGTCGAAACCCTCGCTCTCCTTCGCGAGAATATATTTGTAGTCACTGTGCGAACCGGACCGGGTTTATCCGAGAACCGGATCGGTTTTGTAACTGGTTTTGACCCATTGTTAAAAAAAAAAAAAAAAAAAAAACTCTGCGCGCAGAGTTTCTCTATTCGAGTTCGTGCGATCTTGCCCGTCTCTCTCCATCGCGGGAAGTGGAACCTCTATACACAGCAAGCCTGCGACCAGCAAACCTAGATCCGCCGCACCCTCGCCAGTCGCCAGCCGGTTTGTCTCTCGTTGTCGCCACCATCGGCGCCGCAGGAACACAACCCAGCTCGTTGTCGCTAGACGCAGACTGGCCACCATCGACTCTCTTTTGCGGCTCGCGACTCCGACGCAGCTAGAGAGAGACTGGTGAGAGACCCGACTGGAGAGAAACGAGCATCCGACGAGGCTTGCAGTTAATAGTCTCCTGATGGAGCTGCTTCACAAATTTGCTAAAGATTTGGGTCCAAAAAGTTGGTTCTACATATTACTTGTCCCAGGAAAATGAAGCTAATTAATCTGGAAAAACCTGAGTGCTGGATTTCTCACTTGCCAATGCTTATTCCTGCGGAAGCAAAAGGAAAACAAACTTGATTGGCATTGTCCCTGATCAACTTAGTTTGCAAAGCGACAGATAGACAAATAAAACCACTTGACATGTTTAAAGCATGAACCTGGATGTGGCATATTTCAAGAAACATTTGAGCTATTCCTTTTACTCTCTGGAAAGCAAATTTTGTTGGATGAACTGAGCTGATGGCATACAATGAAGGGATGGACTGTTTATTGGTGAAACCGTGGTCTTAAATGGCTAGTTCCTCTGATATTCTAAATTCTCTGGTTAGGATAAATGTTTTCCTCTAGGGCATTGCATATACCATCTAGTCTCTTAGATTCGTCAGGTTATATTTGAACGAGATGCTGCAACACATGGTTCGGTTTTACATCGTGTTGTCATGTATGCTGTGTTGTGAGCTTTTTTTGGGGTACTGTGGGTGCTGATTAGACATAAAAAAATTGCTCTGACTTTATTCAGGAGGAAGAGGAGATTGAGGCGAAGATGGCTAATCTTGATCGAATTATAAGAGGCACTGATTATACTGAGCCAGTATGTTACCTTTAATCCTTAAGAAACCGAGCTTGTCACTCGTTAGAAAAGAAGCTATTGGTTCCCACACAGATCATTGGTTAGATACCATTCAAACCCCCCTTTTCCCCTTCTTGTCATTTTTCCTTATCTGAATACTCAAAAAGCACACAGATTCCTTTAGAAAAATTTTACCAAGCCCATAAACTCATAGCAAAGGTCAAGAAGTCCATTGAAAATCATATACATATATTTGTAACCAAAAATCCAACCATCCATCCACATAACTGTTATTAAATCCCTTAGGAGGCCTGGCTATACCTCTTCCAAGCAACCAAAGAAATAACAAATCCGATGATATTCTCGTATTCACAATTATAAGAGAATACTTTGAACCAAAAACTTTACTCTTCAATCTTAGCCGTTCAATAAAATCTTGTCCCTCCCTATTATTAATCTTTGCCATGTGCTATTTGGTCAGGTAGGCGAGAAATGGGTGAACCATGTAATTGCCCATAGACCTCATATGCACTTTTACTAATTCCTTCTCTTTTCATGCCCTTAAGCTACAACACTAATCGGGATTTTCACTGATTCCAACAATTATGTGGCTGCACTTCGCAATTTTAAGCATTTGTTGGAGAAAAGATTCAGGCGTTTCTCTAAAAAGTCCTAATGACAAAGGATTTCATTGATACCAATTAAAAGTACCTTCAGGCAGGATTCAATTCCTCATGCCATGCCAGCTATGGCCTGCATAGCAAAAATAAATAAATAAATAAATACCACAAATTAAGAAAACCTAACATTGCAAAAGAAACAGATAAAAAAAGTTATTAGTCTATGTCATGTTTCAAACCTGTGCTCCTCCAGCTTTAAGGATGTGAGTCACACCAGCTTTTTTGGCATAGTATGGTACTTCCTTCAGGCAATAAAAAATAGAAAGGTGTAATTAGGTTCATATTGCTTATCACCTAGACAAAACGTCTTTTTGGAGGGAAGTTTACCTTGCAAATGCTGCCATCCTGACTTGGGGGAGTTGCAAGAACATCAGTCCTACACCCAGCAATCTGTGCAGGCTGAAGCATGCAACAAACCAGATGTCAGGTAATTCCAATTTTCAATATATGGAAATCAAATTATTTGTCGTAGTGGCAAAAAAAACAGAAGAGGCAACTTTCGTCCACTTACCCCTACAAGCACAAGTGCTGTTGATGGTAGAATTGCAGTACCTCCTGGAACATAAAGGCCTACAGAGCCAATGCTCCTAGCCACCCTTTTAGATCTAACACCCTTAAGGATCATAATATCCAAGAGCCAAAATGAGATTACTAAATTCAAAAGGAGAAATCAGACGACATCTCTTCGTACTTTCATATTCTCAATGCACTTTTCGGGTAATATTTGAGCCAAATGGAAGGCATATATATTATAGGCCACATCAAATGATTCTCTTACTGCTGCATCAAGCTGCAAAATTGGCAAATGTTAGGTCAGGATTTATATCCCTAAACTGATGAGATCATAGATAGGTGCTGGCCAACAAAGACGAGTATCTCTTGTTCAAAAAAAAAAAAAAAAAAACACAAAGACGAGTATCTGAAAAGCACATGTTATCTTGAGACACCTCTGCATCTGGAAGGTCAGACACATTCTCAACTATCTTCTCCAGCTCAACTTTGTCAAATCTCGCAGTGTACCTATGAAAGCAAATAAGCTGGACATTTCAACATCATCACAAAGTCCTCCTTCTAACTTCATATTTTAGAGAGAATGCTAAACGGAATTTCAAAGATCGTCATCTTAAACAAGAAATCAGACAGAACAGACTCTCTGACTGCAGCATCGCCTTTACTGCGGATGCCATCGACAATTGGATTGACCTAAAAGAGAAGATGTTGCAAAACAATTAGTTAGTGCCGCAGTCAAAAGCTAATAGATGAACATAATTAAGAATATCCTCAAAACTTACCATGCTAAAGATTTTTGGAAAATCAATACGCGGCTGCGCCTTTAAACTATTGACCTCCGCATGGGAAAGCTCTGACAAATTGTATCACCTCATCATGATAATCAGCAAAAAGAACGCTTGAAAAGGCATGCTCCGATCACTGTAGAGAAGTTACACGTCCATTACAACCTAAGAAGCATCGACACTCTCCAGAAGCCTTCGTGTTGTGTCCGACACTCCGACACGTTCCAACGCGGTTAATGAGTGTCGGGTCAATGAGTGTCGAAAAATCCGAGACATGATCAACTCTTCCTGACACATTTCGACACGCGAGTCCGAAATTCCAACACGCGATTGCCACACACACGAGGTCAATTTTAAAAAATTTCAATACTTAAAGAGTCAAAATGTAAATATATGAAAAAATAATGAAAATAACAAAAATAAAGGGGAAAGAAGAAAATTCTTACTCTCAAGTTTATCACTTATAAGTTCTGATCTTCCCGTGAGTGACGATGGAACGCCCCTCTTCTCATCGGCATCGTTCCGTTGCCCTAACGTACTTAAAGTTATAATTTTTTTTTGCTTCTTTCCGCCTCTCACAAGCATCACTTACGAGTTATTTCTTTTGGTCTATGTTATTGGCTTGTGCGTTATCTCTCACATTTTCCGTGGTGAATTTAGTAATTTCCTTTTCTTTTGGTCATACTTCAAGAGTTCTTGTCCTGAATTTTCATTTTTCTTGAACCTTGTTTTGCATAGGAGCTCCAAGCTAGTCTATATCATGAACTCTGAACTCTGTCTAGGACTATAAAAAATCTCACTAATCTCCAACAAGTATAAGAAAACAAGACATGTTCCTTCAAGTTTACTCTTTCGTGTTTGCAATTTTTAAATTTCTCCTTCAATTTCTGTCAAATTAAAACAATGAATGATATTAACAAATGTTGAATTAATATTTTTAGTATAAATTAATTCTATGCTCTTTTTATTTATTTATTTATTTATTTTTGTATCTATATATAAATATATATTTAATATATAACGTGTCGGAACGTGTCAGAATTTTTTGTTTTTTGAGAAATGATGTGTCGGTGTGTCGTGTCATGTCGCGTATTGCGTGTCCATGTCGATGCTACATAGATTACAAATGACGAATTTGGTCCACAAAATTAAATGAGGGCAAAGATTGTGCCTGTTCATTGGAATGGAAGGGGGGAGGAAATAGGTGAACGAGAAATCAAAACCCTAGAAAAAGGAGGAGGGAGAAGGCGGAGGAGGAGGAGCTAAGAGTTTAAGCACGGCATACAATCAGGGTGAAGATGATAGCTATCGCCGTCACCATCGCCATAGGCGTAGTACCTCTATTCCAAGATTGGAGAATAGACAAGAGAAATATGATTCGGTTCGTGAAGAAAAGTACTTTAGAATTTATCAATTTGATTCCGGTTAACCAAAACGATTCAAAAGTTTCAGTTTTTAATGAGAACCGAACCGAAAAAACCGAAATTTTCAGTTGGTTTTTGACACCCCTAATTTCCATGCATTGAAACGGTAGTTTAAAAACAAACAAAAAAATACTGAATCCAAAACTGTTTATTTTCCAATCTTGAATTGAATGTAGACCCAGCCCAAACCGCACAAAAAACCCATATCCATTTTTCCGGGTCGGTTCAGTTCCGATTCGTACCTCGCAGGGCATATCATACTTCGCTTTCTGCCACAACATGGATGGCCTTCCCCAGATTTAGCCAAGGAGAAAACCGAAAGACAAGGTAGTCTTGGTGGATCTCAATTATGCATGTGTCGTGTGCTAATGTAGAAAAATGTGATCAGCAGAGGACCGTCCATTAGCACATCTTTTGCATGCACAATCTTCCTTAAGAAAGGACACATAGATAGCATGAGCACATACCCAATTTTATAATGAACCACGCAATTTCGATCATGAGACACGAAATTCTGGATAGAAGCTCTGCATACTCGAGTTTATCCCGACACTTGACAAAAGACATGCCAAATGCTAAACCTGATGTTTCTTTTCACTGCCTCAAAACCAACAAGAAATTAGATGTACGAGCTTCGTACTAAATAATACCAAGACGTAAATCACTAATATCCAACAATGAACTCCCAAAGAACCACTGCATCATCACCCATAAACTCAGACTGTAAAGTATTTTGTTTCATATAACAACATACCAATTGTCGGTACAATAGTTTCAGTCGCTCCATGCTTGAGTTTGGACAACCATAGCATCAAGACTGACATCAAGCACCCACAACTACTCTAATTAAATCGGATATCAAATGTCACCATCTAGTGGTAACAGAAATTTTTGCCTCCTTTGTACAATCGGAACCTCAAACACGTTATGATGAACCCTTAACACATAACTTGGGTACAAAAGACTGGACTCCATTGTTCGGATGCCCAGAAAACAATAGTTTCCATCTAGAGCATCAAGAGAGACAAGTAAAGGACATCGGACTCTCTGGACATTTGAAGCTTGCTTTGCTTCAATGTCCTCAAGCCTAAGGGTAACAACTCTCTTGCGGGCTTCAAATCCCTTGACTTCGGCCATAACAGCCATATATGGGCCTAGGTTTCTCAACCCTTCCTCTGTCAGAGAATGAACCGTCTTGTACTTCTGAAAGGAGTCGAGAGAGACTCCACCATACATTTGTGCATACCCATAAGTCTGATGGACATGATTTATCCCAATGGAATGGTCTCCAACACCTGGCGTACACTGACCTAAAAATACAGAGCCTGCGGGATAAAGGAAAGATAAACATTCAATACTTTCCTTATTTCTTCCTTTATTCCATAGGACATAACTGTTCATCACAAAAGAGCTAGCACATGCTGGCAGTGAAATATAATGCTGTTGATTTAGCACACTCATTCTCAACCACAAATATCCTCTATCTATAGCAATAGCACAAGAGAGGAATTTTTAAGACAAAAATTCACCAAGATTGCTCAGCAAAATGATGGTAAAAAGGATTTGATCCCCTGACCCCCATTCCAAATACCTGAACGATTCTTCAGGGTCTGATTATAAGTGGTAAACAAGGGATGGCCAGTTAATAAGCAGTTGCAAAACAAAAATAAAGAGCAACTTTTCTTCGAGAAAGAAATAATTTAATCTTAAAAAATTTCACATGATAGCAAGGGAATGATAGATGGCGAAGGTAAAGCTCAAACACAGCGATGTTGCAGTCCACAAGTTATACCTGCATTCTCAACAAGGCTCTCCCACTTCTCAGCATCCTTTACATTGATGATCAGATGCTCAGGGGCATACAAATTTGAGAAGGAAACTGCCTGCAGATATACGTAGTTCTGTTAACATCAGTAGCAAGTAAATGCATGAATCTGTGTAAATATAGACACATGAAAATAGAAGCTTCTTATGCATCACACTAGTGTGTCTCCTGCATTCAAATTTTGAACTATTGCTGCAAAGACCTAGGTTTTACCACTTCATAGCAATTCAATCCAGTCCAAAAATTAGACAGCTGTAATTATCTCAACAAACGAGCTGAGAAAAATACTTAACCAAATTAAAAGAGCAGAGCCGGAAGTACTTATCCATAATGCAGTTTGTACCACAACTCTGTAAATTTGTACAAACATCAAAAAAAGCTGCAAAACTCTCCGGTATCTTAAGACACCCAGTACTAGGAAGAGAAAGCCACTAAAATACTAGGTAGAGTGCTTCTCTGTTCTCCCATTATAAGGTTTGGGAGAGAATAATGGACTGAATGATAAGACTAGGGGAAAACAACCTCTACCCTCTCACTCCAGTAGCTTCAAACTTGTAATTGCCATTGAGATGAAAGAGGAAAGGTAAGCACTTTATAAGAAAAAACTAGAAGCATGACTGAACCATGTTTGATGCCATTACAAGATGTACAATAGCCAGAAGGGTGGTCCTTCTTTTTTTTTTTCTTTTTTTCTTTTTTTTTTCTTTTTTTTGGGACGAAGGGCGGCATGGAAGTAAAGAAAGATTATAGTATCACATTGTGTTACCATTGAGATAGACTCCTCAACATAACGGATTGTGAAGGCATCCTTCTCATATCCCACACAGGCTCGAGGTTCCTAAATAAGCTGCTTACAGCAATTAAGTAAGCTGAAAGTACCTTTCAGAACTTCTAACCTATAAGAAACAACTACTAAGTCCCCCAAAGAATTTCACTGCACAAATTGTGGCACCTGATATTGTGTTAAACATAGTATTTGAAGCCGATTGCTAAGCCTACATCTGAAATAGAGCCATCACATTCTTCAGAGATTTGACATCTTAAAAATCTATAGAATAGAACTTTTATTTAAATGATGCACTTTAAATTCATAGAGATCAATGATCACAATAATGCGTCATAAGAAGCCACATCAAAGAAGCAAGGAAACAAGCTGATCATATAAACAAAATTGTGCCATGGGCACGACAGATTAGAATCAAGGAAGTGCAGATGGCAGAAGAAAGTTTCCGCCAAACAAAAAGCATGGGCAAGATATTTCCCCCATCTGTCTTCTGTATTAGCATTTTGATGTTTTTCCTCCTTTTCTTGATAGATCCTGCTAAGTGAGCCATTGGAACCACTTTACAAAATCAGTCAAATACAAGATGTGTTCTGAATTACTATGAGGATTTAACTCCTCCCCTTGAGTACACATCCTAACTCTCTTCTCTTGAGATTCACAGCAGATCATTTTTTTCGAAGATGCAATAAAACTCACTTACCGTATTAGTTACTACCCTATAGTGGAAGTCTTAAGCTACATGTGACTTGATCATCTACAACATCTGTAACGTCTAAAAACATGATCAAAAGTGAGACAAACAACATACTCAACTCTTTACTTTTTGTTCATTTACTCTTCTACTAGTAATAAATGTATAGAGGAACAAAGACCAACCTATTCGATTTCCAAATAATGACTAGAAGACATTTCCACCCATTTCTAAACAGGAAAGCAAGGCAAACTCATTGTACTGACACAGATGTCTACATACTATATCCCAGCACAATGATTTAGAATCTTTTGAATACAAATCAAAAGCAGCACCATTTGTATAAGTCCTTTTATTCATTAGACATATCAAATCACTTCACAAAGTAAAAGCACCTGGCATAGCAGATCAGCTGGACTGGACTAGCATACTTGTCTGCAATGACAAGAACATTCAAAGGACCCACGGGAATGTCAATGCTTCACTGTTCTGTTAAGGAGATGAGATTACACAAGAGGTGTTAATTAGTAAAAATAAATTCAGCAAATGGTATCTGGCTCCAGCCATTTATTTGTGGAAAGGACTGAAAAGGTGCTCATTTATACTTGGAGAATCACTTTTGCAATGATTTCTGGGACCACATATTTTCTCAACCTACCAAAAATAATAGCAAACCAATATGATAATCATTAGATTCCCAGATGACATTTTTTTTTTTTTTTTTCAATAGTGTCTGAACAACGGGAAACAAGTTCTATCACTTTGAATGCAATTTAAGTACAGAGCATAATTTTAATTGATATTGTTCAAAACCCCTTTTTCCCCTTCTTGTCGTTTTTACTTATCTTAATACTCGAAAGCACCCAGATTTCTTCAGAAAAATTTTACCAAGCCCGTAGACTCATCGGTGGTGAAGGTCAAGAAGTCCATTTAAATTGCATCCACATATATCTGTAACCAAAATCCAACCAACCATCACATAACGGTTAATAGATCCCTTAGGGGGTCTGGTTATACCTCTTCCAAGACCCGAAGAAATAACAACTCCAATGATATTCTCGTATTCATGAATACAAGAGATTGAACCAAAAACTTCTCTCTTCAAATTTGCCCCGTCAATAAAATCTTGTCACTCCCTATTATTAATCTTTGCCACATGCTTTTTGGTCAAGTAGGGCAAGAAATGGGTGGACCATGTAATTACTGATAGACCTGATATGAACTTTATTAATTCCTTCTCTTTCCATGGCCTTAAGCTACAACACTAATCAAGATTTTAACTGATTCCAATAACTATGTAGCTGCATTTCGCAATCCTAAGCATTTGTTGGAGAAAAAATTCAGGCATTTCTCTAAAAAGTCCTGATGACAAAGGATTTCATTGATACCAATTAAAAGTACCTTCAGGCAGGATTCAGTTCCCCATGCCATGGCAGATATGGCCTGCATAGCATAAAGATACCACAATCTAAGAAACCTAAATATGCGAAAGAAAAGGATAAAAAATAAATTATTATTCCGCATCATATTTCAAACCTGTGCTCCTCCAGCTTTAAGGACATGAGTCACGCCAGCTTTCTTGGCACAGTACAGTACTTCCTTCAGGCAATAAGAAATAGAAAGGTGTAATCAGCTCATATTGCTTATCACCTAAACAAAACATCTTTTTGGAGGGAAATTTATATAAAATCCTGACCTAACATTAGCCAATTTAGCAGCTTGATGCAACAGTAAGAGAAGCATTTGATGCAGCCTATGATAAATTATATGCCTTTCATTTGGCTCAAAAATCCCCTGAAAAGAGCATCAAGAATATGAAAGTGAGTAAAAATGTTGTCTGATTTCTCCTTTTCAATTGAGTAATCTCATTTTCGCTCTTAGATATTGTGATCCTTTAGGGTGTCAGATGTAAAAGGGTGGCCAGTAGCATTGGCTCCGTAAGCCTCTATGTTCCTAGAGGTACTGCAGTTCTACCATCAACAGCACTTAAGCTTGCAGCCATCCTGACTTGGGGGAGTTGCAAGAACAACAGTCCTACACCCAGCAATCTGTGCAGGCTGAAGCATGGAACAAACTAGATGTCAAGTAAATCCAATTTTCGATTTATGGAAATCAAATTATCTGTTGTAGTGACAAAGAATAACAGAAGTGGCAACTTTCATCCACTTACAACTACAAGATTAAGTGCTTTTGACGGTAGATCTGCAGCATCGCCTCTAATGCGGATGTCATCGACAATCAGATTGACCAAAAGGAGAAGGTGCCGCAAAGCAATCAGTGCCGCTGTCAAAAGCTATTAGATGAACATAATTAAAGATAACCAACAATCAGTGTCATGTGAAGCAAAGGATCCTCAAAACTCACCACGCTAAAGATTTTCCAGAAATCAATACGCGGCTGAAACTTCAGACTATTGACCTTGCCATGAGTAAGCTCCGACAAACTTCATGGAACAACTTATTCTCAATCCTGTCAAAACATCAAAATGCATCAACATATGAATGAACTAACTCGAAACTGTTCAAACAGCAGAAAATGAATAAAATAGCGAATTGCTGAACACATGGAATGGAATACCGGCGATGGAGCAATTTCGTCAACGACCCTTGATGACTGGTGAAGAGAATGATCCAAATTAAGCAGTGGGCAGAAGTTGGGCCAAAGCACGGCTCCGATTACAGCAGAGCAATTGTCCATCCATCAGCACCTTCCATGAGGTTATATTCAGAGCGTGACTTAGAACGACCTGATGAGGGAGCGGCGGCGGCGGAGATTAGACGGCGTTCGGTGCCGATGGGCTCCGCTCGGATGCGTAGTCAACACCCTTCCAATTGTAGTCTGAGCTAAACATATCAATAATAAACGAAAATAATTTATCTTAATTTTCAAATTACTAAATTAGAGAACCTCAGTTTAGAATGACAATTGAGAATGAAAATAATTAATTTCAAATTTTCACCAAATATATATCAACTTTTCACTTTTGCTCTTTGTTTCTTCTCCTCCTTTCTGTTACTTTCTTCATGAAATTTCTTCTACTTTATTCTTGTGGCTGTATTTTATAGTGTTCTCTCTTTCAAAAAATATTGGCATGGTTCTAATGCACATAATTTAATGTGCAAGTATGAATTGTGATGCTAATAATTTATACGTGTCAAAATTTTTATTTAAATTCCTAAATGAAATAAGTTCGCAATGTTGATATACAACTTTAAAATTTTAACGATTGTTGTACAAGAGACATGATTTATTAATTATCTATTTTTTTACTAATTGAGTCATTGAAACATAAAGTTAACAAGGATATCACTCAAAAAACTTATCTCTTTGGTTTTGTTACGACAAAATCAAATCTAAATTTGACATGTATTCTTACATATGGAGGTAACTTTTGAGTTAATTTTTCATCAATTGAAAGATATTTTTTCAAATATTTAAATATACACACACAAAATTGTCTAAACTCTTTTCAAAAAATTACTTAGGTAAATTGAGATTTAGAGAGTGCCACGAATGTTGAAAATTAGAAAACGACTATACAAGTTAAGATATCATATTTTTAGGGTAATAAAAAAAATTGATAATTTTGTCATTGTCAAATCTTTTTAGTCAGGAGACCACTTCGGGGTTATTATTATAGTAAGATTATTATTCTTAGGTACCAGCCCACAAGGCATATGTGAGCATATATTTCAAGCTTGGAATCATGTCAAAATTAAATTTTAGAAGACATCAAAAGACAAGAAAGTCTAGCGTAAGAGTTCCAAATCAGACCCCCTTACAATAAACATTATGTAGCAGCAATTGGAGTGAGCATATTATAGGTGACAATCGTTAGAGAACAAATATCAAGATTTGAGTTCTCTTCCTGAAAACTGTTTTTTGTTTAAATTGTACACATGATTTTCCGATGAACTTAACAAAATTCTCCATTAATGACAAAACAAGACAGGAAAATGGATAAAGCATAGAGAAAAAGGCCCATCCATTATGAATGTGCAAACTTCAAGCTAAATTGTTTTTGGTGAGCCAACATAGAGAAGGAGAGAGCAAAGCAACATCAGCTCATCCACAGGCAAAGGAAGTGATTTCCGTACCAAGAGGGATTGGACATAAGATGAAAATCTTGGTCACTCAATCTAGTGTATAACTACCGACCAAAAAAAAATCTTGTGTATAACTCCTTTGAAACCACCTCATCTTGCAAATTGACATTCCTTAGTCATATGGAGTCTGGATATACACGTCATTACACACAAGGGGGATGTCAGCATACATGCCTGCAAGAGCGCATCTTATGCACTCCAACACCGTAAACAGGTAGGCAAACGCCAAGGCTGTCTAGAAATGCATCCCTAGTTTTCCCCAGTAGATTGCGAGCAACATCCAACAGCTCACTGTCCGTCACTTGCATGGGTATCTCCAACAGCATGTCCATCACCACATGGAACCTGAAGAAATGAGCCACTCCTTCCGCCTCTACCGCCAAGGAGGCAACGAAAAAGTAAGCCATTAGGAACCAGCCGCGCAGCCTCCCAATGGCCCCAGGGAATGGGTAAGTAAAAAACCCAAAGTCTTCTAAGAAGGGATGAAGATGATAAGCTATCTCGGCATATATTCAGGTCTCGTAAAGAGGCATCAAGTGAGGGAGACACGCTAAGGTTCTCCACCACCGCCTTGCCTTCCTGGTCATTGGAGGGTACCGAAAACTGTATGGTACGTCCTTGGATGCTCGCAGGGCCCTACAAGGTCTCCGCCTGGTGGGAATAATTGGGAATGAGAATGACAGGCCATCATTGTCTCCTCTGACAAGAGTGGTGATTGCCAAGTATATGTGCTGGTTAGGGGTGTGCAACCGGACCGGGTCAACCCGGTTCCCGGACCGGCCCACCCGGAAAACAAGGTTGGGAACCGGTTTTGGTTGAAACCGATCCGGGAACCGGTTCCCAAAATTCAAAACCGGTTTGAACCGGTTCAGGAACCGGTTCCGAGGGATTATCCATCCGGGAACCGGATCGACCGGACTGATTTGGGAACCAGTTTGAGAACCAGTTTGTAAGCCTACCCAAAACCCTAATTTTTCCCATGTTTCTATCTTTACCTCTCACACCTGCCTCTCACACCCACAGACTTCTTCATAGCGTTTTCCTTCGTCGAGCCATCGCTAGCTCCTCATCGCGCTGCTTCCTCATCTGTGTTCATATGCTTCCTCGTCGCGCCATCGCCAGCTCGCCCCTATCGCTAAGCCCCTCGTCGGCAAGAAGCTCGGCAAGCGCGCCCTCAAGCTCGTCCACAGAGGTAATGCCCCATCAAACCCTTACTCCAGTACGCCACGACCCGTGAGTCTCCCGAGTCCTCCCGTTTTTTTTTTTTTCTCTCGTTCCTCGGTTTCTCGTCGCATCGAGAGCGTGAATTTGGTCGTGCTCTGCTGTCGCGCGTGCTGGGAGATGTTGCCGATTCCGTTGTTTGTAGTTGGATACGATTGTCGAAACCGAATGCACGACCGAAACCGAATTCGATGTCAAATGGGGTGTTTGAAATTCATACGTCATCTGTCCTTGTGATTGAGTGAGCAAGTTGCTACGATGATGCAAGTGATGCGAGTATAATAGGCATTTGAGGAAGTAATTTGAGTCGCAATGTCGTTAGGTACATCTCGGACTAGGTTGCGTTGCGATAAATGGGAACTAGAATGTTACTCTTCGGAGTCTCTGAATAGTAATTTGCATGGATTTTAGTCCGATGGTGTAGTTATAGTCAAGTTGTTCCTGCAGTTTCATTTATCGGCGGAAGATTGGAGAGGTGGTAGTGTGTTAATGTGTGTCTATGGTTTGCCTTTCATGGACTGTATCATTGACAATTTTGAAGCTGCCATTTGATATGATAATGGAGTTGAAGTGAATACGATAGGCATTAAAGATGTAAATTACGTCACGTCGCATTCTTAGGGGCGACTAGAATGTGCACAGTTAAAAAAAGTTGGAGCTGGTAGTAATTCTAGTCTGAGTCTTGGTTCGCAATTTGCACGGTTTCTGCGACTTTGTTATCTAATTCTGCTTATGCTAAGATCTTGAAGTTTACCTTCTGCTACTTCTCTTTGTCATCATACCTGATGGAATGCAGTAAGAAAGGAATGCTTCCCTCTATTCATATCATTTCGATGAAACTTTAGCTAGAACTGGGTGCATCGAAATGCCAGTTCTCTTTGTCGATGAGCCGGACATTCACTATGAATGGCAAGCGCGAGGGGGTGGGGTGGGCTTAAATGGGTGTGCTGCGTGTTTGTGGTTCAATTGAAATTTCTTTGGGCTAACTATTGGCATGTCCTTGTGGTTCTTCTTGAGTGGCAGCTGCTGAAGACAAATACTTGAAAAGAGGCGTGAAGGAGGTTGTTAAAAGCATCCGACGCGGTCACCTTTGTGGTGCAAATTTATCCTTTTTTTCTAGTTTGAGCACAAATGCCAGTCGATGCAAGGTCGAATGAAATCTCTATAGTTGCTTGGAGCCACATCTTTTGTTCTGCACAGCGTTGGCTAGGGATATTGCTGTGTTGATATTGCATTGTCAGAATACATATAAATTTCTTGTGATTTGATATATCTTAAGACTGTAAATTCTAATTATATGTCTGAATCAGCCATGTTTGGGTGGAGATTCCAAAACTTTGATGTTTGTTAACATCTCTCCTGAACCTTCTTCCATTGGTGAGTCACTTTGTTCTCTTCGGTTCGCGGCCAGAGTAAATGCATGTGAAATTGGTGTTCCTCGCCGCCATACAACCATACATTCTACAGATTCTCGATTGAGTTATGGCTGAATACCATTAAACTTTTAGATGTGCCACATTGAAGAACTTGTAATAGAAGAAATTGTATTTCGAGGAATTTCATCTTCAATTCTCCCCAGGATAGGGGAGAATGGCTATGTTGTAATGTGTTTGAAAGAAATGACATTGGGGCACTGGATGATGTTCTGAGAGAAACTGATTTATTCCTGATAAATCCTAATTAGGATGCTTTGGTTGCCTCTCGCAATAGGACAATTGTGATGTATGAAATATCATTTTGAGATTAAATATTCTTGATTGATTAGACGACTTATCTGACTTGGAGTGGGTATGAGTTACATCAGAGATCAGTCTTGTTGGTTTGGGACAAAATCAGATGATCCATATTCATGGTATTATGCATTGCGTCATTGAGATAAATTGTAAGCGGCCGTTCTGCCACAGAACGAGCGAGCCTTTGAAGGAGAGCAGACTTCTAGCCTTTTGTTTTTCCTGAAAACTAGTTTAACCTTTGCTACAGTGGTGGATGTGCTTATATTGATCGAGATTGTAAACACTTTATCTTACATATGAATGCTGTACAACAATTTTTATGCAAAATAGGTTCCAATATAAATAGGATTAACCCTGTTCCTGGACTGGAAAAATAGGGTGGGCTGGGAACAGGGTCCAATGCAAACAGGGTCGGGTACAGGGTCCAAAAAAAGAGAACCGGTTATAACAGAGTCGGGTATGAGGTCCAGGTCTAGACCCTACCCACCCTGGACCCAATCACCCTTAGTGCTGGTGCAACAAACCTAAGCAAGGGAAAAAATTATAAAACTTCCATATCTTTAACATATTTCAGCATGTTTGGGAAAACAAAAGCCTACCGTACGCATATTAAATGATAGTATCATTCACATACATTTGTTGGCCCATTGCTTGAACTCAATATGAGGTCTCCATAAACTCCTAATGCTCGACAAAGTGGCCCTGGTGTGTAAGCCAGGACTACGAGAAATAATTGAGTTACTAGGCATTGTGGGCTTAGAAGCGGGATTTGTGACCCCAAACCTCAAGAGTAAGGTGCATCCACTTAATAACATAGTCGGATACCAGTATTACTAAGGGACAACAATTTATAGAGAAAGTGCAAGCAGCTCAAGGGTTATAACAAGAGAACAGAACTTACTTCTCATGATAGAATAATGGAACAACTTCATTGAGAAGTCATGTAATCAATCAGGAAAATTAATGTGTATGTCAGGAGATAAGTGCTAAATAGCAGCATTCTACAGAACATATTACTTATTATTCTATTGAGCAAGCTGGGGTTATTTATGTAACTGTATGAGACTTAACTCTAAGCCTACTTCTTTTAGTTATTTATGTAATTGTACAAGGCTTAACCCTAAGCCTACTTCTTTTAATCTCAATACGATATCAAAGCAAAACATTCCATCATGACAGAGAAGACGAACGACCACACCGACATCTTTAGGGTTCCCACCCTTCCTGCGGTCACCAGCAAGTGAGAAGAGAGTAGTTTGGCCTTTGGTCGTGATTTCATCTCACATCTCCAATCATTCTCTCTCTGCCATCACCAAGAATCCCCATCACTACTGTTAAATTAATGATTTGTTAAACCGAATTTGTTGAGAAATATTTTCTCAAGCGGATTACAAATCGGATAAAGAAGTTTTTATTCTTATTGGACTTTGTTTTGGACATACAAAAAAAGCAAAGGAAAAAAAAAAAAGGGGTGACCTACTGCTACAAGACAAAAAAGGGCCCACATATTATATATACATATATATATATATATATGTATATATATATTTGTCTTTAAAGGGTTTCCTCACCTTACCTGCAACATCCGAATCCCCTTTGAAGAAAGAAACAGACGATGGGGCCCAAAGTCAAAGTTGTTGACTCTGGGCACACATATAAAAATAGAATATGTGTTCTTTCTTTTGCGTGGAGCGGCGAAAACCTAAAGAGCACCGCACGATGAAGAAAAAAAGGCAAAAGCCATGAGTCCAGGAGAAGAGTCACACCATGCGAAGCCTTGAACAAAAATGAGAATCCGTATGTACGCGGACCAAAGACAAATGCTGGAGTTCTTGATTTTGGTGTATGTAAAGCGTTTTGTTTGAGCTTGAACACGCAGTGATTTTGTGCTGTGAGTTTACGTCTAAGAAGTTGTTTATTTATAAACACTTTTGGTTTGGGTTTAAATATAAGTGCGGGTGAAAGGGCTAGTAAGAACACCTAGAGGGGGGTGAATAGGTGTTAAAATAAATTTTCGCAAGACTTAATGAATGTAAATTGCTTTTAGAAGATAATAGATTGAAGATGTAATCAGTTATAAGTAGATATATAAAGCTACGAATTAAAGTAAGGAGTTCGGGGAAAGGGAATAGAAACATAAAGTTTATAGTGGTTCGGCTTAGATCAAGCCTACGTCCACTCTCCCGCACTGACAGCTCACTGGCTGGATTTCACTGTGAATCAAAAGAGATTTTACAGTCTCACGCCCTCGACTTCACAATGTAGAAACTCTACTACACTTTCCCAAAGTCTCACAAGTGTCTGCTCTCTCTTTTGAGTACAAGTTAAGTTCGACAATTAAAAATAGCAAAGAACTGGGAAGTTTCAGACTTTGAAATTTTTCTTTCACGTACACACTCGAACAACTTGAGAGTCTTTCTTATATACTCCTCCATGCCTTTACAATCGTTGGCACTTTCCAAAGGAGTTCTTCCAATTTACCCGTTGGATAGAATCAATCAAGGAGATCTCAAGTTATTTAAGAAATGTGATAATAGCCCATCAATCCTGCTCGCCTATACAATCAGAATCTTGGTTTCCATAAGTAGAACCTTCCAGTTATACTTCGTCTTTCAAGAAATCTGATTATCCGAATTGATTTCAATAAGAATAATTGATCATAAGATGCTATATCGAGCCATAAGATCTTCCACAAACCATACGAACCGAAACCTTGAAGATAAATCCACATCTGGATAAGTCTTCACTCTTTGATCTAGAACTTGTTAATGAGGTCGACTTAGAGAATAAAGTCTAGTGGTCTTTTAGACTTTGGCAGTAGAGTCTAGAGTTCTTCAGACTATAACACTTAAGTCTGCAAGTCTTCAGACTAGATTTTTGGAAAGGTTTTATCAACTTCAAAATAATAATGAGTTTTCTCTAATAATCTCCCTATTTTTTATGATAACAAAACTTTCCTGCGGATTTGAAAATTTTTTAACCTGCAAAACAACACTTAAGCAGAATATGATATCTTATATAAAATAAGTTGATTAGGACCTAGATAGCATCGTTTTTGCAACCACAAAAAAACATGTTAATCCCGCATGATAAATAACTATCCAGCCACAATCAAAATCACACACTTAGTTGCTGCAAGTGTAAAAAATTCAAACCCAAATAACAGTCCCAAATAACAGTCAGAAGTCTAAAGTATACCAGTCCAAAATCAAACCAAAATCAAACCAAGTAAAAAGTCATCAAAAGATAATTCAAATCAAATCTGCACAAACTCTCTCCCCCTTTTTGTCAACAACAAAAAGTGGAGAAAAACTTTAAAAAGAGTCGGGTTGCGAGCGATCTGAAAATCCCCCATAGACTTGACAATCTCCTCCAGCTTCCTCAGGTCCTCCTTCAGTTGCTCAAAATCCTCACCCTTTGCAGTGGCTTAAACTTGAAGCTTAAGGGCTTGTACTTGATCGTGCAAAGAGACTGAAGTGGCTTGATGAGCTGACTGCATGTTCTGAAATTCACACTCCAATCCATAAAGCTGAGCTTTGATCTCCACAAGAAGCTCTAGCAGTCTCTTAAAGTCTGCTATATTATCGGTTTGAGTGCTAGCTTCAGCACGAGTAGTTTGAGGAGTGTTAACTGATGATGGAACCTCAGCTAGAACATCCATACTTAGAGATGATGCCTCATTACTAGCATCAGGAAATTGAGAGGCATACACATCCTCTGGATTAGCAGGAGAACGACTAACATCATCTCTAGTAAAAGCAAGTGAAAAAGTACATCTTTTGTCAGCAGCTCCCCCTGTTTCTGTGCCTTCAGGTGGAGAAAAGTGTTCTTCTTCTTATTCTTGCTCTTCTTCAGCACCAAGGTGATGTTGTTCTCCTTCTTCTCCTGCAAATGTAGGTTCAAGAGAATCATCTTGACCCTCTTCTTCTTCTTGTTCTCTTCCTCTCTCTTCTTCCTCTATTCTTCCTTTCTCTTCCTTTGTTCTCCTCTTTTCTCTTTCTTCATCTCTCTGTTCTGTCTCTTCTCTTTCTCTGTGCTCTCGGTCCTCTGTCCCTTGAAAACTAACAAAACTCTGTAAATTCTTTAAGGCAAAGGCGGAGAGAGTAATGTCATCCTCATCTTCTTCATCCTGCAAGATGAGTGCTCTCCTCTTCTTGATTGGTGTGCTCATAGGCTCTTTGCCTTTCCTTTTTCTAGCTACAGAGTCATGTCTTACCTTGACAGGGGACTTTTCCTTAAAGCTCTCCAAAACTTTGTTCAGCTCCTTCAGACGCATCTTAGAAACCATTTTCAGTCCAATCACCATTGGAGCAATGGTTCGAACACACAAAATGTTAGGAGGCTGAATATTGAAATGTCTGAATAAACAAGTGACAAGAGCAAAATAATGAAGTTGCCCCTTGTCCTTCACAACTATCCTATACATGTGCATTAGGATAATGTGAGGCAGTGAGAACTTGAACCCGATGTTGATCGCATACATCAGCTTCGCTTCAGAGTTTAGAACATCAGTCTTTCAGGTGGATTTGGGTCTGAGATAGTTGATCACAATCTTATGAAATAAAATATTGGAGGCATTCATTCTAATGTAAGAAATCCTACCTTCAGCAATCCTATCCCGAACAAGCTCCAAAGTTGCATGACCAACAGACACACTGATTGGTTGGAAACTTCCTCTTTCCACCCCAATCACATCAACCAGAGTGTCCACATCGACCATAAATTCTTTGTCCCTAACCATAAAAGAAAATCTATTCGCATCTAAAAATGATAGATTTGAATAGAAGTAAGCCATAAGTTCTGGGTAGGCGACAATCGTCTTAGAGCAAAAACGTTCGAGTTGAAGGAGTGCAAACTTCTCCCTCAGTTTCACTTTCAACAAATCAAGAAAATCGAAGTCCACACTTCTAGGATTCATCACCCCTCGCTTCAGTAGTTTAGAATAAGTTCTCTTGTGGTCCTTAGAACGAAAAAAAAATCCATCCTTTCACCATGAACATTTGTAGCGACAACCATCCTAGACTGAAAATTTGTGAACATCCTTTCATCGTCATCTTTCCCTTCAGGCTGATTAAAGGATCCAAACCGTGGATCACTTGGAAAATTTGCAAAAGTCCTTACTGCCAAACCAACAGGCGCAATGCCCATACTTTCCATCGACCTCAAAAAGTGAGTCTCATTCTTATACCATTTCTCGCTCAAAAACTCATCAATGAAAGACATTGCAGTACCACCCTCCTTTAACTTAGAGTAGAGTTTAAAGAGAAATTCGAGCTTAAGAGTCCTTACAGGTTCAGCGTCTATAATGATCTCTTCTTCAGCATGTTGCTGTGGAGGATCTTGAGTCCTAGGTTGAGAAGAGTGACGCAGTTGAGAATGTTGTTGTTGACTTTGCTATTGCTGCGGAGAGTCTTCTTCTTCGATCAGATCAAAGTGCGTAGGACCCTCATGCATATGCTGTGGTCCCCTACTCGTGATTCTAGAAGACTTTCTTTGGGAAGACATTGTCAATTTCTTAGGGAGATTTCTCGAACTCGATCGTGAAAAAGATGAAATCTTTTGTATTAAACTCGAGAGAAAGTGTGAGAAAATGAAGTTCTGTATTTTAGGGTTTGTGAGTGAAAATGGAGAAGAAGAAATCGACAATATATAAAGCATATGAAACGAGGTATACGAATCATTATAAAGGAAAAAGTAAAAACTGCCTTTTTGAAAATGAAAAATTGCCATAAATTCAAAACTAAAAAGATAATTACTAAAAATAAAATAAGTAAGTAACGATTCAAAAAGTAAACGTACATTTTCAAATTTTCATCCAAAAACTAAATTACTAGCACATAATTAACTTACAGTCACAACTTTTGGTTGTTCTGAGTCTGATCATCTTCAGACTTTAACTGATAAAAGATATGATATTTAGTCTGGTACGAATAGACTCAAATAGACTTTTCTCTAGTGGCTTTGCAAATATGTCTGCCAACTGATTCTTCGAGTCAATGAATATTATCATAACTTCTCCATTCTGAACATGATCTCTAATGAAATGCTATCGAATTTCTATGTGTTTTGCTCTTGAATGAAGAATTGGATTCTTTGTGAGATTGATTGCACTGGTGTTATCGCATTTGATCTCGGTGCATGAGTCTTCGATTCCAAAATCTCTTAACTGTTGCTTTATCCATAGGATTTGAGAACAACTTCCAAGAGCCACATACTTTGCTTTTGCTGTTAAAAGAGCTACAGTACTCTGCTTCCTTGAGAACCAAGATACTATCATGTTGCCCAGCAATTGATAAGTACCAGAAGTACTTTTTCTATCAACTCTGCAACCTGCTAAATCTATGTCTGAATATCCAAGGAGAGTAAAGTCTCCTTATTTGGAATACCACAGGCCTAGCTTTGAAGTAATTGCAATGTATTTGATGATGCGTTTTGCAGCGTTTACATGAGATTCTTTGGAATCTGATTGAAATCTAGCACAAATAAAAACATTAAACAAAATGTCAAGTCTAGAAGCAGTAAGATAAAGAAGTGAACTAATAATACTCCTGTAGAGCTTCTGGTCAACTTTCTTTTCTCCTTCGTCTTTATCCAACTTCGAAGAGCTTGACATTGGTATCTCAGTCTTTTTGCAATTCTCCAATTCAAACTTCTTGATGAGATCTTTTGCATATTTTTCTTGGTAAATAAAAATTCATTTCTTCAATTATTTCACTTGTAATCCGAGAAAGAAAGATAATTCACCTATCATGCTCATTTCAAATTTATCTTGCATAGACTTAGAAAACTTCTTGCACAAATTTTCATTAGATGATCCAAAGATAATATCATCAACATAGATTTGAATGAGTAAAAAATCTTTACCCTCATTTTTAATGAATAAAGTAGTATTCACATTTCCTTTAACAAAACCATTTTGAATTAGAAACTTACTTAACCTATCATACCATGCTCGAGGTGCTTGCTTTAATTCATATAGGGCCTTTTTCAATTTGAAGACTGAGTCTAGCCTTTTTGGATCTTCAAATCTAGGTGGTTGTTCCACATAGACTTCTTCTTGGATAAATCCATTGAGGAGTGCACTTTTGACGTCCATTTGGAATAATCTGAAATTTTTATAGCAAACAAAAGCAAGTAATAATCTAATTGTTTCTAACCTTGCCACTGGTGCATAAGTCTCATCATAGTTTATCATTTCTTCTTGCGTATATCCTTTGGCCATGAGTCTTGCTTTGTTTTTGACCACTTTTCCTTTCTCGTCCATTTTGTTCCTGAAAACCCATTTAGTTCCAATAATATATTTACCTTTTGGTTTAGGGATTAGCTCCTAAACATCGTTGATGCTGAACTGTCTGAGTTCTTCTTGCATAGCTTCAATCCAGCTTTCGTCAGCTAAGGCTTCTTCTATGCTTTTGGGTTCTATCTCAGAAATAAGTACTAGAGCGCTAGACTCTTCTCACCTTTTGGATCTGGTGTGAATTCCTTCATCAATGTTGCCGATGATGAGTTATTTGGGATGATTAGACTTATGTTTCTAGTTACTGGTTGGTCTGATAATTTGTTGATCTTCTACTTCAGTTGAATCTACTGGTTCTTCTTGTTGTTGTTCTTCAAAAGTCTGAACCACTTCAGGGGAGGTAGACTTTGTAAGGTCTGGAGCAGGTTCAAAATCTTCAAGTTGAGTCTGATTCAATTGATTCTACACAGAGTCTTGGAATTTGACGTTCATAGATTCTTCCACAGACTGAGTCTTCTTGTTGAATATTCTGTAGGCTTTGCTCGTGGTTGAATATCCAAGGAAAATTTCTTCATCTGATTTTTCCTCAAACTTATAGTTCGATCATTTGCATTTTTCAAAACAAAACACTTACAACCAAATACATGAAAATAAGAAACATTTGGCTTTTTCCCTTTAAATACTTCATAAGAAGTTTTCTCTAGAATAGATCTTAAAAATACTCTGTTAATAATATAGCAAGCTGTAGAAACTGCTTCAGCTCAAAATCGAGAAGAAATATTGTTTTCAATTAAAAGGGTTCTTGTCATCTCCTGCAAAGATCTATCTTTCTTTCCACAACCCCATTCTGCTCTGGAGTATATGGGGAAGAGAAAACATGCTAGAAACCAGATTCATCACAAAATTTAGCAAAGTCTTGATTTTCAAACTCACATCCATGGTCTGTCTGTATGCTTAAAATATCATAACCTTTCTCATACTGAACTTTCTTGGCAAACTTTGAAAAGTGAGAAAAGGTTTCGGACTTACTTGCCAGAAAGTAAACCCAAGTAAAACAAGAATAATCATCCACGATTACTAGGTAATATCTCTTTCCACCAATGCTTTGAGTTTTGGTTGGTCCAAAGAGATCCATATCCAGAAGCTGCAAAACACGATTAGTAGAAACTTGATTTATAGATTTAAAAGAACTTCTAACATGTTTTCCCAAAACACATGGCGTGCATAGATCAGACTTTTGATAAGTCAAACTAGGAAGTCCATGAACAAGTTTCTTAGAGGAGATCTTGGCAATCTACTTCATATTAACATGGCCAAGCTTTTGATACCAAAGGTTTGCTTCATCTTGAATGGATATTAGACACTGAGAACTTTCTGGTTTTATATCCAGAAGATAAATATTCCCATGTCTTCGTCCAATGAAAGATTGAGAAAAATCTTTACTAGTTCCCGAACAAATTCCCTCTTGGAAATTGATTTTAAATCCAGTGTTGCACAGTTGACTAATGCTGAGTAGATTGTAATTCAAACCTTCCACCAAGGAAACATTATTGATTGTGAGACTTCCAATTTTTACAGTTCCACATCTAACAATTCTTCATTTACTGTTTCCATCAAAGGAAACTTTTCCAACATTTAATTCCACAAGTTTTATAAAACAACTTGAATCTCCTGTTATGTGTCTCAAACAGCCATTATCCAAATACCAATTGATCTTTTTCTTGATAGTGACCTGCAATTACAAAAAGAACTCAAGCTTTATTTGGTACCCAGATTTTCTTGGGTCTAGGAGAGTTTGTTTTAAATACAGTCTTTGTCCAATCCTTCTTAATAGGTCTCCAAATCTTAGGACATTCTTTCTCAAAATGTTCTGAACCGTTACACTTTGAGCATTTGAGAGCACTTTGGTTAACAGGTTTTATAAAAACTTTTTGAAAATAATTTCTGTAAAATGTTTTTGTAGGTCTTTGTTTGTTTCTTTCATTTACTTTTGGGAAATCAATTAAAGGAACAGTTTATGGTGTCATACTCAGACCAGATTTATTAAAATAAGGTCTTTATACTGAAAGAATTTTTTCCAACTCCTCAGATCCTATTGAAAACCTTTTTGTAATGTTTTAAATGTCCTCTTTCAAAAAAAGTATTTTCCTTCGAAAGAGAATCTATACTTTCTTTCAAATTTACAAAACTTTTATCTAGATTTTCAAACTTTTCTTTCCAAAAAGTTTCATGTTGCTTAAGTTTAAAATTCTCCATCTTCAGCTCAGAAATCCTTTTAAGAGAGGTTTTGAGACTAAGACAAAGTTCATCTATGTACTTCGAGACTTTAACAGGAATTTTTAAGTTATTAACCTTGATTTTGTTGTCTGAATCTGTTTCAAAGTCTCGAGTCGATTATGAATTTGCCATTAGACATATATTGGCATATTTTTCATCACTTTCTTCACATTCTGTATTGCTCCATGTCTCTACTTTGAGAGCCTTTCTGTATTTCTCAGTTCTTCCCTTCTTTTTCTTCAACAAAGGACAGTTGGGTCGAATGTGCCTCTTTTTCTTGCATTCAAAGTAGATCACATCTTTGTTGACTTCATCATCCTCAGTTGATTTGTTATGAAACTTTTGAGTCCCTTGCTTCTTCCAATTGAATCTTCTTCCATTTCTATTCAACTTTCTGAATTTTCTTATCATGAGTGCTAGTTCTTCATCGTCCATATCATCTTCTGAATTTGTATTAGAATCATCGTTAGATTTTAGAGCAATTGACTTCTTACCTTTAGGATCTTCTTCCTCATTAATTTGCTCAACTTCATATGATTGAAGTGTGCCAACTAGTTCATCTACAGAAAGTGGCATGATCCTCTGGGTTTCTCTTATTGAAGTCTTCACGTGATTCCAAACTTTGGAGAGTCCACGCAGCAATTTATTAACCTTCATTGGTCCTGAGATTGGATGTCCCTAATATGCTAGACCGTTTACAATTTTTGTGAAACGGCTAAATATGTCGGTGATAGATTCTCTTGGCTTCATCTTGAAGGCTTCACACTGTCCGAGTAGAATATTAATTTTTGTTTTTTTAACTCGATCAGTTCCTTCATAAGTAATGTGCAACATATCCCAGACTTTTTTTTTACTATTTCACAAGATGAAATTCTGTTATACTCAGTAGGGGATAAAGCATAGTATAAAGAGTAGATGGCTTTAGTATCAAGAGCTTGTCTCTTGGTTATTTCTTCTTGTCACATTTCGCCAGCATCTGCAACTTATTTTCCTCTTTCTAAGATTGATGTAGCTTTGGGAATAATCCCTTTTTTCTACTATGTCCCATTCCAGGAGATCTTTCGATCTCAGGAATGCCTTCATCTTGTTTTTCTACACATTATATTCCTTCCCATCAAAGTAAGGAGGTTTGGTGTTTCTTTGGCATTCAACCAAACCTGGAGCCAAAATACTAGCCATAGATCTTTAACTCGGAAGTAAAAACACTTCAATAAAATGCGCACACGGGCTCTAATACCAATTGAAAGGGCTAGTAAGAACACCTAGAAGGGGGTGAATAGGTGTTAAAAGAAATTTTCGCAAGACTTAATGAATTTAAATTGATTTTAGAAGATAATAGACTGAAGATGTAATCAATTATAAGTAGATATATAAAGCTACGAATTAAAGTAAGGAGTTCAGGGAAAGGGAATAGAAACATAAAGTTTATAGTGGTTCGACTTAGATCAAGCCTACATCCACTCTCTCGCACCGACAGCCCACTGGCTGGATTTTACTATGAATCAAAAGAGATTTTACAGTCTCACGTCCTTGACTTCACAGTGTAGAAACTCTACTACATTCTTCCAAAGTCTCACAAGTATTTACTCTCTCTTTTGAGTACAAGTTAAGCTCGACAATTGAAAATAGCAAAGAACTGGGAAGCTTCAGACTTTGAAATTTTTCTTTCATGCACACACTTAGACAACTTGAGAGTCTTCATTATATACTCCTCCATGCCTTTACAACCGTTGGCACTTTCCAAAGGAGTTCTTCCAATTTACCCGTTGGATAGAATCAATCAAGGAGATCTCAAGTCATTTAAGGAATGTGATGATAGCCCATCAATCATGCTCGCCCATACAATTAGGATCTTGGTTTCCATAAGTAGAACCTTCCAAGTATATTTTGCCTTTCAAGAGATCTAATTATTCGAATTGATTCCAATAAGAATAATTGATCATAAAATGCTATATCCAGCCATAAGATCTTCCACAAACCATACGAACCAAATCCTTGAAGGTAAACCCGCATCTGGATAAGTCTTCACTCTTCGGTCTAGAACCTGTCAATGAGGTAAGACTTAGAGAATAAAGTCTGGCGGTCTTTTAGACTTTGGCAGTAGAGTCTGGAGTTCTTCAGACTATAACACTTAAGTCTGCAAGTCTTCAGACTAGACTTTTGGAAAGGTTTTGTCAGATTCAAAACAATAAGGAGTTTTCTCTAACAGCGGGAAATACTCAAGTATGTGAGCGATTGCAAACTTTGATTCTCTATGGACGTAGTGGATTATTTGCTGCTAGCTTTTCCTGTAGACGTAGGTACCGATACTCGGACCAAACCACGTAAATTTCTGATGTCCCTATTATTTCTTATTTATTTCTCTGGTAATTTCACATTGACGTAAATTGCAAGATCTTGTTATTTTCGCGTATTATATTTCAACAATTGATATCAGAGCTTGGGATCGGATTTCTTGATTGTGATTTGGAGATTTTGATTGTCTGATTATTATCTAAAAATTCTATTATTGCAATTATGTCTGAGAGGAAATCTGAAATTGAGAAGTTTAACGGGAGGAACAACTTTGGGTTATAGAGCATCAAGATGTGAGTGTTATTGACAACCCAAGGTTTGGCCAAGGCATTGGATGGTGAAGATAAGTTGTTGATTATAATGAAACCTCTGAGAAGGTAGAGCTAATGGAAAGAGCAAAGAGCACAATCATGTTGAACTTGTCGGATGAGGTTTTAATAGAAGTTTCCGATGAGAAAGATGCCGCGGCATTATGGGCAAAACTTCAGACACTCTATGTGAAGAAAGGTTTGAACAATAGCTTGTACATGTTGAAAATGATGTTCCAATTTAGATATATTGAAGGTACGTCTATCAGAACCCACCTAGATGAATTCAATAAACTCATGATGGATTTGAAGAACGTCAATAAGATACTTGATTATGAAGAACAAAGCATGATGTTGTTAGCTTCTTTACTAGAGTCATGGGAGTACTTTACTAATTCATTATTGTAGGGGCATACTACGATTACCTCAGAAGAGGTAAAGTCCGTCTTATTCTCTAAGAAGTGGCAAAGAAACTTGCGAGATGACAGTCTGATGCAAGGAATAGCGCAAGCATTAGCGATTCAAGGTAAAGAATAGCATCGAGGGCCTAATAGTAGTAGAGGTAAAAGTATATCGAAATCACGCCGTAGAAAGTCCAAGGGACGCGTGAAGTGCTTTGAGTGTCACGAAGAGAGGCACATCAGGAGAGATTGTCCAAAGCAAAGGAATAAAGATAATAGGCAAAATGCCACAAGCAGTGTGGTGAATGTTGCCAAGGGGAGCACTAGTGATGTAAAAGCTATTTTATCCGTGACTACTACTTCATCAGGGGACAAATGAGTGCTAAATTCGGAGTGTTCTTATCATATGACGCCTCATAAGAACTAGTTTACTACTTACCAGACTGCAAATGGTAGTAACATTCTTTTGGGGAATAATGTAGCCTGTAAGGCTGTGGGGATAGAGATAATTCGAATTTGAATGCACGATGGGGTGATATGCATGTTGACAGATATGAGGCATGTACCAGAGCTCAAGAAGAATCTTATTTCTCTAGGGACACTCGACGACGTCGGGTATAGGTACACCGCTGAAAGTGGAGTATTGAAGATCTCCCGATGTGCCATGATAGTGATGAAGGGGAAGAAAGTGAATACTCTCTATCATCTATTAGGAGAAACCGTGATCAGAATCGCTGCAGTTTCATTAGGTAAGTCAAACTCTAACTTAACTGAGTTATGGCATATGCATTTAGGGCACATAAGCGAGGCAGGTATGACAATACTGAGTGAAAATGGGTTGTTAAAGGGTCAGAAGATAGGGAAGCTAAACTTATGTGAGCACTGCATCTTTGGTAAACAGTGCTGAGTTAAGTTTACAACAGCTGTTCATTTGACCGAGCAACCAGTTTAATACATTCATTCAGACATCTAGGGCCCATCTTCAATTCCTTCTAAAGGAGGTGCCTGATATATGCTGACATTTATTGACGATTATTCGAGGAATGTATGGGTATACTTTCTAAAGCATAAATATGATGTGTTTAATCGGCTCAAGAAATTTAAGGCATTGATTGAGAAACAATCGAATAAACAAATCAAGTACTTAAGAACCGATAATAGCATGGAGTTCTATGGTAAAGATTTTACCAAGTTCTGCAAAAAAGAATGGATTATGAGACACCGCATAGTACTTGGGACACCACAGCAAAATGGCATAGCAGAACGGAAGAACAGAACTTTGCTTGAGCGAACTCAATGCATGCTTTCACATGCAAGACTTGGCAAGGAATTTTGGGCCGAAGCAGTAAACATAGCATGTTACTTGGTTAATCGATCTCCATCATCTGCTATCAAGTGGAAGACTCTTGAGGAAGTATGGTTAGAGAATCCTGTTGATTACTCTGGACTATGTATATTCGGATGTCCTACGTATACTCATGCAAATGATGGAAAGCTTGAGCCGAGGGTGAAGAAGTGCATATTTCTAAGTTATGCACATACGGTGAAAGGCTACCAGCTGTGGTGCACCGATCACAGATCACCCAGTTTTCTAATCAGTAGAGAAGTGATCTTGGACAAGACTACAATGCTTCAACAAATGAGTTTTGAGACACAACTAACAGAGAAAATAGATCATGATGTTATCAGTGAGGTGTAGCTTCAGGTGAAGACTCCGGAGACCTTAAAGGTAACAGAAGTTGAGACTGTAGATGAGGCCGCAGTTTCTAAAGTCGGTGATAGTGAACAATCAATAAAGCCACAATACACTATAGACGCAGATAGACAGAGAAGGGAAACTAAATCACCAATACGTTATGGTTATATAGATATTGCTTATGCATTGATTGTATGTGATGAGGTAGAGACAAATGAGCACTCGTCTCACTCTGAGACGATGGCTAATTTGCAGTCGTCACAATGGCTAGGAACTACGAGTGAATAGATAGAATCACCCCCATCAGAATCAAACATGAGAGCTAGTCAAAGTACCTAAGAGCCAAAAGATTGCTGGAAGTAAATGGGTCTTTAAACAGAAGGAAGGAATTCCTGGTGTCGAGACAATGAAATATAAGGCGAGACTTGTGACTTAAGGGTATACACAGCGTGAAAGCATTAACTACAATGAGGTGTTCTCTCTTGTGGTGAGACATACTTCTATTCGTATTTTACTTACCTTAGTTGCTTCGCAAGATCTCAAGTTAGAATAGCTAGATGTGAAAACTGCATTTCTTCACGGTGAGTTGAAAGAGCAAATTTTTAAGAGGCAGCCAGAGGGATTTGTTATTCTAGGTAAGGAAAATCATGTTTGCTTATTAAAGAGATCTTTGTATGAGTTGAAACAGTCTCTTGGGCAGTGGTATAAGCATTTTGATGATTTTATGACTAGTCAATACTATTTTAAAAGTCAGATGGATAGCTGTGTTTACTTTAGGAGATTGAAGGATGGTTCTTTGATTTATCTACTCTTATATGTTGATGATATGCTAATAGCAGCTACGAATATGTCCGATATTGATGTGCTGAAGAGGCGATTAAACGCTAAATTTGAGATGAAAAATTTAGGTGTTTCTAAGAAAATATTGGGTGTGAAGATTTTGCATGATAGGGTTGTAAGAGTTTTACATCTATCTCAAAAGAAATATATTGAGAAGATTGTGGCACGTTTTAATATACAGTCAGCGAAATTTGAAAGTACACCTTTAGCAAAGCACTTTAAATTTTCAGATAAATTATTACTGCAGACCAGAAGAAGAATGAGCATATGTCTCGTGTTCCTTATTCTAGTGACATGGGTAGTATTATGTATGATATGGTATGCATTAGGCCTGATATTTCACAAGCTGTGAGCGTGATTAGTCGCTATATGAAGTGCCTGATAAAGCTCATTGGGAAGCTGTACAGTGGATCCTCAGATATTTGAAGGGAACAACAGACGTGGGTATAGTATACCAGAGGGACAGTAATGGCAGTAAGACCACTAGTTTTGTGGATTCAGATCATGCCAGTAACTTGAATGATTACAGATCTTTAGCAAGGTACGTGTTTATGCTAGCAGATGGTGTAGTTAGTTGGAAAGCGTCCTTACAGGATCACGTTGCCTTGTCTTCGACTAAGGCAGAGTACATGGCACTAACCTTTGTAACGAAGGAGGCAATATGGTTATTAAATTTACTCTCAGACTTTGGGTTAGAACAGAAAAGTGTGGATATACATTGTGATAACTAAGGTATGATATATTTTGTGTTTAATCCAGTTTATCTTGAGCGAACGAATCATATCAACATCAAATACCACTTCATCCGAGATGTCTTAACTAAGGATAATGTTATTATCAAAAAGATTGTTATAGTAGATAACTCAGCAAACATGATGACTAGATATGTTCCTTTGGCAAAGCTCAAGCTTTGCTTGAGCTCTATTGGCATTTGTGAAGAGTGAGCGTCTGTCGGGGCATTGGAAAAATAGCATGGATGATGAGCACTATAATTCAACTTCAAACGTTGAGCCAAGGTGGAGAATTATTAAATTAATATCTCAAGTTTGAATTCGAATAATTATTTGTTAAATCGAATTTGTTGAGGAAGATTTTCTCAAGCGGATTACAAATTGGATGAAGAAGTTTTTCTTCTTATTGGACTTTGTTTTGGATGTTCAAAAGAAAGCAAAGAAAAAAAGGGGTGACCTATTACTACAAGACAAAAAACGACTCACATATTTATTATTATTATTATTATTATTATTATTATTATTATATATTTGTCTTTTAAGGGTTTCTTCACCTTACCTGCAGCGTCCGAATCCCCTTTGAAGAAAGCAACAGATGGTGGGGCCTAGAGTGAAAGTTGTTGACTCTGGGCACACATATAAAAACAGAATACTTGTTCTTTCTTTTGTGTGGAGCCGCGAAAACCTAAAGAGCACCGCATGACGAAGAAAAAAAGGCAAAAGCCATGACTCCAGGAGAAGAGTCATGTCGCACGAAGCCTTGAACAAAAATGCGAATTCGTACGAACGTGGACCAAAGACAGACGAACGCTAGAGTTCTTGATTTTTGCGTACGTAGATTGAACGCACGGTGATTTTGTGCCATGAGTTTACGTCCAAATGAGTTATTTATTTATAAATACTTTGGATTTAAGTTTAAATCTAGGTGCAGGAAATACTCGAGCGTGTAAACGATTGTAAACTTTGATTCTCCGATTATAGTAGATTATTAATTGCTGGCTCTTCCCGTGGACGTGAGTACTGATACTCGAACCGAACCACGTAACTTTCTGGTAACTTCGCTTTGACGTAAATTGCAAGATCCTGTTGTTTTCGCGTATTATATTTCAACAACTACTACTCTTGTAGCCGTGCCCATAGCCTCCAAATGACTGTTGGCGAATTCCAAACAATCTCTGCAACATTGCCACTTTTCTACCGTTTTGCTCTTGAGTTTTTTTCGTCAAGGTGTGTTTTGATTGGTGTTGAGTTGTTTATGATAATGTGATAATTTGATCACAAAGTTGTGGACGTTTTGGTGAGATTCGTGTATGTTTGTGTTGTTTTTTTGTCATTATGGTTCTCGAATACTTGACTAGGTTTTAGGTAGTGAACTAGACACTCATAGTAGACTACCAGTAAGTCTGAAAAGCAAAAGTTTCTTTGAATCTCACCCTCTAGTGCTCTCAATGGTGTCGCGGTAGCTTGTTGTGTTTTATTCTTGGTTTGGGGATATATCTACTGATCTGACAAACTCTCCATCTATTGTTTCGAGGGTGATTCCTCCTATTGTTACTCCTAATTCAAGATCTTTTGGTACCTATCATAGTGGTACTCATCGTATGATAAGCTTATACACTACCATGGTCAAGTTGAATGGTACCAATTATTCTACTTGGTCAATGGCTCTTTCTACTTTTATTTATGCTAATCGTCAGTCTAAATGGCTTGAAGACGAACCACTTGCAAATCTAACTAATCTAGAAGAATGGAAGGTCATTGATTTTGCATTGCACACTCTTTTATGGGGAAGTATGGCTGAATCTGTCTCCCATCTTTTCCATGGATTGTGCGATAGCTTGTGAGGTGTCGACTAAATATGCTTTATTCTATTTCGAACATAATAATATGAGTTGAGTCTGCAATATGTGGGAGGCTTTATTTGAAGCTAAAATTGGTGATGTTGGGTTAGCGGAGTATTGTGCTCGTCTTTCATCTTTGTATTAGCATCTCAAATCCAATTTTCCACCGGCTACCACAGTTACTCAAATGTAGCAACGAGAAGTAGACATGGTGGTAGTCCTCTTCCTCCCAGGTCTTGGTCTAGATTACAGTGCTCTTTGATATCAAATTGCTTTACTTAGCTCTTTACCTTCCATAGAAGAAGTGTACTCTTGGGCTGCTCATTATACTCCTAGTCCCCAACCTTCGGCCATATTAGACAAGAGTGCTATGGTGGCTTGTGGTGGTCAAGAGCTCATGTTCTTAGCCATGGTGTTCAAGAAAGGGCACTATGGTGGCTTGCGGTGGTCAAGGAACTTGTGGTCATGGTAGTAGTCGTGGAAATTAGACTTTAAAAGTTATAACCGCGGTTGTGATCGTAGTGTTCAAGGTCGAGGTGCCCCTCATGGTGGTGGTGATACTGGTTCTGGAGGAGTTCGTGGGGGTCGCTTTTGTATTCATTGCTAGCTTACTGACATATTGTTGATTATTGCTATGACATCCATCCTGAGCGGTAGGGTCTACATGCTATGTTGATACTGAGCTTTGGTCTCCTTCATCTGGACCTCCTTCTAAATAGAGTATGGCGAATTTAACTCATGCAGTTTGAATTGATTAAGGCATGACAGCTTGGTGTTCCTTCAGGTCCTGTTTTTACTCTAGCACAGCACAGTGATCCCACCTATCTATTGTCCACTAAAGCTACTCCTCGTGCTTGGGTTATTGATTTGGGTGTCACTCATCATATGACTGGTAATTCATATCTTCTTACCTCCACCTGGTCCATTCCATCCACTTCAGTCACCTTGGTAGATGGTTCTCAATCCAAGTGTGTCATTGAATTCCTCCATGTCCTTACCTTTTGTTTACTATATTCCATGCTTCCCTCATAATCTATTATCTGCCGGTTCTATTACGCATGACCTCGGCAATGATATTATATTTTCTTCCGCTTTGTGTGTTTTTCAAGATGGGAAGACTGGACTCCAAATAGGTGGTGGGCGTGAGGCCAGTGGATTGTACCTTCTGAACCCTGAGATTATTGTTGCTGCCACTACTATTCATAAGAAGGTTATGGATGACTCTTATCGATTACTTTATGTCTAGTTCTGGTCTTAAGTTTGATTATGAAACATGTTAGTTGGATAAGCACCATCATGTGTCTTTTCCCCATCATATTTTGAGTCATGTGTCCTGACCATTTGAGTTAGTCCACTCCGATATTTGGGGTCCTAGTCAAGAGTCTTCATTTGGTTTCCTCTATTTTGTCACTTTTATTGACGATTGTAGTCGTACAACCTAGTTATATTTTATAAAAGATCATATTAAAACATTTCATTCTTTCTGGCATTTTTATAATGATGTCCGTACTCAATATGGCTATTATGTTAAGTACTCACATATAAACAATGCTCGTGAATATTTTTCTTCTTCTTCTTTTTGTTTCATTTCTTGAGTCTAATGGTCTTTTACATCAGAATTCTTGTGCTCACACTCCAAAATGAAATGGGGTTACTAAACGAAATGGGGTTACTAAGGGTGTGTTTGTTTATTTATGTTTCTGTTCCCCGGAGCACAAATTTTTGTTCTTTTGTTCCGGGGAAAAAAAAAAACAGAAACGCATTTGTTTACACTTTTGTTCTTAGGAACAAAAAAATAGATTTTTTGTTCCCGGGAACAGATTTGGAATAGAAACAAGAAGTAGAAAAAACTTGTTTCTTGTTCCGGAACACTTCCGAAAAACACTTTTTTTTTCTGGGATAAGTGCACCGGGAGTCCTAAAACTTGTCACGAAAATGCATTTCAGTCCTAAAACTTGCAAAAAGTGCAAATAAGTCCTAAAACTTGTCAAAATGTTTCATTTGAGTCCTAAAATCGATGCCGTTAGCCTTTTCTGTTAAAAATGCTAACGTGGCATTTAAAATTAATTTTTATTTTCCCGTGGCTTTTTTTAATGATTTATTATTATTATTTTTAAAAAAATAGATTTAAAAACTAAAAAAATAGATTTATTGATTTTATCTTATTTTCACAAAAAAAAAAAAAAAAGAAAATTTATTTAAAAAATAAAATAGTTGAAAAAAATAAAAATAAAAAAGGCAACATTGCCGGAGGGGCCGGCAATCGTCCGCCGAAGGGCCAACGACCGTCGTCGCCCTAGGTGCGGGTGGCCGGCTCTCACCCGGCCAAGGCGAGGCCTCGCCGCCCTAGGCGAGGCGGCGACCCTCACCAAGCTCGGCGAGGGTGCCCCGGTTTGGGCACACCGGCCCTCATAGGGCCCGGTGGCCGTCGCCCGGCTTTGGGCGAGGCGTCGCCGGCCCTCACAAGGGGCCGGTGCCAATCGCTTGGCCTGGGCGACGCCTCGTCGGCCCTCGCTCGGTGTCGGCGAGGCTTGCCGGATCCGGGCGAGCCTCACCGGCCTCGAGCGAGGGCGGCGATAGTCGCTCGACACAGGCGAGGCGTCGCCGGCCCTCACGGGGGCGGCGGCCGTCGCTCGGCGTGGGCGACACCTCGTCGACCCTCGCTCGGGCCGACGACGGGCACCCCCGCCCGAGCTTGGCGAGGGTCGCCAACCTCGCTTGGGGCCGGCGAGGCCTTGCCTGGCTGGCGAGAGTCGGCCACCCGCACCCGGGCCGGCGGCCGTCGCCGGCCCCTCCTCCGGCGAGGCTGCCGTTTTTTTCTTTTTTTTGAACTATTTTATTTTTAAATAAATTTTCTTTTTTCTTTTTTTGTTGAAAATAAGATAAAATCAATAAATCTAATTTTTTTAGTTTTTAAATCTATTTTTTTAAAATAATAATAATAATAAATCATTAAAAAAGCCACGCGGAAAATAGAAAATAATTGTAAATGCCACGACAGCATTTTTAACAGAAAAATGCTAACGGCGTCGATTTTAGGACTCAAATGAAACATTTTGACAAGTTTTAGGACTTATTTGCACTTTTTGCAAGTTTTAGGACTGAAATGCATTTTCGTGACAAGTTTTAGGACTCTGGTGCACTTATCCATTTTTTTCTTCTCATTTTTCTTCTTCTTTTTCTCTTTCTTTTCTTCTTCTTTTCTTCTTCTTCTTCTTCTTCTTCTTCCTTTTGCCGGTCATGGCCTTAGCCATGGCCGGCACCGACGACCTCAACGGAGCGTCGGCCCCCGGAGAGGCCGAGCCTCACCGTGGCCGCACGAGGCTCGGCCTCACTGGGCTAGGCGAGGCCAACCTCGCCCAAATTGGCGAGGCGACCTTGCCCGCCACCGGCGAGGCTCGCCTCGTCGGGCCACCTCTAGGATGGCGTTGCCTAGCGGTGGCCCAACGAGGCCGAGGCTCGCTGGTGGCTAGGCGAGGTTAGCCTCGCTAAATCTCGACGAGGTCGACCTCGCCTAACCCAGGTGAGGCCGAGCCTCACCGTGGCCTCCTAGGCTGGCGCGGGGTTGGGCCACTCCGGACCGGGTGAGGCCAACCTCGCGCCGCCTAGGCGAGGCCGAGCCTCGCCGGTGGCTTGGCGAGGCTCGCCTAGCCAACGGCAATCTCGTCGAGCCTCACCTTAGCCTGGTGAGGCTCCGGTGAGTTCACCGGACGTCGCCCGGTTGGTCGCCAGCCACGACAATGGCCGACGACCGGCCAAAGAGAAAAAAAAAAAAAAAAAAAGGAAAAAGAAAAATAAAAAAATGAAATTATAATAAAAATATTAAAAAATTAAAAGAAACGAAAAATTATACAAGTTTACCAAACGTGTTTCTATTCCTAGAGTAGAAACTTTTTACAATTACCAAACGCGTTCTTAAACTCAAAAATTGTTCCCTGGAACAGAAACAAAATAAATTATTTCTATTTAAAAATTGTTCCTTGGAACAAAAATGTTACCAAACGCACCCTAAGTCAGTCTACAGTCATGCTCTTCTTAAAATATGTCATCTTATTAATCTTCTTCCGTCCTTCGTGTTAAAGGGAGTTGTCCCTTATGCTCTTCTTCATCTCGATTGTACATTCATCCTCGTTTTTTTTGGGTGTGCCTATTTTGTCATCTTTGTCTCTTAGGTTGGACAAATTATCATCTTGTGCCAAAAAAAAATGTGTGTATTCGTCAATTACTCTAGTACTCAAAAGGGCTTTGTCTATTATTGTCCTACTTATGGTCGGGAGTATATTTCTGCTAGTGTGACTTTCTTTGAAGATCAAGCATATTTTGGCAATGTTTTTCCTCAGGCACCATCAACGATGGATCTTTTGTCACCTTCCGCACCTTATCAATCAGTGCCCCTGCCTCCAACTATATCTCCTATTGTCTCTCAACCGAAGCAACTACCTGATCCTTCTACTAATGCTCCGCCGAATCCAAAATCACCTGCATCGACTCCTCTTCAAGTTTATACATGTGATCATTGCCCTATTTGGGGTCATGCCTCTCCACTAGCGAACATCCCACTATCACCTCTGGCTTCTAATCCTCTTCCACCAACTCGTGTAAATTTTCTATTACTCACCATACTCAATTTTGGTATCCTCTTTTTCATGTTGTGTTGTAACACAACTTAACCCCCTAGATGTCTACCTTTGTGCCATCCCTATCTGTGTCTATGCCCAGTATTGTGCAAGAGGCTTTGGCTCACCTAGGTTGGGCCCTTGCTATGGAGTAGGAGATGGATAAATTACATCATGGGAGTTGGCCCCTTTGCCACTTGATAGACAATTGGTGGGTTGTCGCTGGATCTTTGTCGTCAAACACCGTCCTAATGATTCAGCTTAACACTTAAAGGTACATCTTATTACGAAGGGCTATACTCAGAGTAGTGGTATTAACTATGACGAGAATTTTTCTCCAGTGACCAAAATTCCTTCTGTCCATGTCATTATTTCTTTGGCTCCCAATTTCAGTGGACTCTTCATCAACTTTGTGTCAAAAATGTGTTCCTTCATGGTGATCTTTACAAAGAAGTTTATATAAAGCAACCACCCGAATTTGTTGCTCAAAGGAAGGTGTGCCAATTGCATAAAGCCTTTTATGGACTTAAGCAATCCCCTCATGCTTAAATTGGCCACTTTAGTGATGCAGTTATTACTTTTGGCATGCATCGGTGTAGTGTGGATCACCATTTGTTTAGTATGTCCTCTTCAAAGGGGTTTGTTATTCTTGTTGTCTATGTTGATGATATTATTGTTACTAGAAGTGACGTTGAAGATATATAGCAGCTCAAGCAATTTCTATAAAAGGAGTTTAACACTATAGACCTAGGTCATCTTCGATATTTTCTTGGCATAGAGGTTGCCTATGCCAATGGCGCTCTCTCTTAGTGAAAGTGTACCCTTGACATTCTTAAGGAGGTGGGCTTGCATGACACTAGGCCTAGTGACACACTTATGGACCCTAGAGTTAGGCTTGATAACATAGAGAGCTTCTTCATGATCCAAAGAAGTATCACCGGTTAGTAAGCAAGTTAAATTATCTCACTATTACTCATCTGGTTATTTCCTTCGCCATTAGTGTGGGGAGTCAATTTATGAGCTCTCCCTACACTACTCACTAGCAAGCCATCTGATAGACTATTCACTATCTGACAGGAGCTCTAGGTCAAGGGCTTGTGTTCCATAATCGGGGGTCATTTCCACATGGTTATTCTAACCTCAAGTCTTTGAAGGTGACAGGATAATCCGGTGTAGATTGGATTGGATGCCCTATAGATCGCCAATCTACTTCAAAATATTGTGTCTTCCTTGGTGGTAATATTGCTTCATAAAAATGTAAGAAACGACATGTTATTTCTAGATCTAGTGTAGAGGCCAAGTATCGTGCTATGGATAATGTTACAAGTGAACTTCAATGGGCTCATTTGTTGTTGGCTGGGATTGGACTATCATGCGTGCGTGGGCGAGTGGTTTTGGGATGTAGGGATTTTTGTGGTTAAGTGTATGGGGATGGTTGTCAAAGGACAAAAATAGGAAAATTATAGGATAGAATACGATTGACACCAAGGTCTAAAGGACATGCCACCAACCAAAGCTTATAGGAAGAAGATCGGGATGAACGAAATTTACCACCAAAGCTTAAAGGATAAGCCACCCAACAAGGCTAAAGGATTTCAGAATAGGAGAAGCTTACCACCAAGGTCTATGTTATGGAAATCCCTTATGATGTTTTGAAGATGACAAAATAAATCAAAGGCTACTAACGTGTTTAATTGTTGAGTAAAGGACTATGCAAAGGATAGAACATGTAAATGATATTATCAAAGTCTGTACTTGGAAGAACCAAAAGATAGACTCTATGCTGGACCTAAACTTATTCAGATGTACGTCCAGATTGTAAAATCTATTGCACTCAGACTCAGATTGTAAAGTCTATTGCTCTCAAACTTTACATCTAGAACGAGACAGAACATAACACAAGCCCCAAACATATAACGGCTAGTGATCTGGTTTGGATTCTATATCAAAATTGATTTGATTGACAATTAGATCTTGAAGACAAGAAATTTCTATACGAAGAAGCTCTACTTATGGAAACCAAGATTCTGTTTGTATGGGCGATCAGAATCAATTTGGGATTCTACTTCTATCACTCAACGGCTACCAAATCTTCTAGATACAAATCTGTCCAATTGGTAGATTGGAAGACGATCCTCGAGATACTGTCCAATGGCTAGTTTGGAAGTTGAGGAGTATTTAAGGAGATCAAGGACCGATGAGCAAGTAAGAGACGGAGCGTAGAATTTATAATTCCAAAGTCTGAGCGAACTTCGATCATATACTTGTCTTTGGTGAGCTTAAACGTTTGTGATCATAAGAGAAATACCAAAAGAGTGACTTAGTGAGATAGTGTGATCTACTACTAAGTGTTTGCATTCAAAGTTGTAATCTCTTATTGATTGCATAGTGAAATCCAGCGAGAAGGCTGTTAGCGTGGGAGAGTGGACGTAGACTTGATCTAAGCCGAACTACTATAAACCTTGTGTTCTTATTCTCTTCCTAAACTCCTTTATTTTGTTCGTAGTTCTATTTAACTGTTAAAATCTGAACTCGCTCAAAGTCTGTTGTTCTTTAGACTCAGTTTCAAAAGTCTATTGTTATTCAGACTCAAGTTAAAAGTAAAGGTTTTCACTACATTTTGCAGAATTTTTTTTTACACCTATTCACCCCCTCTAGGTGTTCATACTAGTACTTTCAATCTAAAGGTAAATCACCAACCAAGGATAAAGCGCTTTTTGTCTCACCATCGAGGAATAATCCACTCTTTAAGGATAAAGAGACCGAAAATGGAGCTATCCACTCTCCAAAGATATTCACTCATGCAAAGGAAATCTCAAGTATTTTCATTCATCAAATCTAGTCTCCTTCACAATTGAGAGGCTTTGTGACATCCTGAAAATTTGACCCTGTTTCAATAATATGAAATGGGCTTTTTGTCAACGCGCCTATGGTCATTTTTCTCTGAGCTGATCACTCACGAATTAACTGACCTATCAGGTGAAGCTGTTAAGGGATACAAGCGCGACAGACTTGAGAACTTGATCAGAAATCAACTGCTCGACCATGATAATTGGCAAAGGTCAATACAGCACCGTTATAATTGATTAGTAATCGGATATAGGTCGATTCGACAGAAATGTGCAATTGAATGGTGGGTAATTCCACCTGATCGCAAAATTCACATCGATTCACGTCGAACGGCATTTAACCCAATTTTCTATCGATTATGTACTCGGTACCCGTAATTGAAACCTCGAGATTTTTACGACAACTGAGAGTCGCCAACGAGTCGAAGATGCACAAACGTGGATAAAAAATTATTGACTATGGGTCAAACGTGATAAATCCCTAAAAGCTACCTGGTATGTTAGGTCACGCTAAAATCGCGTCCAGTCGATTTTAACCACAAAATTGACTTCGATTTTGGGAATCGAACCTTCGAGCGTGTCACGATTTATTATTAGGACCTTGTCTCATCTTTTGAGAAATTTCCGTCGAGCCGGGGATTTTTTGCGGAAAATCAAATTCGGCAAATTCAAATGGAAGAAATTCGGATGGGTTGAATTAAGGGATTTTTGGGCCATCAATTTGATTTAATTTGTGGAGAATTAAAGGGAAATTCGTATGGCAGCTTCAAAGGGATAAATTGACCACCAAAATGACTTGAATTAGTGTGGAATTGAAAGAAAAGAGATGGAAATTCGTAGGGCTACTGAAGAGGACTTATTTGGCCTTCAAATTGGCTTTGTTTATGAATGAATTAAGGGAAAAATTGCCATTGGATGGTGCCATGACTTGGAGGGCTGAAGACTTTTGTGCTTTGACACTCAAGTAGCTAGATATTTGCCTTGCTCCCTCATTGGTTGCTGTGTGGACTTCCTTAGCCCCTTGTCCCCCTCTTCTTCTTCTTCTTCTTCTTCTTCTTCTTCTTCTTCTTCTTCTTCTTCCCTAACCCCCTCATGCGACAGCCCCCTGCAGACCAGCCCATGCTTTCTTCTTCACTTCATCTTCTTCCTTGCTACTGCCGCCTCATCCATAACGTTAGCCACAGCTAGCCGAGCCACCGTCCCACAGCCCGTTTGACCGCCCAGTTCCCCGCAACCAGCGTCATCGGTCCAACCACCTCACTCCGCCCCCGAGCCGCCAACTCGTGACCGTCCCAGCTCTAATTACGGCCCCCAACCCGTCCTAAGCTACCGTCCACTATAGCCGCCGCTCGCCTGCCCTGCTCAGCCCAGCCACAGCCCCGACACCGCCTATCCACCCCACCAAGCCAAGCCGACCAGCCTCTCCTTAGCAGAACCAAAACCGAAGCTAGCAACAAGCAATGAGCTTGCAAGGCTATTTTTAGCCTCTTCTGGCCCTCCATTAGAGACGTCGTAGGCCCGGGATCTCACCGCCATCGCCATGGACCCGTCGCCTCGCTAATCCGGTGAGTTAACGCCCTAATCTTGGATTAAGAAGTTAATTGCACTTAGTTGGATTAGTTTAGACTTAATTAAGGATTAGGGGATTAATTAGTTTTAATTAGGATTAGTGTAATTTAGTTAGTATAACTAGTTAGTTGGTTAGTTAGTTAGATGAACTAGGTGGTTAGATTAGTTTAGTTAGGGGTTAGTTTAGTTAGGATTAACTACCCTAGGTTAGTTTACTTGACAAGGGTTAGTTAGTTAACCATGGTTAGTTAACCGTGGTTAGTTTATTTAAATAATTTATTTTTTCGAGAATTTATTTAATTCATTATAATTAGCGTAAATTGTGCCGGAATAGCCAGTTATCATAATTTTGCGCTGATCAACATGGATGCGTTAATATTTGTTGTGCTCAGGAAATCAAATGTGTTGTGAATAGGTAAAGGACTAAGTGTTACACGACAACGAAACTTCGTGTGAGTTACCTCTAGAGTCTTGTAGTCAAGGGCTAAGTGCTACATGGCGACTTGAGTCACATGGGAGCCACTTCTAGCGCCTTACACTACTGACATGCATAGTAAATGATTAAGTGCTACACGATAACGTAATTTCGTGGGAGCCACCTCTAGGGCCTTGTACTATTGCTATATGTGGTCAAGGGTTAAGTACTACACGATAACGTAATTTCGATATGAGATATCTACGCCTTATTATGGGGAAAAATTGTGTGACACAGAATGGGACGTGTCATAACGATTTTACCTTATAATTGGGACCCCTGTGATTGTTTGAAAGATGAATTGATGCGTACCAATTATGAAATATGTTTGCTGCATGCATATGTATATATGGCGTACTAATGTGCAGGGAGGTGCTGAGGTGAGATAAGTTTGTGTGTGACACCTGTTTAGGCTGCCTCTGAGTGAATTCTTATCCTAATCGGGGTTTAAGGTGTAGACTCGCTGAAATTTTATCTTTGGTCGTGGTTTAAAATTTTCAAGGTCGTAGCGTGGAGATTTGCAGAGTGCAAATTTGGTGGGCGCGAGATGCGACACCTTTTAGCGAACCCTTTTGATAGTGCAGTTAGGTTGCCTAGGGGTTTCTTTTGAGACTGACTTATGTTTATAAACCCATAGGTTTAACATGGTATGTTTGTAAAGTATGGATTGTGAAAAAGGCGTTGGTATGTTTGACTATCCCTGTGTTGATTGTTGTCTGGGGTTTGTTCAATTCGCTTCCGCATGTGCATAAAATGAATGGGTCGGCGACACGTCCTAGGAATGTGGCAATTTAATCGACCGCCGAGGGATGTGCGCGCGCTCGAGGTTCCAGGCGTGACAGGCTTCCTCTTTTTATGGGAGCACTACGACTTAGGAAATAGAAAAGTAATAAATAGGCATGGAAACTAGTCTAACATTAAAGACCTAAAAACTCATAAGTTTGACTCTTGAAATTTACCTAACAATAAAGACCCCTAGGAAAATGGAGATACTTGGGAACTTGCATTCTTGATTCTTCAGCCTTGCAAAAATTTTGCCTCCTTCAGAACCCTCAAACACGTTATGATAAACCCTTGACACATAACTTGGGTACAAAAGGCTAGACACCAAAAAACAATAGTTTCCATTTAGAGTATCGAGAGACGCAAAGGACATCGGACTCACTGGACATTTGAAGCTTGCTTTGGTTCAATGTCCTCAAGCCTAAGCCTAAGGATAACAGCTCTCTTGCGGGCTTCTAATCCCTCGACTCCGGCCATAACAGCCATATATGGGCCTAGGTTTTTCAACCCTTCCTCTGTCAGAGAATGAACTATCATGAACTTCGAAAAGGAGTCAAGAGACACTCCGCCATACATTCGTGCATACCCATAAGTCGAAAGGACATGATTTGTCCCGCTGGGATAGTCTCCAACACTCTCTGGCGTCCACTGGCCTAAACTTACAATGCCTGCATGATAAAGGAAAGATAAACATTTAATACTTTCCTTCTTTCTTCTTTATGCCTTAGAATAGAACCGCTTATCACGAAAGAGTATGCTGGCAGTGAAATATGATGCTATTTATTTAGCACACTCATGCACACTCATTCTCAACCACAAATATCCTCTATCCGTAGCGCTAGCACAAGAGAGGAATGAAGATTTGATCCCCTGACCCCCCTTTCCAAATACCTGAACAATTCTTCAGGATCTGATTATAAGCAGTAAAGGTGGGATGCCCAGTTAGTGAGCAAATGCAAGACAAAAATAAAGAACAACTTTCTCCATAAAAGAAATAATTAAATCCTTAAAATTTCTCAGCAGTCACGGCACTATATGCTTCATAGATTTTCTTTTCTAGCCAAAGCTGCGTACTGAAGTTATCAAGCCCCATCAGTAAAAGTTTTGTAGACATTTGTCATGATAGTATGCATGGAAATATGTTCGTGAAGTTATATAGGAATTCTTGAACCCAATAGTAACGAATAGCAAGTTCTTCATTACCCAATAAAGAATAACCACTTGGATAATGAAACAAGTTATATTCATAAATAAGCACAAGCTTGTTATAACTCATAAAACAACAATCAAAACAGAAAACATCTCTGTTGTTCGAGGGAGAGAAAGGATGAAAAACAGAGCATAGAACTTCATATGTCTTGTTCAAAAGAAAAACTATCGAGTACCACAACTAAATACAAAGCAGAAACTGCTCACATACGTGCAACACATAGCTACACACAAACGTGCTATTTAACTTCCTAGAAAATAGCAAAAACACTAACTGCATAACTAAATGAACTTGACTATAAAATAAAAACAGAGGAAACACGACCGAGCATCAGCAGCACTAAGACAATTCCAACAAACTCTTCCTTGGATCAGTTGCTGTTGCAAACTCTTATTTTCTCTCTTAACATTTCAAATCTTCCAACCTGAAGTGGCTTTGTGAACATGTCTGCAAGCTGATATTCAGATCTGCAATAGACCAACTTAACTTCACCACTTTGTTACACCTCACGCAAAAAGAAAAATTTGACTTTGAAATGCTTGGTTTTGCCATGGAAAACTGGATTCTGTGATATTGCTAGAGTAGACTGATTGTCCACATTGACTTCGATACAATCACTTGAATTCAATCACAAATCCTCCATTATCTTCTTCAGCCACAAAGCTTGATTTGCAGCTGCAGCAGCTGCTATAAACTCAGCCTCTGCAGTAGACAAAGCTACAATCTCTTGCTTTTTAGAACACCAGGAGAAACAAGCAGAACCAAGACTGAAACAATATCCAAACATACTCTTCATGTCATCTACTGAACCAGCCCAGTCACTATTAGAAAATCCTTGCAAATTAAACTTCTGACCTTTCTTAAACTTCACACCAAAGAACAATGTTCCTTTGAGATATCTTAAGACCCTTTTTGCTACAACCAAATGTAACTGACTAGGATTACTCATAAACCTGGATAAAACACTCATAGCAAATAGAATATCTGGTTTGGTTGCTATAAGATACATGAGACACCCAATCAGACTTCTATACATAGAAGCATCTACTGCATCTGTTCCATTATTCTTCTGCAACTTCTCTTTAGCAGCCATAGGAGTGCTTACACTTCGACAATCTTCCATCTGAAACTTCTTTAGAATTTCTTTCATGTATTTTTTCTGATAGATGAAAATCTCATATGAAGCTTGTTTGACTTCCAGACCCAAAAAATAAGCCATCTTTCCCAAGTCTGACATCTCAAAACCTGCAAATAGATCTTACTTCACCTTCTCTATCAATTCCATATCATTCCCTGTCACTAATAGATCATCTACATAAAGTGACAGAATTACAACACTATGATTCACCTTCTTGACATAAAGAGTGAACTCACTTAAGCGTTTTACAAAGCCAAAATCCTGCAAGTATCGATCTATCTTCCCATACCAAGCTCTTGGAGCCTGCTTCAGTCCATATAGAGCTTTCCTCAACCTGTATACACTCTCTTCTTGCCCTTTGATACTGAAGCCTTTAGGTTGTTCAACAAAAATCTCCTCCTCAAGCTCTCCATTCAGGAATGCAGACTTGACATCTAACTGAAATATAGGCCACCCCTTCTCTGCTGCAATAGCTAACAGTAGCCTTATTGTATCAAGTCGTGCAACAAGAGCAAATGTTTCAGAATAGTCTACTCCCCATATTTGTGCATAGCCTTTCACAACCAATCAAGCTTTGTGTTTATTGACAGAACCATCAGGATTAAGTTTTGTTCTAAACACCCACTTAATCCCAATCACATTCTTATTAGATGGTCTGTCAACAAGCTCCCATGTGTGGTTTTTCTGGATCATTGCAATCTCCTCCTGCATTGCTGCAATCCACCTCTGATCCTTCTTAGCTTCCACAAAGTTAGATGGTTCGAGCACTGTCACATTGCTTCTTTCATAGATTTCAGCAAGTGACCTTGTGCCTCTCACTGGTAAATCATCCATATTGTCTTCCAATTTATCTATAACTTCATCAACCTCTACATCTGTTGCAGGTTGTTTTTCGAACTGCTGCTGTTCTGCACTCTTTCCTTCCATCCAATTCCACTCATCTTCCTCTAGAAAAATAACATCTCTGCTCACAGTCACTTTCCTTGTCATGGGATGGAAAATCCTATAAGCTTTTGATTGAAGACTATACCCAATAAAGATTCCAAGCTCTGCTTTCTTATCCAGTTTGTTCCTCTTGACTTCAGGAACATGAGTGTAACACAAACACCCAAAAACCTTCAAATTCTTCACAAAAGGTCTAACACCATGCCAGACTTCAAAAGGTGTTGACTTCTCTAAGGCCTTTGTGGGCAATCTATTCAATAGAAACACTGCAGTATTAGCTACCTCAGCCTAGAACTTCTTAGGTAACTTCTTCTCATGCATCATACATCTAGCCATCTCCATAATGCTTCTATTTTTCCTCTCACTGACCCCATTCTGTTGAGGTGAATAGGGAGCAGTGAACTGCTGCACAATTCCTGCTTGCTCCCAATTCAACTTAAACTTGTGAGCAAGATACTCGAAACCATTATCGAGACGAGCATTTTAATTTTCTCCCCACTCTAATTCTCAACTAAGGCTTTAAACTTCACAAACACATCAGCAACTTCAGACTTGGCTCGCAGAAAATAAATCCAACTCATCCTAGTCATATCATCAATGAAGGTAATGAAATACTTGCTACCATTGAGAGAAGACTCAAACATAGGTCCATATAGATCTGTGTGGACTAATTGCAGCTTTTCACATGCTCTCCAACCTCCTCCTTTGAAAGGAAATCTGGCTTGCTTGCCAAGAAGACAAGTTCTGCACTATGGAAATTATTCCTCCAAACTTGGCAAGTCATCTACCAAGCTATTCCTTTGCATAAACGACATGCTCTTCCCGTGAACATACCTAAGCCTTTTATGCCATAGCTCTGCATTTTCTTCTTTGCACTTTAAAGCCATTTGTTGCATCTCTTGTGGCTTGAACATGAAACTCTTGTCCCTCATTGGGATTCTTAGCACTTCTTTGCTATCTGCATTATTAATAAGACATTCATTCCCTTCGAACTTCACTTTATAACCCTTCTCAACTAATTGACCAACACTTAATAGATTCTGGTCAATGTTTGGCACAAAAAGAACATCACTGATCAGCTTCACCTCTTGATTTCCTTCAATAGCAACTATACCCTTCCCTTACACTTCGATATACTGTCCATTGCCAATTCTGACTCTGGACCTGACTGACTTGTTTAGACTCCTAAACGGCTTCAAATTGCTAGTCATGTGATTGGTACAGCCACTATCCACCAGCCATGCATCATTCTCAACAGAAGATTCAGAAAAGAAGCTACAAACAAGTGCTCTTCCTCGCCATTCATTCTACCTACGTGCTTCTCCTGCTTGCTGGTAATTTTTCTCTTTGCAGATGGCTTCCATGTGACCCAACTTGTGACATTTTCTGCACCTAGCATCAGGCTTTCTCCAACATCTAAAAAACTAATGATTAGTTCCACCACAGTATTGATAAGGTTTTTGGTTCTTCTTCCATTTGCTAGACTCACCAGAATTTCCTTCTTTTGCTACAAACTTGGAATCACCAGCATTTCCTCTTAACTGAATCCATTTCTTCCCTTTGCCTCCATCATTGGACTTCACTCTAGCTTACAGTGCACCCTCTACATGCTCTTCTCTTCTCATCAGTCTTCTGTGCTCCTGTGCCTGCAGAGCATTTAACAATTCCGCAAGCTTTATATCAGCTAAGTCTCTTGTATTTTCCAGAGAAGCTATGGTGGCTTTGAACTTCTCTGGAAGAGACACTAGGATCTTCTGAACAAGCCTTTTATTCTTCAAGTCAGTCCCTAAAACTCTGATTTTTTCAGCTATCTCAACCAGCCTATCAAAGTACTCCTTCACTGACTCTGAATCCTTCATCTGCTGTCTCTCAAACTCCCTCAAGAGATTCAGCACCTTCATGCCTCTTATTTTCTCATCTCCCTCGTATTCATCCTTCAAGAAATCCCATATTGCCTTTACAGAATCACATCTCATGATCCTTGTGAAGATAGTGGGTGAAACAGCAGCATACAAGCAAGACTTTGCCTTAGCCTTCCTTGTGATTCTTTCTTTATGGTACTTTATCTGATTTAAGGTCGGATTATTTGGAAGTGGAGCAACCTCATAATTATTCTCCACAGCCTCCCATAGATCATGACCCTCCAAGAATGCTGTCATCTTGACAGCCCAAGCTTGATAATTTTCCCCAGTAAAGACTAGAGCAGCCATTGCAGAGAATCCACTCGATCTTGCCTCCATCAGCTTTTTCTTTGCAGATTGAAAGCAATCTTCACTCACTTACCCTCACTTCACAGTCCCTTAAGATCTCACAGATGCTCTGATACCAGTGTTATAACTCATAAAACAACAATCAAAACAGAAAACATCTCTGTTATTCGAGGGAGAGAAAGGATGAAAAACAGAGCATAGAACTTCATACGTCTTGTTCAAAAGAAAAACTGTCGAGTACCACAACTAAATACAAAGCAGAAACAGCTTACATACGTGCAACACATAACTGCACACAAACGTGCTATTAACTTCCTAGAAAATAGCAAAAACACTAACTGCATAACTAAATGAACTTGACTGTAAAATAAAAACAGAGGAAACACAACCGAGCATCAGCAGCACTAAGACAATTCCAACAAAGCTGTGTAAATTGATTATGAGGAACTTGCCATTAACATGTCTACTTCACAGAAATATCAAGAAGCTTACAATGGATTTTAGAAATTCATCATAGGAGGAAGGAGAAAGGGACTCAAATTCAATGTAGTAAATTTGTATGCAAATCCAACTAGGAAGGAAAAAAGTTTATCTCGAAGTGAAACCAACACATGGACTTTAAAAGTCGAAAGACTTTATGGGGGTTCTAGCCAAACTTGGGCAAGCTTAAAGCTGTATTGGAAATATCATTTAGTTTCATCACCGAAAGATGACTTTACACCAGTGATTCATAAAAAAGGAACTAGAAGTAACACATTACAGGGCACGATATTAAGGGAATAATAGATGGCGAAGGAAAAAGCTACAAGCACAGCGATGTTGCTATCCACAAGTAATACCTGCAGTCTCAATAAAGCTCTCCCACTTCTCAGCATCCTTTGCATTGATGATCAGATGCTCAAGGGCCTAAAAATTTGAGAAGGAAACTGCCTGCAGATATACGTAGTTCAGTTAATATCAATAGCAAGTAAATGCTTGAATCTGTGCAAACATAAAAAAAAATGAAAATAGAAGACGTGCACATTTGAGATTGAACAAGAAAACAGAAATGACTCAACTAAACTCTCATAGGGAATGAAGTTGCAAGGCAACATATGAGAATTTTTTGCAGATAAGCCAAACAATATCTGTTCTTGACCTTAAAGAACTATAAATAGGTCTAGCAATCACACTGGATGTGTACGTTGCGTGCAGAAGCACCCAAATGTTCAGACTTATTTCCTCCAGTATTAGGGGATACAAATAGACGATTCTCATATTTGGGAAAACATCTAACTTAAAGCATGGACATTAGAGAATCCCACAGTTCAGGTCTCAAATTCTTTCGTGAAAGACAAAACAAATGACATTCTGAACAGTGAGAAGTTAGTGGTGTAACCTCAACCATATCACAAGCAAGCACAATGAAGCTGTGGCCCAAAGCTTTTGAAGCAAATTCTCCCCTAGGAAGACTCCGACACTGCTTCATTATTTCTTCCTCAATAGCCTTTATATCCACTCCATCCCCAGCTATGACAAGAACAACTTGACTGTGATTTTGTCTCACGTCTCCAATCATGCTCCCTCCGCCATCACCAAGAATCCCCATAACTGCTACTCTTGCAGCCATGCCCATGGCCTCCAAGCGACTGTAGGTGAATTCCAGACAACCTCTGTAGTGTTGCCCACCTTTGGACCCGCGTTCCCTTGAGTTTGTCTCTTCAAGGTGTGTTTTGATTGGTGTTGAGTTGTTTGTGATGATGTGATAATTAGATCAGAAAGTTGTGGAGGTTTGGGTGAGATTCGTGTATGTTCGTGGCGTTTTCTTGTCATTGTGGCTCTCGACTACTCGTCTACGTTTCAAGTAGTCAACTAGACACCTATAGTCGAGTACCAGTGACTCAAAAAAGCAAAAGTTTCTTTGAATCTCACCCTCTAGAGCTCTCAATGGTGTTGCAGTAGCTTGTGATGTTTTATTCTTGATTTGATACCTATCATAGCGGTACTCATGGTATGATAAGCTTAGACACTATCTTGGTCAAGTTGGATCCAATTATCCTACTTCGTCAATGGCTCTTTCAACTTTTATTTATGCTAATCACCAGTCTAAATGGCTTGAAGAAGAACCACTTGTAATTCTAACTAATCTATAAGAATGGAAGGTCATTGATGCTACATTAGTACTCTTTTATGGGGAAGTATGGCTGAATCCGTCTCCCATGTTTTCATGGATTGTGTGATAGCCCGTGAGGTGTGGACAAAATGTGCTTTACTCTATTTCGGACATAATAATAACATAAGAGACTTGGGTCATCTTTGATATTTTCTTGGCATAGAGGTTACCTATGCCGATGATAGTATCGCTCTCTCTTAGTGAAAGTGTACTCTTGACATTTTTAAGGAGGTGGGCTTGCATGATGTTAGGCCTAGTGACAAACCTATGGACCCTAAGGTCAGGCTTGATAACAAACATGGAGAGCTTCTTCATGATCCAGAGAAGTATCTCCGATTAGTAAGTAAGTTCAATTATCTCACTATTACTCGTTCAGATATTTCCTTTGCTGTTATTGTGGGGAGTTAATTTATGAGTTCTTTCTATACTACTAAATAGCAAGCCGTCTAACAAATTATTTGCTATCTGAAGGGATCTCCAGGTCAAAGGCTTGTGTTCCATAATCAAGGTCATCCTCGCATGGTTCGTCACTTTGACCCCGAGTCTTTGAAGGTGACAAGATATTCCGGTGCACGTTGGATCGGTTGCCCTGTGGATCACCGGTCTACTTGGGAATATTGTGTCTTCCTTGGTAGTAATCTTGCATCATGAAAAGCAAGAAACAATCTGTTATTTCTTGATCTAGTGAAGAGGTCGAGTATCCAGCTATGGCTAATGTTATAAGTGAAGTTCAATGAGTTCATTTGTTGTTGGCTGAGATTGGACTATGATGCACGCATAGGCGAGTCATTCCGAGATGTAGGGATTTTTGTGGTTAAGTATATGGGATGGATGTCGAAGGATGAAAATACGAAAATTGTAGGATAGAATATGATCGACATCAAGGTCTAAAGGACATGACACCAACCAAGGAAGAAGATCGAGATAGACGAAATTCACCGCCAAGGCTCAAAGGACAAGCCACCGCCAATGCTAAAGGACTTCAGGATAGGAGAAGCTCACCACCAATGCCTAAAGATAAATCACCAACGAAGGATAAAGTGCTTTTTGAAGTAATCCACTCTTCAAGGATAAAAGTGACCGAAAATTGAGTTACCCACTCTCCAAAATATTCGCTTACGCAAAGGAAATCTCAAGTATTTTCATTCATCAAATCTAGTCTCATTTACAATTGAAAGTAGGGGTGATCGGGTCCAGGGTGGGTAGGGTCTAAACTTGGACCTTGTACCCGACCAGTTATAACCGGTTCCCCTTTTCTTGATCCTATACCCGACCCTATTTGTATTGGACCTTGTACTCAACTCACCCTGTTTTTCCAATCCGGTTCCTAGGGTTAACCATGTTTCCATTGGAACCTGTTTTGCAATCTCCCAATATCCTATACAATTTTGAATTTTATATTAATACGCGAGAAAATAACGTAATCCTCATAATTTGTATTGAAACATTAAGCACATGTAATAAATAAATACATAAACTTTTTTACTAAACGAAAAATTAAGGATCCACAAGACTAATTATAATAAATAAAATCATAAAACAAAGAATTAGCAACAAATATGGGTCTAATATTAGTCTTATTCCCACAACTATTACATGAAGCTACTCATTTATGTAAGCATAACTCCTCCTACAAATGAGAAATTAAGCGAGCCAATCCATGTGATCATTATGACCTAGCATCAGAAGCCAATGAAGCACGCGGCGAACGAACACCGTTCGTCCATCGAACGGTGCCAAAGGGAGCTAGTGAGGGAGGGAAGCAAGTGAGGAAGAGGAAAGACAAAGGAGGAGTGCCGTGCGTGTTTGAAAGAGCCAAAATGAAAAGCGTCATGTGATTGCGGAAGTAAGAATAGAAATCGGGGGACAAAAAAAGGTTTTGGACCTCAACTTACAAAACCGGTCCGAGAACCGGTCCAAAAACCGGTTTTCGAGTGGATAATCACTCAGAACCTGTTCCCGAACCAATTTAAACCGGTTCCGAATTTTGGGAACCGGTTCTTGACCCTATTTTTCGGGTGGGTCGGTACGGGAACCGGGTATACCCGGTCCGGTTGCACACCCCTAATTGAAAGGGTTCATCTATTTACAGGAGGACTATGACTTAGGAAATAGAAAAGTAATAAATAGAAATGGGAACTAACCTTATATTAAAGATCTAGGAACTCAGAACTTTGACTCTTAAAATTTACATGACAATAAAAACTCCTAAGAAAATAGAGATGCACTTAATGACCTAGGAACTTACATTTTTTATTTTTCAGCCTTGCAAAATCTTTGCCTCCTTTGTACAATCAGAACCCTCGAACATGTTATGGTCAACGCTTGATACATAACTTGGGTACAAAAGACTGGACTCCACTGTTCGGATGCCCAAAAAACAATAGTGTCCATCTAGAGTATCAAGAGAGACTTGTGAAGGACATCGGACTCACTGGACATTTGAAGCTTGCTTTGCTTCAATGTCCTCAAGCCTAAGGATAACAGCTCACTTGTGGGCTTCTAATCCCTCGACGTCGGCCATAACAGCCATATGTGGGCCTGGGTTTTTCAACCCTTCCTCTGTCGGAGAATAAACTGTCGTGCACTTCTGAAAGGATTTAAGAGACACTCCGCCATACATCTGTGTATACCCATAAGTCGGAAGAACATGATTTGTCCCGCCAGCGTAGTCTCCAACACTCTCTGGCGTCCACTGACTTAAAAATACAAAACCTGCAGGAGAAAGGAAAGATAAACATTTAATACTTTCCTTCTTTCTTCCTTTATTCCTTAGGATAGAACTGTTCATCACAAAAGAGCTAGCACATGCTGGCAGCGAAATATGATGCTGTTGATTTAGCACACTCATTCTCAACCACAAATATCCTCTAATTGTAGCGCTAGCACAAGGGAGGAACGAAGATTTGATCCCCTAACCCCCCCTTTCCAGGTACCTGAACAATTCTTCAGGATCTGATTATAAGCAGTAAGTGTGGGATGCCCAGATAGTAAGCAAATGCAAGACAAAAATAAATAACAACTTTCTCCAAAAAAGAAATAAGTAAATCTTTAAAATTTCTCAGTAGTCATGGCACTATATGCTTCATAGATTTTCTTTTCTAGCCAAAGCTGCATACTGAAGTTATCAGGCTCCATCCAAAGTGCTGACTCCTCACGCGATCAGTTTACTCCTGGTCTCCCTAGACGCTTAGTCACAATTGGTTGTATAACTTGACAGATTAAAAAACAAAATTGGATATGTTTAATTATTTTTCATACCTACTATTGATACCAACTAGCAGTAGAAGTTTTGTAGACATTTTTCATGATATTATGCATGGAAATATGCCGACAAAGTTATATAGAAATTCTTGAACCCAAGACTAAAGAATAGCGAGTTCTTCATTACCCAAAATAGAATAACCACTCAGATAATGAAACAAGTTATATTCGTAAATAAGCAGAAGCTGTGTCAATTGATTATGAGGAACTTGCCATTAACATTTCTACTTCACAAAAGTATGAAGAAGCTTACAATGGAGCTTAGAAATTCATCATAGGAGGAAGGAGAAAGGGACTCAAATTCAATGTAGTAAATTTGTATGCAAATCCAACTAGGAAGGAAAAAAGTTAATCTCAAAGTGAAACCAAGCCTTGGACTTTAAAAGTCGAAAGACTTTATGGGGGTTCTAGCCAAACTTGGGCAAGCTTAAAGGTATATTGGAGATATCATTTAGTTTTAGGAAGGACACGACATTAAGGGAATAATAGATGGTGAAGGAAAAAGCTACAAAAACAGTGATGTTGCTATCCACAAGTAATACCTGCATTCTCAATAAAGCTCTCCCACTTCTCAGCATCCTTTACATTGATGACCAGATGCTCAGGGGCATACAAATTTGAGAAGTAAACTGCCTGCAGATATACGTAGTTCAGTTAATATCAATAGCAAGTAAATGCATGAATCCGTGCAAATATAAACAAACAAAAATAGAAGACATGCACATTTGAGATCGAACAAGAAAACAGAAATGGCTCAATTAAACTCTCATAGGGAATGAAGTTGCAAGGCAACATATGAGAATTTTTTGCAGAAAGGAAGTGAAAATTCCTTAAGATAAGCCAAACAATATCAGTTCTTGACCTTAAAGACCTATAAATAGGTCTAGCCATCACACCAGATGTGTACGTTGCATGCAGAAGCACCCAAATGTTCAGACTTTATTTCCTCCAGTATTAGGGGATACAAATAGACGATCCTCATATTTGGGAAAACATCTAACTTAAAGCATGGACATTAGAGAATCCCACAGTTCAGGTCTCAAATTCTTTCATGAAAAGACAAAACAAATGACATTCTGAACAGTGAGAAGTTAGTGGCGTAACCTCAACCATATCACGAGCAAGCACAATGAAGCTGTGGCTCAAAGCTTTTGAAGCAAATTCTCCCCTAGGAAGACTCCGACACTGCTTCATTATTTCTTCCTCAATAGCCTTTATATCCACTCCATCCCCAGCTATGACAAGAACAACTTGACTGTCAGGACCACGTTCAGCCTGACCATGATGAATAATGTGTCCACAAATTAGACCATATGAACAGTGAACATTACAGATAAAAACCACGTGTGTCATGTGTGGGCAATGATCTCAAGAGTATAATGCAAGTAGATGATGGCTGAAAGTAATTGACACAGCATGGAGTAATTTTAGAAATATTAAGCATCAAATCAATGAATTAAAGAGAAAAGGAATACTTCATCTGCCATTGATTGCAAGAACTTGACTTTACGGCACAAAGTTCCAGAGAAATGCAATTAACTCCCTAACAAAAGTATATCCGACTACACAAGGGAAAAAACAGACACCTGCAAGTTGACTTTTGAGTATCACTTGCACACTTTCTGATGTAAAACAACCAGATCAGACGTAAATCAAGAGTTGAAGTACTATTACGGGACTGTGACCAAGTGCCCATCAAGACTGAAATAGTATGGCAGGTTGGAATTTTGGTGGATCAATTCTGAAAGCTGATGAAGGTTTATAAAAAAGGATCTAAGTAATAGTATTTGAATAGAATAAAAGAGTTTTGAAAAGGAACAGTATAAATTCTCAGGCATCATATCCAAAACTTCTTAAGCATCACACTAGTGGGTCTCCTGCATTTAAATTTTGAACTATTGCTGCAACGACCTAGGTTTTACCACTTCATAGCAATTCAGTCCAGTCCACAAATTAGACAGCCGTATTTATATCGGGAAACAAGCAGAGAAAAATACTTAACCAAAGGAAAAGAGCAGCCGGAAGACTTATCCATAATGCAGTTTGTACGACAACTCTGTACAGTTGTACAAACATTAAAGAAAGCAATGAAACTCTCCAGTGCTTAAGACACCCAGTACTAGAAAGAGGAAGCCATTTAAATACTAGGTAGAGCGCTTCTCTGTTCTCCCATATTTAGGTTTGGGAGAGATAATGGACTAAATGACAAGACTAAGGGAAAGCAACCTCTACCCTCTCACTCCAGTAGCCTCAAACTTGCAATTGCCATAGAGATGAAACAGGAAAGGTAAGCACTTATTAAGAAAAAACTAGAAGCATGACTGAACCATGTTTGTTGCCATTACAAGATGTCCAATAGCCAGAAGAGTGGTCCTTCTTTTTCTTTTCTTTTCTTTTTTTTTTTTCCTGGACGAAGGACAGCATGGAACCAAAGAAAGATTATAGCATCACATTGTGTCACCATAAATGGATTGTGGAGGCATCCTTCTCATACTCCACAAAGTGCTCGAGTTCCTAAATAAGTTGCTTACAGTGATATAGAAAGCTGAAAGTAACTTGCAGAACTCCTAACCTATAAGAAACAACTACTAAGTCCCCCAAAGAATTTCACCGCACGAATTGTGGCGCCTGATATTGTGTTAAACATAGTATTTGAAGCCGATCACTCAGCCTACATCTAGAGTAGAGCCATCACATTCTTCAGAGATTTGACGTCTAAAAAATTCATAGAATAGAACTTTTATTTAAATGATGCACCTTAAGTTCATAGAGATCAAATGATCATGATAATGCATCATAAGAAAGCAGCATGGAAGAAGCAAGGAAACAAGCCGATCATACAAACACAATTGTGCCACAGGCATGACAGATTAGAATTGAGGAAGAGCAGATGGCAATAGAAAGTTTCCGCCAAACAAAAAGCACGGGCAGGATATTTCCTCCATCCGTCCTTTGTATTAGCATTTTGATGTTTTTCCTCCTTTTATCGATAGATCCTGCTAGGCGAGCCGTTGGAACCACTTTGCTAAATCAGTCCAATACAAGATGTGTTTTGAATTATTATGAGGATTTAACTCCTCCCCTTGAGAACACATCCCAACTCTCCTCTTGAGATTCATAGCAGATAATTTTTTTGAAAGATGCAATATGAAACTCACCTGCCTATAGTGAAATTCTTAAGCTACATGTGACTGGATCATCTACAACTTCTGTAGCATCTAAAAACATGATCAAAAGCGAGACAAACTACAACATATACTCAATTCCTTTTCTTTTTTTTTTTGTTCATTTACTCTTCTATGAGTAGTATATGTATAGAGGAACAAAGACCAACCAATTCAATTTCCAAAGACTTTTCCACCCATTTCTTAAAAAGAAGGCAAAACAAACTCATTGTACCAATGCAGATGTCTACATAATATTTCTCAAGACAATGATATGAATCAGTTGAATACAAATCAAATGCAGCACCATTTGTAGAACTTGTTTTATTCATCAGACATATCAAAGCACTTCACAAAGTAAAAGCACCTGGGATAGCAGATCAGCTGCTATGTGGACTGGACTAGCATACTTGTCTGCAATGACAAGAACTTCTGAAGGACCCGCAGGCATGTCAATGGAAACCATTGCTTCACTGTTCTGTTAAGGAGATGAAATTACACAAGAAGTGTTAATTGGTAAAAATAAATTCCACAAATGGTGTCTGGCTTCAGCCATTTAATTGTGGAAAGGACTGAAAATAGTGCTCATTTATACTTGGAGAATCATTCTTGCAGCAGTGATATACTGATTTCCGGGACCAAATATCTTCTCAACCTACCAAAAATAAAAAGAAACCAACATGATAATCATTAGCTGCCCAGATGAAATTTTTTTTTTTTTTCATAGTGACTGGAACAACAGGGAACAAGTTCTACCACTTTGAATGCAATTTATGTACAGAACATAATTTTAATTGGTACCGTTCAAACCCCCCTTTTCCCCTTCTTGTCATTTTTCCTTATCTGAATACTCAAAATCACACAGATTTCTTTAGAAAAATTTTACCAAGCCCATAAACTCATCGGTAGGAAAAGGTCAAGAAGTCCATTGAAACGCATATACATATATTCGTAACCAAAAATCCAACCAACCATTCACATAACTGTTATTAGATCCCTTAAGAGGCCTGGTTATACCTCTTCCAAGCAACCAAAGAAATAACAAATCTGATGATATTCTCGTATTCACGAACATAAGAGAAGACTTTGAACCAAAAACTTCTCTCTTCAATTTTGGTCGTTCAATAAAATCTTGTCCCTCCCTATTATTAATCTTTGCCATGTGCTCTTTGGTCAAGAAGGGCGAGAAATGGGTGAACCATGTAATTGCCCATAGACCTCATACCCACTTTACTAATTCCTTCTCTTTTCATGGCCTTAAGCTACAACAATAATCAGGATTTCACTGATGCCAACAACTATGTGGCTGCACTTCGCAATTTTAAGCATTTGTTGGAGAAAAGATTCAGGCATTTCTCTAAAAAGTCCTGATGACAAAGGATTTCATTGATACCAATTAAAAGTACCTTCAGGCAGGATTCAGTTCCCCATGCCATGGCAGCCATGGCCTGCATAGCAAAAAAATTACCACAAATTAAGAAGACCTAACCATGCAAGAGAAACAGATAAAAAAAATTATTAGTCTGTGTCATGTTTCAAACCTGTGCTCCTCCAGCTTTAAGGATGTGAGTCACACCAGCTTTTTTGGCACAGTATAGTACTTCCTTCAGGCAATAAAAAATAGAAAGGTGTAATCAGGTTCATATTGCTTATCACATAGACAAAACATCTTTTTGGAGGGAAATTTACCTTGCAAATGCTGCCATCCTGACTTGGGGGAGTTGCAAGAACAACAGTCGCACACCCAGCAATCTGTGCAGGCTGAAGCATGCAACAAACCAGATGTCAAGTAATTCCAATTTTCAATATATGGAAATCAAATTATTTGTTGTAGTGGCAAAAAATAACAGAATAGGCAACTTTCATCCACTTACAACTGCAAGCATAAGTGCTGTCGATGGTAGAACTGCAGTACCTCCAGGAACATAAAGGCCTATGGAGCCAATGCTCCTGGCCACCCTCTTACATCTGACACCCTAAAGGATCACAATATCCGAGAGCCATAGTGAGATTACTAAATTGAAAAGGAGAAATCACGCAACATTTCTTCTTACTTTCATGTTCTCGATGATCTTGGGGCTCTCTTCAGGTAATTTTTGAGCCAAATGAAAGGCACGTATATTGTCATAGGCCACATCAAATGCTTCTCTTACTTTTGCATCAAGCTGCAAAATTGGCAAATGTTAGGTCAGGATTTAGGGATATAAACTGATGAGATAATAGATAGGTGCTGGCCAACAAAGACGAGTATCTGAAAAGCACATGTTATCTTAATACACCTCTGGTTCTGGAAGGTCAGACACGATCTCAACTATCTTCTCCACCTCAACTTTGTCAAATCTCGCACTGTACCTATGAAAGCAAATAAGCTGGACATTTCAACATCATCACAAAGTCCTCCTTCTAACTTCATAAATCCTGCATTTTCGAGAGAATGCTAAACGGAATTTCAAAGAACATCATCTTAAACAAGAAATCAGACAGAACACAGACTCTCTAACTGCTGCATCGCCTCTACTGCGGATGGCATCGATAATTGGATTGACCTAAAAGAGAAAATGTCACAAAGCAATCAATGCAGCTGTCAAAAGAGAATGGATGAACATAATTAAAGATAACCAACAATCAGTGTCGTGTGAACTAAAGGAGTCTCAAGACTCACCACGCTGAAGATTTTCGAGAAATCAATACGCGGCCGGGCCTTCAGACTATTGACCTCGCTATGAGTAAGCTCCGACAGCTTGTAAGACTTCATGGAACAACTTATTCTCGATCCTATCAAAACATCAAAAGCATCACATGCATTTAAAGGCCGAAATTATGAGAACCCTGAATGAAAGGCCTTTTTTTTTTCCTTGGTCATACTCTAACTTTCACTCACGGACTTTTCCTCTACCTCTGTACAAGGTGTACAAGGTGTGGGAGTCAAAACCCACAGCCGAACTAAATCGTCTACACCCTAACCCCTTAGACTAACCCCTGAGAAGGTGGGAATTCGAAACCGAACCCCCACCTCCCCCTTCCCATATGAGAAGGGTGAAAAGCTAGCGGTTTGGAGACTGTTCAAACAGTAGAAAATGAACAAAATAACAAATTGCCGAACACAGCACCAATTAACACAGTATAAACAAACTCGAATTACTGATAAAAGTACCGGCTATGGAGCAATTTCCCCAACGACCCTTGATGATTGGCGAAGAGAATGCTCGAAGTTGAAGAGCGGGCAATGGTTTGGCTAAAGCACCGCTCCGGTTACAGCAAAGAAATTGTCCGTCCATCACCACCTTCAATCGGGAGCGTGACTAAGAACGATGAATTTAGTTCACAGAGTTTATTGAGGGTTGATTGAGGGTTGCTTCAAAGGCCGTACCTGACGAGGGAGGCGGCGGCGGCGGCGGCGGCAGAGATTGGACAGCGTTCGGTGGCGATGGACTAAAACAAGACGTTTCTTTTCTCCCTTCCAGGCGATCGGCAAGAAAAGAAAGATGGCGTCCTCTGAAATGAGGAAGGAGGAAAATATGGCGGGTGCGGTGGGCTGTCCATTTAACATTTCCACTTTTACAATTTAGCCCTTCAATTTAAGATCAATTGCGATATATGCCCCTGACGTCAACACCCTTCTAATTATAGTCCGAGTTAAACACACCTATAATAAAAGAAAATAATTGGTCTCAACTTTCAAATTAATAAATTATAGAACCACAGTTTAGAATGACAATTGAGAATGAAAATAATTAACTGCGAATTTTCACCAAATATATATCAACTTTCACTTTTGCTCTTTGTTTCTTCTCCTCCTTCCTGTTACTTTTCTTTATCAAATTTCTTCTACTTTATTCTTCCAGCTTTGTTTTATAATTCTTTCTCTTTCAAAAAATATTGGCACGATCATAATACACATAATTTAATGTGCAGATATGAATTGTGACATTAGTAATTTATAAGTGTCAAAATTTCTATTTAAGTTTCTAAATGAAATAAATTCATATATACAACTTTAAAATTTTAACAAAAGTTGCATAAGAGACATGATTTATTAATTATCTTTTTTATAATTGAATCATTGAAACATTCAGAGTTGGCAGTGATATCACTCAAAAAATTATCCGTTTGGTTTTATTGCGATAAAACATGGGCGGTCTAGAATTAATCATTTTAATAAGTCTACCAAAGCTAAATTTGACCGCGTACTCTTACATATGGAGGTAACTTTTGAGTTAATTTTTCTTTGATTGATAGAAATTTCTTCAAATATCTATATATACACATACGAAATTGTCTAAACTGTCTTCAAAAATGTATTTAGGTAAATTGAGATTTATAGAGAATACCACAAATGTTGAAAATTAAAAAACGACTAAACAAGTTATAATATCATATTTTCAGCAAAAAATTGATAATTTTGTGATCGTTAAATCTTTTTAGTCCAAAGACCACATATGGATTATTACTATAGTAAGATTATTATTCTCGGGCAACCCACAAGGCATATGTCGGCATATAATTCAAGCTTGGAATCATGTCAAAATAAAATTTTGGAAGGCATCAAAAGGCAAGAAAGTCCAACCTAAGTTCCCAATCAGATGCCCTTATAAGAAACATCAGGTAGCAGCAATCGGAATGATGAAATTTTACGTGATGTTGGTTAGAGAACAAAAATCAAGATTTGAGTTCAAACTGATTTTTGTTTAAATTGTACACATGATTTTCTGATAGACTTGACCAAATTCTCCATTAATGACAACCCGAGACAGGAAAATGGATAAGGCGCAAAGAAAAACGGCCCGATCTGTTAAAGAATGTGCAAACTTCAAGCTAAATTGTTGTTGGTGAGCCAACACAGAGAAGGAGAGAGCAGTACAACATCAGCTTATCCAACGACGACAAATTTTCATGTTTGTACGGCGCAAATTTTGCAGTTGTCCGGCAGATAGCCCCTTCAACATTGACTTTTACAATTTAGCCATTCACATTTGAAAACAAGTGCAATATATACCCTTGACGTCAACATCCTTCCAATTTCAGTCGGAGTTAAACATATCGATAATGAAAGAAAATAATTGGTCTTATAATTTTCAAATTAATTAATTGAAGAACCACAGCTTAGAGTGAAAATTGAGAATGAAAATAATTAAATTCAGATTTTCACCAAATATTTATATATATCTTCTCCTCCTTCCTAGTTTTTATTAATCAAATTTCTTTTTTTATTCTTGTTTCTTCTCCTCCTTCCTGGTACTTTTATTAATCAAATTTCTTCTATTTTATTCTTCCAGCTGTGTTTTATAATTCTCTCTTTTGTAAAATATTGGCACGATCATAATGCACATAATTTATTGTGCAGGTATGAATTGTGACGTTAATAATTTATAAGTATCAGAATTTCTATTTAAGTTCCTAAAATGAAATAAGTTCACACTATTAATATACAACTTCAAAATTTGAACGTTAGTTGAACAAGAGACATGATTTATTAATTGACTATTTTTTACTAATTGAATCATTGAAATATTTAGAGTTGACATGGATATCACTGAAAAGATTATCTCTTTGGTTTTATGGCAAAAAAAACATGAATGGCCTAGAATTAATCATTTTAATAACTCTATCATTTCTAAATTTGACATGTACGAAGGTAACTCTTGAAGTTAATTTTTCATTGATTCATAGAAATTTCTTCAAAAATGCATTTACTTAAATTGGGATTAATCGAGAGCACCACAAACGTTGAAAATTAAAAAATGACTGAACAAGTTATGATATCATATCTTTTGCGAAAAATTGATAATTTTTTTATTGTTAAATCTTTTTAGTCCAGAGACCACATTTTGGAGTTATTATTCTAGTAAGTTTATTATTCTTGGCTACCAACCCACAATGCATATGTGGGCATATATTTCAAGCTTGGAATCATGTCAAAATTAAATTTTGGAAGGCATCAAAAGGCAAGAAAGTCCGCCGTAAGTTCCAAATTAGACGCCCTCATAGGAAACATTACGTAGCAGCAATTGGGGTGAGAATATTTAAAGTGATGTTGGTTAGAGAACAAAAGTCAACATTTGAGTTCTCTTCCTGTAAACTGTTTTTTGTTTAAATTGTAGACATGATTTTCTGATGAACTTAACAAAATTCTCCATTAATGACAAAACAAGACAGGAAAATCGATAAGGCGCAAAGAAAAAGGCCGATCTATTAAACTTCAAGCTAAATTGTTGTTGGTGAGCCAACACAGAGGAGAGAGCAGAGCAACATCAGCTCATCCACAGGCAGAGGAAGTGATTTCTGTACCATGAGAAATTGGATATAAGATCAAAATCTTGGTCACTCAATCTGTTGTAGAACTCCTTTGAAACCACCTCGTCTTGCGAATCGACATCCCTTAGTCATATGGAATCTGGATATATGCGGCATCGCACACAAAGGGGATGTCGGCGTACATGCCCGCAAGGGCGCATCTTATGCACTCCAACACGGTAAACAGGTAGGCGAATGCCACGGCTGTCCAGAAATGCATCCCCACTTTTCCCCAGTAGACCGCGAGCGGCATCCAACGGCTCACCATCCCTACCACCTGCAGGGCTATCTCCAACAGCATGCCCATCACCACATGAAACCTGAAGAAGTGAGGCCACTCCTTCCGTCTCACTACCCCCAAGTAGGCGACAAAGAAGTAAGCCATTAGAAACCAGCTCGGCAGCCTCCCGATGGCCCCGAGGAAGGGATACGTCAAAAACTCAAAGTCTTCTAAGAAGGGGTGAAGATGATAAGCTGTCTCGGCATACATCCAGGTCTCATGGAGAGGCATCAAGTAAGGGAGACACGCTAAGGTTCTCCACCACCACCTCGGCTTCTTGGTCATAGGAGGGAACCTAAAACTGTATGGTACATCATTGGATGCTCGTGGGGCCCTGCAAGGCCTCCGTCTGCTGGGGAAAATTGGAAGTGAGAATGACAGGCCATCATTGTCTCCTCTTACAAGAGTGGTGGATGCTGAGGATATGTTCTGGTGCAGCAAACCTAAGCATTGGGAAAAAGGATCAAACTTCCATATCTTCAACGTATTTCAGCATGATTCGAAAAGCAAGAAACTGCCATATGCGTATTAAATGACAGCAGTATTCACATACATTTGTTGGACCATTGCTTAGACTCCATATGAGGTCTCCATGAACTCCTGATGCTCAACAAAGTGGCCTTGGTATGTACGGCATGACTACGAGCAATCACCGAGTTACTAGGCACTGTGGGCCCCAAGAATGAGGTGCATCCACTTAACAACATAGTTGGATACCTGTAAAGAAGCTGGTATTACTGAGAACAGTTTACAGAGAAAGTGCAGGCAGAATAAGGGTTACTATAAGAGAACAGAACGTATTTCTCACGATAGAATTATAGAACAACTTCATTGGTAAGTAATACAATCAATCAGGAAAAGTAATCTGTGTAGATGTCAGGAGATGAGTGCAAAACATCAGTATTCTACACAACATATTAGTACTCTATGTGCAACATGACATTAATCAGCAAAAAGTAGCTACCCCAAGCGACTCCATCACAGTCAAAGCAGGGGACGAGAAATTTTCCAGGGGATTTGTCGAAAGTTTCTAGACATGAAATCATTTCCACACGATAAGATCGCACATCGAGAGCCAACTCCAAAGTCTTTAACAATTCCAACGACTAGCTAGCCTTCGAAATGCAAATGACAAGACAACTCCCCAAACAAACGCCTAAAGCACTTCCAGCCTCTCGACCATGATAATTAGCGGTGTTGGGTACAACTAGCTGACAGCGCGCTTGAGCTTGACTCAATTCACAAGCTCATTGCTCGAAACTCGATAAGAGATCGATGAAAAGCATTGTCTTTTGAGCTCAAGCTGGAGCAAAAATACTAATCAAGATACTTGAGCTGGTGCCCACATTTCCTTCCGATGACCTACAAGTGAATCCCTTGCTGGACCTCCAAAACTGAAACTTCCCAAGTCGCCATAGATTCAAAGAAAACTCGACCATAAAAATGCGGAGAATCAAAAGAACAACACAACGCATCACGAACACATTGGCATCCACGCCTTCTCCGCCAAATACCTCAGTTACCCAGAAATGGTCAGCCGACGAAGGCTCGAGAAACTCAATCAGCGGTTCCACTTCGAAACCCAAGAACTAATTCGAAAAACGCTTTGAAGAAAGCCCATCTTCAAGGATCAAACGAAGATAAACCCACACGAGCGCGAACGGCACCGGTCGAAAGCAATTCTTCGTCGACATCGGAAGATGCGCAAATCGAGAATAGAGGGGAAATCACCTTCGAGATTGCGAGACGACGAGCCCGCCGCGATCAGGGAATTAGGGTTCTTCCAGCTTCCATCGCCCTCGTTCAGATAGCGCTGCGGACTGTGAACTGAAAAGCTCATATCGTATCCGACTATCCGTACTCCTCTGCGAAGTGCAGGCGCTGTCGGCCGTCGGATCATCGGGGCATCAACGGCCGAAAGCCCTCCTCCCCCTTCCCTCCCCCACGCCTGCCGCTCTTTCTCTCTTGCCTTTTTTATGAAATTACATAAAACCCCCTGAGCGGCATTTAGTTTCATCCTTAATTGTCGGCCGTCGCGACATTCCCTAAACTTATATTTTCTGTCCGAATGTGCGCTACGGCGACATGATTTGCAAACGTTAGATATTTCTGCGTTTTTCTATAATAAATTATTAATTATACAAAATCCGTTCAAGTTTGAAAGTGGAACATATCGATCCATTTCTATTGATAAAATCACTAAAACCCCATGAACATTATAATTATACTCTTGATTTTTTGACTGTTAAAACACCCTCTAAACTTAAGTTGTCTCGCGATGGCTGGCACTGTATTCATTTTCTGTCTGAATGTGCAATGGGGACATGGTTTGCAAGAGTAATCGTTAGATATTTGTCCGTTTTTCTGTTAGAATTTATTGATTATACAAAGTTCGCTAAAGTTTGGAAGTATCCCATATTGATCTCCTAATCTTTTCAATATTACAGATCTTCCTAAACTTAAGATAACCTTTTCATTTGCATTTTTAGAAAAAAAAAAACCCCTTCAATTTGAGAAAGAGAGATTCCGTGTCATCTCAAAAACAGGATAAAGAGTAGGGTTATGTTGGATTTCCAACTTAGCCCATATTATTATAATCGAGATTTTGAATTGTATAATGGGGTTCAAATATATTTGAATCCCGTTGATGAATATCCCGAAACACGAACCCAGCTAGTTATTCACCAAAAGGAATTCTTTTTCTTCTAAAACCTACAATATTATTGACGTAACTATCTTATTCATCTATAACTTAATATATTTAGTTATGAGGAGTAAACAAAACGTATAAACTCATAATGCTTTAGGAAGGTGTAAAACGGGCTGAATAGAAACCTATAAATTCTTTTTTAAATTTGTTTAAGTAAATATACACAATATGCTCTCAACTTTGATATAAGTTTGGGAGTAACCGGATTTGAATTTAAGAACAATATGAGGGCACCTTTGGTGACGCTCCTATTTATCTTTTTTTTTTTCCTAGAACAAAAATCTATTTGTGTACATTTTTTGTTCCCAGGAATAGATTTGGCCAAGAAGTAGAAAAAATTGCTTTATTGCTCTCTAGAATGACTCAAGAATTAAGTCCAAACCATTTTCCTTTTTTCTTTTTTTCTTTTTCTTTCTTTCCTCCTCCTCTTCCCCTAGTGGTCGCCAACCTCGGTGATGGTTGGCGACCAACCAGATGAGTTCCGGTGACCTCGCCGGCCCCCAGCAAGGTCGCCTCGAGCCTTGCCTAGCCACCCGGCGATCGGCTAGAGAAAGAAGAAGAAAAGGAAAAAAAAAAAAAAGAAAAAAAAATGTAATAAAATTATAAAAAAATTAAAGAAAATTCTAAGTTACAAAAAATTTTGGGGTTGTACTAAATGCATTTTTATTCCGAAAATAGAAATTTTGTATAGTTAGTAAACGCATTCTTTTGCTCAAAAACTTCTTTACATAATAAAAATAGAAAAAATTATTTCTAAATAGAAATTATTATCGGGAATGTAAACGTTATCATATGTACCCTAAGTTATCTCGAACCGGTTCCAATGTCATCTTCCCTCTACCCATCCGCCAACGTACTTCGAATAAATAGGTACCCATTAGCTGCACGGCGGCTCTCTCCCTCCCTCCCTCCCTTTCTCTCACTTCATATTACTCCATATAAAAGAATTGAACTGTACAATTTGGTGGATTGATGTATTCCATTTTCTAAATTTCAAAGGAATTTTCCGTTAAATTATCTTTTTTATATAAAAAAAGAAAGAAAAAAAAAGGTAGTTCTCTCCTTAGAAACTCATGCGCATTGCACATATAAAAGGCAAACAACAATGAAAGTTCATCAAGGCGGTGTGCTCTAACGATTGAAAATTCAAGATAAACATGTACTACCACAAAGTTCATTGGGAGTTTGCGCAATTTGTATTGTTTTCTTTTATTTTTCATTGGGAAATTGATATTAATCTAATCTCTCGATTATAATTTAACTATCTTATTCAGCAATAAATTAATGTATTTCATTAGAAGTAGACGAAACATACAAACTAGGAATGTTTTAGTAAGGTGTAAAATGGGTTAAGAAACACATGAATTCCCTATTATTGTTATTTGAGTAATATACTTAATATGCTCTCAACTTTGAGATGAGTTTGACTTTCGTTAAAGACAATGTTGGCTATCTCAAACTAGTTCTAATGTCATTCTTACTCCACCTTTCCACCAAAACCACCATCATGCCACTTAAAGAATCAACAATTCTTATGAAAGCAAAGTTTTATACACTCGAAATCTGGAAAAAAAAAAGAAAAGAAAAGCGAGAACTCGATTGTTACGATCAAAAATTTCAAAATTCCCCCGGTCTAGTGATATTTTATTTTTTAACTATTATTTTTTTTTCTTCCTTCTTTTGCTTTTTTCCCCACAATGGTGAGGCTCGGCGACCATTGGATAGGGGCCACGAATCCCTTGCCCAGATCTAGGCAAGGCCTGGGAGACGCAGGCAAGCCCGCCCTCACTCGGGCCCCCAAGACCATGGCAAGGATGGCCTTGCCCAAATCTAGGCAAAGCCATCTTGCCTGCTACTGTGGGGGAACAAAAGCAAAGAGGAAAGAAGAGAAAAAAGAAAGGAAAAAATTAATTAGTCAAAAAATTCCAAAAAAATATAAATTATTGTAATTATCCACTTCAATGCCAATTGGCCCAAATTGGCCGAATGGACTGACATAATTGCAAAAGATTTAGCAATAAACTGGCAAAAAAGAAAGGTTTAAGATTGAATTTGCATAATTACAATAGGTTTAGGACTTTTTTTTTATAATTTTTCTATGAAATATGTAATATGACCGGATTGAATATGGCGATGGACAAACAGCTTCTCTACTGCTAGCGAAGTAGCTTTTTGGCCAAACTACCATCGATTTGTCAACTTCGAGCATTTTCTTCGCTAATTATCAAGCACTGCGGTCAAAATTGCTTCATAGCTGGTACTTTCTTTAGTAATTCAAGTTTTTTTATCCTTCCGTGTCAATTGGTTCGATTCTATGTGTTCAAGAGTTGGCTACTTTATTCATTTTCTGCTATTCACAACATCAGTTAGTCCATTCACGTGTCTATTAACTTTAGCCTTTAGATGCGTCGTATATTGGGGCATTTGATTTTGTAACAGGATTGAGAATAAGTTGTTCCATAAAGTCTTATAACTTGTCAAGCTTTCTCATGCCGAGGTCAATAGTCTAAAAGCTCGGCTGCGTATTGATTTCTCAAAAAATGAGCACTCCTCATTTTGATGCACCTTCATGCTTGCAAACCAGCTCAAGTAAGGGAAATACTACTTGGTAGGGAACTTGCTTTCAATCCCAAACGACATATTGGAAAGCATGAATTGGTGACGAAGGAGGACTTAGCCAAGCAAGGTTAACCCTTTGAAATAGTCTCTCCAATGAACCAATATGATATTTATCCAAAGAATATTCGTGCATTAAAAAACCATATAATGCAAGGTTGTTCATTATTATTAATGTGGATGCTTTCTATGTATATTCTACAATCCTAGATATTTATTGTCATTGGCTATTTTCACATTCGTTATCTATAAGATTTTAGAAAACTCTCCCCTAAGTCAACATTACTTGTAACAATACAAGAAATTCTAGAGAGAAATTTATTGAGAGAGAAGTTCTAAATTTTGGTTTATATCGGTATTTATACTTTTGGGATCGGAAGGGACCATATTTATACAAGAACCTCTCTTATTACAACCATAGATTTACATCGCTATCTAATGGTGGAGATGAATACAAGTGCATATTTCCTATATTGGCCCTAAGAATTCTCTAGAAGACATATTTTCCATATTTCCCTCAAGAATATTTTAAAGTAATAAAGAAGTTTCAAGACTTGCTTGGTTATCTCAACCCACTTCCTCAGCTTATTGGGCCTTAAATCCACTGGTCCATCACACTATTCTCTTGCTCGTAAAAGACTTCCTAGATTCGGAAATTGACTTATTCAAATTTAGTTGAGGTAATAAAATAATCATATAATATAAGGCAAACGAAACTTTTGCGCAAATTCATACCAATTTTATATTAATCAACAATCAAAAAAATTGATGATCAATATAAACCGTTGCAGTACTATTTCATCTTAAGATTCATGATATACTTGGATGTTCATATTATATAACATTAATAAAATAATTAACTAAAAATATTGAACTTTAATTCCACTAGACGAACAAAGGATGGTTTTGTTTTTAAGGGATCTCTTACCTGGATAATACCTTAATAATTACTAAATTTTTCCCAATAAGTGATGTTTTCCTTGAACTTTTACTTTGTTCAATGTGATACTTGAACTATTTCTAAATGTTCAATGCAATCTTAAATTTTCAATTTGTTCAATTTAATTCATCAACTTTCCAAGTATTCCTATTAAATTAATATTTTTGCTATTTTTATGTTAAGTGTTTTCATAAGGATATTTGGAAACGATATCCATTTATCTATAGATATACGTATATATATATCTAAATCTTGTTCTTTATTTTTGAGATTGATGAAATTTTAATAAGGATTAATATTACGAAAAATCCCAAAATAGTACATCTATGATAAGTTTATTTGAAACTATTTTTTTGACAACTAAAAACTCCAAACTAGTACATTTGTGACAAAATTCTCTCCGTTAGTTTTCGTTAAATTTTACTATCAAAATACCGATTAGATGACGGTGGCAGTTGAGTTGAATAATACATGACAATTGACAGATATACTAGTTTAAGATTCACATATGAACCCATTTGTGAATTTTCATGATAGTAATCCAATTTAACTTAAGGTAAATTGGTCACAAATATATCAATTTGGAATTTTTGGTGGTTAAAAAACTAGTTTGGGGTAAATTTGTTACAAGTGTATTGATTTGAGGTTTTTTGTAGTAAAAAATTAATTTAGGTAAATTTGTCACAAGTATACTAGTTTGTGATTTTTTGTGGCTCTAGCCCTATATCTAAATCATGTTCCTAATTTATTAGTTGATAAAATCTCAATCTTATACTTAGACATAAAATAGCAAGAAAATAAACCCAATATAACTCTAAATGAGTTTCTACTTTTACTATTCTAGTTTTACTTAAATGGAACAATCGTAATATTTATAAAGATAAAAAAGGTAGAGATAAAAAAATCCTATCTTTCGTTTATTTAGGATAATGATTGAAATAAAAAGATATAAAAAAAATCTAAGTATTAGTGTAACTATGATAACTTGTGAATAGTACGGAAGGACTATAATTTGAAGATTCAATTGAACAAATTAAAAATTTAAGGATGATATTGTACATTAAGTCAAAACTTAAGAAAAATTAGTTTCGATGGGAAAACTTGATGAACTTTCATTGTTGTTTACCCTTTACGTGTGCAATGCGCATGAGTTTTCAACAAGAGTATTATTTTTTCTTTTTCTTTATTATAGAAAAAATATTATTTAACAGAAAATTCCTTCGAAATTAGAAATGGAATGCATCAATCCACCAAATTGTATAGTTCAATTCTTTTTTTTTTTTTTTTGATGACCTAAGGAACCCGCGCACCGTACCAACACGGACAGCCCGACAGGCCCGGGGTAATGGGAGGTAAACCCTGGGGCGACGCTAGCAGAGGACCCACTATCCCGACGTCGCACTTAAGATCTCGTGCGGCCAGTGGGATTTGAACTCCTCTCCTCTGGCAAAGGATCATGAGAGCACTTATCAAACTGGGCTACCGCAGGCGGTGGTTAGTTCAATTCTTTTATATAGAGCAATATCGAGAGAGAGAGAGAGAGAGAGAGAGAGAGCCTGGGAACTAATGAGTGCCTATTTAGTCAAAGTACGTTGGCGGATTTGTCTCAAAGTTGAGAGCATATTACGTGTACTCTCTTAAAATAAAATTAACAAAGGATTATATGTTTCTGTTCAGCCCGTTTTACACCTTCGTGAAGCATTATGAGTTTATACGTTTTGTTTACTCCTCATGACTACATACATTAATTTATAGATGAATAAAGTTACATCAATAATATTGTAGGTTTTAGAAGAAAACGGATTTCTTTTGGTGAATAACTAGCTGGGTTTGTGTTTTGGGATATTCATTGATGAAATCCAAATGTATTTCAACCCCGTTATACAATTCGACATCTCGATTATAATTATATGGCCTGGCTCAGAAATCCAATGTAACCTTCCTCTTAACCATTCCTATGGCAGAGATGATCAAGAAATCTCTCTTTCTCGAATTGAAGTTTTTTCCTCTTTTTTATAAAAATGCAAAGAAAAAAGTTATCTTAAGTTTAGGAATATCTGTAATATTGAAAATATTAGGAGATCAGTCTGTACTACTTCCAAATTTTAGCAGATTCCTTTTGGATCGGAGGTTGTGACAGATGGGCCAGCGTAATTGAACGGGGTTCATGAGCGAGTCGCTGCGTTCCTCTTTAAGATTGTATACCACTCCAAACAATGGTTTGACGAAAAATGCACAAAATTTTTATATCCATATGGCGCAAAATCCACTACCATCCTAGAAGTTTTGCATTTGTGGCAAATTATCCCTATAACATGTCAATTTTACAATTAGCACCTTAACATTTCTATAAAAGCTAACAGCCACTTAAGGGAAAAACATGAAATAAAATGATAGATGATGAAGAACACGGCCGCTAATTTATGGAGAGTCTTTCAAGAATCATTAAAAAAAATGCCTTCCAAATAAGCTATTACATTATAAAATAGATAGATGAGAAAATCTTTTTAAATTTTAAATTTAAAAATGATTAAAATATGGTAATAAAAAATGATTGGGTGTAGCGAAGTGGGAGTATGTTGCTGGTGAAATGATAGGGGTGATCAATTCTTCGTATGGTCCGGTTCCGGTCTAGTACAACGGAATCGTCATTTTTTTCCCTACTACTTGATGCCTTCTATTGAAAAGAAATTAAAAAAAAAAAAAAAGCCGATCACTTATATTTTTTAAAGAAATAAAAAAAAAAAGTATATATGTAATTGGTCCAATCCCGAAAATCGGACGGCCCGTACACTCGGTTCCACTTTTTGGAACCAGAAATCAAACCAAACTGGCCTATTTGGTTACGTCCAGGCGGTTCTTGGTTCGGGTGGTCTATTTTGTACATCCCTAAGAAATGATACTAAACCCTTTATGAGGAGAGGAGGGTGCATTACCTGTTCTCAACTCTTTTTTCATTACCTACTTCCGACTCATTTTTATCTGTTTTTAATTTTATTTTTTTTGCCTTTTCTATTACCATTTGACCAAAAAAAAAATACTAATACATCTTTTGGCAAAAAAAAAATCAGAAATATGCATCTATTTACCTATTCTGTAAACCAGAGTAGATTTTTAGAAGATATCACTTATGCCACTTTCTCCCTTCTTTCTTCTTTCCTGTTTTCCTTTTAACTTTCATTTCACTAATTTTATATCAACTTTCTATTTTGCATGACATTCTCTAGATAAACATAGTAACTTTCCAGGCGTGATTCATCGGAGAGATGATCCTAGAAAGAGTTAACTGAATTGGTAACAAAGTAAACCCTAAATTACAAACACGCATTGTATTGTAATCATTAATCAGCACAAAGTAAATTGGAAACAAATAACCTAGGAATGCAGATTTGTAACCACAAAAAATTCATAAAGACAATAACTAGATCCACTGTTCCTCCAATGCACATGATGAGCATTAATCATGTCAGGATCACGGCAACAAAAAAACTAAAATTCCTAATAAAGCACTAAGAATACTGAAGACCGTTGCATCTGCTTCACCTAAATAGATGCATAGAAGAGGTGCCCGGGTAGCATGGCTCCATTAGCCTTCCACCAGTTGAAAGAAGGCTTCTTTTCTGGAGGAGAGGCAATGGCAATATCCAGTGAGTCTCCCCTACGTTTTATGTATGGAGAACTTGGACTTCTTCTAAACACAGGAGCGTGAGGCCTTCAAATGAAGAACATCAAGTTCTCCACATCAGCGTGCAGCTTGTAGAATCGCTCTTCATTTGAACCAACCGATGAGAGAGATGAGGACGCCGTTGAGAAGGATGAAGAGGCCATCGAATTGGGACAGCACTCCATCACTGCTTCGTGATACAACCTTCCTCTATAGGCGGCAAGATCAGCATAGTACACAGGCGTGACCAGAGATACTGATTTGGTGCATCGAGCAAAGGTAAAACATAAGCTGTAAATCAACTTTTGCAAGTGATCAGAGCTGAACTTGTGCTCGTCCCAGAGGACATGGTAATGGGTCGGCTTGCTCGTCCCAAGGTTGCCGTAATGGCTGCACAGATAGAAGTCGAATTCAAAAGGATGCACAACCATTGTGTCCACGATTGTCCCTGGTGGCACGTTGCTTGTGGAATCCCCATTGACATCTCCCTCCATGAAAAGACGAGTCTGGTGGCGCTTCTGTGCCACAATGATCGTGATGGTTGGCTTGTAATCTTTCTCGGAAAAAGCCTTCTTCAGGTCCTGCAATTCTTCATTCAAAACCATATCGAATTGGCTTTCGCTTACCCCATCGCGGAACAATACGAGTTTCCCAGGCCTAACTCCATTTAGACGGGCATATGTCTCAACAAGCTCCATACACATTTCCCCGATGTTGACAATTTTCTCTTGCCGGTGGAGCTGAGGTCGCACCCTTGCAGCATAGCGATTGGCAGCAGGCCAGTTGATTGTACCAACGACTGCAACAAATGATGGACTGATTGTGTCGCGCGATGCGGGATGGTTGACATCAGCACCAAGGAACATCACATGCCCCTTGTCGTTAATGTTTGGGAATGGATTGAATACTTGGCATTGATCTTGAGGGCAAGATTTGCTAGATACTGATCGTTTTTATCCACATTCGCTTTGTTGAAAAGGCAACACTGAGTGACTAACCCAATTCGAGTCTCACAAATCCATTTGAGGTGTTTGTAGCCGATATCTTTGCTAGACATGATGCAAAGAAGGAATTGAGGACTGCATCTCCCAACTCCACAAGCGCGATTGTTGACATCCTCTAGCAGCTCAGTTAATCTAGCCACATTAGAGAAAACGCTCATTGTGGCATCTTGACAAAAGAGCGGTTCTTCCATCCAAATCCCCAAGTCTTTGCATCGGCCGATAAGCTTTTTGATGAACGGCTTACAGTTGAGCCGATGTTGTTCCGATGCGTTGAAATGGATGATGGCCCATCTTTCTATCGACTTCCCATCCACGACTGATTTCCCCATCAAATTCCAATGGCATTTGTCTTTATCAACCTCTCTCTTGATCACCTTGCCATTCGGAGTCGCCAGTTTCAACTCGGGAGGTTCAATGACACGTCCCACCACTTTCGTCATGTTCTTGTCGACTTCAATTCCAAAGTTCGTGCTGACGTCTCTGCAGCAATGAAAGAAACATTTTAAATAAAATCCAAGTATTTTGTCTATTTGAACATATTCATTAACATAGTATAATTGTTACGGATTATCACTTATCCAAAAGTACGTGTAATATAAATAAATAAAAATCAAGTGCATATATTAAAAAAATTATGAATTGACCACACTAAAAAAGGATGACGAAGCCTCATGTAATAGCCACATTAATTTTTTGATTTGCACGTCAAGTTTTAACAAAAGCAATGATAGTGACATACAATTTTAGCAAAGAACAAGTGTTGCATACCCGCAAGGTCCGGTGTTCGACCTTATCATGTCGCAGATGTACTTCTTTCTGATATGTGGGGGAGGCAAGGAGAGTTTCTTTAGCAAGGTGGAGGCATATCTCTCCAAGTTCTCTTTTGGGTACCTCTGCCCCTCGGCCAACATGCACAACTCCATCGGCACGAACTGCTTACTGTTGTTCTTGCTCAAATCTAAGCAAGGAATGTCCCTGTACCTTATCTCGATTTTGTACTTCTCTAAGAAATAGTTTGCTAGATTGATCGTATTCATCTTGCCCTCAGGGCTCTCGTAGCTGAAAGATATCGAACTCATGGTCTCGTCGGTCAGTCCCAGGATTGTATACTTTTGTTTGGTCTTGCGATGGGTCACTCTGACCTTCACCCCCTTTAGCGCCCGCTCGACTTCTTTCCTGTACCTTGCAAACTGACCTATGTTGAATTTACCTATGTTCTCCTCAAGAAAATCGATGACTGACGTCCTCTTTCGAAAGGCCATGGTCGAGCAATCGAGAGACAGCGCAAGGCCCTGGTAGGTTGGCTTCAAGCTGTGTTGGAACCCTCTAAATGCCGCAACGCCGCACTTCAGGTCGTCTGTCTCCTGATACTCAAGCGGATAGAAATGCCGTCCGACCGAGATCATATTCCTCGCAGGGTTCTCCTTCATCACGAGATCCATGCTCTGCAATATGTCCCGTGGGATCGACTGCAAGTTTCCAGCCAAGTAGTCTTTCAACTTAAGGAGGTTGAACTCGTTCACAAGCGTGATGGTGCATTGGAATGAGGAGTCCTCGCTGTCTTCATCGGAAGATATCTTCACATTGTATGTCCCGCAAGGCAGCGGAACCGCACTAAAAATGTTCCTTTCCCCATCATAAGCAGTCATGGATAATGGAAACTGCACGTGGTTGTCAGAGAATAGCTTCTCCTTGATCTGATAAAGAGTGGCCTTTGATAGCCTCACGGGATGGCGGTGCCTCATCGGTGCCTCGAGCTTGATGTTGACATCGTAGTGCCTTATGATGGTTTCGGGATTGAAGGTGACGGGAAAGTGATTGACAAGAAGCTTGACATGCCGAGCAAGCAGTGAGCCACCTTTGTCGGGGCGTCTAATGGGGCAAATCTTATCAGCATTTTCTGAGGAAACCTGATTAAACTCTGGCGGGACAGCAATAGTCTGGAGATCTGTCAAGAGAATATAAACCACGTTAGTAAACATTCGCTTCAGTCAAGAAGTTCTCTGTGTGGCTCACTTATCATTTGTTTGTACTCTTTTTTTTCCAGTACTTATGGTTGTAAAACTCATGAAACGTGAAAATGAGATATCAGCAACCACGCCCCAATTGTGCAGATTAGTATCCAGAAAAATAACAATGAAACCAGCGTCTATCCATTTAAATGCAGCAGTTATGCATTTGATCAGGAGAAAACAGCGAAATATTACAATTATATTTGATTTGAATGGAAAATTGACATGATTCACATGCAAAGATCCTGAAAGAAAAATGCAAAAAAGAAAAGCGTTTCTAATGACACTCTAAAGATGCAATCGAAAGAATTGAGTTGCAGGCCATTTGGACCACTTTCTTATTCCAAAGCAACGTCGATCAGATGAGCTTATACGTACCAGCTATAGGCTCAGGCTCTGGATCCGGTGAGGCATCATCTCCAGGACGACGAGCGTCGGTCTCGGTACGCGACCCACTCCCATCTCTACAGTGAGAATCTTGGAAAGCGTTTCTCTCCTTTCCATGACCACCCCTTGCACGCCGGTGGCCTCGTTCATAGCCGCGGTGGTGACGATCCCTACTGGAGTATCTCTCATCATCCTCCTTGGATTTAGTGCATCGGTTCCCACGTCTGTCCATGACGTCTCTCTTGAAGGATAGAATGCTTTTACGACCGGAGAGCCACACGACTGTATAAAGAGAGAGACGAAGAAAGGTGAGCAGATGCAGGAAGACAAAGGTTAAACCAGAACGAAAGAGAGAGGTGTCGGATGGTAAGTATTATGGAGCAAGGGATAAATGAAAGCACTAACGATATATTATTCAAGGACTCGTTAGGAGGAGCAAGGAGATAGAGAGAGAGAGAGAGAGTAGAGGGATCGAATTGCGAGAGAAAGAGAGGGTTTTACAGAGGAGGAAGATGGAGGAGTGAAGTCGAACTGGTAATATTGAATTGCGAGAGAAAGAGAGAAACATGAAAATGCATTGAAATTTGTGTTTTGTCACTTTTTGGAGGTGAAAATGCTGTGAGAGAACCCACCCCCATAGTGGCCGAGTTGGTGGAATCAAACGTTGGCCACACGTAAGGCCGGGGTTCAAGTCCCCGCGCTAGTGCCTCTCAAGTTTACGTCGTCGGCTTCCAACAGTACGGCGGTTCCTGGATATAAAAAAAATATGCTGTGAGAGAAGAGGAAGAGAGAGAATAAAGCAAAAAAAGGAAAGGGAGAGAAAGTAAGGGAGATGAGAGCAGAACAGTGATAGTGCAAAGATAGAGGAAGAGAAAGAATAAAGTAGAGAAGAGAGAGCGAGAGAAGTGAGTGAGAGGAGAGCAGTAGTGAATTACTTAAGTGAGGAAAAGAAAAAAAAAGAAAAAAAAGAAGAGAAACTGATATCCGATCCAAACCGAATTAGCAGCTAACCGAATTCCTTCGTTTATTATCCAAATTGAAACCGGAATTGAACCGAAAATGCACGAATTTTCGGTTTGATACAATTTTTGACACCCCTACCAATAAGTCTTTAACTTAAACACGTCGATACTTTTTCACCGCCTAAGCCTCTTTTTAGCTTTATTTTTCTTCTTCAATAAGTTCTTGACTCTTGCTTTACAGCAGGAGTTTGATGAAGCAAAATGCTTGCTTTGGATTGATTCGGTTTTTGACACCCCCGTCAACAAGTCTTCAACTTGGACAGGTCAACACTTCTTCACTGCCTAAGCGTCTTTTTAACTTTCTTTTTCTTCTTCAATAAGTTTTTGACTCTTTTGGTTTCCAGCAGGAGTTTGATGAAGCAAAAAGCTGGCTAACGAAGAAATCGTTTTTCCAATGTACGTACAATTCCCTAGATTATTCTCGGATTTCACAAAGATGGATAAAAGTTTGACAATCAAAAAAATTTCAAGAAAAGACGTGGGCGGTTGTTCTGATAAAATCAGTTTACTTTCTTTTGAGAAAACCGCCCACGTCTTCCCACTCTCTCCCACCACGCCTTTGTTCATTCTCTTTTTCCGTTTCTTCTGATAAAATTATTTAAAATTCCCTAAATACGAATATAAACCTTAACTTTTACCGAACGCTGGCTCTCCATTCCGTCAAAATGTGCAATGAGCACGATTTTCAAGAGTAGAAAATGGATGTTTTACTCGTTTCTTTATAAGAAATAATCAATCACAAAGTCCCCCGAAATTTAAGTGGCACAAATTGGCTCCCTAATCTTTCCACTATGACATATTTCTAAACTTTTTTTTTCCATTTTTTTTTTTATAAAAGTGAGTAAAAAAAGTTCAAACATGGGCATATAATTGTAATCGAGATTTCAAATTGTATGATGGGTCTGAAATTCCTTTTTAGCAAATCAAATAGATTTGATTTAGATTTCTTTGATAAATATCCGAAACAAAAACCCAACTAGTTATATTACCAAAAAGAATCAAATTTCTTCTAAAACACACAAATCCTTTTAGTAACTATCTTACTCATCTAGGATTTAATGTCTTTTGTCACTAAAAGTAAACAAAAACATACAAAATTCATTATGTTTTTGGAAGGTGCAAAACAGATTAAACAGAAACATATAAATTCCTTATTATCTTTATTAAAGCAAGAGTTTCAATATGTTTTCAACTTTGAGATGAGTTCGACTTTCATTCAGAACGACTATCTCAAACTAGTTCCAATGTTATTGGGAGAAGAACACCTTGGCATGGGCGATAAATAAGTGCCAAAACTTCCAAAAGATATAATTAAGCGTTAAAATTGGAGAAGAAATGAACACTTCAGTACGGACAACAAGAATTTCTGGTTAAACAGATGACGTGGCTTTTTTCGATAAGAATTTTAAATAATGTTGCATTTCTTTAAAAAAAATTATCCATGTAGACATAGCAAATGACGTTGTGCTGTCCACGTAGACTATATAAGACGACTTGGCACTTAAGTGATCACTTAAGCATTCACTTTAAATCACGAGTGGGACTTAAATGATCACTTATATCATAATTTGTCACTTAAGAAATCATTTTTTAACCACGACTAATACTTAAAGTGACCATGAAGGACGACGTCCTTTTAGATAGGGAGTAATCTCACAATCAAAGTAAATAACCACCGGCGTGCATATCGCGCCATCCGGAGCTTAAAGCTGAAGGACCCGACACAAAGTCACCGGAATTTTACGACGATGCACGAGATGTCGTCAGCGCTTTTTCAGGACAATGCTTCTCTGATCAACTCTTTCGACGTTGCACGAGCATCATCTTTCTCCCTGACGCATTCTGCCGCCTATTGATTCGACATTACCTGCAGAGTGCGAAAAGCGCCGATATAATACCGGTGAAATTTCACTCCTAGATTGCAAACAAGTATGCCTCGAATTCGAGAGTTGATATGAGCACATCAACTATTTGTTTTATTTTCTTCTTGCTTGGAATGATATAAAAGGGTCACTGAGTTTCCAGGGCGTCGAGTACCTTCCAGACTCCGTCGCTTGCCAAAAGAACGAACTCGGTGTCTTTTGTTGATGTTCTCAATGAATACATCGGGACAACGCGTTCTCAAGCCGGTAAAGAAGAAAGACGACTCGCTTGATGTGCCGAAGATGGAGAAATCGAGGGCAGGATTGGATAGATTGACGGGGGGGTGGGGGAGATAGAGCGAGAATCATACGTTCGGAGGGCGAGGAGAGAGAGAGATAGAGGGATCGATTTCTAGGGTTTTACAGAGGGAGAAGATGAAGGAGTGAAGTCGGAACCGTTAATATTGAGATTGCGAGAGAAAGAGAGAGATATGAAAATGCATTGAAATTTGTGTTTTGTCCCCTTTTGGAGATGAAAATGCTGGGAGAGAAGAGGAAGAGAGAGAATAAAGCAAAAAAGGAAAGGGAGAGAGTAAGGGAGATGAGAGCAGAACAGTGACAGTGCAAAGATAAGGGAAGACAGAATAAAGCAGAGAAGAGAGACGGAGAGAAATGAGTGAGAGGAGAGCAGTTAGGGTGTGCAAAATACCCGGGAACCGTCCGAACCGCCCGGAACCGGATTGGAACCGCTTGGAACCGGCGGTTCTTGAGGGAACCGGTCTAGTTCCCGATTCCAATTTTTCGGAACTGGTGGGTACCGGTTTAGTTCCCGGTTCCATGAGCGGATCCGCCAACTCGGACTGGACCGGAACCTTTTTATTATTAAAAAAAAAATTACTAAAAGAAACCCTAGATTATATCTCATCTCCTCACTCCCTTCGTCTTCGGTTTTCTCTCTCTTTGTCTCTTCCTCGGTTCCTCCTAATTCTATCGCCATTTCGATTCCTCCTTGAGCGTCGATGTCGCCGCCACTGCTCCTTCGCCGCTGCTGTTCGCCCCCTCGCGTTGGCCGCCACTCGCCACAGTCGCGGAAAATTGTTTCAAGACTGTTCTATGTTAAAAACCCAACCATAGACCTCCTCCTCTCCTTCCCAACTCATAGACCTGACCATTCTATGTTGAAAACCAAAATTGTTTCGCGTCAAGATCGGTTCCATGGATCCACCCGGGAACCGGACCGGACCGGCGGTCTGGTTCTCGGGTGGATCCATGCAACAAACGGGTGGATCCCGGTTCCAATTTTTCGGAACCGGTCCTTAGCGGGCGGTTCCCGATTCTAAGTCGAGAACTGCCCACCCGGACCATGCACACCCCTAAGAGCAGTAGTGAATTACTTAAGTGAGGAAAGAAAAAAAAGAGAAATTGATATCTGATTCGAACCGAATTAGCAACTAACCACGAATTTCCGGTTTGATACAGTTTTTGACACCCCTATCAACAAGTCTTCAACTTGGAAACGTAGACACTTCTTCACTGCCTAAGTCTCTTTTTAACTTTCCTTTTCTTCTTCAATAAGTTTTTGACTCTCTTGCTTTTTGACTCTCTTGCTTTACAGCAGGAGTTTGATGAAGCAAAATGCTTGCTTTGGTTTGATTCGGTTTTTGACACTCTTATCAACAAGTCCTCAACTTGGACACACCGACACTTCTTCACCGTCTAATCGTGTTTTTAACTTTCCTTTTCTTCTTCCATAACTTCTTGATTCTTTTGCTTTAGAGCAGGAGTTTGATGAACCAATATGCTGGCTAACGAAGAAATCGTGTTTTAGGATTTCACAAAGATGTATAAAAGTTTGACAATTAAAAAAAAAAAATTCAAGAAAAGACGTGGGCTGTTTTTTGATAAAATCAGTTTTCTTTCTTTTGAGAAAACCGCCCACGTCTTCCCACTCTCTCCCCCCACGCCTTTGTTCACTCTCTTTTTCCGTTTCTTTTGATAAAATTATATAAAATCCCCTAGATACGAATTTACGCCTTAACTTTTACCGAACGCTGGCTCTCCATTCCGTCAAATTGTGCAATGAACACGATTTTCAAGAGTAGAAAAATGGATGTTTTATTCGTTTCTTTATAATAAATAATTAATCACAAAGTCCCCCGAAAATTAAGTGGCACAAATTGGCTCCCTAATCTTTCCAATATGACACATCTTTCTAAACTTTTTTTTCCTTTTTTTTTTTTTTTGTGGTAAAAGCAAGTAAAAAAAAAGTTCAAACCTGGGCATATAATTGTAATCGAGATTTCAAATGGTATGATGGGTCTGAAATTCCTTTTAGCAAATCAAATAGGTTTGATTTAGATTTCTTTGATAAATATCCGAAACAAAAACCCAACTAGTTATTTCTTACTTCTTACCAAAAAAAAAAAACCCAACTAGTTATATTACCAAAAAGAATCAAATTTCTTCTAAAACACACAAATCATTTAAGTAACTATCTCACTCGTCTAGAATTTAATGTATTTTGTCATTAAAAGTAAACAAAAACATACAAAATTCATTATATTTTTGGAAGGTGCAAAACAGGTTAAACAGACACATATAAATTCCTTATTATTTTTATTAAAGTAAGAGTTTTACTATGTTCTCAACTTTGAGATGAGTTCAACTTTCATTCAGAACTACTTCAGTTTGAGTTTAGACAATGTCGGCTATCTCAAACTAGTTCTAATGTTATTAAGAGAAGAACACCTCAAGTGCTGCAATTTGGCACGGGAGACATATAAGCTATGTAGCACGGACACTCTCCGAAAGCTTTCGTGTCGTGTCCGACACTTCGACACGTGTCCGACACGCTCCGACACGTCCCGACACGCTCTGACACGCGGTCAACGAGTGTCGAAAAATCCGACACGTGATCAACTCTCTCCGACATGCGAGTCCAAAATTCCAATATGCTATTCGACACGCACGGGGTCAATTTTAAAAATTTCTAATACTTGTGGGGTCAAAATATAAATATACACAAAAGAAGTAATAAAAATGCTATACATATACATGCACGGGTCAATTTTTTTTTTCAGTTTTGTTTTTTTAGAATTGTTTTAGTTTTTTAAAAAGTCTTTTACTAATAAAAGAAGTAATAAAAAATGCTATATATGATAAATAAATAAATTTAAAAATATCATTTCAGCATTTTTCTTTAAACAATGTTTTTTTCCTCTAAGTTTTATGTATTATTGTAACAAATTAAAATAATGAATGATATTATTTAATATTTTTCGTGTAAATTAATTCTAGGTTATTTTTGTTATTATTTATTTATGTATTTATATATAAAAATATATTTAATATATAACGTGTCAGAACGTGTCGAAATTCTCTATTTTTAAGAAATGACGTGTTGGCGTGTCGTGTCGTGTCGTGTCGCGTGTCGCGTGTCCGTGTCGGTGCTACATAGCATATAAGTGTCAAAACTTCCAAAATGTATACTTAAATGTCGAAATTAGAGATAAAAGGAACACTTGAGTGCCAATAGCGAGAATTTCCAACCAAACAACTAACGTGGCTTTTTTTATGACAATTTTAAATGCGGTAGCATTTCTTAAAAAAAAAAAATTATCCACATTAGATAGGGCAAATGACGTCACGCTGTCCACATAGATTACACGAGACGACACTAAATGACGTTGTTTTGGCACTTTAAATATTCACTTTTAACCATAAATGACACTTAAATGATCACTTATATCATAACTTGACACTCTAGTGATTCTTTTTTAGATAATAAATGCTAAGTGGACATTCTGGTAAGCCACGTAGACCAATTTTATTAATAAACAACTCTACATCGGATTTCTGGTAAGATCACCGAAATTGATACTTAAGTGTACCTTTTGGAAGTTTTGACACTTATGTGTCCCTCATGTCAAAATTGTGGCATTTGAGATGTTCTTTTCTCCAATGTTATCTCTACTCCTTCCATCCACCAAAATCACCGTCATGTTGCCTAAAGAAGATAAACCCACACGAACACGAACGGCACCGGTCGAAAGCGATTCTTCGGCGACATCGGAAGATACGGAAAGCCGAAAAAGAGGGGAAATCACCTTCAAGATTCCGAGACGACGAGCCCGCCACGATCAGGGAATTAGGGTTCTTCCAGCTACCATCGCCCTCGTTCAGAGAGCGCTGCGGACTGTGAACTGAAAAGCTCATTGTCATATCCGTACTCCTCTGCGAAGTGCAGGCGCTTTCAGCCGTCGGATCATCGCGGCATCAACGGCCGAAAGCCCTCCTCCCCCTCCTCTCGCCCCGCGCCTGCGTTCGTTCTCTCTCACCATTTCGTTTGATGAAATTACAGAAAACCCCCCTCAACGGCGTAGTTTCATCCTTGATTGTCGAGTGACGACAATGATTTGCAAGGGTAAAAGTTAGATTTTCGTCCGTTTTTCCACAAGAAATTATTGACTATACAAAATCCGTGAAAGTTCTAAAGTGGAAGACATTGGTCCGTTTCTATTGGTAAAATTACATAAAACCCTCTTAACATTATAATTCTACTCTTGATTTTTTGACTGTTACAACACCCCCTAAACTTATGTTTTGTCGTGATGGGTGACACTGTGTCCATTTTCTGTCTGAATGTGCAATGAGGACATGGTTTAGGAAGGTGTGAAATGGCTGAACAGAAACCTTTAAATCCTTTTTTAATTTTTTTTAAATAAGTATACATAATATGTTCTCAACTTTGATATGAGTTCGAGAATAACCAGATTTCAATTTAAGAACAATGTAAGGGCGCGTTGGATGACGCTCCTGTTCCCCTCTAGAAACATGAATAGAACAAAAACAATTTGTATACATTTTTATTCTCATGAATAGATTTGGAATAAAATAAAGAAGTATAAAAAATTGCTTCATTATTCCTAAGAATAAATCAAGAATTAAGTTTCTTCTTTTTTATTTTCTTTCTTTATCTCTTCCTCCTCTTCTTCCCCTAGCTAGATGCCAGCCTCAGTGATGGTCGACAATCGGCTAGGCAAGGTCCAGTGACCTCACCGGCCCCTAGTGAGGTTGCCTTGAGCCTTGCCCAACCACTCGGCAATCAACTAGAGGAAGAAGAAAAAAGGAAAAAAGAAAAGAAAATTGTAATAAAATTATTTAAAAAATAAAATAAAATACTAAGTCACAAAAAAAAATTGGGATTGTACCAAATACATTTTTATTCTGAGAATATAAATTTTGTATAGTTATCAAACACATTCTCCTGCCGAGAAACTTGTCTATAGAACAAAAATAAAATAAAAAATAAAAAATTGTTTCTGAACAGAAATTGTTCATAGGAACAGAAACATTATCATATACGCCTTAAGTTATCTCAAATCAGTTCCAATGTCATCCTCCCTCTACCCATCCGCTAGCATACTTCAACTAAATAGGTACTTGTTAGCTTCACCTCTCTCTCTCTCTCTCTCTCTCTCTCTCTCTCTCTCTCTCTACAATTTGGTGGATTGATGTCTTCCATTTTCTAAATTTCAAAGGAATTTTCTGTCAAATTATCTTTTTGTATTAAAAAAAGAAAAGAAAAGTAGTTCTCTCCTTAGAAACTCATGCGCATTGCACATGTGAAGGGTAAACAGCAATGAAAGTTCATCAAGGTGGTGTGCTATAACGATTGAAAATTCAAGATAAACATGTACTACCACAAAGTTCATTGATATTAATCTAATCTCTCTATTATAATTTAAGTAACTATCTTATTCAGCAATAAATAAATGTATTTCATTAGAAGTAAACGAAACATACAAACTATTAATGTTTTAGTAAGGTGTAAAATGGGTTAAGAAACATATAAATTCCCTATTATTTTTATTTAAGTAATATACTTAATATGCTCCCAACTTTGAGATGGGTTTGACTTTCGTTTAAGACAATGTTGGCTATCTCAAATTAGTTCCAATGTCATTCTTACTCCACCCTCCCACCAAAATCATCATCATGCCACTTAAAAAATCAACAATTCTTATGAAAACAAAGTTTATACACTCAAAATCTTGGGACAAAAAAAAAAAAGGTGAGAACTCTATTGTTACTATAAAAAATTTTAAAATTCCCCCAATCTAATAATATTTTGTTTTTTTAATTGTTATTTTTTATTTTTTTTTTATTTTAGTTTTCTTTCTTCTTTTCTTCCTCCTTTTGCTTTTTTTCTCCATAGTGGTCTCCATAGCGGCGAGGCTTGTCAACCTCTGGATAGGGGCCACGAAGCCCTCGCCCATATTTGGATGAGACCTAGGGGCCGCAGGCAAGCCCACCCTTGCTCGTAGCCTCCAAGGCCATGGCGAGGCTGGCCTTGCGCAAATCTAGGCAAAGTCATCTCACTGGCAATTGTGGGGGGAAAAAGCAAGGAGGGAAGAAAAAAAAAAGAAAAGAAAAAATTAATTAGTCAAAAAATTTCAAGAAAATATAAATTTATTGAAAATTGTCCACATTAGCGCCGGTTGGCCAAAAGTTGCTGAATGGACAGAATTGGCACGATTGCAAAAATTTTAACACTAAATTAGTAAAAAAAAAATGTTTAAGATTGAATTGGCATAATTGTAATATATTTAGGATTTTCTTCATTTCTTCCATGAAATATGTAATATGCCCTGATTGAATGTGGCGATGGACAAACAGCTTCTCTATGGTAAGTGGAGTAGCTTTTTGGCCAAACTACCATCGATTCGTCAACTTCAAGCATTTTCTTCGCCAATTGTCAAGCACCGCTATCGAAATTGCTTCATAGCTGGTACTTTCTATAGTAATTCAAGTTTTTTCTTCTTCTTTTTTATCCTTCTGTGTCAATTGGTTTAATTCTATGTGTTCTAGAGTTGGCTACTTTATTCATTTTCTGCTATTCGAAACATCAGTTAGTCCATTCACGTGTCTATGAACTTTAGCCTTTAGATGCGTTGCATATTGAAGCATTTATTTTGTAACAGGATTGAGAATAAGTTGTTCCATAAAGTCTTACAACTTGTCAAGCTTTCTCATGTTGAGGTCAATAGTCTAAAAGCTCGATTGCGTATTGATTTTTCGAAGATGAGCACTCCTCATTTTGATGCACCTTCACGCTTGCGAACCAGCTAAAGTAAGGGAAATACTACTTGGGAGGGAGGTTGCTATCAATCCCAAACGACATGTTGGAAGGTACGAATTGGTGACGAAGGAGAACCTGGCCAAGCAAGGTTAACCTTTTGAAATAGTCTCTCCAATGAACCGATATGATATTTATCTAGAGAATATCCATGCATTAAAAAACAATATATTGCAAGGTTGTTTATTACTATTAATGTGGATGCCTTTCTATGTATGTTCTCAATCCTAGATATTTATTGTCACTGGTAATTTTCGCATTCATTATCTATAAGATTTTAAAAAACTCTCCCCTAAGTCAGCGTTACTCGTAATAATACAAGAAATTCTAGGGAGAAATTTGTCAAGAGAGAAGTTCTAAATTTTGGTTTACATTGGTGTTTATACTTTTGGAATCGAAAGGGACCATATTTATACAATAACCTTTCTTATTACAACCATAGATCTACAACGCTATCTAATGATGGCCACATACACCAGCATCCCGTGTGCTATCTTTATGGCCGATCCTCCTATATGGCTCTAGGAATACTCTAGAAGACATATTGTTCATATTTCCCTCAAGAATATTTTAAAGTAATAAAGAAGTTTCAAGACTTGCTTGGTTATCTCAACCCACTTCCTCAGCTTATTGGGCCTTAAAACCACTGGTCCATGACGCTATTCTCTTGCTCGTAAAAGACTGGTGCCTTGAATAGATTCGGAAATTGACTTATTCAAACTTAATTGAAGTAATATAGCACTCATATAATACAAGGCAAACGAAACTTTTGCGCAAATTCATGCCAATTTTATATTAATCAACAATCAAAAAAATTTATTATCAATATAAACAGTTGCAATACTATTTCATCTTAAGATTCGTGATATACTTGAATGTTCATATTATAAAACATTAATAAAATAATTAAATAAAAGTATTGAACTTTAATTCCACTAGACGAACAAAAGGATGGTTTTATTTTTAAGGGATCCCGTACCTGGATAATACCTTAATAATTACTAAACTTTATCCCAATGAATGATTTTTTTTTTTTTTTGTAATTTTTACTTTGTTCAATGTGACACTTGAACTATTTCAGTGCAATCTCTAAATTTTCCATTTGTTCAATTTAACTCTTCAACTCTCCAAGTATTCCTATTAAATTGATATTTTGTCTATTTTATGTCTAAGTCTTTTCATAAGGATATCTGGAAACGATATCCATTTATCTATAGATATACGTTTATATATTAATCTAAATCTTGTTCTTTATTTTTTAGATTGATAAAATTTTAATAAGAGTTAATATTACGAAAAACCTCAAAATGATACATCTATGATAAATTTATCTCAAACTAATTTTTTAACTATTAAAAATTATAAACTGGTACATTTATGACAAATTTCTCTCCATTTGTTTTCGTCAAATTTCAATGTCAAATTGCTAGTTGGATAACATGTGGCGGTTGAGTTGAATGACACGTAACAGTTGATAGTGTACCAGTTTAAGATTTTACCCTCTGTTTGTCAAAGATGAACCAATTGGTGAAATTCCATTATAGTAATCCAATTTAACTTAGGGTTAATTAGTCATACATATATCAGTTTGGAATTTTTGGTAGTCAAAAAACTAGTTTGGGATAAATTTGTTACAAGTATACTAATTTAAGGTTTTTCGTGATCAAAAAATTAATTTAGATAAATTTGTTACGAACGTACCAGTTTGAGATTCTTTGTGGGTCTACCCTATAGCTAAATCATGTTCCTAATTTATTAATTGATAATCAATCTTACACTTGACTTAAAATAGCAAGAAAATAAACCCAATATAACTCTAAATGAATTTCTACTTTTACTATTCTAGTTTTACTTAAATGGAACTATCGTAATATCTATAAAGATAAAAAAAAAAAAAAAGGTAGAGATAAAAAAAATCCTATCTTTTGTTTATTTAGGAAAATGATTGAAATGAAAAGATATTAAAAAATCTAAGTATTAGTGTAACTGCGAAAACTTGTGAATAGTAAGGAAGGATTATAATTTGAGGATTCCATTGAATGAATTAAAAATTTAAGGATGATATTGTACATTAAGCCAAAACTTAAGGAAAATTAGCTTCAATGGGAAAACTTGATGAACTTTCATTGTTGTTTGCACTTTACATGTGCAATGCGCATGAGTTTTCAAGGAGAGAATTACTTTTTTTTTTTTTTTTCTTAGTTATAGAAAAAATATAATTTAACAAAAAATTCCTTCGAAATTAAGAAATGGAATACATCAATCCACCAAATTGTATAGTTCAATTCTTTTATATGAAGTAATATGAAGAGAGAGAGAGAGAGCCGTGGAACTAATGAGTGCCTATTTAGGCAAAGTACGTTGGCCTATGGGTAGAGGGGAGATGACATTGGAACTGGTTTAAGATGACATTGTTCTTAATCACAAACCCGGTTACTCCGAAACTTGTCTCAAAGTTGAGAGCATATTACGTATACTCTCTTAAAATAAAATTAATAAAGGATTTATATGCTTCTGTTCAGCCCGTTTTACACCTTCTTGAAGCATTATGAGTTTATACATTTTGTTTACTCCTCATGACTACATACATTAATTTGTAGATGAACAGAGTTACTTCAATAATGTTGTAGGTTTTAGAAGAAAACATATTTGTTCTGGTGAATAAGTAGTTGGGTTTGTGTTTCGGGATATTCATCGACGAAATCCAAATGTATTTCAACCCCATTCTACGATTCAACATCTTGATTATAATTAGATGGCCTGAGTCAGAAATCCAATGTAACCTTACTCTTAACCATTTCTGCGGTAGAGATGATCATGAAATCTCTCTTTCTCATATTGAAGTTTTTCCTTCTTATTTTATGAAAATGCAAAGAAAAAAGTGATCTAAAGGAAGATCTGTAATATTGAAAAGATTAGGAGATCAATGTGTACTTCCAAACTTTAGCAGATTCCTTTTGGTTTGGAGGTGGTGACGGGTGGGCCAGCGTAATTGAACGGCGTTCATGAGCCATTTCATTGCTTTCCTCTTTGAGATCGTATACCACTCCAAACAATGGTTTGACGGAAAATGCACAAAATTTTTAGTGATAATGGCATTGGAAGTTCTAAAATTTGTTATGAAAGTACAATTGAGTCCTAAAACTTTTAAAAAATACAATTAAGTCCTAAAATTTATTACAAAGTACAATTGAATCCTAGAACTTTTAAAAATGTAATCAAATTCTAAAATTTATCAAATTGGTTCGATCTAAATCCTTCCATTGATTGCACTTTTTAAAAATTTTAGGACTTATTTGCACTTTTGTGATAAGTTTTAAAACTTGATTGTATTAATGGGTGACGGTTTGATGATACAAGAGGGAAGGACCTTTTAAAATTTTTAGAATTTAATTGAACTTTCGTAACGACTTTTAGGACTTGATTACTCTTTTTGAAAATTTTAGGACTTAATTGTACTTTCGTGATAAGTTTTAGAACTTCAAATGGACTTATCCCAAATTTTTATATCCATGAGTTGCAAAATCCACTACCACCCCAAAAGTTTTGCTTTTGTGGCAAATTGTCCCTATAACATGTCAATTTTACAATTAGCACCTTAACATTTCTATAAAAGCTAACATAAGAGAAGCACATGAAATAAAATGGTAGATGATGAATAAGAGAGCCGCTAATTCATGGAGAGTCTTTCAAGAATCAATAAAAAGAGGCCTTCCAAATAAGTTATTACATAATAAAAATAGGTAGATGAAGAAAATATTTTTAAATTTTAAATTGAAAAATGATTAAAATATGGTAATAAAAAAATGATTGGGCGTGGCAAAGTGGGGGTATGTTGTTGGTGAAATGATAGGGGTGATTAGTTCCTGGTTCGGTCATTTTTTTCCCCTACTTAATGCTTCTATTAAAAAGAAATAAAAAAAGCCAATCACTTTTATTTTTTTAAAGAAATTAAAAAAAAAGTATATGTAATCGGTCCAATCTCAGAAACCGGACTGCCCTTACACCGGTTCCATTTCTAAGAACTAGGAACCAAACCAAATTGGTCGGTTCTGTTAGGTCCGTGCGATTCTCGATTCAAGTGGTTTGTTTTGCACTTCCCTATGAAATGATACTAAACCCTTTACAAGGAGAGGATGGTGCATTACCTATTCACAACTCTTTTTTTCATTGCCCACTTCTGACTCATTTTTATCTGTTTTTAATTTTTTTGTTCTTTTTCTTTGCCTTTTCTATTACCATTCGACAAAAAAAAAAAAAATACTAATACATCTTTTGGTGAAAAAAAAAAATCAGACATATGCATCTATTTACCTAGTCTATAAACTAAAGTAGATTTTTCGAAGATGTCACTTATGTCTCTTTTTCCCTTCTTTCTTCATTCCTGTTTTCCTATTAACTTTCATTTCACTAATTTTATATCAATCATACCAATACATCTTTTGGTGAAAAAAATAAATTAGAAATATGCATCTATTTACCTATTCTGTAAACTAAAGTAGATTTTTAGAAGATATCACTTATGTCACTTTCTCCCTTCTTACTTCTTTCCTGTTTTCCTTTTAACTTTCACTTCACTAATTTTATATTGTTGGGTTTTGCGGAAGCGTGTGTTTTGGTATTAGTTATAGTTTTTGGCTAGTAATGTGTGTAAATGTATGGTATATTTTGTAGATGATGGACAAGGGATAAAATATAATAATTTCAGGATATAAGACATAAGATATGGGGAAAAATAATTTCATTAGTTGAATAAAATAATTTGATAGAGGTACGGTGACCTCCACGGTGGAGGATTCACCCCCACACACATGGTGGAGGGTTTTCCCCTCGCATACTCTCAAATGATCAAGTACAAGCCTATTTATAGGCGTGAGTTCACCGCCATATCTACCTACTTTGAGTACATAAAATAATATAAAATTTCAGCTTGCTTCTTCATCTCCTTGCTGGTTGCGGCTAGTCAAGTTGGAATTTGTTTTTTCTTTTCTTCTTTCCTCCAAGCTTCTCGTTCCTTCTCCATTTTTCTCTAATTTTCTATTCTTGCTGCCCACGTACTCTAGATCATTCTTTCTTCATGGTGAAGCAGCCATTGTTGACTTTCATTCAAGATTTCCCATGCACAAATTTCCCATGCACGTAGAGCTTGTTCTCCTTCAGCCTTATTCTTCATTTTTCTATTGTTGCGGCTGCCCATCACTTTTGACTTTAGTTTGCTTCTTATTTGCTTGACTTTTACTTTCCTTTTGCATGAAGCAAATTGTTGCTGCCGACTTCGACCTTCTCCATTAAGTATACTTAATTCTTAAGCATACGAAGTCTAGCGTGTTCTAGATCTTTCAAAAATGGATCACAATTTCCAACATATATCAACTTTCTATTTTGCATTGCATTCTCTGGATAAACATAGTAACTTTCCAGGGGTGATTCATCGGAGGGATGATCCTAGAAAGAGTCCACTGAATTGGTAACGAATTAAACCCTAACTTACAAACACGCATTGTATTATAACCATTAATCAGCACAAAGTAAATTGGAAACAAACAACGTAGGAATGCAGATTTGTAAGCCCAAACAATTCTTAAAGACAACAGCTAGATCCACTGTTCCTCCAATGCACACGATGAGCATTAATCTTGCCAGGATCACGGCAATAAAAAAAATAAAAAATGAAAAATGAAATTCCTAATAAAGCACTAAGAAAACTGAAGACCGTTGCATTTCCTCCACCTAAATAGATGCGTAGAAGAGGTGCCTTGGTAGCATGGCTCCATTAGCTTTTCACCAGTTGAAAGAAGGCTTCTTTTCTGGAGGAGAGGCCATGGCAATATCCAGCGAGTCTCCTCTACGTTTTTTGGATGGAGAACATGGACTTCTTCTAGACACAGGAGCGTAAGGCCTTCAAATGAAGAACATCGTGTTCTCCACATCAGCGTGTAGCTTGTAGAATCGCTCTTCATTTGAACCAACTGATGAGAGTGATGAGGACGCCGTTGAGGAGGATGAAGAGGCCACTGAATTAGGAGAGTGCTCCATCACTGCTTCGTGATACAACCTTCCTCTATAGGCGGCAAGATCAGCATAGTACACAGGCGTGACCAGAGATACTGATTTGGTGCATCGAGCAAAGGTAAAACATAAGCTGTAAATCAACTTCTGCAAGTGATCAGAGCTGAACTTGTGCTCGTCCCAGAGGACATGGTAATGGGTCGGCTTGCTTGTCCCAAGGCTGCCATAGTGGCTGCACAGATAGAAGTCGAATTCGAAAGGATGCACAACTGTTGTGTCCACGACTGTCCCTGGTGGCACGTTGCCTGTGGGACCGCCATCAACATCTCTTTCCGGGAAAAGACGAGTTTGGTGGCGCTTCCGTGCCACAATGATCGTGATGGTTGGCCTGTAATCTTTCTCGGAGAAAGCCTTCTTCAGGTCCTGCAATTCTTCATTCAAAACCATATCGGATTGGCTTTCACTCACTCCATCGCGGAACAATATGAGTTTCATGGGCCTAACTTGATTCAGACGGGCATATGTCTCGACAAGCTCCAGACACATCGCCCCAATGTTGGCAATTTTCTCTTGCCGGTGGAGCTGAGGTCGCATCCTTGCAGCATAGCAATTGGCAGCCGGCCAGTTGATGGTACCAACGACTGCAGCAAATGATGGACTGATTGTGTCCCGTGATGCGGGATGGTTGACATCAGCACCGAGGAACATCACATGCCCCTCGTCGTTGATGTGCGGGAATGGATTGAATAGCTCCACGTTGCTGCCTCCAAGCTTGGCATTGATCTTGAGGGCAAGATTTGCTAGATACTGGTCGTTCTTATCCTCGTTCGCTTTATTGGAAAGACAACACTGAGTGATTAACCCAACTCGAGTTTCGGAAATCCATTTGAGGCGCCTGTAGCCGACGTCTTTCCTAGACATGACACAAAGAAGGAATTGAGGACGGCATCTCCCATCTCTACAAGCGCGATTGTTGACATCCTCTAGCAGCTCAGTCAATCTAGTCATATTGGAGAAAACGCTCATTGTGGCATCTTGATAAAAGAGCGGTTCTTCCATCCAAATCCCCATGTTTCTGCATCGGCTGATAAGCTTTTGGATGAACTGCTTACAGTTGAGCCGATTCCGGTCTGACGCGCTGAAATCAACGATGACCCATCTTTCGATCGGCTTCCCATCCACGACCGATTTCCCCATTAGATTCCAATGGCATTTGTCTTTATCAACCTTTATCTTGCTCACCTCGCCTTTCGGAGTCGCCAGTTTCAACTCGGGAGGTTCGATGACACGTCCCACCGCTTTTGTCATGTTCCTGTGGACTTCAATTCCAAAGTTCATGCTGACGTCTCTGCAGCAATGAAAGAGACATTTTAAATAAAGAGAACAATATCAAAGACAAAAAAATATAGTGCTGGTCCGGTGCTCACTGTGATATAAATTTATACTTTCTTCGTTGGTCGAATGCCATTTTTGTTCTATAGTATATGCCGTTTTGCACAACCATTTCACCCAAAGAATATAAAATCCAAATATTTTGTCAATTTGAACATCTTCATTTACATAGTATAATTGTTACCGATTATCACTTACCCAACAGTACGTGTAATATAAATAACTCAAAAACAAGAGCATATATAAAACAGATTATAAATTGACCACACTAAAACAGGATGACAAAGCTTCATGTAACAAACACATCAAGTTCCAGCAAAACCAATGATAATGATATACAATTTTAGCAAAGAACAAGTGTTGCATACCCGCAAGGCCCGGTGTTCGACCTCATCATGTCGCAAATGGACTTCTTTCTGATATGTGGGGCAGGCAAGCAGAGTTTCTTTAGCAAGGTGGAGGCTTGTCTCTCCAAATTCTCTTTTGGGTACCTTTGCCCCTCGACCAACATGCACAACTCCATCGGCACAAACTGCTTACTGTTGTTCTTGCTCAAATCTAAGCAAGGAATGTCCCTGTACCATATCTCGATTTTGTACTTCTCTAAGAAATAGTTTGCTAGATTGATCGTATTCATCTTGCCCTCGGGGCTCTCGCAGCTGAAAGATATCGAACTTGTGTTCTCGTCGGTCAGTCCCATGATCGTATACTTTTGTTTGGTCTTGCGGTGGGTCACTGTGACCTTCAGCCCCTTTAGCGCCTGCTCGACTTCCCTCTTGTACCTCGCAAACTGACCAATGTTAAATCCACGTATGTTCTCTTCGAGGAAATCAATGACCGACATCCTCTTTCGGAAGGCCATGGCCTAGCAATCGAGAGACAGCACAAGGCCCTGGTAGGTTGGCTTCAAGCTGTGTTGGAACCCTCTAAATACCGCGACGCCGCACTTCAGGTCGTCCGTCTCCTGATAGTCGTGGGGATAGAAATGCCGCCCAACCGAGATCATGTTCCTCGCAGGGTTCTCCTTCATCACCAGATCCATGCTCTGCAATATATCCCGGGGGATCAACAGCAAGTTTCCAGCCAAGTAGTCTTTCAACTTGAGGAGGTTGAACTCGTTCACAAGCTTGATTGTGCATTGGAAAGAGGAGTCCTCACTGTCTTTGCCGCAAAATATCTTCACATCGTACGTCCCACAAGGCAACGGAGTCACACTAAAAATGTTCCTCTCGCCATCATAAGCAGTCATGGATAATGGAAACTGTGTGTGGTTGTCAGAGAATAGCTTCTCCTTGATCTGATAAAGAGTGGCTTTTGATAGTCTCACAGGATGGCGGTGCCTCGTCGGTGCCTTGGGCTTGATGTCAACATCATAGTGGCTTATAATGGTTTCGGGATTGAAGGTGACGGGAAAGTGGTTGACGAGAAGCCTGACATGCCGAGCAAACAATGAGCCACCTTTGTCGGGGCGTCTAATGGGACAAATCTTATCCCCATTTCCTGAGGAAACCTGATTAAACTCCGGCGCGGAGTTAAACTCCGGCTGGACAGCAACAGTCTGGAGATCTGTAGAGACAATATAAACCACATCAGTAAACATTCGCTTCAGTCAAGAAGATCTCTTGTGGCTCACTTTTCATTTGTTTGTACTTTTTCTTTTCAGTAGCTATGGTTGTAAAACTAATGAAACATGAAAATCAAATACCAGTAGCCATGCCACCATTGTACATATTACTATCCAGAAAAATAACAATGAAACCAGTGACTTCTTTTTTTATCGCAACGACGTCTGTCCATTTAACCAATAGAACATGGCTGCAAATTAAATGCAGCAGTCATGCACTTGATCAGGAAAAAATAGTGAAATCAATATCGAATGTGTTGAAACATTATATTTATTATATATGTGAATAGAATGGAAAATTGACGTGATTCACATGCAAAGATCCTACTGGTAGAGCCAAATTGAAAGAAAAATGCAAAATGAAAGCGTTGCTAATGTTACTCTACAAATGCAACCGAAAGAACCTGAGTTTCAGGCCATTTATACCACTTTCTTATTCCAAAGCAAGTCTAGCAATATCCAATCAGTACCCGACAGTAGGGCAACGTCAAAGAGACCAGCTTATACGTACCAGCGACAGGCTCAGGCTCTGGATACGGTGAGGCATCATGACCAAAATGACGAGCGTCGGTCTCGGCAAGCGACCGACTCCCATCTCTACGGTGAGAATCTCGGAAAGCATTTCTCCCCTTTCCATGACCACCCCTTGCACGCTGGTGGCCTTCTTCATAGCCGCAGTGGTGACGATCCCTATTGTGGTATCTCTCATCATCCTTCTCACGATACGTATCGCGTTCGCTCCATCGGTTCCCACGTCTGTCCATGACGTCTCTCTTTTAAGAACGGAATTCTTTTGCGACCAGAAAGCCGCACGACTGTATAAAGAGAGATGAAAAAAGGCAAGCAGATGCTGGGCGAGAATGGTTAAACCAGAACGAAAGAGAGAGGACTCGGATGCTTAGTATTATGGAGCAAGGGATATATGAAAGCACGGAGGATAAGTTATTCAAGGAATTGTGTGGTACAAAAGGCTAGGTGGATCTCTCTTCGTATGATGTCTCGCCTATTTATAGGAGAGTTCCCGACTCAACATCACAGAAGTTTCCACCGCCATAGCAACAATACTTCTGGACATTAACAACTAAGAATCTAGACAATTCCTTTGTTGCCGACTTTACGCAGCTTCGACTTTACGCAGCTTCATCGATAAGTAGGTGTCAATGGGTCGGTCGGATTTATAGGAAACCGAACTGAACCATTTTGATGTGTGCTCGCTCTGAACCAAAACGCGACACGACCGAACCAAACCGAAAACGCAGTTCGGATCAGTTTGGTTTTCGACTTTCCTGTTCTTTGTTTTTTTTTTGCGCTTCTTCTTCCATTCGCACCGTCCCCTTCCCACTGGACAAAGGCAGCGTCTTTCACCCAGCGGATTCGCCATTTGCAAGACACCGAATCCTGTCAGCCTTATCGGACCTCTCCAGTTCCTCTCTCCCTCACTCATGGGCCCTAGATAACCATAGTCCCAAAATCAACCACTCGGCAAAACGCGATTCTCGAGCCGGGAGAGTAGAAAGATGACGCGCTCAATGTGCCGAAGATGGAGAAATCGAGGGCTGGATTGGATGGTCGACGGAGGGAGAGGGGCAGAGAGAAGATCGGACTTTCGGAGGGCCACGAGAGAGAAAGAGAGAGAGAGAGAAGGATCGATTTCTAGGGCTTTACAGAGGGGAAGATGTTATAATGAGATTGCGAAAGAGATGAAAATGTATTGAAATTTATGTTGTCACTTTTTTGAGATGAAAATGCTGTGAGGGTGGAGGCAGAGAGAGAATAAAGCAGAAAAGGGTGAGCGAGAGAGAGAGTGAGGGAGATGAGAGCAGAATAGTGATAGTGCGAAGACAGAGGGAGAGGGAGAATAAAGCCAAAAAGCTTGAAAAGAGAGAAGTGAGCGGGAGGAGAGCAGTAACGAATTACTTCAGTGAGGGAAGGAAAAAAAAAAACCGAAATTTGATTTGAATCAACCATCATCAACTAACCAAATTCTTTTACTTATTATCCGAACCAAAAATGCACAAACTTTTGGTTCGGTTTAATTCAGTTTCTATTTCGGTTCGGTTCTGAATGCCTTTACCAACAAGTCTCTAACTTGAATGTATTGAAACTTTTTACCGCCTAAACTTTCTTTTTCTTCTTCAATAAGTTATTGACTCTTTTGCTTTAGAGCAGGAGTTTGATGAAGCAAAATGCTTGCAGATGAAGAAATCGTGTTTCCCGCACGTTGACTTCCCTAGATTATTCTAGGATTTCACAAAGATGGATCAAAGTTTAAGAATAAAAAATTTTAAGAAAAAACATGGGCGGTTTTTTTGATAAAATCAGTTTCGGGTGGTACATATGATAATATTTCTGTTCCTCAGATCAATTTTTATTCAAAAATAGTTTTTTTATATTTTTATTCCTTGAACGAGTTTCTAAATAGAAAAACGTGTTTAATAACTATACAAAATTTTTATATTCAAAATAGAAAAATAATAAAAATATGTTTAGTACGACCCTTAAAATTTCTATTTCCAATTTTTCCATTTAATTATAAAAGTGTCAATTGAGACTTAACAATTAATGTTTGGATAAAATTGGACTCTTGTAAATATTTAACTAACCGAGATATTCTAATATGGCTTAAGAAAATCCAACATAATAGTTAGTCAAAATATAGATGGTTGGAAATGATAACAGAGGTTCCCACTGGTTTACAACTCACAATATGAGGAGGTTGACAATGATTCTTTGGGCATTACAATAAATAGATATATTAACCTTTTGAACATTTTTAGTTGCAAGAAAGAAGAGTAAATGTCACTTGGTGGAATGGGTAAGGACGAAACAAGCAAGGATGGACGCAATCCTAAAGTTGGTGTGTTTTTTTGCACAAACTCTAAAAACTTTAAGTAAATGACATCGGAAATCCATGGAGCACAAGCTTATTTGAGTGTTACGAATACAAGATAAATGGTAATGCAAAAGACTTGTTTAAAGCCATCTAATATTCTATTAAAACAAAATTGTAGATGAGCTTAAGGGATATCCAATAGAATCTTAAAGGAAGAAGATATATTCTCTAATTGACGTCACCGAGCTGTCATGACCTAGCATTGTCTTTAAAAGAAAATGATATTCAAAAATCCATATAGTAAAGCGAGTTTATTCAATTTTGAATACGATTTTTATCGAAAGCTTTTCACATATTTATGCTAAATTAATTCTAGACTAGAAATAACACTAAAATTTAGTAAAACTACCCAAAATCTAATTTGTAAATTTTTTTCTAAATTTTCAATTTTTTATTTTTTATTTTGGAAAAAGGGGAGTTGAATCGGGTTAGGAAATCCCATATTTGGGTCTCATCCGGACCTTGTGTTGAATATGTAAAGGCGGACATTAGGTTACACGGAGTTTGTTTCTCTAAATTGGTCTCGTTTCTCCTTTTGTTCTCGTGAATAAAAAATTAGTCTATTCCAAGGAATAGAAAAATCAACGGACGTACACAAATAGATTTTTTTTTTGTTTCAAAAAATAGAAGAACAGAAAAATAGAGAAATAAAAGCACTACCAAATGCGTCCTTTTTGACTTTCTTTCTTCTTCAATAAGTTCTTGAGTCTTTTGCTTTATAGCGGGAGTTTGATGAAGTGAAATGCTTGCTAATGAAGGAATCGTGTTTACTTTCTTTTGAGAAAACCGCCCACGTCTTCCCACTCTCTCCCACCACGCCTTTGTTCATTCTCTTTTTCCGTTCCTTTTAATTAAATTATACAAAATCTCCTAAATAAGAATTTACACCTTAACTTTTACCGATTGCTGGCCGTCCATTCCGTCAAAATGTGCAATGAACACGATTCACAAGAGTAGAAAATGGATGTTTTATTCGTTTCTTCATGAGAAATAATTAATTACAAAGTCCCCTGAAATTTAAGTTGCACAAATTTTGGCTCCCTAATCTTTCCAATACGACAAATCTTCCCAAACTTTTTTTCCCCATTGTTTTTATAAAATTAATTTTAAAAAGTTCAAACCTGGGCATATAGTTGTGATCGAGATTTCAAATTGTATAACGGGTCTGAAATTCCTTGTTAACAGATCAAATAGGTTTGATTTAGACTTTGTTGCTAAATAGCCCGAACACAAACCCAACTAGTTATATTACCAAAAAGAATCAAATTTCTTCTAAATCACACGATATCATTTAAGTAACTATCTTACTCATCTAGGAATTAATGTTTTTTGTCACTAAAAGTAAACAAAAATATACAAAATTCATTATGTTCTTGGAAGGTGTACAACAGCTTAAAAAGAAACATATAAATTCCTTTTTATTTTATTAAAGTAAGAGTATTTAACATGTTCTCAACTTTGAGATGAGTTTGACTTTCACTCAAAAGTAATTAGGTTCGAGTTTGGACAATGTAGGCTACCTCAAACTAGTTCCAATGTCATCTCTACTCCACCTATCCACCAAAATCACCGCCATGTTGCCTGAAGAAGCGACTGTTCTAGTGAAAACAAAGTTTATATACTCAAAATCTGAATATATATTATTTGGTTGTTAAAATTGACAAATCTAAATATCCGCTACTTTTGAAGATGGTTCTTCTTAGAATTCAATATTCATACTTCGACTCAATAGTCACTAATTAGCTTTGCAGCTCTAATTTCGATCTCTCTCTTCATTTTTCCTTACATGACAAGAAATTGAAGAAACATGCATTTCTCTAGAATTTAGTGGAGTAATGAATACCACCTCTAAAGTTCAAAGGGATGTCGTGTTAATATATCTTTTCCTAAAAAAAATTGAAAAAAAAAAGTATTTTTCTCCTTGAAAAATCACATGCCAATGGTAAAATGGGATAAAGCTCTCCTTAAAAATCAAATGTCAGTGGTAAAATTGGATAAAGGGTAAACAACTGTATAACAAAACGAAGGTTCTATCAATATGTTAGGTTCAAGTGGGTCTAGCTACACGACACATTAAGATTATTGAGCAACCTCAGCGGCATTCTAGCCACTGCATCAATTGAAACAAACAAGTGCAGGATTTGTATAAGGAGATACCTTTCTCTGTCGGAACAATTCTTTGTCGGGAAAATACACTGAACTCTGCATTTCGAAAGGCTTGGCGTCAAGTATGTGGGAATCGTGGAGCACGAAATTTAGAGGCTTTTGAAATTTTCTATAAATTAATGCATTTAATGATTAAAAGTAAACGAAACATATAAACTAGTAATATTTTAGGAAGGTGTAAAACAAGTTAAATAGAAACGTATAAATCACTTATTATTGTCATTCAAGTAAGTATAGTCAATATGCTCTCAACTTTGAGAAGAGTTCCACTTTCATTTGGGAGTAATCGGGTTAGAATTTGTTTATGCCAAAAAAGGACCAGCATCGATTAGTGATAGACTTAGTCGATGAGAGCAGAGTTTGCTGAACAACAAAAGTAATCCATGAAAAGAACATTCGACAACCTGATGTAACTGTTTAGTAGCAATATTTTCGAATATGAAAGCTCTTTTAGATAAGTGTTCACAACTTGAAGAGCATTATCGATAACCAAAAAAGTTATTGATAGCAAATATCACTTATTTGAAATGAAGTCATTGATATTGACGTGTAATTGTTTGATAGCGATATTTTTAGATATTTAAGCTCTTTTAAATAATTAAGAAGTTATTATTTTTTTTGAAGATATGATTGTGAAGTTATCTTTTTAAATTCAATGATTGTTTATACATGGATCGTATGCTTTATATAGACACGCTATGTAAAACGACCTTGATCATCCAACAAAAAACCTCTTATCTTTCAATTCTTGTACCTTACTTGTGGTTTCAAATATCTAATTGTCGATTAAATTCCGGTGTGTATCTTAGTTGTAGTTTTCAAATTGTCATTGTTGAATAATTTTCGGCATTCTATCTTTATGTCATCACGTTTTGCCGTCGATTAAATTCTGGCAAAACTTTGTTGACGCCTAAATTTTCCTTTTAATTAATTAGGTTTTACTTTATTTTACTTTATTTTATTTTATCTTTTTCGGATAAAAAAAAAAAGAGCAGAAGCAGCCCTCGCATGGGCCTTGAAGGCCCATTTCTGCCTCAGCCCGGCCCCACAAGATCTTCTCCTTCCTCCCGCCTCTGCAGCACGCGTAGGGGGGCGCGACGCCGGAGCGGAGGGGAGGAGCAGCGACGACACATGTGGAGCAGCTGGCACCGGACGACGATGGGACGTGGAGCAGGGGGCAGTTGGCGTCGGATGGGACGCCGGTTCGGCCGGCGAAGGCCGTGGCGACCAACGGTCGAACTCCGTCGACCGGCCGCCCCTCGGCCTATAAATAGGCCGTCGATCCCAGCAACAAAGAACACACAGACACAGACAGATCAAGAGAGGGAGAGTCGGATCTAGGGCTTGCAAACCTCGGACAACCCACTGAGAGACTTCAGGGGAGGTCCGAGGTCGAACGGCCAAGGATCCGAGGCTCGTCGGAGGAGAGGGTAGAGAGAGAGGGAGACGAATCAAAGTCGCAGGCCTTGGACAACCCACTGAGAGACTTCAGGGGATTTGAGGACTCGCGGCCGGAAATCCGAGGCCCGCCGGAGGTAGAGAGAGAGAGAAAAATTGGAGGGAAAGGGGGCCGCGTGAGCCCTGCCGTCGTTGCCGCCCTCATCGCGCCGTTGCCACGAGCAGGTAGCTTACCGCCTCTGTCACCGTCGTCGTCGCCGTCGCAGCCCTCCCCTTTGTCCCGTTCTCGTGGTCACCGTCGCCGCCGCTGCCACCGGGACGCCTCGTTCCCCTCCCGTGGCGCCGCGAATCGGGAACCCTAGGGTTCCCGATTTTCCGGGTTGTGGCCTCGGGTTATCGGATCGGACCCAAGCCACGAACAGGGTAAGGTTTTTGCGTTCTGAGGCCGGGCTGAAATCGGGTCAAAAGGCGGGTCGGATCCGGGTAGGGTTTCGCTAGGAACCCGGGTCGTCGGGTCGGGCCGGGCATCCCAAAACGCCCGGCCACGGCGTCGTTTCGTAAAAAAAAGGGAAAAATCCGAGTTGAGCCCGCAACGTGGGCCCGTCCGCGTTTCGGGTCGCCGACTCGGGTCGGGCCTAACCCGCGGATCCGACCCAGGTCGGTTTTTATTATTTAAAATATTTTTTAATAAATAAAAATAAATAAATAATTTATTTTCAAAAAATGAAAAAAATGAAAAAAAATGATTTATTTTCGAAAAATATTAGAAATAGTAAAAATGTTTTATCTTCCAAAAAATTAAAGAAAAGATAAAAATTAATTTATTTTCCAAAAAATATTAAAAAATATTTATTCTCCGAAAAAAAAAAAAAATATTCCATATTTTCCAAAAAATGCCAAAAATCCAAAAAAAAAACCAAAAATTCATGAAAAAGCCAAAAAATTCAGAAAAAGCCAAAAAGACTTGTATTTTTCCAAAAATACCAAAAAATCCAAAAAAAAAAAAATCCCTTTTATTTCCAAAAAATTAGAAAAAAACTAAAAAAAAAAAAAAAAAAATTGTTTTTTCCTCCCAAAAATGCATGGAAAACCCCTCGAACATCCAAAAAACCTCAAAGTTTAAACAAGATTAGGTACCGAAAGGGCATTAGTGATTAACTAGTGTAATTAAGTCTTCGATCCTAATTTCTCTAGTTGCGCAGGAGCGAGTATTTCTCCCAATACTTTGCACGGGTTTCTAATCAACCCACCCCAAATCGATTAGTGGCGACTCCATTTTAAAAATTGATTTTCAGGTTAAAAACTTAGATTATTAAAGTCGTGAATTGGTGGACTTGGGAGAGTTCGGGCATAACTAATTTCAGCCGAGCCATTAGCCTCCTTAGGCACTCGTACCCGATTGTGGTCGCCAAAAAAAAGAGGTTGCGACAGCTTGGCGACTCCGCTGGGGATTTTGAAGACTTAGGCCATTTTTGTCTTGTTTAAATTCTTTACTGACTTAGGTTTTTTTCTTTATGCAGGTCAAAAGCTTAGAAATTTATTTTAATTTTGCGTAAAATAGATTATCTCGTGATTATAAACTGTTGTGCATGCTTTACTGTTTTAAACACTACACATGGCACATACAACCCGGCCGCCGGACCTGGGCCGCCATAGGATATTTAGGATGGTACTAAGAAAGATACGACTTCGAACGCGAGACTGCGATGTAGAGGTTGCCTTTCTTTTCCTCGAATTTCTTAGCCGAGGTTAAGGGGGTATGTTGCTAACGCGAGACTGCGACGGGCGGATACCATTTTAATTTCAACAAGCCTTCTCAGTTAGAAATCGAGCCACACATCTCATGCGCATGTCTTTGTGCTTGTCATTTTTATTTAAAAGCAAAGTGATTTCTTTACTTTTACTCGTCTTTTTATTGGCCCATGGCAATTTAGGATAAGCTTTTCAAAGTCCCGTCTATATGCGATGGGGAAAGACGATATCCAGTTTATTCCCGCTCCCAAAGCAGAGCTCTTCAGATGGTGGGGTCAATTGGACCAGTATGCCCAAGAGCGTGTGAAAGCCAAAGTCAGTCATCTCCTATCATTGTTCCAAATCTCTGTTCATTCTAAAGTCTTGCAGGCCATGGCACATTTTTGGTGCCCGAGGACATCCACTTTTATGTTCGGTGGGTTCGAGCTAACCCCAACTCTGGAGGAATATAGCATCATCACTGGAAAGTCTCTTGAGAATCGGCTTGTTAGGCCACCAACAGGCATTGACCCGTTACGTGGGTTAGCACGGCTTTTAAGAACTGAAGTCCATATTGTGAGGCAAACTCTTGAAAGCAACCATAATACCTATCCACTAGCATTTTTGATTGCTAGTTTTGAAAATCAACCCATGGCTCAAAAAAGTGAAATTTTCCTTCTAGCCTTTTTCGGGTTCATCATTTTCCCCCATCAAAGAAACGCCATAAGTCCCTCAATGGCATGGGTGGTTGATCAGGTCTCAAGAGGGCAAAATTGCGTCAATATGATTTTAGTCGAAATATTCTTATCTCTTAATCGTTTTAAAGAAGACACGGAAAAAATCATGCGAGCCCCCCCGGAAATTTTGTAAGTCTGGTTCTTTTCTCACCTAAGCGAATTTCGATGCTTCATGCAATCGTCTGAAACAAATGATTTCGAAAATCCATTACAGAAATTTGTGATCCTAGGGCCATATATTCCCAACCAAAGCTGTTTTAACTGGATAAATTTCTTAAGAAACCCCGCTCCTGAGACATTCCAATGGTGTGCTGGTTGGTTTCATGAAAAGAGAGCTCGCTTTGCTTACAGACAAAGCCATCCAATTCCATTGCTCGGCCTCACCGGCGGCACTCCCTATTACCCATATAGGGTGGCTCGACAGTATGGAGCCCTTCAAGAAATCCCGCCGCTTTCCAGGAGGAAAATACATCCACTCCGTTTTACCCATCCAAGTTGTGACTACGCATTCGAGATTGCCATTGTTGAGGAGACATGGAGCAAATGCCATCGCAAAAGAATCGTGGTACCTGAAGGGCTTGAGGGAGAAGAAAAAGCCCACCACACCTCTACGTCCTACATCCACAACCATCGTATCCCGACAAAATGGAAGCCTTTGGTCCCTCACTCAATCAGCGAGAACAGCCAGCATGAGCAAGCAGAGCTTATGCAGAGAGATTTGGGAATAGACTGAATACATATCTCAGAGCCAGTCCAAAGAAGCATGCATCCTCGCAAGAGCAAGGCTCCCCGTCGCATATAAATTGGCAACGTGTGCCCCTTAGTGTTAATATTGTGAAATTTTTGTCCCATTGTTTAGGGACTTTTATTTGATATCTAGTATTTCATTCTGTCATTTCAATTTCAAGTTTTAGATGTCAGAAGTTTGCGGTCTATAAAATCCTCTTTTGATAAATAAAAAAGCAGTTAGACCATTGCCATGGGTCAATCTCTGTTTACTTTTGTGCTCATTCATTGTTTTCGCAACGACAGATAATTATGAATCGTCAGCCACCAATCACTCGTGAATGGCCTCATGCAATAGGGGCCGATCAGAATGATGTACAAAATCGCATCTCCAACATTGAAGACGGCGTAGGACAGATGTCCATTGTCCTTCGAAAACTCTCGTGACAAATGAAATCTACTCAAGTTGAGCCCAACTCCGTAGTTGCCTTAAACACCGTCATGACACCCGCAAATTTGCCAGAAAATAGCCAGTACCATAGACAGTTTGAAAGGATCATGAAAAAGTTAAACCAACTGCAAGGGGCAGAATCCCATGGACCTTTCCAATTACGCCGGCATTGGGATCCCTGAAGAGCTCAAAGCACCTGAATGCGAAAGGTATGCTGATACCTCCCGCCCAGAGACCTACTTGCGGCCTACAGTCCGAAGGATGATTCAATCGTACCAATCGAGCTTGACTGGCCCTGCCTTGCGATGGTACATTGTCAGGAAGATTAGTCCCCTTAAAACTTGGAGGGAACTAATTCATGTTTTTCACCAAGAGTATAATATTGACATCACCCCTGACATCATCTCGCCCTACGAAGAGCCGATGATCGCGGAGCACGAGGAGCCGTTAGTTGCTAAGATAGGAGAGAAACGTGTCAATGAAGCCTTGCATAATAAATGGGCAGCTGAGCAACATCCTATTACTGAAAAGTTTCCCATTAGGAAATGCAATAAGCCTTTGTACGAGATCAAGGACACAGAGCCTGTTCAAGACCGGGGCATGATAGGACAACTCCCCAAGCTTACTGCAAGAGCTAGGGTCCAAAGAATACCGACCCCTATCAACCTAGAAAGTGAAGCAGAGAGTGAAACTCTAATATCTCTTACTTCCCTTGACAGAATTGAGCTGGCGAAACGAAGGGCCTTACTCAAAAGGTCTGGACCAGGAGCCAAGAAAAGAAAGCCTAAGCAAATCAATTCAGCATCTGCCAACGAGCCACTGCACCAAAGCTTCGAGCATTCCCAAGAATACAGCTTTGAAGGCTACCATCCCCCAGAGTACGACCACGAAGACTTCCCGTCCCTAGAATACAATCCCAAGGACTTCCAGCGTTATTTCGATGAAACTGATGATTCATCGTATAACTGTTTCCTACTCTCACCCGGGGATGAAGGCCCGTCAGAAGAGAAAACGTACGTCTTTATCCGCTACGATCCTAACGAACTACTAAGCTCGTCCTCTGACCATGAGGATAGCTTCAATACTTCATCCTCATTCGGAAATTTTGACCCAAAGGAAAGCAATGGGTAATCTCGGTAGAGTCCAACTTCCCTGAAATAGAAAAATTCACCATTACGATGAATATGCAGTGGGAAAACTAGTGGTTTAACCAAGACATATCAGGCTCATCTTGCCCTCGTAGGATCATGACCCCTATAGAAATGTGGATACCCAATCTCCGCAGGTACAACGGCACGACTTGCCCCGTGGCTCACTTGCAGTATCTCCATACTGAAATGAGTCAGTATTATGGCCCGATGTTATTTACAACTCAGGCGTTCCAAGAAACTCTTACGGGGTCTGCATTACAATGGTTCTTCACAGCAAATATCTACCTCATAAAAGATTGGAATGAGCTGTCTTCCACATTCTTGCATCAGTACCAAAGCCAGATTGGAACTAAGCTGCCTTGCGAGAGTTTGGCCCACTTTAGAAGAAGACCAATGGAGGATTTCCAAGCATACGCAGGGAGGTGGAAGGCTTTCATGATGCAAATCCACCCTGAATTGGCTGAAGAGGAATTAATAAAGCAGTTCATAGAAGCTTTGTCCCGCAAGCATCGCTGTTGGCTACATGAGTTACACTTTCGTAGCTTCAACGAAGTAGTCATCGCATGCGAATACTTCGAGTTTACTGAAGGTAAGGAATTCAAATACGCTTAACTTCAAGACCAGCACTATCAAAGCACTTCTTTACACAGGAGTTTTCATGGGTTTTACTTGTTTTTATAATTTCATGTTTCTTATCTTGTCTAGTGTGCTACTGTTGTATTTTCCATTCCAAGTACTCTATTGTACAGTTCTAATATTTTGTTTTAAGAGCATGAGGCGATACTCCAAACCAGCCCAGTGATGTTATCCAACCATGAAAAGAAAATATCATCCAAGGAGAATACTGAGGGCTGGGCTTCCTCATGCTTTTTCTCCCCCAAAGACGTATTTTGAAAATAAAAAATATTTCATCACCCAAAAGCTTTTGTCAAAACAAGATGATAAATTTAAGCACGTTTGTCTTTCTAACCCTCTCACTTTATGTTTCAGAACATCATCCCCTTTGATTTAGTGTGACTAGCACATCGTGTGAACAGACCAAACTCGAGAAAGCGGGGGCAAACAGAAAGGAGCATCCCGTTTCAAAAAAGGGTAAGTCTTATTCCCTTAACATAATATTAAGAATGACAACCCCTCTCTTCTATTTACAGGATACAAAAGGTGAGACGTAATAGGTACAGGCATACTGTTGAAATCGAAGCATCCATGACATGCCTCACTCCTGCCCAGCTCCATCCTAAGCCAAAGGACTATCTTGTCGCACAACGCGCCCAAAACAACTAGATGTTACAGTTTCAACTTCGACAAGCCCAAAAGCATGAGGAAGAAGTTCCTTCTCTTCCTTTAAAGTGATTACTGTCAATAAGGAGAAAATCTAGACAGTCAAGGCGATCTATAGCCCCACACCCTAGACAATGACTTTGGAATCTAGAAGCTTCACTCCAGATGCATATTCTTCCAAGGAGTAATTGCCATCAGAAAGCTTGAGATTTTTGATCTCAGATTCCATAGAAGCTTGAGGTACATGACTTTTGCCCAATGATGTTATAGTTAAAGATAGAATGAGAAATTCCACAGAAGGAAGGCGTTGAAGATGAATCAACGACCAGCAATCATGCATACATGGTCACAAATGAGGAAGACCAATTGAAGGAAACATTGAACTATGCCAAGATAAAAAGGCCATCATCAACATTCAAATATTCTTAGGAGCTAGCACATACAAACTCTGGGGAAGGGTAATTTGGTATCGTTTCCAATACTCCCACTATCTGAACCCGCTTTTGACGTATTTTCCCTATTTGACAGGGAGCATCACAACTCAAGAACCAAACTCAATGGTTAGGTTTGACAAATCAATACTGGCCAAGCTAGTATACGGAAATGACCTGCATCGAATTCACTTGACTTTGTGTAAAGGGACGTGCCATCCATAAGCCAATTAAGAGAATAATTGACCTGACGAAGTGGAAGACACGAGACTTCATGTCCTCCTTGTACTCCAGGTCCACTTAATCGTTTGCAAACCAGTTAAGGGTAATGTTGTATCGCTTCCAGTTGTTTGACTTCTAAAAAATTCGTGACTAACACGCTCTCTCTTGTCTTTTACAAGATCACCTAACTGTCAAAGATGCGGAAAACAAATCAATGAAAGGCATGTCAGACTTTGATAAGCTTTCCCAAACAAAGTATCATCAAAGCAAATGACAGAGACCCTTCAGGTCTCAAGTCACTTATGATCTTGGCCCTACTGGTTGAGCTATTTCCACAGCTTCTCTTCTGCAAGAGGCAAGAGCAAAAATTCCTGATCAGATTCCTAATCCCTGGCTGATCTTTCGTATGTCATGTCCCTAACCAATAGGAGCAATCTATCGACACCCATTTGTGAATAACCCTTTGTAAATAACTCTTTTGATGTTCAAATTTCAACACATTTGTGAATACCGTTCCACCAAGTAAACACCCCTAAAGCTGTTAATAAGTTTTTCTTGAGTAAAAAGCCATTCATTTATTTTGAGAGTACAAACTCTATCACATCATACACTGCATGCCTTTTTCCAGGTGAATTTTGCATGATGATTTTGTCTATCTAAATCTTTGATTCTATTAAGGATTATTAGAATAGACAGCTGAGTGAAGAATACAAGATTAATTGAGCATGCTGGATGAGGCGCGTCAGAATGATGACAGGCAAGCCATATCTTACACACAGTCCCCCATCTATACACTTGTGAGATGAGTGCAGAAGATTCCATGACTGCAGGGTAAAGAGTTCTTTCGCGAATGGTACGATAACCAAAACAGTGAGAGGCATTCCATCGCTCACCCCATTGAGCCCCATACACTGATGAAATTTCTGTCCTACCCCCGTTAAGAACCACCCCCACACTGGGGCAAATTGGAGGCGAAGCAACATCACAAGGTGAGAAGAGAGATATAAATTTTCTTGCTTGCACTTGCATCAATCTTTGAGTGTCTTTATTGCATATAAACACTCGCGTTAATTTAAGTGCCCTAAAGTCATGAAGAGTAATTCTTTCTTTACACACTTGTATCCATTGTACAACTCAATTGAGTCTGTAAATTCACCCTCACATGGAGGCAAAGCAGAAGCTACTGCCGTTTGAGCAGCATAATCAGAAGCGCCGGCAAAAGATGAAGACTCAATAGTCTAACAAATGCGTTTGCTTGAACTTGTCAAAGATCAGCTCTCAAGCAACAAGAACAAAATAGGGGCATAAAAAAGCAGTGTACCTGGTAAAAGCAAGGTCAATGCTCGTAGATGAAAAACAAAAGCAAAAACTATGGACATAAAAAAGCAGTGTGCCTAGTAAAAGCAAGGCCAATGTCTCCAAACAAAAAATACAGCTGTTTGTATTCCCGAGAGAAGTTGCTGTTGTGGTTCGATTAATGGAACCTTCATCTGACTGAGAGAAGAAAGACCGGTGACAAATGCCAAGGCGATCGCCAGCTCTTACCTTTTTACACATGAGTCAAGCCTACATTTCATCCCACTGTAAAAAGTCTCTTCAAACTAAGGGCACTTCAATTAACGTAGGATTTCATATGTCTATAAGCATCGCTCGAAGAACTACGAGCAAGATGATTCTATCTCTTTTCGCAGGATTCTTGACTTGCAAACTTGGAGATGAGCATGCGGCATCTTTTTCACAGAGCCATGACCTTGTTGGTCCCCTTTGATAAGCCATTGACCAAGCCTTCATCACAATTTCAACAAAGACCTCTCACATTGGTAAAGTTGTACCACTTGCGAGAATACTCGGACCCATGTTGACATGATAACAGTGAGATAGTGTGGTCCTTATAAATCCTGCATCAATAGTCAGGATAGCCTTTTCCATGAGAGTGAGCGGAAAGTCCTTTCAGACTAAAAGTTCCTCATCTAGCATGCTCAAGACATCTACATTCTAAATGAAAGTTGTCTTTCAAAATCTTCCCAGTAGAATTCAAATGATGCAAAATTGACGAGATTATCATGCATAAATCACATTTAAATTTACGAATTTACAGCATATACAACCATTGTGTACATGTGTGCATATTGTGTAAATAGCGGACATACTCTTAGAGATCAAAAGTATCGCCAGGAAAGCATATTCCCATCCATACTCCTAGAGCTTTATGTTTGATAATCTTTGAGTACTCCCTCTTATTGACATTCAGCTTGTTCGAGTTGTCTCCAGAGTATTGATACTTGTGATTGACCAAGTATCCCTTTATCTTTGAGTACCTACCATTGTCTAAGTACTCCCTCTTACCGATACTCAGCTTGTTCAAGTTGTCCCCAAGTATTGATATCTGCGATTGTCCAAACATTCCCCCATTTTTGAGTGTCTGCCGCTACTCAAGTGCTCCCTCTGTTGACACTCGACCTATTCATGTTGTCTTTAAAGTTTTGATATTTGCAACTGTCCAAGTATCCCTTTGTCTTTGAGTACCAACCCTCGTTCAGGTACTCCCTTTCCATGACACTCGACCTGCTCGAGTGGTCTTCAAAATTATGTCATTGAATGCTAGCAGCCATTCAAGTATTCCACCACATTATGTGCCTGCGATTATCTAGGTATACTTTCTTACACTTGGACCGGTTGAGTAGTCCCTGATCATATCATTAAATATTTGTGTTTATCTAAATATTCAACTACTTTGTACACCTATGTGTCTGCGGCCATCCAGGTAAGCCTTGTGCTACATTCAAATCCCCAATTACCAGAAGGTGGGAGACCTTCACGAATATCTCAGGTACGTCCTCGATATTCTCATTGCCAGAAGGTGGGAAACCTCCATGAATATGCAAGGTACATCCTCGATATTCCCAATTTCCAAAAGGCAGGAGGCCTTCACGAATATGCAAGGTACTTCCTTGATATTCCCAATTTTCAGAAGGTAAGACGCCTTCACAAATATCGAAGGTACATCCTCGATATTCTCATTGCCAGAAGGTGGAAGACCTTCACGAATATCTCAGGTACGTCCTCGATATTCCCTTTTACCAGGAGGCGAGAAACCTTCACAAATATCTCAGGTACGTCCTCGATATTCCCTTTTACTAGGAGGCGAGAAACCTTCATGAATATCTCAGGTACGTCCTCGATATTCTCATTGCTAGAAGGTGGGAGACCTTCACGAATATCTCAGGTACGTCCTCGATATTCTAATTACCAGGAGGTGGGAGACCTTCACGAATATGCGAGGTACGTCCTCGATATTCCCAATTTCCAGAAGGTGAGAGATCTTCACAAATATCCAAGGTACGTCCTCGGGATATTCTCATTGCCAGAAGGTGGGGGACCTTCACGAATATGCGAGGTACGTCTTCGGTATTCCCAATTCCCAGAAGGTGAGAGACCTTCACGAATATCCAAGGTACGTTCTTGATATTCCCAATTGCCAGAAAGTGAGAGACCTTCACGAATATGCGAGGTACGTCCTCGGTATTCCCAATTCCCAGAAGGTGAGAGACCTTCACGAATATCCAAGGTACGTCCTCGATATTCCCAATTGCTAGAATGTGAGAGACCTTCATGAATATGCGAGGTACGTTCTCGATATTCTCAATTGCCAGGAGGTGGGAGACCTTCACGAATATGCGAGGTACGTCCTCGATATTCCCAATTTCCAAGAGGTGAAAAACCTTCACGAATATCCAAGGTACGTCCTCGATATTCTCATTGCCAGGAGGTGAGAAACCTTCACGAATATCTAAGGTACGTCCTCGATATTCCCAATTTCCAGAAGGTGAGACACCTTCACGAATATCCAATGTACGTCCTCAATATTCCCACTACCAGGCAGTGAGAGACCTTGACGAATATCTCAGGTACGTCCTCGATATTCCTGCCACCAGGAGGTGAGAGACCTTCATGAATATCCAAGGTACGTCCTCGATATTCCATTTTACCAGGAGGTGAGAAACCTTCACGAATATCTCAAGTACGTCCTCGGTATTCCATTTTACCATGAGGTGAGAAACCTTCACGAATATCTCAAGTACGTCTTCGATATTCTCATTGCCATAAGGTGGGAGACCTTCACGAATATCTCAAGTACGTTCTCGATATTCTCATTGCCAGAAGGTAGGAGACCTTCATGAATATCTCAGGTACGTCCTCGATATTCCCTTTTTCCAGAAGGTGAGAGACCTTCACGAATATCCAAGGTATGTCCTCGATATTCCCAATTGCCAGGAGATGGGAGACCTTCACGAATATGCAAGGTACGTCCTCGATATTCCCGATTTCCAAGAGGTGAAAAACCTTCACGAATATCCAAGGTACGTCCTCGATATTCTTATTGCCAGAAGGTGGGAGACCTTCACGAATATCTCAGATACGTCCTCGATATTCCCATTACCAGGAAGTGAGAAACCTTCACGAATATTCAAGGTACGTCCTCAATATTCTCATTGCCAGAAGGTGGAAGACCTTCACGAATATGCGAGGTACGTCCTCGATATTCTCAACTACCAGGAGATGAAAATCCTTCACAAATACCCAAGGTATGTCCTTGATATTTCCAATTATCAAGTACCCCTTCGATACTTCTGAATGTCCAAGTATCCCCCAAGAATTCGTACTTGTGATCATCCAAGTACCCCTTTAATGCCTATGATCAGCCAAATACCCCTTTTGACGCCGGTAAAGGCCCAAATATCCTTCAGGTTAGTACTTGTGAATATCTAGGTACTCTTTGATATGCCTGTGAATGTCCAGGTATCTTCCAGAATCGATGCCCTGAGAAAGGTCGGCGCATCCTCCCGAGAAAGGTCGGGTACCAACTAGTGTCTTTGACAGAGGTCAGACACCCCCACAAAACAGATGCCCTGAGAAAGGTCGACGCATCCTCCCAAGAAAGGTCGGGTACTAACTGGTGTCTTTGACAAAGGTCAGACACCCTCACAAAACAGACGCCCTGAGAAAGGTCGGCGCATCTCCCGTCAAGGCGACCGAAGAAAGGTTTGGGTCCTAGACAAACTATTGATTGTTTTAACAGGCAACCGAAGAATGGTTCGGGTCCTGGAAAAACAATTTCCTGTCAAGGCGACCGAAGAAAGGTTCGAGTCCTAGACAAATTATTGATTGTTTTAACAGGCGACCGAAGAATGGTTCGGGTCTTGGATAAGCAATTTCCCGTCACGGCGACCGAAGAAAGGTTCGGATTCGAGACAAACCACTGATTGCTCTAACAAAGCTAAGAATGGTTCGGGTCCTGGAGGAGCAATTTCCCGTCAAGGCGACCGAAGAAAGGTTCGGGTCCTAGACAAATCATGGATTGTTTTAATAGGCGACCGAAGAATGGTTAGAGCCCTGGAAAAGCAACCTCCTCATATCACCAGGTAAGATGACGCCTTGAAACTTGCCAAACTCGAGGTTCACACCTTATCTCACTCACTCTCGGTAAGTAACTACAGGTATCTTCTTATCTGTCTTAGTATATGTAATGTTATATTGCTCTTTTTGCATAAGATAACAGGTCCCAAATAAAATATAATATGCCATGCATGTATGGATAAAATTTAGGCATCAGTTTGTCTTTGAATGCAACCTCTGCGAGCTCACCTTCAAAGAGGGGCAACTGTTAACGCCTAAATTTTCCTTTTAATTAATTAGGTTTTACTTTATTTTACTTTATTTTATTTTATCTTTTTCGGATAATAAATAAACAAATAACAAAAAAAAAAGAGCAGAAGCAGCCCTCGCATGGGCCCTGAAGGCCTATTTCTGCCTCAGCCCGGCCCCACAAGATCTTCTCCTTCCTTGCGCCTTTGCAGCACGCGCAGGGGGGCGCGACGCCGGAGCGGAGGGGAGGAGCAGCGATGACACACGTGGAGTAGCTGGCACCGGACGACGATGGGACGTGGAGCAGGGGGCAGCTGGCGTCGGATGGGACACCGGTTCGGCCGGCGAAGGCCGTGGCGACCGACGGTCGAACTCCATCGACCGGCCGCCCCTCGGCCTATAAATAGGCCGTCGATCCCAGCGACAAAGAACACACAGACACGGACATATCAAGAGAGGGAGAGTCGGATCTAGGGCTTGCAAACCTCGGACAACCCACTGAGAGACATCAGGGGAGGTCCGAGGTCGAACGGCCAAGGATCCGAGGCTCGCCGGAGGAGAGGGTAGAGAGAGAGGGAGACGGATCAAAGTCGTAGGCCTTGGACAACCCACTGAGAGACTTCAGGGGATTCGAGGACTCGCGACCAGAAATCCGAGGCCCGCCGGAGGTAGAGAGAGAGAGAGAAATTGGAGGGAAAGGGGGCCGCGTGAGCCCTGCCATCGTCGCCGCCCTCGTCGCACTGTTGCCACGAGCAGGTAGCTTACCGCCTCTATCGCCATCGTCGTCGCCGTCGCAGCCCTCCCCTTTGTCCCGTTCTCGTGGTCACCGTCGCTGTCGTCGTCGCCGCTGCCGCCGGGACACCTCATCCCCCTCCCTTGGTGCCACGAATCGGGAACCCTAGGGTTCCCGATTTTTCGGGTCGTGGCCTCGGGTTATCGGATCGGACCCGGGCCACGAACCGGGTAGGGTTTCTGCGTTCTGAAGCCGGGCTGAAATCGGGTCAAAAGGCGGGTCGGATCAGGGTAGGGTTTCGCTAGGAACCCGGGTCGTTGGGTCGGGCCGGGCATCCCAAAACGCCCGCCACGGCGTCGTTTCGTAAAAAAAAAAAAAAAAAAGGGAAAAATCCGAGTCGGCCCGCAACGCGGGCCCGTCCGCGTTCGGGTCGCCAACTCGGGTCGAGGCCCAACCCGCGGATCCGACCCGGGTCATTTTTTATTATTTAAAATAATGTTTTAATAAATAAAAATAAATAAATAATTTATTTTCAAAAAAATGAAAAAAATGAAAAAAATGATTTATTTTCGAAAAATATTAGAAATAGTAAAAATGTTTTATCTTCCAAAAAATTAAAGAAAAGATAAAAATTAATTTATTTTCCAAAAAATATTAAAAAATATTTATTCTCCGAAAAAAAAAAAAAATATTCCATATTTTCCAAAAAATGCCAAAAATCCAAAAAAACCAAAAATTCATGAAAAAGCCAAAAAATTCAGAAAAAGCCAAAAAGACTTGTATTTTTCCAAAAATACCAAAAAATCCAAAAAAAAAAATCCCTTTTATGTCCAAAAATTAGAAAAAGACTCAAAAAAATGTTTTTTCCTCCCAAAATGCATGGAAAACCCTCGAACATCCAAAAAACCTCAAGGTTTAAACAAGATTAGTTACCGAAAGGGCATTAGTGATTAACTAGTATAATCAAGTCCCCGATCCTAATTTCTCTGGTTGCGCAAGAGCGAGTATTTCTCCCAATACTTTGCACAGGTTTCTAATCAACCCACTCCAAATCGATTAGTGGTGACTCCATTTTAAAAATTGATTTACAAGTTAAAAACTTAGACTATTAAAGTCGTGAATTGGTGGACTTGGGAGAGTTCAGGCATAACTAATTTCAGCCGAGCCATTAGCCTCCTTAGGCACTCGTACCCGATTGCGGTTGCCAAAAAAAAGAGGTCACGACAAACTTTTTATGTCATCGGCTTCAACATTGATTAAATTTCATTCAAGCGTACATATTCCTTGCGTTCCATTGATACAGTGTTCGGTATTGCCACAAAACTCATCTCCTCAAAATATGAACCTAAAAATCAATCGGTGAAAAGTATTTGGTTGCGGATCCAATTTCCGCGAAACAGAGTTTCAAGAACAATGTTCAAACGTGTTCCCATGTCATCTTCACTCCACCCGTCCACCTATATCACTATGATGTCGCCAAAAGAAGCGATAATATTTATAAAAGCAAAGTCTTACAAAAAAAAAAAGCTCTGGTTGCTACAATCGACAAATTTAATGTCAACTATTTTTGAAGATGCTTCTTTTTGGATATCTATCTTATACTTCGACAACGTAGGCAGCAATTAGGTCCCTCGGACCCTAAATCTCTATCTCTCTCTTTTCATTTTATTCTATATAAAAGAATTGAAGAAACATACACTTCTATAGAATTTGGGGGATTGATATATTCCATTTCTAAAGTTCAAAGGAATTTTACATAATTAATCATCTTCAATAAAATAATAATAAAAAAAGTAGTCTCCGCCTTCAAAAATCATGTGCATTGCACATGTCAATGAAGGATGACAAAGGGTAAACAACGATAACAAAATGTAGGTTCATCAAGGCGGTGCTATAGCGATTGAAAATTTAATCATAAACTACTACTAAAATTTGAGGGGACTTCGTGCAATTCTTGCCGTTTTCTTTATTTTTTGGAAGGCAAATTGACACTTATAGTACCTAAAATTTGATGCAATGTGCAATGTTGTTATTGGACTTTTAATTCATTCAATGTGGTCCTTGAACTATTCCTAAATGTTTGATGCGGTTCTTAAATTTTCAATCTGTTCAAGCTGCACATGGTAACCTTCCCCAGCCCAAGAATTTCTATTCTTTTCTTCCCCAGAACAAAAAAAGAATAGAAACCTGTTTGATAACGGCAAGTTAGTTTTTTGTTCCCGGAACAAAAAGTTAGCCCGGAATGGTTTTGGAATAGAAACGAGAAGTAAAAAAGTTGATTCTTGTTCCCGGAATAAGTTTCAGAAATAAGTGAATTTTTTTCTTTTATTCATCTCTTCTGCCGCCGCCGGTCGCCGCCGCCGGCCGATGCCGCCGCCGCCGGTCGCCGCCCGCCGCCGCGATCGCCGCCGCCGCAGCCACCACCGCCGGTCGCCGTCACCGCCGCCGCCGCCGCCTCCGTCTGCCGCCCCGCCGCCGCCGCACGTCCCCGGCCACCGCCGCCTCCGCCGACCGCTGCCGCCCAGCCCATCGGCCCCGGCGGTCGTCGGCGGCCGATGGGCTAGGCGGCAGCGGTCGGTGGAGGCGGCGGTGGTTGGCGGACGTGCAGCGGCGGCGGCGGCGGCGGCGGAGGCGGCGGCGGCGGCGGCGGCGACGGCGATCCGTGGGCAAGAATAAAAAACGAATAAATACAAAAGAGAAATTGTTGCATTACCAAACGCATTTCTATTCTTTTTCTATTCCAAGAGTAGAAATTTTGTGTAGTTATCAAACTGGTTTTTTTATACAGAAATTGTTTCCCAAAATAGAAATAAAAAGAACTATTTCTGAAAAAAAAACTCTTCCCCAGCCAAGAAGTGTTATCATTCACACCCTCAATCTAATCCTGTAACTTTTTATGACAAAGTCAAATTAGTTTTTTAGTATTCTTCACAACTTTTCATGACTACACTAATGCTCAAATTTTAGAATATATTTTCATTTCAATTCTTTTCCTAAATAAAGAAAAAAATAAGATATATTTTTGTTACCTTTTAACTTTTTGGTATTTATAAATATTATAATATTTCAATTTAAGTAAATTTTAGATCATAAAACTCATCTAGAGTTGTAATGTGCCGACATTCCTGCTATTTTAAGCCTAATTGTACAATTACAATTTTTATCAGTCTCAAATTTATTAATATGATTTAGATTATTGAACTTGAAAAATTAGGAAAGTGAATTAGATTAAAATATAGAACAAGATTTAAATTGATATGCATAAATATATCTAAAAATATATTAATATCATTTGCAAATATCCTTATGAAATCACTTAGTTACAAAATAGTAGAAATATCAATTTAATAAGAGTAGTTGGAAATTTGAAGGATTAGATTGAACAAATTGAAAGGTTAGGGATGCAACTGAAAAATTAAAAATAGGTTAGGGAGTAATTGAACGAATTAAAAGTTTAAGGACGGCATTACGAATTAGGCCAAATTTTAGGGATTATTACTATCGTTTCCTCTCGAAGAGATCCCTTAAGAACAGAACCATCCTTTTGTATAGTGTAGTAGAATGTGAATTTTAAAACTTTTAGTTATTTATTCAATAAATATTTAATTGGTATTAACATTCAAATAAATACCAAAAATCTTAAGATTGATTTATATTACTAATAAAGCTTTTTGTTTGTTGATTAGTATAAATTTGGTACAAATTTAATCAAAAGTTTCATGCGATTTATAATGTTTGATTATCATGTTACCTAAATTGAATTTGAATTAGTAAACTTCTGAATCTAAGCAAAGCGCCAGTCTTTACCTAGTAAGAGAATAGTCTCTTTGTAGGATTTAACAGATTAGCAATTAGAAGAGTAGTGCAGAAAATACTAGAGTATAGAAAGGCATCCACATTAATAGCAGGAACACCTCTGCATCATAGCATTTCATATCAATTTTTTTGAAATGCATGAGTATTCACTAGATAACTATTCTAACTTTCCATGTTTAATTCATTGGAGAGATAATCCCTGAGTTAACTGAATTGTAAAAAAGTAATCTCTAGATTATAAACACGCACTGTATTGTAACCATTAACTAGCACAAAGTAAATTGGAGACAAATAACCTAGGAACGCAGATTTGTAACCAATAAACAATTCATAAAGACAATAACTCGACCCACAGTTCCTCCAATGCACATGATGAGCATTAATCATTTCAGGATCACAAACATGAAAAAAAAAAAAAAAAAAAAAACCAAAATTCCTAATAAAGCACGACAAATAATGAACGCCGTTTCATCTCCTCCACCTAAATAGATGCATAGAAGAGGCGCCTGCGTAACATGGCTTCATTAGCCTTTCACAAGTTGAAAAAAGGCTTCTTTTCTGGAGGAGAGGCAATGGCAATATCCAGCATGTCTCCTCTACGTTTTTTGGAGGGAGAATTCGAACTTTTTCTAAACACAGGAGCGTAACTTCAAATGAAGAACATCATGTTCTCCACATCAGCGTGCAGCTTGTAGAATCTCTCTCCATTTGAACCAACCGATGAGGACGATGAGGACGCCATTGAGAAGAATGAAGAGGCCATCGACTTGGGGGAGCGCTCCATCACTGATTCGTGATACAACCTTCCTCTATAGGCAGCAAGATCAGCATAGTACACAGGCGTGACCAGAGATACTGATTTGGTGCATCGAGCAAAGGTAAAACATAAGCTGTAAATCAACTTCTGCAAGTGATCAGAGTTAAACTTGTGCTCGTCCCAGAGCACATGGTAATGGGTCAGCTTGCTTGTCCCGAGGCCGCCATAGTGGCTGCACAGATAGAAGTCGAATTCAAAAGGATGCACAACTATTGTGTCCAGGATTGTCCCTGGTGGCACGTTGCTTGTGGGATCCCCATCGACATCTCCCTCCATGAAAAGACGAGTTTGGTGGCGCTTCTGTGCCACAACGATCGTGATGGTTGGCCTGTAATCTTTCTCGGAGAAAGCCTTCTTCAAGTCCCGCAATTCTTCATTCAAAACCATATCGAATTGGCTTTCGCTCACCCCATCGCGGAACAAAACAAGTTTCCCAGGCCTGACTCGATTCAGACGGGCATATGTCTCAACGAGCTCCAGACACATCTCCCCGATGTTGGCAATTTTCTCTTGCCGGTGGAGCTGAGGTCGCACCCTTGCAGCATAGCGATTGGCAGCAGGCCAGTTGATGGTACCGACGACTGCAGCAAATGATGGACTGACTGCGTTGCGGGAGGCAGGATGGTTGACGTCAGCACCAAGGAACATCACATGCCCCTTGTCGTTGATGTGTGGGAATGGATTGAATAGCTCCACGTTGCTGCCTCCAAGCTTGGCATTGATCTTGAGGGCAAGATATGCTAGATATTGATCGTTCTTATCCATGTTTGCTTTATTCGAAAGGCAACACTGAGTGATTAACCCAACTTTAATCTCGCAAATCCATTTGAGGTGCTTGTAGCCGATGTCTCTCCTAGACATGACGCAAAGAAGGAATTGAGGACGGCATCTCCCAACTTTACAAGCGCGATCGTTGACATCCTCTAGCAGCTCTGTCAATCTAGCCACATTGGAGAAAACGCTCATTGAGGCATCTTGATAAAAAAGTGGTTCTTCCATCCGAATACCCAAGTTTCTGCATTGGCTGATAAGCTTTTGGATGAACGGCTTACAGTTGAGCCAATTCTGGTCCGACGCGCTGAAATCGACGATGACCCATCTTTGGATCGTCTTCCCCTTCACGACCGATTTTCCCCTTAGATTCCAATGACATTTGTCTTTATCAACCTTTACCCTGATCACCTTGCCATTTGGAATCGCCAGTTTTAACTCGGGAGGTCCAATGACACGTCCCACCACTTTCGTCATGTTCGTGTCGACTTCCATTCCAAAGTCCCGGCTGACGTCTCTGCAGCAACGAAAGTAGCATTTTAAAGAAAGTAACAACATCAAAAGACATTAAAAAAAAAAAAAAAAAAACATAGTTCTGTTAGTCTGGTTCTTACTATGATATATATTTATACTTTTTTTGTCGGTCAAATGCCATTTTTGTTCTATAGTCTATGCCGTTTTGTGCAACCATTTCACCCAGAAGAATATAGAATCCAAGTAGTTTGTCTATTTGAACATGTTCATTAACATAGTATAATTGTTAAGGATTGTTACTTATCCAACAGTACGTGTAATATAAATAAATAAGAAAGATGAGACTATACAAAACAAATTATAAATTGACCACACTACAAAAGGATGACGAAGTCTCATGTAATAACCACATTAATTTTTTTATCCGAACGTCAAGTTTAACAAAATCAATGATAGTGATATATAATTTTAGCAAAGAACAAGTATTGCATACCCGCACGGTCCAGAGTTCGACCTCATCATGTCGCAAATGGAACTTTTCCTGATATGTGGGGGAGGCAAAGAGAGGTTCTTCAGTAAGGTGGAGGCATGTCTCTCCAAATTCTCTTTTGGGTACCTCTGCCCCTCGACCAACATGCACAACTCCATCGGCACAAACTGCTTGTTGTTGTTCTTGCTCAAATCTAGGCAAGGAATGTCCCTATACCTTATCTCGATTTTGTACTTCTCTAAGAAATAGTTTGCTAGATTGATCGTATTCATCTTGCCCTCAGGGCTCTCGCAGCTGAAAGATATCGAACTTGTGGTCTCGTCAGTCAGTCCCATGATCGTATACTTTTGTTTGGTCTTGCGGTGGGTCACTGTGACCGTCAACCCCTTTAGAGCCTGCTCGACTTCCCTCCTGTACCTCGCAAACTGACCAATGTTGAATCCACGTATATTCTCCTCGAGGAAATCGATGACCGGCATCCTCTTTCGAAAGGCCATGGCTGAGCAATCGAGAGACAGTGCAAGGCCTTGGTAGGTCGGCTTCAAGCTGTGTTGGAACCCTCTAAATGCCGCGACGCCGCACTTCAGGTCGTCTGTCTCTTGATATTCGAGGGGATAGAAATGCCGTCCGACTGAGATCATGTGCCTAGTGGGATTTTCCTTCATCACTAGATTCACGCTCCGCAATATGTCCTGCGGGAACGACAAGAAGTTTCCAGCCAAGTAGTCTTTCAACTTAAGGAGGTTGAACTCGTGCACAAGCTTGATGGTGCATTGGAATGATGAATCCTCCCTGTCTTCACCGGAAAATATCTTCACCTTATACGTTCCGCAAGGCAGTGGAATTGCACTAAAAATGTTCCTCTCGCCATCATTAACAATCACCGATACTGGAAACTGCGTGTGGTTGTCAGAGAATAGCTTTTCCTTGATCTGATAAAGAGTGGCTTTTGATAGCCTCACAGGATGGCGGTGCCTCATCGGTGCCTCGGGCTTGATGTCGACATTGTAGTGGGTTATGATGGTTTCGGGATTAAAGGTAACGGGAAAGTGGTTGACGAGAAGCCTGACATGCCGAGCAAGCAACGAGCCACCTTTGTCGGGGCATCTGATGGGGCAAATCTTATCCCTATTTCCCGAGGAAACCTGATTATACTCCAGCACGGGGTTAAACTCCGGCCGGACAGCAATAGTCTGGATATCTGTCAAGAGGATATAAACCACATCGACAAACATTGGCTTCAGTCAAGAACTTCCCCGTGTGGCTCACTTAAAAGTTGTTTATACTTTTTCTTTCTCAAGTACTTACGGTTGTGAAACTGATGAAAAGTGAAAATGAAATATCAGTAGCCATGCCATCATTGTGCATATTAGTATCCAGAAAAAAACACAATGAAAACAATGACATCTTTTTTTATTGCAAGATGTCTGTCCATTTAACCGAGGGGTGTGCAAAACGGATTACCCGAATCGGGAATCGCCTGAACTGGACTAAACTGGCCAATTGGGTTCGGTTCTTGGAAATGTCGGTCCAGTTCTCGGTTCTTAAAAGTGGAACAGGTGTCTGGATGGGTCCAGTTCCCAGTTCCAAGGAGGAACCGGACCGGACCAACTACATATACATTTTAATTATTTCTTCGAAAATATTAGTAAAATGTAAACTAAAACACTATCTTTGTCCGGTTCCAAGTAGTAAGAAAATAAAAAAGTGACCGTGTTAGAGATATGATTAGTGCAATTGATTTATCAATTAGTGATTCAAAATGATTTCATATCTTTGTATTTTCCTTTTATTGTTTACACTTTGTAATATGAAGGCATGTAAAGTATACAGATCAAATCAGAGTGAATACAAAGAAATTCTTCAAGCTCCTTTCTCTTTCACTTCGTGTTAGACCGGTTCCATTGGACCAGGTTCCCATTCGCAGGACCAACCGCTCCAGTCCACGGTTCCAAAATCGACGTGCCTTCATATTACAGGAACCAAAAAAAGAAAAAGTCCACGGTTCCCAAAAGAGGAAACCAGGAACCGATCACTGCTAATTTAACCAATAGAACACGGCTAAAAATTAAATGCAGCAGTCATGCACTTGATCAGGAGAAAACAGTGAAATCAATATCGAATGTATTGAAACATTATATAATTATATGTGTTAATAGAATGGAAAATCGACATGATTCACATGCAAAGATCCTACTGGTAGAACGAAATTGAAAGCAAAATGCGAAAAGGAAGCGTTGCTAATGACACTCTACAAATGCAACCGAAAGAACCTGAGTTTCAGGCCATTTAAACCACTTTCTTATTCCAAAGCAAGCCCATCGATATCCAATCACGTATCCGACAGTAGGGCAACGTCGAAGAGACGAGCTTGTACGTACCAGGACGACGTGCGTCGGTCTCGGTACACGACCAGCTCCCATCTCTAAGGTGAGATTCTCGGAGAGTGTTTCTCTCCTCTCTGTGACCACACCTTCCATGCCAGTGGCCTCGTCCATAGCCGCGGTGGCGATGATCTCTACTGCGGTATCTCTCATCATCCTTCTCGCGATTCGTATCGCGTTCACTCCATCGGTTCCCACGTCTGTCCATGCCTTCTCTCTTTAAGAACAGAATGCTTTCACGACCGGAGAGGCGCACGACGGTATAAATAGAGAGATGGAGAAAGGCGAGCAGATGCAGGATGAGAATGGTTGAACTAGAACGAAAGAGAGAGGTCACGGATAGTATTTTCGAAAAATTTCAAGGAAAGACGAGGGCGGTTTTTTGATAAAATCAGTTTTTACTTTCTTTCTGAGAAAACCGCCCGCGTCTTCCCACTCTCGCCCGCCACGCCTTTGTTCATTCTCTTTTCCCCTTTCTTTCAATTAAATTATATAAAATCCCCTAAATACGAATTTACACCTTAACTTTTACTGATCACTAGCCCTCCGTTCTGTCAAAATGTGCAATGAACACGATTTTCAAGAGTAGAAAATGGATGTTTTATTCGTTTCTAAGAGAAATAATTGATCACAAAGTCCCCTGAAATTTGGAAGTAGCACAAATTGGCTCCCTAATCTTTCCAATATGACACATCTTTCTAAAGCTTTTGTTTTTATTTTTATTTTTCATTTTTACGAAGGCAAGTAAAAATAAAACTTCAAATCAAGAAAGAGAGATTCCATTGATCATCTCCGCCATAGGAATTATAAAGATTGGGTTAAATTGGGTTTCTAACCTGGGCATATAATTGTAATCTATATTTCAAATTGTCTGATGGGTCTGAAATTCCTTTTGGAAGATCATATAGATTTGATTTAGATTTCATTCATAAATATCCCGAAACATGAACCCAATTAGTTGTATTACCAAAATGAATCAAATTTCTTCTAAAACACACAATATCATATAAGCAACTATCTGATTCATCTATTAATTAATGTATTTAGTCATTAAAAGTAAACAAAAACAAATGAGCTCGTTATGTTTTAAGCAAGTCTAAAATGGGTTATAAACAGAAACATATAAATTCCTAATTGTTCTTGTTCAAGTAATTGTGTTTAATATGCTCACAACTTTGAGATGAGTTGACTTTCATTCGTAACTAATCGAGTTTGAGTTTAGGACTATCTGTCAGCTATATCTCAAACTAGTTCCAATGCCATCCTTACTCCATCCATCCACCAATATCACCATTTTAAGGAGAAACCAAAAAAATCTTAAAGCTATTGCAATTGTGTCAATTCAATCTTAAATTTTTTTTTTTGGTCAATTCAATCATAACCTTTTGTAATGGTGTTAATTTAGTCTATCCAACCAATTTTGATCAACTGTCCGGTCGATGTTGACGTGAACAATTTTTAATAATATTTATTTTTTTCGAATTTTTTTATTTTGCCGGAGCCTTGGCGTCCACTGTAGGAAAAAAAAAGGAAAATGAAGAAAGAAGAGAAAGAGAAAGAGAAAAAGAAAAAGTAAAGAAAATAATACAAATAAAAAAAATTGAAAAATATATTATTAAAAATTATCTACGTCGGTGTCGGTTAGCTAAAATTGGCCGAATGAACTGAATTAGCACAAATACAAGAGGTTTATGACTGAATTAACAAAAAAAAAAGTTTAAGATTGAACTGACACAATCGTAATAGGTTTAAGATTTTTTTGGTAATTTTTCCTACCATTTTCTTGAAAGTGAATCTTATGCACTGGAAATTCATAAAAACACTCTTCCAAGTGTTAACTACTTTTGAAGATGCTTCATTTTGGATTTCTATCTCATACTTTGACTCAATAGTCCCTACTCAGCTCCGCGGCTCTAATCTCTATCTCTTTCTTTTCACTATTTCCACATAAAAGAATTGAAGAAACGTAAAATTGGGTGGATTAGTTTATACCATTTTAAAGTGCAAGAAGAGTTTGCGAAATTTGTCCTTTCCCTATGAAAAAAATGAAAAAAAGTAGTTTTCCCTTTGACAAGTGGTGTGCATTTTCTTGCTTTTCGCTTTTTTGTTGATTTTTCATTTGGGAACCATGGCACCCCTACACTCGCATTAGACTTTTGTCTTCTTGAGTGTCTATCTTTTGTTGGTGTCAGGCCTCCATCTTGTATTCTTTATAGGCAAAATCTATACATATCTTATCTTCACCAAAAAAAAAAAGTGGTGTGCATTTTGCATATAAATAGGAAACTGGTCGATTGTAGCAAAATGAAAATTCATCAAGAGTGTGTGATTTATATCTACATAAATTCCCGGTTATCGTCCTCGGGAAGGATAGCCTGTAATAGCCTCTAGCTTCAACTTCCTTTCAAGGGTCCTAAATGACACTTAAAATTATGGATAGGCGCAAGCAGCTAATTCCCCGTCCCTCATGATACTCCGCTGTATTCGACGCAAGTTCACGGCGGGAAAACGAGGAACGGGGAGGGAATCGGGCGACGGATCGTGGATATTCAGTAGCGAGGCGAGGTTTGTACTAGCCTTGCCTTTCGACACCCCGCGTATCCGTCATTCGAAGGATATTGAAAGATGATGGCATGTGGAATACTTGAGCTCGGCCTGCTACTCCCTTCCTCTTTGCCCCTTTATTATTTAATTAAAGTTTCTAACAAAACATAAAGTAAAAAAAAAAGTACACGTTGAAATCCGGACGAAATCCGATTTGATTTGATGTGTCGTGCGGATGCTCGAAAGTGGAAAAAAGAAAGAAAAAGAGGGGCACATTCAATGAAGATGGATAAATTTTCTGCACATGGATTTCTATGCATGTCTCCACGTCCATTTTTCTTCTGCCTCATTAATGCATGTACGGGAATGTGCATGCATCGTGCGCGCCTTAGGTCTCTTTTCTACTTTTGGTCATATATTGTGGGCTTCGTTTGTCCTCTTTCATGGAAGCCTCATTAATTCTGCCGCAGAAGGAGTTGATAGAGAAGAAAAAGAAGAGGAAAGGTCCTAAGTCCATTTACTTCCATCCTTTAATGCATGCTAGGGCATGCCCATAAATTTTGGTGGGCTTCCTTCGTCTTTTCCTTCATCTGAAGAAGATTCCCTGGCGCTGCAATAAATGATGGAGACCCTCTTTTTTATTATTAAGGAGAGAGACGTCGAACGGAGAAAACGGGCGTGCCAAGTCCTTGGTAGCCGAGAGAAGAGAGAACAGTTCCTAACCAGTTGCCTTCATTTTCAGGATATTAGGTTGGCAGTCGTCGAAAAATCAGCGCAACAGAGCCTGAATCAAGCCTAAGGGTGGAATAAGAAATTCCGTTAGAACCTCCAGCGATTTATAATTATCCCATTTTACGGTTGGGTTTGACTTCGATAACCGTAGCAGTTTAATGTCTTGCTAAGGACCAGTCAGGCTACATAGAGGAGTGTGCAAAGAGTTCTTCTCGTGAGGGTTTGCTCATTGTAATTACATCCGAATAAATTCTTATTAATAGAATTTATGTAATTCCTTGTGTGACAATTCATTAGAAATTATGAGGAGCTAAATACTATATGAATTATTGGGTGTAATTAGAGGCTGAAAATATCAAGAGAGTGTTTAGTGCTCGAGTAATTGTAATTTCCATTGTATAGTTTATTTCTATAATAAAATTCCATGCTACTCTCCCCGTAAACATAGATTCCGATATTTGGAACGAATCACATAAATTTGGTGTTCAACTCCCTTTCGTTCCTTCCAACTAATTTTATTGATTCACTTGGACCTCCATATTCCACAACAAAAAAAATCTGGGAAACCTAAGATTTGGCCAAATGCCATCTCACTCTAGTGGAATTGTGAGTGCTCTACCTCTGCTCCACACACAATCGGTGTGGAGGCATTGAATCCTAAAGTTTGTGTTTAAGAAAATTCTGGAGTGGAAAAATTATCCATAAAATTTTAAATTTATTGTATAATAGCCAATTCAATCATAAACTCTTTAATAATATTAATTCAGTTCTAAACCTTTTGACGATTTGTTAAGTTAATCCTACACCTTTCAATTGTGTCGATTAACCAACATAGTCATTGCGGACAATTATTCAAATGATAGGTTTATGACTAAATTAATAAATTTTCAAAAGATTTTGATTAAATTGGCACAATTGAAAGGTTTGAGACTAAATTAGTAAATCGTTAAAAGGTTTGATATTAAATTGACATAATTAAAAAGTTTATAACTGAATTAGCCACCGTACGATAGGCTAAAGACTTTTTGAACAATTACCTCATTTTGGAGAACTGTCTAGTCCATTATGATTTTCCCTACTTTCGTTTCTCCAATTTTTAGTCACATTTTGAATTTGGGACTCTTTTGTTCAGTGATAAATTCGTTTACCCTTTTGTTACTGACCGTCTTATTCGGGAAAAGAGAAATGCTCCTACTCTGTGACAAATCTATATAACACCATAAGACCTCCATCTCTCCACCTTTCCGCCTCCAACTATGCACATCCCTTGCTCATTGCTTCCTCCCCACCACAATTGAACCATTACAAATGTTAAAATATATCTCGAGTTTGAATTCTTAAACAAAACTCGACCTAAAAAAGGAAAGTCAAAATTTTGGATATGTTGCGGATGTCTGAAATTGACTAAAGCAAGATGCCGTAACTTGCTTTGGCAAGTTGAAGTTGGCGAAGAAGAGAAAATACGTCCGAATTGGTTTCGAGATTGTCGCCCAAATAAAGAAAATAGAAGAGGAAATAACAGACAACTTCTGTTAGGATTCGGCAAAGGATTTGAAGACTTTGACTCGGTCAAAGTGGGTGCATGCAATCTTTTGAAAGAAAGGACAAAATAGGAAAACTTACCCAAAAAAAAAAAAAGAGGACAAAATAGGAAAGTCTAAAATCTTGGATTTGTTGACCGAAACTCACTGGAATTTTATTTCTATCTCCAATACGTGGTGGCCGTTGTTAGAAATTGCATGAAGCACCGCCTTTACGCGAGTGCTTGGAAGAGATCGTTGCAGATGAGCCTGGACAGTGGGTTTTCTTAGTTGGTTCCGTTCGTGCAATTACACCAAGAAGTTTCTAGTGTTGAAGTCGATTAAATTCTTATAATAAGATTTGTGTATAATCCCTCCATGAGATTGAAATATTATTTAGTGATGAATTATGAGGTTAAATACTGTGTACGATATTGGGTGTTATTGTGGCTTGGGACTCTAGTGTGGCTGTAATGAAATTTGTCATTTCTCTTACCGTGGACATAGATCACTATGATCGAATCACATAAATGTTACATCCGATTTATTTTCTTGTTCTCTCTCTAGGAGTTGAAGTCGTGTTATCGAGGGGAGTGGCGGTGATGCTAGGGAGATGGAACCGCGTTGGTGAGGGCTAATGACAGTTATGGGTGGCGGTGAGGACAACAGCACGCGATCGTGCAAGGATGAAGAAGAGAGGAGAAAGAGGAAACATCTCACTCATTGAACATATGCTTATATGCCTCTTATTGCAAAAACAAGGGCCTGTTTGATATCTTTATTCAAGTGCTCATATATGAAAATTCAGCATTTGTTCGATAATCTTAAGAGATTGACTTAATAGATTTAATTAAGTAAAAAAATAAATATATCCACATGTAAGTAAGGAAGGTGTTTGCATAATTCATCAATAGCAAAAATTATTGATGACAACTAGAATCTTGCCAAATGCATTGTTAGAACGTATTAATAATTGTCATTGCTATGTATTTAGTGAAGAATTAACCAAATTTAGCTATTACTTTATCATCAAACGACTTTTTATTTCAGCACTTATGGTTTCTAATTTTCGGCACTTAATTTTTAGCTTTGTCAAATAAGTCCTAAGTTTGAATAAAGAAAATCTTCCTTATTAAGGCTAAGAAAAATACTGAAAAATTTCCTCATTATTCACTTTAATACCATCTAATGTCCTTTACTTTTCAATATAGCAATTTGAATTCTAAGAGAAAACCTCATGGCCAACGAGCAAAAAAAAAAAAAATTAGTCTACCCTAAAAAAAAACGCTAATAAAATTTTCAAATCACTAAACCATTGCATGATCTCTTCTGTATAAAAGCTATATAGCTATTAAAAATATGGGGGTATTACACTCATAATTGGCGGTTAAAGCGGTAATCACTATGGTATAATAGTTATTTGAGTATAATCACATGTTATATGCTTAAACTTTTGACGATAGATATAAAGTATTAAACCCATTAATCATGATTGAATATTAAAGTAATAACTAATATATTCCTTCTAATTTTGATTTTAGGGATACTTTGAGAAATTTGATTCTATTCCCCCTGTTTATTACGCAGCATTATGAAACCAAAAAAATGAAGTAGACATCACATCATTTATACCAGATCACACAAAATAACACAATAGTTTATAACTCTATTAAATTACATTGTAATTGATGTTATATTGCCGCCATCTATTATAGCAATTAAACGGGATGTTAATCTCCATGCTCTAGATGATACCCTCAAAGTTTAAAACTCCTGACCCACCACCATACGCCACCGTGAGACGGCCACCTGACCGCCTTCAGCTGCCACAACACCTCCCTCCCTGCGCCCGGCGATCTCCACATCTATTCTAGAGGCTCGTTCTCCATGGCTCGTTGCCTCCAAATCTTGAATAACTCACACGGTAATTTGCTATTATGAAATTTTCTGTAGAATGGCACCAGGGACGAGGGGTTCAAACATGTCTCATCACATAGTTGCTCCTAAATCTTGTCCAAGTGTTCAGGATATCATATTCAATGTGGAAAAAAACATCGGTTCGTGATTCATTTGAATCACAAGTATTTGTTTTGTTGAAAATATGTAAATTATAACTTGCATTTTCGTCTAACAGCTTAACACTTAGCACTAGTCACACAAAATTTCAGATAATATCAAAACATAATGTCGTGATTAAAACTTTTCATGCTGCTATTTGCCTATGTCAGTTCATATTTGTGCTTCAATCTGAAGATCGTTGTCTAATCTACACGTGAGATTCTCATGAACTGATGATAATAAACCTCAAAACCGCGACTCCAACTACAATGAACTACCGCACGAGCGAAGCTTAAAACGTCATCTCTCTCTCTCTCTCTCTCTCCATCGATTCTCAGATCTCTCTCGCATATAAGTCTAACCTCTAGTAGCATCGCAGCCACATTCACGCATACTCGGGCTTAGCACAGTTATACCAATGACTTACCAGCGTCAGCAGGCGGGCAATCCGGTCGTTTCGCAAGTCTGAGTGTTTTAGTACGAAGGCAAAACGCCAATCTGTAAGGCGTGAATTACGAATTCTAGATATTATTTACACGCAAAATTAACTGATGACATTAGTGAAAAAAACATGGCCGTCGTTGCCCCCATTATTTCGAGCTTGGGTGATATGACATTTATTTGGAAAGGTGAATATAACATGTGATTTCACTTTCCCAGGAATTCCAGATGTCCTTACCTATGAATGCTATGTAAATGATGCCTTTTTAATCATTTGGCATGCTCATGGAACCACATCTGCGCGGTTAGTGTTTGTACTTAAAATAGCATTCCATCCAGTAGTCGGCTTGTTCGTTCTCCACATTCTGCTGCCAACAGATCGACTTACTCCTACAGTAATGTAAAATTCAAAATAAATCACCGGAATTCATTTCGTGACGTCTCGAGCCTAAAGCTGAAGGACCCGACACATCGTCACTCGAATTTTACCACGATGCATGAAATGTCATCGGCACTTTTTCGGGACAATGCTTCTTTGATCAACGCCTTTGACGCTTCCCGAGCATCATCTATGTCCATTATGCAATCCGCCGCCTCTTGATTCGACATAACCTGCAGAGACAAAAAGCTCCAATACATGAGATGGGAAATTTCAATCCCAGAAAGCGAACAAGTATGTCTAGTGCTTGAGAGCTGACGTAAGTAAATGGATTGTGGGGGGTTAGTACCTTCCAAAGGCCGTCACTTGCCAAAAGAATGAACTCGGTGCCTTCGTTGATGTTCTCGATGAATATATCAGGTTCGGATGTGATATGATCCTTCACTTTCTCATCGCCGAAAGCCCTGGTCATCGCAAGTTGACCGTCCACCCGCGGAACGTTTCCTACAGCGCTCAGGAGCAATTAAAACCAAGAAAATTTGTTACACCGCACGTCGAGCAATTAGACTTTGAATAGAACTTCGAGATACAGAGTGAGAAACACTAGTAAAACTCTGAATCTCTCAAGTTTGAAGCACCCACCTGGTCTCTGAGATACAAATCCTCCTCTGCTTTCTACGAGCTCCCTTTCCTTTTGCGGTTCATGATCGACCGTTATCTGTTTAGCTTTGCCGTTTTCACATATGATCGCACGAGAGTCACCTACATTAGCTACTATCAGCTTCTCCCTATTGATCAGTACAGCTGTGACTGCCGTCGAACCTCCTCTTGAGCTGACTACACCCTGTAAAACTTCGTTGTTCGTCTTTTTGTAGGCCCGCTTGATTGCGCGTGTCGGGTTTGTCCAGAAGTCTGGCTATTTTTATGGGAAAACAAAAGAAAAATTTCTCTCGGTTAGATTCACGACCATCCTTCTGTTCACTAAGCCACATATACACATACCTCGCTTAGTATATTGTTAAAAAGATGGTGCTGCAAGTACTCTGCAACTTTGCGGCCAGAGTGTCCATCAAAGATGGCATATAGACCTAATTCATCGGCGTCATGCTCTCTCTTTTCTGCGATGATGAAGTCTTCCATTCCGTGAGCCATCTTTCCCTCGACTAAATCAAAACCATGAGTAACTTTGCGACGTGATTCCTCCTGCTCATCCTCCTCGTCCGCCTCATCTTCCTCATCCCCATCATCCTCATCCTCATCCTCATCATCCTCTTCTTCTTCTCTATTGTTGTTGCCATGCACGTCTAATGTATGCGGTGCGTGCCCTTTCTTCCTCTGCGGGCACATTTAATTATTAAATCTAAAAAGTTATCAACAGGCTAGATCTGCTCATTGTTTTACTTTGGTCTAGATGGAACTGACAACCCCACTTTAGTCATTCACCTTCTATTCATCAGCACAATGATCAAGAGCAGGACTCTTCAGGCATCACGTAAACTTGTGCCCAATGTTTTGCCTTTGGTTAAGTCTAAATGCTACTATAAACATTTCATGGACAGAACTTACTTGATCTTATGCAAAGTGTAGCTCACAATCATTCATAGCTCAACAACTATTTTACTGAGTAACGGATCTATTCCATTTAGAAGATCAAGAGTAATTTCCTCGAGTGACAAAAGCAGCAATGATCACATAGCTTTATCTGGTTACATCAGCTTGCATTTTGCATCATATTATAATGCTTCTGGTTGAAGCTTTAGTTTAACATTTTACCTTCAAGTGGGCTTCATTTTCTTCTCCTTGGGAATCGTCCTCAAAAGTGTACTCCTCTCTCTGCAACACAATTCAATCCAGAACAAGTGGACAATAATGAGTAGACAGGAGTTCTGACGTGTCTTAATGCACTTTCTTCAACCAGAGCATCGATAACACAGTGAAGAAGGTAAATTTTCTCTCTTCCATATCTCTTTTTTGACATATGTTTTGAGGTCATCATCTGCATCAGAGCATTGAGGCGAGAGGCACCCTCATAGCATCCAGCTTTAGGTTACATATTCCTGACTAATGTTTCCATTGTAAGGTTTTGTCTAACCAAGTTTCTACACATAAATTATTGTACTATCAACTAAGGCTCCGTTCATTTCACGGAAAATGAATTAGTTAAGAAAAATGTTTTCTATCATTGGAAAAAACAACCTTTAAAAGTGAGGAAAATGTCTTACACTTTTCAAAAGTAGAAAACATTTTCCATAACTTATTCCACCTTACTTCTTTTCACCAATATATTTTCGTTTTATTTTTATGCTTTCTTTTTCTTTTCTTTTTTATTTTTTTAAAAAGTTTTTTTATTTTTTTTTTATTTTATTTTCTTTCTTTCCTTTTCACCTTCTTCCTTGGCCTTGGCCGGTCGCCGGCCACACGGCGGTGGCCGGCGACCGGCCGCGAGCCAGCTCAAGCCTCACCCTAGGCCGGCGAGGCTCTGCCTAGCTCGATCTAGGGAAGCCAAGCTCACCCGAGCCCAACGAGCTCGGGCCTTGCGAGATCGGGCGAGGCGGAGCGTCGCCGGCTTGGGGCGGAGCTCGGGCCACACCAGATTCGGCGAGCTGGGTGGGGCTCGGGCCTCACCCGAGCTCGCCAGAGGTTCACCGGGCTCTAGCGAGCCGCGAGCTCGCCGGATCTGACGATTGCGTCTTGGTCGGCCATCGAGCAGCCAGCCATCGTCAGGCCTACGGCGGAGGAAGGAGGAGGAAGGAAAAGAAAAAGGAAAAAGAAAAAGAAAAAGAAAGAAAAAAAAAAATAATAAAAATTTCGGTTTTTTAAAAATCAAATAATTAAAATTTCATTTAAAAAAAAATATATATATATATATATATAATAAAAATAAAACTAATTTTTTGGTCAATTAAAAATATTAAAATTCAATTTTTTGATAATTTTTCCCAAATAATTAAATTAGCTAACGAACGATGGAAAATATTTTCCACTCAAAGTTCATCATTTTTCAAGAAAATAACTTCCTAGAAAATATTTTTCGAAAACATGATATTTACCGCGAAACGAATAGACCCTAAGAGGTACTCCATTCATATATGCTAATCTATATTTCTTCTCTTACTGGATTTTTGCACATCTACTTGTCTTTAGCATTTGATCCACTGGAGTTCCATATCATTCTTAGAACATTAGGAACTTTTATCTAATTCTCTCACTAGATCCTCTAAAAGCAATTTTAAGTTCTTGAAAAGCTTCCACTCTTCTGAAGAGTCTAAGGATCACATACACCAAAATTTAAAAAAAAGAACCCAGAAAAAGAAAAACCCTAACCAAGACCAAGTAAAATTGCAAAATGAGAAAATAGTGATCTAGCTAAAATGCACCAAAGGACAACATGTAAGCATACAATAGGAGAAGGACGCACGCACCGCTCTTCCAATGGACGATTGGTCATTGGTCGCGTTTGCTCTTCTCTTCTGGTTCAAGGAGAAAAATAAAACTTGAACCGTGAGCAGCCGGACATTTCTTTTGGTTGGCAAAGTTCAAAAATACTAGCAGGTCCTATCTATATGTTTTGCTCAAGCGGGTCTAGCTGCACGGCACGTTAAGATTTTTGATTGATCTCAACAGCACTCTAGTCACTGCATCAATCGAAACAAACTAAGTGCAGGATTTGTATCAGGAGATACCTTGCTCTGTCGGAACAATTCTCTGTCAGGAAAGTACACAGAACTCTGCAATTCGAAAGGCTTCGTGTCATGTATATGGATATCATGGAGCATGAAATCCAGGGGCTTTTGAAATTTTCTGAAGATCAAGCTTATCATCATCATAAGAAGTTGAAATCCCGGATGTAAGGGTGCTTTTGGTCTGATAATCGGGGAAATTTATCTACCAGCACCTTCATTCAAACCCCCACCTCAGCCGCCAGGAGCTCCCCCCTCCTTTATTTATATACTTGGATTGGCTAAGTATATACACAAAGTAAAAACAGAGAAAAACACTGATAACGAAGAATTCGACAGGCTATGAGAAGGTGAAAAGACAATATACCAATACAAATCGATGTGGTTGCACGCAAAGGCTGGTACAAGGGATAATGTAAATAGGGCTTGTAAGGAAGGGTATTCATAGATAGGTGAAAGAGGGTGCAAGAAATCGAACTTGAAACCCTCTTACTCAGATATCGTGATATAGCTTTGATCATGTGAGCGTCTGTTCTAGAATTTTTAACTATGATTGTATGAGTCGTTAGAGAACGAGGCAGAGTACACAATATGCAGTTTGAATTTTGAGGTTCCAACATCATGCGAACTTGAAGTAATAGTGGGAATGTGAGAGAAGCGAGTTTATGGTATACCTTCATTGTTTGCAGACAACGAGAAGCTTGAGATTGGCCTTCACTTCACCGTTACAGTGCCAACACCACTGGGAAGGAACGGGGAAGTTGAAACAGTGGCTCTAGAACTTCTTGGCTGCTCGCGCAGCGACACAAGTCACCAAACACAGAGAGAGAGAGAGAGAGAGAGAGAGACACGTGCTGATTGGTGGCACTTTGGAAGGAGTGCGAACGTCTTACCGCTCACCTGGGAAGGAGCAAGTGTCGACGGTTGCATGATGTAAGCTTGTCGTTTAAGGACTAGCTAGGAGATTGTATCATGCAAGATTATCAAGCTATTAACATTATTGACTGGCGCCCGCCCCCGGAAAAAAAAAAAAAAAGAAGAAGAAGAAGAAGATAGGAAACTTTTGGACATGGAAGAGTGCGTTGAGGTACAAAAGCTAGTCTTTTTTTTTTTTTTTTTTTTTAAAAAGTAATTATATAAATAGGGAAAGGCAAAATACAGAGCAATCGGCTCCAAGTACTTTCACTCATACTGCGAACATGCAAGATGAGTGGAAGGGAGCCGAAACAAAAGAAAGAGAACACATGAACATAAAAACACAGCTGAACAAACAGCAAACAAGCCTAGGCAAAATGCCACAAGGCAGAGAAACAACACAGCAAACCACCTAACTAGGTAAAATGAGTGTTGGTTTCGTAAAAAACGGAAGGGTCAAAACCCCACCCACGACGAAGCCACCTGTTTCTATGGTTATCCGGCACCTTGTCAAGGTAAGAACTTTATCCTTAACGACTTTGATAAGGTACTCCTTCAAAGCAGAGACCTCCAGCGCTTCGCCACGAAAGATGATGCTATTCCTTTTCTTCCAAATTAAGTGGCACAAGGCTCCAAAAGAAAACCGGGCAATGGAGTGGAAAAAATCCTTACCAGAGAGGAATCTTAGGGCCCAACAGATGGTCTCCGCCCAAGGCCTATTACGCCAAGGAAGATTACACCGCGTAGCCCAGAAAAAAGCAAGAGTCACAGGGACATGGCATTCGAAAAAGAGATGATCAATCGAGTCTAGAGTGGCATTACAAAAAGCACATAATTTATAGCTGATTCTGCCATAAGAGAAGAGAAGAACCTGAGTAGGTAGGCGATTCTTGGTAATTAACCAAAGGTTAATTTGAAATCTAGGTGCCATGGACATGTTCCAGATAAAGTGGGCCCAGGTAACACGGTCCTTCTTGGTTCTTAGAACCTCCCAAGCTGAAGCCATCGAGAAGATCCTGGAAGACGATTCCCTCCAAGAGAACCTGTCAGGGGCCCGAGTAAGGGTCGGAAGGGAAATGTCCCAACACTCTAGAAGAGACCTGAAATGCTGTCCCGCCGGTGAAAGAAATTCAACAACTGTCGCTTGTTGAGAAATGCCCGAATTAACAATAATAGACTCAGGAAGAAAAAGGCTCAGCGGGCCTTCCTAGTGCCAATTGTCATGCCAAAGTGAGACCGACCGACCATCTCCCACTTTCCAATAGAAGGATAACCTAACCACTAGTCTTGACACCACCTAACCGCTAAAATTAAAAAAAAAAAAAAAGAAAAGAAAAAAAGATCATTGACCATTTGTCAATATTACTAGTAGAGATCAAAAAGTTCTCGTTATTACTTTGCTAGGTAAACCATATAGGAAAATGATACCATCATAACTTTTGTATAATACTTACTTTAGTACTATAACTATTCTATGTGAGTGCTACTTTTAAAAATTGGTTCCTTAAAGATACATGCGATTTTCTTTATCGGAAAATCTTACATGATGCTAATTTAATATTGAATAATAGGATGTGGCTCATTGGAAATTAATGCTATGTTGAATTTTCTGGCAATAAAATTGCTGATTTGTCTTCTTCTTTTGAAAAAATTGCTATCACCTAAGTGAACATTTAAAGGATTATCGAGCGCCGAAAGTTACGGCAGTGTTATGTCCTCATGCCAACAATTACCGAGCATACTAAGAGATTAGTCCTACTTAGATGGTCCAAATTGCGTTATTTATGAAAAGCTAGTGTTAAGGCTAAGACTTAGCCTATACAAGAATTTCCAGTTATTAAAATAGTTACAAATCTTTTCTCTTCCAAATGGATACCCGAGAGTTTTTTCAAGAAAAAATGAGAGTTGGGACAAAAATCTATTGACAATAAGTAGTAAAATTGTCTATTTGATTGAGAACATACTTAAAAAAAAAAAAAAAAACACTAGGTCGTAAATTTAACTCTACGAGAGCATGAAAGTAATTTTATATAATTTCACATAAAATTGATTTTATTATGAATAATATGAGATGTGACATATTTACAGAAAAATCTACTCATCTATCTATAGAATAATATAGAGAGAAAATTGACTTTGTCACTTGAAATATAAAACACTATAGCGAGTAAAATAACTTTGACTAACTTTGACTTTATCTCATACAACATGTACAGAAATACAGTTTTAGAGTCAAGGTTAATTAAAGTACAATAATTACTCAAAACGGAATTACCAAAAGATCGAGTCAAATAATATATAAATAGTTTTTGATAAACTTAGTTTTTTGTAAGAGATGACGCAATAGACATTTGATATGTATAGAGTGAACTTATATATAAGGTAAATGAATCCATGATATTCTATTATTTTCAAGTAATATTTGTTTTACAAGTTCATGATCATTGTCTCTGCTATAACTCTAAAATATACTATTTTCAGAATAGTTTGATGTGCAAGAGTAAGGAAGCAGTTTTAATAAATATTAATTTTCAAAGAAAAGATTGCATAAAAACCGTGCGAAGCATGGAAAATATACTAGTAGTTTTCAAAAGTTGGCCACAATGAAAAAGTAATTCCGCATTTTTATCACCTTCTTACTTTAACTATGTTGAAATTTACCCGTCATGTAGAAAACTTACCAGCCGCATGGAAGAATTAACAATTCCCCAGTGTTGATAGTCACTCACTTAACATCACTATTTTTTTTTGGGGGGTCTAAAACATCACGATTGATTTATCATAACTTAGTAGCCAACCATGAATAAGTACATAGTATATTGAAAATATTACTTTTTCGTTGCATATATGGAAAAAGTTACTAATTTCTATAGGTTGCAAATTACTTTTCCTCTTTGAAACTCAGTAATTAATTATTTAAAAGTTGATAACTTGATATGTTGATAAGTCAAGCAAGTAAATATTGGTAATTTACAAAACTGGTTGGTAATTGAAAAGAATCGACACAACAATTGGTATTTGCAAAAAAATTTTAGCAAGTTACCAACACGTTACATGTTAATTAACCGTTGAAAGTTTCATAAAATTATTTGTAATTTACTATTATATTACATGCTAGATAAATTGCCAGTCAAAATTTAATTGTCAATCTATTTTGAAATTTGCTAATTTTTTTGGTCGGTCAATTTACCAAATTACAAGCATGAAAACATTGGGTAATTTTCACCCACCACCCATTCGTTCCCGAGGTAACGCGCCAAGAAATTCGACCCAAAGGTTCCATCTTTTTTCGCCTGTGGTTTTGCCTTAGTCCATCGTTTCGTGCCGGTTCGGGGGCGCGTTCTGTTTCCCATCGAGGTCGGCGGTGGAAAGTGGGTATCGGGGTCGTCTCCAATTTCGTTTCTTGTGAATTGTTGGACCAGTGGTGTCGAGGAATGGAGGAAATGAATGCTGGGCTCCAGAGTGGGTATTTTCACTCGTCCCCAATTTCAATTTGCCCGACTCCTGTGTTTTGAGGTCCGGCCCGATTTTTATTATTGCCCGCCCGCTGATCAGGTGCGATTTCAAGAATTTCAAGAAGCGAAGCGAAAACTACATAAAGCAGACCGAGCAAGAAGGAAAAAAAACGAAACACAAGCTCACGCCGCCTCTCTCTCTCTCTCTCTCTCTCCGCAGTACGCTCTGCCGTTTAGTCTCCGCCCACCTTGCCGTCTCGCCGCCGCTGTCGTCTTTAAGGTTGCTCCTCTCTGTCTTTCTCTCGTATGCAGCCAGGCAGTGGCTAGATAATACACAGATTCTGGCTTGTTTCCGTGTGGGTGTGTTTCTTCTTTTTGTTTCATGCTTTTCCCAAATGGGTTTTCTTTTTTGAGTTGAAAGTTGCTGACTTTAGGCTGTGTCTGTGGTCATAATTTGTGTGTGATGATTCCGCAGCTGGCTATTTTCTTTCTTGTTTTCCCGTGGATTTTGTTGTCGATATGCAATTTTCGGCCTTTTAAGTCGAATTGAAACTGGACCTTAGGTTGTCCTGGAGATACTGATTCAAGGGCTAGTGATCATTTTTTATGCTTGGAAATCACATGAGCAGGGCCAATTGACCGACTCTGGTTAGCTCGATTTAGTATAATTTAGGCGGGTTTTGCTTCCCCTCTCTTGCTTTCTCCCCTAGCTCACTTTATTGCACTGAATGTGTGAAGTTGTGATTCTGTGCTCTTGTCGAAATTTCTGGGTGCGTCCTGCGGAATATGAAGTTAGTGAAGAAGCCGATGTTCCTGAGTGTATGTAACTTTGATGTTGATGGTAGGTATGCTAGGACCAGTCTAGGACCGGTCTATTAAATTGGCTTGCTAGTGATGTGGTAGATTGTTACTGGGCCTTTGAATATGTGGGTCATTTTCCACACTGAATATAACTTTTTTGCATCACTTACGAAACCAATATATTAGACCTGTCTTAGTTAGTATTTCTAGCATTCATCATCTTCATAGGATGAGTTGGACTGCATCGTTGCTAGTTGTTGTGATGGCGCTGTTGTCTTCTTTGATTGATTCTTACAAAAGGCATTGTGAACTATTGTCATTTCACCAAACAGACACTTTGTTGGTCTGTTGTGGCATGTGATTTCGACGGGCTTTTCTCATGTGGTTTCACAATGTATCTTTATCTTTGAGATTGTGATAATACATGAAGTTTTTAGCCATGATATACTTACAGCAACATAATGTTTTGAGAAGTTTTTACCCTCAAGACTCCATGTTTGTACCAATATGTGTGTATGATTGTCTATTAACTTACGTGGGACAACCAATATAAGTATTTGCATTACTCAGAGGTGTTTAATCCACACACATTTTTCTTATTGACATTAAATATGGTGTTCTGCGTTTGTATTTTGCTGATTTGGTGCAGTTATTAAAATGCCAATGGAGATTGGTGATAAAGATGATTCAGTGGAGATGCTGAAGAATATTCATATCTCTTCCTGCGATGACGACAGGGATGATGATGCAGATCCAGAAGAAGTGGAGGACCTGATGAATGATGATGATGATGATGATGATGATGATGATGATGAGGACGACGATGAAGTGCAAAAACCAGTAACTCTAGGATTTGTAGAGAAGCCAAAAAATGAATGCTCCCTGCTTCGTGAACTCTTCCCTAGCAAAGCTGGTGGGGCACCGGTGCGTTTTATTTTTGCGAAATTCTCCGCCCTTTAGTTATCTATTCTTTTTGCCTAAATACTTTTACATTCTTGCACAAGCTTCCAATTTACATTTTTATTCCAAGAGTAAGATATGAAATTAAAGACTATATTTTAATGGACAAGTTGTTGGATATTCACTGAAAGTACATAGAAAAGTCAAAATGTTGAATTTTACTTGACATCATTGTTGTTTATAGTATTTTTGCCTGAATGCAGGCTTGGTTGGATCCAGATAATCTACCATCTGGTAGGTCTCGTCTTTGCGATCTATGTGAACAACCCTTGCAATTTTTGCTTCAGGTATATTATTCTTTTGCTTTAAATGAGTTTCTGTATGGCATGTGTCCGGCATTGAATTTCCTAAACTCCTAACTGGAGTGGGAATCTTTTTCTTTTCTGTATATCGTTGATTGGAATTCTATTTTTGTTCGTTGTTAACAGATACGGGACAATATATGTTCTTGACTTGCGTATTCTTTCCCAGACAGTGTATTTACTTGTACTTTAATCATTTTGAATGCGTGTGGAGAATATGCATGTCTAGATGGAGGGTTTTGGTATTCTCTTGTCAGTGTGCTGTCCTTCTCTTAATAAATTGTCCTATTTTCTGTTTATCTATTTCCTTTGTGATCATGTAAGCAATGAAAGAAGTTTCGCTTCTATCATTTGCCGCATATATGAACTCTCTATAGTAGGGTATTTATTTGGTTGGTAGTGTTGTCTCAGTACACATGTCCCTTTTTTTAATTGTCTTTTTGGTTGAAAACCTTTTTATTGTTGTTTAGTAGATGTTTATACTTTTTCTAATTGTCCATGACGTCCTTAGGTATATGCACCGACCTCTGATAGAGAATCCACGTTTCATCGTACATTGTATTTGTTCACGTGTCCATCGATGTCTTGTCTTCTTCGTGATCAACATGAACAATGGAAGCGACCTGCAGTAAATGCATCTCGAAGGTACTTTTAATTGTCTTAATTCAGCAAATCCTCTTTCAATTTATTATTTGTGCACTTGTCTTAGTCTAATTTGTCTCATTCTTTTGGTCCTCTGGTGGTGTTCAAGTGTGAAAGTTTTTCGTTGCCAATTGCCTCGTGACAATCCCTTCTACTTAAGTGAACCCCCACGACATGATGGGAGTGACAAACCTTTAGGGAGTGGAGGTAGCTTTTTATGTCTTTTCCCAGTCATTTATGTTCTGATTTTTGTCTTTGGAAGTGGATGGAATACTTTATGACAGTGCACATACATATGAGCAGATAAATATGCTATCCTCTGTTTTTTTTATCAGTTTATACTTTATGACAGTGCAAATACAATGCCTTGGTTCCGTTGTTGTCTCCAAGGGCCTAATTTCAAAGACTGAACTCATAGATGGGCTTTTGACTACTTGTTTTGTTGTGTTAGTCTCTCAGTAATTATGGTATTAATCCTTCTCTTTTTGGCCAAAACGCATTGTTGGTAAGCAGCTCCACTTTGTAACTGGTGTGGAACATGGAAAGGAGATAAAATTTGTGGTAGCTGCAGAGAAGCACGATACTGCTCTGAAAAACATCAGGTTCTAGGTTATTCATCTCCTTATACACATTCCCCATCAGTCTGGTCTTTTCCGTGACACTTTTGTTTTTCACCTGCAGGCCATGCATTGGCGCTCAGATCATAAAGTCATGTGCCAAAATAGTAGTAGAAATGCAGGAAACTCATCGGCAGAAGACCACAAACGTGAGCAACTATTTTAGACTTCTTTGGATAAATTATACCAATAATGCAGGGGAGGCGCTGGTATATGTGCCTCTTAGGTCTCATAAATTTTCCTTTTTCACATGCACAGCTCTGTTCTTTCTGTCATTTTGGCATAGTAGAGGTCCTATAGGAGTCTTTTGAACATGCCTTAGTAAGTACACTGCCAGAGATATATATAGTCATTTAGCTGTGATGATTTCAGTCTGTGGTCTTATGCTTGAAGTTGCAGCTCTGTCCTTTCTGTCATGTTGGTATAGTAGAGGTCCTTTCAGAGTAATTTAAACATGCCATAGTACGTAGACTGCCAGAGATATATGTAGTCATTTAGCTCTGACGATTTCGGTCTGTAGTCTTATGCTTGAAGTTGAAATTGAACTTGGCTTCATGTTTTAACTTCCGGTATTTTTTTTCTGTACTTTTAAAATGTTAACTTCTCTATGTTGTAATTCTGCAAACAGCTGCAAGCAGGAGTCTATGGCCTGAACACGAGATCGTCAATGAGGATGAGGCTGAATATGATGTCGATGTGTCTGCTGATTTGGATAGTACCAATTGTCTGGTATCCAGAAACCAGATGGATGACTCAATAAATTCACTTGTTGAGAGTTTCCAGGTATAATCGCACCATAGTTATCGAGAATTAGTTCTGCTAAATATTTCACATGCTTTATCGTTCGCCTTTTTCTGTGAGTAGGGTGACAGTGACAGGAGGAGTTGGGGCAACTTCCAAGAACGCATTGCCAGAGCGCCTGAGCAAGTTTTAAGGTTATATAATTCAAACTGCAATGTATGGTTTTGAAATCCATGAATTCTTGAATGAGGATGTGCATATCCAGTATGCTTATTGGGTATTTTTATTGGATGGAATATGCTTTCTGTGACATCCGAGAAGAGCCTGCCCAGGTTTCTGGAGTCATGATGTCTTGGCAAAATTTAGAACTTTACTGGGGGTGTCCTGCTGGGACACATATGAGTTGTGATGAGATGTGTTGCCATTCAATTGGAAGTTCAATTGTTTGAAAATGTTATAGACAGGTTATACATTAATCAACCTACTGTCTGAATGTGGCCTGGGCATCGTTTGTAGTAAATGTAACCAAGTCTAGGTCAGTCATATTATTGTTTTGACACTTTGAAACCACTTTTCGGTAATTTCTCATTGTACATCGTAGAACCATATCTGTTGTTTCTCTTTCCTCTCCCTCAGTCTGAAACAAGAATGGTTTTAATTTGTTTGGAAAATCAGAAAATCGCAATGCTTATTTGTTTATTCTACTTGTAATGAACAGGTACTGTCGAAATGTATGCTCTAAGCCCTTGTGGCCAATTTCAAGTGGTCAGCCATCAACAGCTGATATTCCGAATTGCAGCTATTGTGGAAAGCCCCGGTGTTTCGAATTTCAGGTTATCTTTTTGCATCCTTTTCTTCTGAAAGACCTTGATGTTTCAAAGATTTATGTCAACATGCAGTCGCCAAAACCCTTCTGTCATTATACCATGATATGCATCTCTATTTAGAGCTCTTATTTGTGTACCATCAAGCAGTGGATGACATTTTGATTACTGCCCTCTATTTTCAGGTCTTGCCTCAGCTACTTTACTTTTTCGGTGTGAAGAACGATGTGGATTCACTCGACTGGGCTACTATAGCTGTTTATTCCTGTGAAGCGTCTTGCGATGGGGCTGCGAGTTACAAGGAAGAATTTGCTTGGGTGCAAGTGTCATCCCCATCTCAAGTGGTACCTTGAAAATTCTTGCACTTTATTCAGCTCCTCTGACCAAAGGGTTTCTATAATTCTCCCTGTCCTCCTGCCTCCTTTTGATGATCGTTTCCGGTAGAGTTGTGTTGTAACTTCTAGTAGTTACTAAAAATTTTGGGGTCTTAGGTCAATAGGATATGTAGTCTTTTGCATTTGCTTGTTACTTTTATATATTTTGTTATTTAATTATATTATTTTAAAGTTTTAAAATTTGATTGGACTTCGAGTTACAAATTTTTAGACTTATGATGAGTTTTATTCTCTCTGTTTTGCTTTACTCAATTAATTTCACTAATTCATGAGTATATAGAATCAAATAGAGAATTTGATTGGATGTCAAGTTATAAATTTTTGCGTGATATTTCAATGTAGCTTTTTCGACAAATTGCTGTTGGAAATTACTGACATGACATTCACACCCAATCATTGCTAGCTCCTTACTTCCTTACTGTGGCACACCGGTATGGATAACTCATGTGGATTGTCATGTCAGTGATTTCTAGTGGTAATTAATCGAAAGAATTATATTCATAAATTACATTGATAAATTATGACAACAGCAATTACAAGAGTCGCGAGATCCAGGAAGAGAGCAAGAGTTGCATAGAAAGAAATGTGTTGAGGACACAAAGACAAGGTTTCTGAAAAAAAGTAGAACCTCGTTTGCAGAATAAAAAAAAAGAAAAAGGGGAAGAACATCAATGCTTGATGTTGCCGGGAAGTTATAGAGCCATTCTTGTCTAGATTTATTATTTAATTGTGATGACGGGTGCATGAGTACTGATTAAATAAGATGCAAGTCTGGTCGATGTAAGATCTAAATAAACTCATTTGAAAATTTTCATAAGTGACCTGGAAAAAAAGAAGGGAATTTTACGTAAATATACAATAGGAATTTTACGTAAATATACAATAGGCTCCAAAAATAAAAGAAAAAAATTAGGCAATTTTAGGGGTGATACTTGGCTCTTGCACACTGTCGACAAAAAGAATAATGACGCAAGATGAAAAATAATGGGCCCCATTCGTATCTACTAGTAAAAAAAATCCACAAAAAAAAAAAAATTTGCGATCGTGATGACGCTGGGGTTCTGGCCGCCAAGAGCCGCGACAGCGACGGCATTGCCGTATCCGACGTCCCTGTGGTAATGGATGAGTCCCACGGGGAAAACGAGCACGTCGCTCTTGGAGAGGATCTTCATGATGAGACGGTTGTCGAGGTTAAAGGCGATGAACCCGACCTCGATGTGCCTGCGACGACCGTAAAGATCTCACTGGTGCGGAGCGGTTTGATGCCTCACAGCTCGTGGTCGATGCGAGCTAGTGAAATGCCGAGTGTGTTGAGCTCCGGCAACTGAGCCACGGTCACAGGAGTCCCTTTTGATCCGACTGGGTTCGATCCGTTGCCAGCCAAGTGAAGCCTCCCGAAGTAGAGTTCATTGGCTTGGACCATTTTGGGGTCTTTGCATGCGAACCCATACATAAAAACTACAGGAGACGACAAATTTGTCGCATGCCTTCAGGTATTTTCTATCTTCTATCATATCATTTAAACATTACTTAAGATGTTTACCTCCATTGGAAGGGTCCACTGCACAAAAATCCTAAAGGGGACTCTGATCCGCTGTGGCGCTAATAATTACAAGAGCTGTGAGCTCAAGAAAGAGAACGCCGGTTGCCATGAAGAAATGTGTACGTGATACGAAAAGAAGACTCTGCAAAAGAATGTCAAGATCGATCGATAATGCTTGATGTTGCTATGAAGCTATAGAATCATGGAAGTCTTATTTGTATATAACCATGTAGAAGGAGCATTTTCTTTTTCATTTGCATTATAATAATAGATATTTAGAATTTTTTTATGTACTTACCCTTTTTTACTTTTCATGATAGGTTTAAGCTAAGGAAAACGAAAAAAGAAATAGCATTTTTTTTATTGACCAATTCGATCCCAAGACCTATAATTGCCTCAAAAGGTACAATATACATACATTATTTGACCTTTTGAATAAGAGTCAAGAAGACCTTATGAAAATGGAATATTTTTGCATAGAAGATGTAAAACAGATATTGGACAATCTAGAAATAGAAAAAGCATTTCATAACCCATTTATCGAAGAATAAATTGGAAATCAATTTCTTTTATAAAAAAAAAGAAGATGAAATTTTTATTTCAACTTTAGCATAATTTAATTTATATATTCGGAATAAATCTATTCGGAATAAATCCAGAATTTAATTGACTATCTCACATTTTTTTTTTTTTAAGCATCTTTCAAAACATCATGCAATGATAGCATGAAAAATAATTAAAATTTGAATTTATAAAATATATAGAGACTACAACTAGGCCTATCAAAATGGGTCATTGATTCATTTCTTAATCCATATAAGTATTAAATAAGTTAGATATATTAAGTAAATGGGATGTAGTATAATATAAGTATTAAATGGGTTATAAAAGGGTTTACAACCGACTTACACCCAACTCACTTATATCATTTCATCTTTATTCTTTCTCGTCTTCACTTGATCTCGCGTTTAATTACTCCACACTCTCTTCTCAGTTTAGGTATGAGTTTTTATAATTGGGTTAAATATGAAAATATTTTAATAACATGGATTTGGTCGGGTATGAGTTACTAAATTTGCATTACATAGAAATGATCAAAATAGGTTAGGTAGATCTATTTGGGTCGGATCATTTTTGACTTGATCCAACCTACCCAATTGATGAGTGTAGCTACAATATAATGGCACATATTAAAGTTATAATTAAACAAAATGCGTACTAAAACTTGATAAGTGGTTCTTTTTACTCCTAATTGTGCTTATGTTACTTTTCAAAAAATAGTTTCCTAGCACAAAAAAAAAGAAAAGAAAAGAGAACATACAACTCATTAACATAATAACAAGTTACCTATATGCTAAATAAACTACTTTTCAAGAAAGAGGGACACCAATTTTGTTCCAAGGAAAGGAAAAATCCGCAAAAGAAGAAAAGAAGGCAAGAAAATTGAAATCAAGAGTGGGCTCCACGTTTAATCTTAATAGGTGTTATATAAAACAATAGTGAGTAATTTTGTTTTCGGAAATAATTGAAATAAGAAAAAGAAAAAAAAGGCAAGAATTCATCTTAAATTAAGAGTGGGATCCTCAAGGATAATATAGTCAATTCAATGTGATAAGAGGTGTCATGAGAAAAGGTAGAAATAGCTCAGGCCTTTTTCTCTCTTTTAGATAAAATTCATTATATTTTTTTTTTGTTAGTTCTATTTTAACTCCTAACTCACTATCAAATTTTTGTTTTACTTTTTTGTAAGGCGGGGAGTCGAAACTCATATTTGAAACTAATAGTCGCCATCCTAAACTCAGAGAAGTTGGGGATTCAATTTCCTTGTATTGAAGTGATAGCTTTCAAGCATAAAATTCAGTTTGTGCACGTCTTATATTGAATTTTTATTCTTTAAGTTGATACGTCTTAAATTAAATGAAGCCGCCCAAACCGCACATATCAATGTTTCCCGGGTCAGTAACTCGGCCTCTGCTTCTTTGATCAATTTCCCTGCCGTTTTCTTCAAAACCTCAGCGACATCGCTCGCTCTGATGGAGAGAGCGAGGCAGAGATCTAGTGGCATCTTCATCACCCGCGGTGGTCGTCTGTCTTGGTTCGGAGTCAGGAGGAGGAGGAGATGGGAGAACGAAAGGTGATAAACATTTCCCGTCAGATTTCGACCCGAAGAAGCTGCCGAGGCTTCACAGGCCCATGGATCATCAGATTAAGGTTCGGATGATGCTTCCGATGAGTATTCGATGCAACACCTGCGGGAATTACATTTCCAGGGGGACCAAGTTCAATTCCGGGAAGGAGGACGTCATCGGCGAGGTCAGTTGCACACCTTTTTAATCCTGTTTTCGATTTTCCAAGTTGTGAAGCGTCGGCGGTTTATTTTATTTTGGGTATCTGTGGAGTTGACCTTGTTCTTTTCTGGATGTCCTTTTGTTTTGGCATGGCAGGCGTATTTGGGAATCCAGATATTCAAGGGTACTTCAAATGCACCAGGTGCTCTGCTGAGCTCACGTTCAAAACGGATCCGCAGAATTTGGATTACGTCGTGGGGTCGGGGCGACAAGAAATTTTGAGCCCGGGCCTAAGCATGATGAGGTAGGAGATCGCGCCTTTCGAATTGTTGGGTTTCTTAGAGTTTGTTGGACTTTGGAAAGAATTGAACGCGACCTGTGCTTTTCTATTTGGGTTCGGGCAGGTGTTGGAGATTGAGAAAAGGAGGAGGGAGGCTGAAGAGATGGGCGATGTCATGAAGTCATTGGAGAATCGGACGTTGGATTCCAAGAGAGAGATGGATATTCTTGCCGAACTTGATGAAATGAAATCAATAAGGGTAAGTTGTTTCAACTTTCGGCATTATCTTTTGTTGTTGTTTGAGTATGGAATGCTACGGTCCCTGAATGGGATAATGTATGTATGGCGATTGATTTGTCGTCTAAGTGAGCAAATAACGTCATAATTATGGACATGAATTGATTTCGTTTATTCTGTTGCTTAGAAAATTTAATATTCTTACGGTGCTAACTGGTGAGGGATTGTCTTTTCAGTCTAGACATGCGAGTGTGAGCGTAGATGCAATGCTATAGGACTTACAACGTAGATCTGCTGCAAAGGTATGAGATGTTTCCCATCTTCTTTAAACCAGCGTTCGTCTTGCCGAATGCATGAAGAATGTAGGGGGCACTGTTACGACTTGTAATTCACATCTTCATTCTTCACCTCTTTGGTATTCTTGCCTCTACTTCTGGTATTAAGTCCGGTTGCTTTCATGATTGCGTTAATGACTTGGATTGTATGTTGGAATCAAACAGACAGAATTTGAGAACAGCATTATATTTATGAGCATACTTAGACCAGGATTCTGTCATACACGAGCTTGTGCATTGAGGATTGAGGTAATATCAGAACATGGGATTTTCTAGTTTTCATAATTCATCATCACTAGCCAGTAACCAGTTGCTCATGTTGACAGCTAAGCTATCAAAGCTTTATTGTTCGATTTTCTTGAAACCATCAGTTGAAAATTTGCATGTATCCGACACACTATATACTCTAGAGTCTTCATTTACCTTGTCAAGTAAGAGGAATCTGAACTTGCAGATGATGAACATTAGATGTATCCCAGTGGATCAAAGCTGCACCTTACAAACAAAACAAATGATCTCTCGCTCATGTTCGCCTATTGAACCTATGCTTGAACCACCTTGGACACCGGTAGTTGGAAATTTGGCTCCACTTTCTACGACAAAGTCAAATCAATCTTTCAATATTATTTACAACTTTTCATAACTATACTAATGCGCCAATTTTAGAATATCTTTTCATTTCAATTTTTTTCCTAGATAAACAAAAAATAAGATATCTTCCTGTTACTTCTTTACCCTTTTGGTCAGCCTAAAAAAGCCATTGTCAAGCGCTCAGTCATGCTAAAAGGCTCCATTGGCCTTTCACCCGTTGAAAGAAGGCTTCTTTTCTGGAGGAGAGGCAATGGCAATATCCAGAAAGTCTCCTCTACGTTTTCTGGATGGAGAATTCAGACTTCTTCCAAACCCAGGAGCGCAAGGCCATCGAATGAACAACATCATACTCTCCCCATTAGCGTGCAGCTTGTAGAATCGCTCTTCATTTGAATTGGGAGAATGCTCTATCAACACTTCGTGATACAACCTTCCTCTGTAGGCGGTGAGATACAGCATAGTACACCAGCGTGACCAGAGACGCTGATTTGGTGCATCGAGCAAAGGTAAAACATAAGCTGAAAATCAACTCCTGCAAGTGGTCAGAGCCAAACCTATGCTTGTCCCAGGGGACATGGTAACGGGTCAGCTTGCTCGTCCGCCCGCGGTCACCACAGTGGCTGCACAGATAGAAGTCGAATTCAAAAGGATGAACAACCGTTGTGTCCACGACCATCCCTCGTGGCATGTTGCCTTCGGGACCCTTACCGACATCTCTCTCCGGGAAAGACGACTTTGGTGGCGCTCGGCTTGCAATCTTTCTCGGAGAAAGCCTTTTTTCAGATCCTGCAATTCTTCATTCAGAACCATATCCATTTGGCTTTTGCTAACCCCATCGCAAAACAATATGAGTTTCCCAGGCCTAACTCGGTTCAAACGGGCGTATGTCTCCACGAGCTCTAGACACATCTCCCCGATGTACATGAATAGATAAAATCCTTTATACAAAGAAAGGTAAAATGAGTTTGTTAATTTTGATAGCTCTTGTTGCACTTGCCAAGAGGATAAGAGTTGTTCGACTGATCCTGATATGATTGAGTGCAATTTTTGGAAATTGCTTTACTATTAAGATATATTATTTCCAATACAAATGACACTGTAATGCTACCCTAGCCAACAACCGTATCATATAATTATGCGATGAGTTGTCACAACTAAGTAAAAAAAATGTTGTAGCACCTCAAATTATTTTACGACATCATGACGTCTTTTTGTATACAAGTGTAGAAGTATATTTAAAAAATGTAATTATGAACATACTAGTGTACCCATAGAAATTTTCGGATAGGATATGCCATCCCAACAAAATGGGAGTCATAGTTACATGCACAAAGCACAAATAAGTAGAATATAGAATTCTTCCATAGAAGTCATGGGTTTGCCCCATAATTGGTCCCCTATAGATAATTTCTTGGGTTGTGATTAGAGTCAGCAATGACAAATTGACATATCTTTACGCTATATCGTCATGCCAAGAATTCCTAAAGGGGACCAATCTGCTACAACCAGGGCAATCAATTTAACAATTTGAGCTGATATTTTAACGATTTAAACTTTTAGAGTAAACTGATGGTGCTCGACTTCAAGATATACAACTTTAGGTAATTTCATGGGTGTATGTTTACGCGCAGTCGCCATGTGAGCAATTCCTAAAGGACGATATGCTATAACTAGGGTACTCAATCAAGCCGCAATGTCAATGTCGAAAAGCACGAATTGAAATTCCTAAACTCTTTCGAAAGAAGGGATGATCGTAGCACTAAAAGCTTGCACATGAAGAAGAATTCAGCTTTAGGAACACTGAACAAAGAATAATGACGCAAGATTGAATAAACAGTGGACAAAAGCAATGAACAAATAATTGGTCACAAATATCCAAACCCACAAAGGAATCCTTAAGTGGCAATTGAATCTCGAATTTGCAGTTTCTATAATTTGCAGTGGATCTGAACAGCGCTGCTCTTCTCGACTTGAAATGCCTTGACAAGAATGTCCATTGCGATATCCGGATTAGATCCGAAAACCGCGTTCACAATCGTGCTGACGCCAGGGTTCTGGCTGTTGAGAGCCGCGAGGGCGACAACGTTGCCATAGCCGACGTTCCTCTGGTAATGGATGAGTCCCACGGGGAAAACGAACATGTCACCCTTGGAGAGGACCTTCGCGACGAGACGGTTGTCGGGGTTGGAGGCGATGAACCCGACCTCGAGCATACCTTCAATGACCATCAAGATCTCGGTGGCACGGAGATGCGCGTGGGGCGGGTTGATGTTCCACGGCGTGTTGTCGATCCAGGCGAGCGAGATGCCAAGCGTGTTGAGTCCTGGCAACTGAGCCACGTTCACGGGAGTCACTTCCGATCCGACCTGGTTCGATACGTTGCCGGCCAAGTGAAGCCCCTCCGAAGCAGAAGTCATTGGCTTGGACCATTTTTCTGGTCTTTGCATGCGAAATCATTCACAAAAATTGTAGGAGACAACAAATTTATTTTTTATAACTTGCTTGCCCAAAGAACTTTCTCAGTGTATCTTCTATTCTATCATTTAAGCTACTAGAATTTCAAAGTTTTTGAAGCAGCCAAAAGGGGAGAATTCTGTAGATGTATATTGACATATATCACCATTGATTGCAACACTATTCACGTTCATTGTTGCCTTGAAAACCATTCGCTTAAAATGTTTTCCTCCATTTGAAGGGTCCGCAACACAAAAATCTTGAAGGGGACTTTGATCGGCTATGGCGACGGTGATTACGAGGGCCACAAGCCCAAAGAAGAGAATGTGGGTCATCATAAAAAAGAATGTGTTGATGATACAAAATGAGGCTTCTGCAAGAGAATGTCAAAATCTATCTATATCGGTTAATGTCACTACGAGATTATAGAGCTATAGATATTGTATTTATATATAACCGTGTAGAAGGAGAATATGCATTGCTTCGTTATTTCTCAGCCAACTAAGAATGGATTTTGTAATACTGTCTCTCACTATGAAAAGACCAAGTCTAGGCCGCGGTATCATGAAGTTCTAGGTTCATTTACCAGCAAGAAAACAGAGTAGGTTATATAAAGCCAAAAAGAAAAGAACAAGTATTTGAATGTAGATGAGAAATGGGGCTTCTACGTGTCAGAGGTCGGCTAATTCCACATTGTTTGGATGGGATCTTGCCCTTGGCGATCTGTCATCTTGAACCGGCAAACGATGTTTTGCCATGTGTCAAGAGAACATGGGATAAGGATAAGTGGCCTATATCACGAGGACATGGGCCGAGATCAAGCCCACTAGAAAAAGTTAGAGGGTAGACTAGATCTAATAAGCCTCATTCAAAGCACATCATGCTAGAACCCTTTAGAACATCTTGTGAGATTAAGATTTCTTGAAAATATATTATTAATTTAGAAGAATAATGACACAAATGATTTCTCAATTTTGGCTGAATATATAATATGGTCTCTGAACTTTTAATTTGTTTAATACGGTTTCCTGAACTTCAGTTTAGTATTCAATGTAGTTTATGAACTTTTTAATTTGTTCAATGTGACCCATTAATTTTTTATATATGTTCAATATAGTCATTTCATTAATTTAAGATTATGGATAATATTGAATATTTTCATATATTTTAAAGATTAAATTAAATATGTACCAAAAGTTCATGGATTACATTAAATAAATTAAAGGTTCAAAGATTATATTGTATATTGAGCTAAAATTTAGGGACTCTATTGAATAAATTAAAAGTTCAAGAACTACATTGTACATTTGGCTAAAATTTAGAAATCTCATTGAATAAATTAAAATTTTAGGGACTACATTATATATTCGGCCAAATTCGGCCAAAGTTTAGAAGCAAATATGTGTTATTGTCCCAACCCAAAATCAACCCTATCTCAGTGGCACTCGGATCACGAATTGCATAAGCCTTTCCATTCATACTATGCAACAAATCTTTTGGACATGAGACTTTGTAAGTAAATTTGAGAAAACTAAAGCAATCTAGTGGGCACATGCCACCTGGCAATTCCAGCGCCAATGTCAGCGCCATGCTGGCAGTCTGCAGAATGTAGGCCGTGCCAGGCTGCGCTTGCTTCGGCCCAGTGCAGGCCCGACACTCTTTTCCTTCGGGCCCAGCGTGCTTCCCTTTATGGTCCAACTTCCTTTTCCCGGCATTTTACGGCCCTTGCCCAAAATAGATGTTGATAGAACTTAGGCAGTGTGCAAACGTTTCCCAAACATTTTAGCGCCCTCGAGAAGTATTTCTCTTTCACTTTCAACTTAGAACTATAAATACTAGAGATGTTAGAACTGAATTGGAACCGATTCAAACTGAACTGAATTTTCATGCATTTTTGTTTTAGTCAGATAATGAAAAATAACTATTTTTTATTCCGATTTGGATAGTTTCAATTCCGTTTGGTTAACCGAATTGAAAATTACTCATCTTCTTAATATTATAATCCACACAATTTTCCTCATTTTCCACTAAATCTCTTTTTAATATTTCATAAAAGAAAATTGAATCACCAAAAAACCGAACCGAGTTTTAGGTTCAGGTTATATTCGATTCGGGCTGCGATTCGGTTCAAATTTAATGTACATCCAAAAAATCCAAACCCGAATCAAACTATTGACACCTCTAATAAATAGGGCCATCGTTTTTCATTTGCTCCTAAGGTGACCAACTCTAACCCTCTTACTTCTTGTTAGGCTCTTAAATCCTTGTTACTAATCCTCGTGACCTTTCTGCAACCCGGTGAAATCGAGAGCAGATTTACGGCGAATGTCAAGTATGTACGAATCGAAGAAAAATGGACGCGACATCAGGTAAGGAATCTAAACACCGTTTTAATAGGTATCTTTACGGTGCTAAAACTAGGTTGAAAATATTAAATATTCAGCCGTTATTGACATGACTCTGTCAATTTCAAAACTAAGCATGCATCATTAATTAATAAATATATCATTCAGTCAATTGCAACCGCATACACTCGCAGAGTAGGACTAAAGCATATTATGCATGTCATTAATCATATTTCTATAACACAAATTTACATGGCTCAAGAAGTCATGCAAGGGCGTAAACGACAAAAGGATTTCACCTGATTACGTCTACGGGAAAATCAATATTGTATTATAATTTTAGGAAACTATTTAGATAAGTGCATTTAAGGACTTTATTTTAAAAAATGTGGTATTGAAAAGGCGTTTTGCAGACGCTAAGCCTCTCCACATGTAATTGAAACTCCAGGACATGGTTCTTTGGTTTTCTCAAACGATCAGTAACTTCATATATGCACCTAGGCGTTATATTAGTTTTTTTTCGAAATTGATTAATAGTGACTCCGTTAAAATTTATTTGATTCCAAAACCCGAATTTTCAAAAATTTTCAAAATCCTTTTTCCAATAACCTAATCTCTCTTTTGCTTCCCCGTAGCTACATGTCTCTTGGAACCTACCGGTTCTCAAGAGGCGCTACAGACTGGCAACTACACGAGAGAATAATTCGCGATTCCATCTAGAGGGTTTGGGTACGGGTACGTTTAGCTTTCAATTAAATCCTTGCAACTATCATTTTAATTTCCAACATATGTGCATGTTGCACTCGAGCGTTTGCTTTGTTTTTGTTTGTTTAACGTATGTTGTTAATGTAGCACTAAATTATCTGTGTCTGCTATAGTTCTCGTGATATTGAACTGTCGTGCATGATCTGATCATTCGCATTACAATGCATTTGCACACAGAACGTACAATCGGACCTGAGTCATTTAGGAAAACTTAGGTTAGAATGATGGTGATTAACCTCCGGCCTCCATGGCATGTGTCGCCGGATTCTTACGTGAAAAACATATGCTGAACTCCTTTCATTTGACGCCCATCCTCTGAGAAAGATGGGATGTACCGAGTTATGTTATTTGGGGTGACTTTAAGAAAATGCACAATATGGTGATTTGAGCTCGGATGTTGAGCATGTATATGAACACACTTACAACTCCAGCGATTGAAATTATTACGAAAATTAAGGAAAAGATGATGTAATTACTGATAATTGTGGCGAAACTAGAGCATTTCGAACAAGATCGCAAGGCTTATTTATTCCGAGCTGCAGATTTCAATAGAGAAATAGGGAGAAATGGGGGCGGAGAAAGCGCGAGCCACGAACACGAACACGCGCCACCATCTCTGAAAAATCAATTGGTTCCTTGGTAAGCGGACTTTTGCTGGGTGGTTATTATCAATCAAAGTTTTCGTTCAAGCACTAAGCATATCGACCTTTGGTCTTTGGTATCGATTGTTTTACGAATAATAAATTATTTTAAAAATACTTTTCAAAAATGATCGTTTATATTATTTGAAATAATTAGATAATAATTTTTTTTCCGTTATTCATAATAATTTATATCTAAACATTTTCATGAATGATGAAAATATATATTTCATTCTTTGATTTTAATAGGCTACACAAGCAATCATTTTATAAGAAAATGTCATTCAAATGATTCATTTTTCACCAAATAACTAGATGCTCTAATGGATAGTTATCTTTGAAGTGGATGAAATGAGTTCTTTTGATCTATTTATTTATTAAACCACACAATAATTTTTCTTTATTAACCTTTGGTCTACGGAGTTTTTTTCGTTTTTCTTAGAAGAGATTACTTTTTTTCCTTTTGGTCGACATATTGATTCCTAACTGCAGTAAATAACCAAGTACTGAATATATTATGTAATGTGGTTTCTCAGACAAATTGACCCCATGCAAAGACTTTATGACTCTCTTATCCAAAACACAATTTGATTAAATCAAAGTAGGGATCACTTCATTTGCCTGTACGTTCCGAATGATAGAGACCTTGGAATAGAAAATATAGATAAGAAACAGGTGATAAATATGCAGTGATGTAATGCTTTTTGGTAGACAAAATATTCATGCAAATATAATATATGTATTTCAGATAAAATAAGATACTACAAAGAACTTATTAAACTGTCCTAGAATACTTCAGCAAGATGTGATATAATAAGTAATGACTAGGTAAATTCTATCTAAAACAGAATACGGAGAAAAAATAGCAGTTCCACCTAATCGAGTTTCTGCGCCCCCATGCTTCTAAGTTTTCAAAAAGAAAAAGAAAACGGTGTTAAGATTCAGTACATAATCACAAGAAAATAGAGAATAAAAGCAAGAAAGAGAATTTGAGACATGGGATTTATCCTGGTTTACTCTTATAATAAAGTTGCATTTGGTAGATGATTCAACTATAATTAGCACATCACATCTTTATGTTACATCCCTTAAATACAAAAGAAAGAGATTATATATACCCAAAAGTTCTTTATGAGCCAAAATCCAAACTATCAATAAAATATAGGCTATAAGATCCCTTTGGCGACTCGAGGGCTCTACTCCAAAGATTTTCATACATTCTCCTGTCGATGGAAAATATGAACCAGACCTCAACAAGAGGCATCACAATCATTTTACATATTGACATTATTATATTGGCAATGGTATAAACTAGTTGATGCGAAGGTTATTTTGGCTATTTTTGATTTGTCGTTGATTGCTCACCCTAACAAATAAAGGTGGTTTCTCTGTTGGTGCCGTATATATATACATATACATATACATATACATATATATATACATATACATATACATATATATATGTATATGTATATGTATATGTGTGTGTATGTATGTATGTGGCTCTCTCTCTCTCTCATACTCGTTTGGGAAATGAAATGAATCTGCCGCATTAGTCTCTCAATTTTTTTTTAGAGACTTGATTTGAGAGTGTAGCAACGCCATGTCAAACAAATTAAAATACTTGAAGATTAAATGTAATAAACCAGATGAAATAGAAACACTTAAAGAACTTGAAAGCGGCCATCCACAAACGACATAACTGGCAATAGATGACAACACGAACAGACAAAAGGACACGCTCTCAAATATAACGACAAGCACTAGCTGCTTCATGAGGCAGCTCAGTTCTAGAGTGATTCAGTCTCATCTCTAGAACTTTGACTGGATTTGACTAATCAAATTGTTGTCCACTTGGAATGCCTTGGCAAGAATGTCGGTTGCAATATCAGGCATCGACCCGAAAACAGCGTTGCCAATCGTGATTGCGCCGGGGTTTTGGCTGCCGAAAGCGGAGATGGCGATGGCATTCATCGTCCCGGCATTCCTCTGGAAGTGGATGAGCCCCTCGGGGAAGACAAACACGTCACCCTTGGAGAGGATCTTCGAGATGAAGCGGTTGTCGGGGTTGGAGGTGACGAACCCGACCTCAAGGCTCCCCTCAATGACCGTCAGGAGCTCGGTGGCACGAGGGTGAGTGTGGGGCGGATTGATGCCCCCGGCCGCGTAGTCGATGCGGGTCAGCGCGACACCGAGTGTGTTGAGCCCCGGCAACTGAGCTGCGGTCACTGGAGTTACTTTCGACCCGACTGGGTTGGACGTGTTGCCAGCCAAGTGAAGCCCGCTAAAGAAGAAGTCGTCGGCTCCGACCATCTTAGGGTCCTTGCATGCGAAGCCATTCACCTGAACTGCAAGAATGAACAATGCAATTTCATCAAATTAGATACGACTGTATTTAGCAGAAAGTTGTGTGTGCATTTAAAAGTGCAAATTGATGTCCATAGTGTATCTATCATTAGTGGATGGATAACAAGGAAGAGGTGGCACGGCTTGAGTTGACTAAGGATGTTGACTCCACTGTATTAACCTGGGCACTTTGAAAATACAATTTAGGAAATTACTTGACTACTTGATACTACCTCTACTCTTGGCTTAATGCTGAGACATTAAAAGGGGGTATTCGGACATGCCATCCACTCGACTAATCATCAGACGTTTATGACGATAAATCGACACCCTCTTTGCGTCTAAATTAAGAGATCGCAATCCTAATATTCATAGTTCGATGTGTTGCCAGTCTCCTTGGCTTTTTTACCTGCATTACCCCGGTCAGCAACACAAAAATCTCGAAGGGCTCTATTCGGCTACAACAACCGTGGCGATCAAAAAGAGCACAAGTCCAGCGATAAAAATGCGAGCCGCTATCCCGAAACAGGAAAATTACCAAAAAAATCCTAAACCTATTATTACAATTGTGTTAATTCAGTGATAAACTTATTTTTTTTACCAATTGAGTCATAAATCTTTTATAATTATTCCTGATCAGTCTATTCGGCCAAAAATGGCCGGTTGGTGCTGATGTGGCAACTAGCGGCGTCGGCGACATTTTTTAATAGTATTTTATTTTTTGAAATATTTTATTAATTTTTTTTTATCATTTTTCTTTTCTTTTTCTCCTCCCTCTCCCTCCTTCCTCCTCCTCTCCTCCTCCATCCTTCTTCCCTTGGCTCGCGATCGGCCGAGGAGAGGGCTGGCCGATCACCGGACGAGGGCGGTCGGGCTAGCTCTCCTTGCCGCCGGGCGAGCTTGCGCCCGGTGACAGGAGGCGAGCCCCGTTGGATCTGGTGAGGGGGCTTGTTGTTGTGTCTAGCAAGGCCCTCCTCACCAGATTTGGCGAGGGCTCGCCTCGCTAAGCAACCGCGAGGCGAGCCCTCGCCAAATCCGGCGTGGGCTCACCCCGCCATTGTTGGGTGCAAGCTCGGCGGCGAGGCGAGCCCTCGCTAGATCAAGTGGGGCTCGCCTCGCCTCGCCAGACCTAGCGACGGCGAGGCCCCCCTCGCCTAGTGATGGTGAGGCGAGCTAGCCCGGCTGCCTTAGTTCGGCAACGGCTAACCCTCCCTTTTGGCTGGTTGTCGGAGCTAAGGGAAGAAGGAGGGAGGAGGAGAGGAGGAGGAAGGAGGGAGAGGGAGAAGAAAAAAAAAAAAAGGAAAAAAGGAAAAAAAGATAAAAAAAATTAATAAAATATTCCAAAAATAAAATATTATTAAAAAATGTCACCGCACCGGCCGGCCATTTTTGGCCGAATGGACTGATAAAAAATAATTGAAAAGGTTTAGGACTCAATTGGTCAAAAAAATAAATTTATGACTAAATTGGCACAATTGCAATAGGTTTATGATTTTTTTGATAATTTTCCCTCTCGAAACAATGCAACTATAAAAGAGAAGATGCTTCTAAAATCTTACAAGAAGAAACGCTAGGTATCCGAATGCTTAATTAAATGCCAGTGTGAAGATAGGGTTTCGGATTGCCTCTTTATAGAGAGCTCGGTCAAGTGCCTTCACTATGCCAAACTTAAATGATGAATAAGAAATCCTTTTAGAATGCCGTCTCCCGCAAACCATAAAGCGTTGAAGTCCAAAAGCACGGGACAGAGAGTTTTAGGTAAGAAGCACATAATAAATAAAAAGCAATATTTGCTTTAAAATAAGGGTTAATACCTTAAAAAACCCAAAACTGGTACATATGTGACAAATTTACCCCAAACTATTTTTTTGACCACCAAAAACCCCAAACTGATATATTTTTGACAAATTTACCACAAACCGGTACACTTGTGACAATTTTACCCTCTGTTAGTTTTCATTAAATTTTACTATCAAATTATTAAGTTAAATAATACGTGATAGTTGATTGGTATACCAATTTGGGATTTTAACTCCGTTTGTCACGGTTTACAATTTTTGTGATTTTTTTGTGGTATTAAACCAATTTAGCGGAAGGTATATTTGTCATAAATTTATTAGTTTTGGGTTTTTTACGGTCAAATAAATTAGTTTAGGGTAAATTTGTCATAAATGTACCAGTTTAGGGTTTGTTATGATTAGTCGGGATAAATTTGTCACAGGTGTACTAGTTTGGAGTTTTTCATGAGCAAAAAAATAATTTTGGGTAAATTTGTCACATGTGTACCAGTTTGGAGTTTTTCAGGGTATTAACCCTTAAAATAAAGAACTTTACATAATTAATAAGTAAAGGACCTAGGAATGATTCAAGAGGTCGGCTATTGTCGCATACGGAGTAATTATATTGCAAGGGAAGAATCTGGATATTATTTTGACCAGGTGACCCAATACGTGGAAATGGGAGGACGGTATGACATGACAAATGTGTCAGGTCAATTCGATGTTAAATCGTGATTCTATCCGAAAGAGATTAAGTTTTGGATATAGTTGATTTGTCATCATTGGAAGATGCTCACACAGTGGCTCCCACATTTTTATGGCATAAACTTTTCTTCTTTTTTTTCAGTGGCTTAAAGTTTGGATGAGTTGATGTTGGCCTCAAACTTTCGGAATGGGTTCGATGGGAGTACGCATTCTATTTTAACCAATTACATCCTAAATCTTCTTAGATAATTACTGAGATATAAAACTTAAGTAGCTATCACTCAACGTGACATTTGGACATCAACAACACTATTTCATTTCCTTTTTTGGCAAATCAAACATAATCTTGACCTTGTTAACAAATAAAAGTGCTTCCTCCAAAATTCGCCGATGGAGGTTGCCCCCTTAAGGAAGATTCCCAAAGCTGAGCAAATATGAAAATTGTTGTTATTATTATTAAATCCAATGCCAATATAATTTTTTTTATACATTTATCATCGAATGAGTAATATATGGATATTGAGTTAGTTTTGCAACAAATCGTTTCGTATGTCAATCATCCAACGGTAAATGTATTTTTTACATCACCAATAGACCTAATAAAAACCTATATGAAAAACACATAGTCCTTATGATATTGGTCATGTGATTACACCTAAGAAAGGAACATAAACTGAGCTTACGGGTGACTTAGAGCTAAAAGCCAAACGGCACAAGCTTAAAACAAGCTCAAAAGAGGAACAGTTTGGCAAAGTAAAGAATAAGTCGTATAGTGCGGTTTGGTTGAGTGGGCATGCTATTCTTCTTGTCTTATTCTGGCTTTTGTACATTTTATTCCTTGCCGCCACTCCACTAGTGATTTCTAAGTGACTTTTTGCTTATCCACCATGCTTGTGTTCCCCTTTCCTCGTTCCCTATTCTTCAGAGTTGACACTGAAATCTGGTCGGCATCGTGGGACATTTCAAGACTGTTCTGCAATTAAATTCGATTTTCTCGAATTGACACTGTAAAAATCTGGTATCTTAATTGGCTTGAGATTTTGAAGATTGTTATTCATATTCGATTTTTTCAGGCCGCTATCATCGTGATTTGGTATTGCACACCTACTTTTTCAAGATTCAGGCGATTTTTTCATAACTTCTTCTTATTTTGAATTTTATCTTTTTAAATCCAACAACGCTTTGTCGCTAACCCTCATATTTCCTGATTGATGCTAGAGGTCTTTCTTGTACTGGGCGTGCCAAATTTTGGTGCCAACATAAACATGAGGACTTTGTCGAAAGAGTTGGGCTTTTGACCCTCTTTACGTAAACTCGTGCTTTTATCTTTCCAATTAATTGTCATACTCTGGATTTGGGTAAGTCCTTAAAAGGCTTAAGGAGAAAACAAGCAGGAGAACCATCTAGGGGTGGGAGACCCCATGCTGTCCTCCGTATTCTCTTTCTAAAAAATAAGTTTTCCTAAATTTGGTTAAACATAGAAGTGCTTTAACAATATAGGTCGGGTTAAGTATGAGTCGAGCACAGGTCGGGTTAGTTCGGGTCGAGTATGGGTAATTAGATTTGTATTAAATGGAAATTGATCAAAACTGATCAAATAGGTCAAATATAGATTGAACCATTTTCGACTTGGCCCAAACTCAACCCTAACTCTTATCACTATCTGAAATTGTTAGAGAACCTATCCAGCCTTTTTGGTCACAATGAGTGATTAATCAGCAATTAACTTGATAAACGTTAAGGGTATTCTTCAAGAACTTACATTAATTTGAAACCTCCTTTTGATAACAAAAAACCTAAAACAGCGAGCGAACATAAGAGGGGACAAAACCTGACTATTACCGTCTATGCGGAAGCGGGGCAACAAAATGGTCTCACGCAAACAAGGTGGCTGGGGGCCTCGATAGAGTCAGGAAAAGATGTTGTCTCTTTTCTTGGGCTAATTCCATAAAAAAGCATTAACTTTAGGTTGATGGACAAATCTAGCAAAAACTTTTTTTTTGTCTCATGAAAAGGCACAAACAAACTTTAGGTCGAGGGACAAATCTGGCCCGAACTTTTTTTTTTATCTCGTAAAAAAGCACAAACTTTAAGTTAAGTGACAATTCTAGCCCCACTTTTTTTTTTTTTGTCTCATAAAAAATCACAAAGTTTCACTCCTATCCAAAATCTAACCCCTATCATTAACTTTCTATTGAAAGTTAACCTTATTTCAGGAGAAAGGGTTCTAGCCGTGAGGTTGATGGATCTCATCCATGGTTTCTTTTGACTGGCAGTGATCTACAACTTCATTTTATGACAAAACGATAAAGTCTAACCAAAGAAATTCAATCTGGAGATTTTTTTACTTGCTAGTGAAGTATAGGAGACAACACAGTTTCACCGTTATTTTTCAAGCTATGGCTCAAACAAGAAGACAATGGATGGTGTTAGCCAGCAAATGCACATGGATTTATTGGTGAGGACAATCAATGAATCTAAGTTAAGAGGGGCCGGATTTAGGATTTAAGTGAAAGTTGGTGATGTTTTTTTGAAACAGAAAAAGAAAAATTGGGCTAGAATTATCACTCGACCTAAAGTTGGTACTTTTTTACATGACAAAAAAAAAGTTTGGGCCAGATTTGTCACTCAACCAAAAGTTGGTGCTTGTTTATGAGACAAAAAAAGTTTGGGCCAGATTTGTCCATCGACCTAAAGTTGGTGCTTTTTTACGTAACAAAAAAAAGTTTGGACTAGATTTGTCACTCAACCAAGAGTTGGTGCTTTTTTATGAGACAAAAAAAAGTTTGGGCCAGATTTGTCAATCGATCTAAAGTTTGTGCTTTTTTTTTTTTTTTTTTTTTAATTAACCCCATAAAACTATGATAGGACCCAATGAGAAACATTCTTGTGGTTGAAGTCGAACCAAGCTCGTCAAATTCACCGAAACTCAATATATACACCCGCATAACCCATACATATGAGCGTGTCTTTGTATAGAAGATCATAAAATGTATCCTATTCTTGGTGTGGCATAAATCCTATGTTTGCCATGGATAAGATCCATCATCGAAAGCATGCGGCCATTTATCTTGAGAAAGAATTTTGTTGTCGGATTACAGCCTCCAATGAGTTGAAAGTCTATATCTTAATTGTTGGAAATTTCCTATAATATGGGTTTACATTATTTAATTAATTTTTTAATTTAAATAATCGGGTTAATGGATATTCCAATATTTGTTGAACCCTACAGTGATTTGATTGAATTGAATATTAGCATCTATTGATAACGGATCTAGTTGAGCAGCAAAATGTAAGCAATTGTGTTTAACGGAAGCCCGTAATGGGAAGTGTCCAGTTGACACGCTATTGATTAGGGTTTGCTAGGTCCCTTTCTAGCCTATAAAATGGTAGGTTATACCTATCAGTTGCTTGAATCCATTGAAAGCTGTTATACTGAAATAGGTCATAGAGAGGAAGATCTGGCATTCCAATAAATCTCTGATTATCATATTGATCTATTTTTCTTTAAGTGAAGCAATGGCTCAAATAAATATGTTTTATTCCATTGTGCTTATCGATTTCGGTCTTTTACAGTTATATATGGATCTGATTCATCTTGATTGATTAGTTGTTTATGTGAATAATTTTCTACACTAATATGATGCTACAACCATCTACCGGGTGGCTAAAAGGTCACGAAGACCCTACGATTTTTGTCACTGAATCCAGCATCCTTCCGAGTCCCTCCAGGTTTACAGACGACCATTATATCTGAATGCACGTGTGCTGGAAGGGCAAGAATTGGCCACATAGTAGACAAGAGATATAGCTTTTGTTCTGTGGTTCTATGGGAGAATCTTGTTGCCTCCAGGGAAGCATTTGAATATGCTTTCCTTACTGTGAGACATTTTGAATTCACATGGCAAGAACCAGTTTTCTCATGTGCAAAGTCATATTGGATAATGCGTCCTGAGAACCTTTTTAAAGCTGGTGATGTTCATGCGAGAAATGTTATCGATGTGTTATGCACCTCCTACTTTGTGCACATTTACGGGTATACTTATGCAGGCCAAGGGCCCATAAATTTCAAGATTCTTGGTATCCTCGGGTACTGATAATTTCCCCTAAATCATGTGTTCCTTTCAATTACAATGTACCAAGGTTCTGTGCGACTAAATTCTGGAACGATCGAGTGACAAAACAAAGAGACGCTGATGGCCCGGGGCATCTGAGGACGAGCGTTCTGCGATTCGGTGTTGAACCCAGGTCACCAATCTCGCCAAAAGAAAGATAAGAGCGATTTTGTGCTTTATTTGTTCCTAGTTGCTGCTCCCCAAAACGGTCATGAATCATGTCTTAGAAACTTCATCCGTTCTTTGAGAACTACAATGACTGTGAAAAGTAGCTACCAGCCAGATGCTGATCGCTAGTTTGGCTGGCTGCAACCAATTGATGCTTCAATGATAGTTGAACTCAACAGTTCTAAAAGAGCACTAAGACTATGAGTTAATGCACGGCGGAGGTATGCATTCCTTTCTCACGTGCTTTACACAACTGAAATTCGAAATCTTGGCTTCAAATGTTCGATGGCAGTAGGCTTCTCTTGTGACTTCACTGTGCCATCGACTTTCCAAACAGCTAAAAGGGAAGACTATCTACAGATGCAGTGATATTACCGAAGGTTTGATGCAAGAAACTTCTCGGCAATCTTAGTTCCATCCTCACTCAAGCCACATTTCAAAGGAAATTACCGGACAAAGCCGAGGCATCACATGACAGTCCATCCTATGAGGTAAATCGAGTACAAGACGTCCTATAGGGTACATTGAAGATAACCCTTCCATGAGAATCAAGTGTAACCTCATCAGACAATCACCTGGTCGATGCTCTCTCTCTCTCACATTTATCACTATGAGTACCTATTGACTTAAGCATCGAAGAGTCTACAAGGGCAAAAGTGCATGGGACTTCTTTCCTTTATGATGTGCATATTACGGTCCATGGAGCACGTTAATCAGCCATACAAAATTTGTGCATCATCAGTCTTCCACTGTTTTCTATTTTGATTCCATTCTAACTAGAGTCGTTTCTCTATTAGAGAAGCCAATCAAGCTGCTGATTGGATCGCAAAAGCCCATCACAACAAAACCCTTCCTCTCAATTGGTTATCTTTACCCTTACAACCCTTTTGGAATATCTTATGTTCAGAAACTCACTTGTCTAGCTCTTGTAGAGCTTTTATGAATGAATGAACAAAATTACTATTCCGAACACAAAATTAAAAAACCTAGAGTCGCTCCTGAGATTTAAGAAACTACCAACTTTCATTTATCTTCTCCTCAGTGAAAATATTCATGGTCTGTTTTGATCCCAAGACCAGATAAGTTTCCACGAAAGTTCTAAAGTTTTCTTTCCCAGCACCAATTCTCGCTGGCCAATAGAAAGCAGAAAGAAATTGCAATTCGGTTCTTGCCAAATTTAATACAATCAAGGTAGCGACCTCGGACTAGACCTGGCAATTGGGCAGGCTTGGGCAGTCTCACGCGGGCCTGCTTGGGCTTAAACCTCTAGAGCCATGCCCAGGTCCGAACTTTACCTATGACTTTCACACTATTCTTCACTCATATATTGGAACTCTGCCTTGTTTTTTCCTATTAGCATTTGCACATTTCAGAAACTAAGTTAGAATTATTAATAGAAAATAATTTAATAAATTTTTAGTGAAATATACAGGCGGGTTGGAATTTCCGCCTGAGCTCGTCCAGCGAACTTAAAATTTTCATTTTACACACGCCCGTTTGATTGGTAGTTTGCAGGCTATCCATTGATCAATAAATGAGAAATCATATAAAAGAGTATCTAATATAACAGGACAAAAATCTCCTTCGGATCTGTCAACTATTATACAATTCCGGTCAAAGTTGGAGGTTGCTGTTGCAATGCCAAGAAGCTTTTCTTTTGTCCTATCGAAAGATGTCCCTTGAAGGAACCGGGACAAGAAAAATTGATCATTGAGCAAGTATTCAAATCAATTGGGCCACTGGATTGAGTCAAATACAAGTACGGTTTGAGCCCTCGGGGAGTCAGCCCAATTTTATAAACAAATAGCCGTACGGCAACTCCAGAATTGGTCCCCTGAAAATTCTAGATTTGCTAAATCAAGATCCAGTTGATCCCATTCGAATCGGGCGTAGCATTTGTCCGGTTCACCGGTTCAAGGTTTCTTTTGGCCACTATCAACCCGGATTCAAACCAATGATGAATCACGACTTAGAAATTAAAAGTGTGAGAACTAATGAATGGAAACATTCACAGTTTACTCAATTTTTGAGTCTTTTTAAGACCGAGAGATTGTTTAGTTATATATCTAGATTTTGTCATCAACTATAGTGAGTGTTTCTAAACAAATCGAACGATGGTGGCTATGAGATTAAATGGGACGGAGAAGGTGACTCTTGAGTAGTTGAATGACTATGGTGTGCCCTAAGAATCATGGTCCAAGGGTTTCATGGCTATAGAATAAAACCAAATTTTGATAACGGAGTTGGTTGATTTTTTAACCGATGATCGCAGGCTAAAAAACTGCAAACATTCAGCTTGATTTGGTAGCGATGCGGACTCGAGGTTTGATCCGTAATGGAAGGAAGGACATCATACTGGGAGTGCTTTGCAATTCCTTTGAGTAGGGTCAGCGTTTGAAGCGACGGTAAATGGATGTCGTGCGAGGGTTGGTGTCTCGTCGATGACACGACAATTTCGATACAATGTATGCAACTTTTGATCTGAAAAGCATGCCAAATTTCAGAAATAAAAAAGCAACAGCGATCTCGAACCCTAATTTAATGCACAGAACTAAAGTGGGGGCAGTCGAGAGGATAGGTGGGAAGAATAGAGAGAAAAGCAGAGAAAGTTAGGAATCTCTAAAGCTAAACACAAGGCATTAAAAAATACTCGAAGGCTAGGCCGATACGAAAAGAACCGGCATCAGAAAATCCAAGCAAATCAGGAAGTAAAATCCAGCAAGAAACACCTTAGAACAAGAGCTTTAACACTACTAAAACATGTCCTGATGAAATCACGAATCTCTGGCCCGCACGACTTAGTCGTGCCTCTTTATGTACTCCATCCAAAGATATTTTGGAAAGGGGACCAACAGTTAAATTTTTTATGGGGGCCAACCCATCCTTTAGAAACGGAGTTAGAAACATCGCATCTCCAGCAAAGGCAATTAGGTAAAAGGCAGTAGAAACCCACGCGTGTTATTGCCATTAAAAGTCTCAAATTGACATATCGCGGTACATTTATTATTTTTAATTTTTGCCAAAGGAAGAAACTTACCTTTAACCCATCTCGATTCTTGCATGGCAGCCGGCTGTGAATATTATAGGTGATTGGCTCCCCAGTCAAGTACTTTTTTCTCCACTACTTGATGTAACAAAAACTAGTTACCATTATGTTTTTTGAAGAAATGACATAAAAAAAAAAAGTACATGTAGATGGTTTGGTTCAATTTTCCATTGGAATTGAGTATCGAACCATTTGAACATCGGTTTCAATTTTACGTATTAGAAACCGGATCGCCTAGACATCGATTTTACTTTTAGGAACGTAGAATCGGACCGATATTCTTGATAATGATTCGGTCTGATCCAATCGATTCCTAGTTCAAGCAATCCGTTCTACATGCCCCTAACAAACATGAAGAACAATAAATCTGACATGAAAAATTCACATGCCGCATTTCAATGGGGGTACCGGACGGCATGTCGACGACAGGAAGATTTTGTAAACAAAATTTGCGATTTTTTTTCGTCGAACCGAACTGAATTTTGAAATCCGTTAAGGAAAAACCCTGAAGCCGATCGAAAACCCCTGTCAAAACGGAGCGGAACCGAAAGCATAGATGAATGGAAACCCAAGAAATGCGTGAACAGAAGAAACTGATACGAAAACCCCCAAAAAAAAAACAACTGCAGCAAAAACGCGTCAGTTGAACACTCCCTCCGTTCACATCGGCCCCCACTCGCTCCCCCGCGCACGCACACGCGCCTCGCCCCCATCATTTCCTCCCACTTTCCATTCCCCCTCTCGCGTCCTTTGTCTCGCCGCTAGCGCCAATTTCGGAGCAATACTTCCGTGGACAGGACTTACGTGAGCCCAACGAGTATACACCGTCGGATGAGCGGGTCCCGCACGCGGCCGCGAAAATCGACGGGCGAGATCGAGCGGGGCTCATGTGGGCAAGGAGCACGGCGCGATTTCCCCCCACTCTCCCCTATTCGAGTCACGTGAGAAACATCCTCTGAGAAACAGCGAGGAAAATAAGAAGGGAAAAAACAAACGTCCGAATCCCACCGTGGAAATTTCATTTCCCCCTCCACTTCACCGAACCATCTCATCGATCTTTCCTTCTTTTTTTCCTTCTTCTTCTTCTTCTTCTTCTTCATCGTCATCATCATTCCCCTTCTTCAACCTCCTCCTTCCACCATCTCCGACCATCTCTCTCTCTCTCTCTCTCCTTTTCGATCTTGCTCTGCGCGTGTCGCAGAAGGGGGGGGGATATCATGCCCCTGCCATGGAAGAAGTCGAGGGTCACCCGCATCTCCCGCCTCGTCGCCGACCTCCAGTCCTCCCCGCGCCGCGGCGGCTCCCTCGTCGTCGAGACCGGCTTCCCCACCTCCCTCATCGACCTCTTCGTCAAGAACCGCGACCGCCTCCGCAAGCCCTCCCGCCGGAAGGCGGAGGAGGAGGAGGAGGAGCCGCGCGAGCTCCAGATCTCCGACCCCGTCCTCACCTCCCCCTTGCCCGCCCACCTGGTCGTCCGCGGCCCCGACCCCCTCGACGATCCCGCGGCTCCGGAGGCTCCGCCGGCGGCGGGGGCGGGGGCGGTCGATGACGGTGCGGACGGGGACTGTGTCGGCGGCGGGTCGGGTAAGGGCAACAGTGTTTTCTCGGCGGTCTTCAAGGTGTTTGTTGTGGTGGTGCTGGCGCTGAGCACCAAGTGGATCGTGATCGGCGTCATGATGAGCGCTTTCTTGCTTCTGTTTCTTGAGTTCGTGGGCAAGCGCGTCGTTGGTTTCTTCAGACCCTGTTCCGATGCGCGGATGGGTTTCGAGGGCTCGATCGGAAGGGCTTGTGCGATCTTGTCATCTGTTTGGCCCCAAAGGAGCTTGTTGGTTCGACCGGCGGTTGCCAATTCTGATCCTGCGGAGCCGAGTCGAGATGCCGGCGGAGGGCCGGGCAATTCGAGCCCGGCTGTGGTGGGGGAAACTCGGCTGGTGGAGTATCAGTTTGGGAGGGTAGCGGTGCCTGTTGAGAACGATTCGAGTGTCGGGCCGGACGGCGATGAACGGCTTAGCCGAGACCCGAGATGGAGGTGCGTGTATACTGAGGGAGAGGTGAGGGTGGTGGAGGAGGTTGAGGAGGATGGGCGTGGGGCTTTGGGGGCCGATGCTCGCAAGCAGAACCGGAAGATCAAATCGAAGATCATCAAGAGGATGGTGCCGAAGAAGCTGAGGACCTCGAAGAAAGGCAAGAAGAAAGAGGGCGAGCCTAACCCCGATGCGTCGAACACGTTGGCTGTCTACTTGGGAGAGGCAGCGGAAGAGTATGGCGAGCAGGGCGAAAATGCAGATAAATCTTGCTCGTCGAAGGCTGGAGTTGAAGAATTTCAACAACGGGCACGGTGTAGTAACAAAGGAGCCGACCGGCTGTTGGCAGCCGAAACGAATTTGACGTTGGCTACAGTTTCGCAGGCTCGCCCTGAATTAGAAACCGGTGCTGAAAATGCGAGGAGCGAAAAGAAGCGGAAATTGGGATTAGTCGTTGTCCTGCTGGTTGTGCTTGCCGGACTACTCGGCGGACGGTTTCTGGCCTTTGTGCTTACATTTGGATGCTCTATCACGATATCCATTTGGGCTAGGAGACGAAGCTTTCGTTCAGCAAAGGATCGATCTTAACATTCTGATCTCATCTTTGAACTTTGACGAGTTTGAAGGAAGCTTCTTCTGGCTCGTTCTTCGTCTTGAAGATCATATGCATTGGAGATTTCAGGGGTTCGAGAAAGCTTAAATTGTATTTAGAGAGCTCAAAAGTTATCGGCCAATCGGTTGCATCATCTGTAATTCCAAGTGTAAATTTTATACAGATACAGACTGAATGAGTATACCCTGAGGTTGCTGTCTGTTCATGTATGATGCAGCAAGCTTTGTATCAGATTTACATGTGATTGATGCTCTTTGCGATTTTGAAACAACAGAGAACATGGGTCTCTACTACTACAGTCACTCGAGGCTTCAACATGACAATTTCGCTAAAAGAACCACTAAGAATTCGATCTACTGGGTTATTTACTGCAGACTACATGCGCTCAGATTGATAGCACCTATTTGAAATCGAGTTGAGTGACCGCAGATTCTGAAAACAGAGCAGATTTTTCAGTATGATGAATGAGCTCCTCTCTCTTCCTTTCTCTCTTCAGAGAGTATAGTGACACCATTTGGTGGAGAATTAAATTAAGAGTTTCTAAGTTCATACAACAAAATTAATCGATGTGTATATCATATAGGCGTCTAGCTGACGGAAGAGTCTTCCTATCGAGCTTTAGCTGACTGGAGTAAACCCCAACCTGGTCCGAGCGTCAGCATCCCTGGCAAGACCCTACAAAGTGACGAAAATCGACAATTAGAACTTGCAAAGTCATAAGGCTAAATGCTACTCGAAGCCGGAGGATCCACTTCAACAAAAGGTAAAGAGTCAGAAACTGAGTTTTCAAGGCAAGATGGGATTGGAGAGGCCGTGGAGATACCTTTGTTAAACCGAGGCGAGAAAGGACCGAGATCGGTACCAACGGCCTCTGGCACCAGCTCTTTCCTTCGTGCTCTAAGTACTAGGCGGAATGCTTGTAATGGTCTTTATTTACAACAATACACTTCGTCAGGACATTGCATTATCCCGTCGGTGATTCCCAGTAAAATCATTGTCTCCTCCAACGAAGGGCTTCAGGAGAGAGAATTGGCACAAACCTGTCTAGTCGGCCACTAGAGTCGGCCTATTGATGTTGAAAAAGATAGCTGGGAATTCACTTTCTCGCCCGCAGAAGGCAAGAATAGAACATATTGTGTACCTGATGGCATCGGGGATAAGTTAACCTGGCGGGACCCTGATGCCGCGGAGCACGCCACCTAGATGTTAAGGAATGGGATTTCCTTGTCCAGCAACTAAATGCTCTTCGTAGATGCCTGAGAAACCGGATCTAGACGTGCAAGCCCACTCCCGAAAGCCCGGGCGAAGAAGGGTGTGATTCCCTAGCTAAGTCACCGCGAGTAAACTCGAGTAACCATCTACGCAAAATCTAAGGTCGCTCGAAATCCTGCGTGGAGGGTCCTCGCTACCCGACGCTCCATAGGTCGTCGGGACCTCTGGGTTGGAGGTCGCGAGTGGTGCGGCGAGTTTAGATTGCGACAAAGAAAGGCAGCTCCGGGGGGCCTAGGTCGAAGCGAAGAAGACTGGCTTGTAGGAACCACAATGTTGGGCTGAGAGCTTGGCCCAACCACTTGACCGTAGTATAAGTAGCTCTGAAGAAGAGGAAAAAGGGGAATTTGGTCTTGAAGAGAGGAGTTATTTGTGAATTTTGCAAAAAAAAAAAAAAAGTTTGAAAGATGAATGGTGATGAAGGAAGATAGAGAAAATACAGACCTTGAATACATGAGAAATGGACCCTGCAGATCAGGCTATTTGAAAAATCGGTCCTCCAAAATTAGCCTATGAAATCGGTCATGGTTATTGGAGAAGTCAAAGGGTCACAATGTTTGTCAGTTTCTCAACCATCGATGGGCTAGAGTGCACTAGTAAATCCAACATTTAAGAGCAAATGTCGATATTACTTCCTCTGCACACCTTGTACAAATCTCGGTGTAGAAATAGAAGTTAATGCGATTGCTACCTCATAGAGAAAATAACATAATCAGGTGGAATACTATATATACCTATGTATTTTAGAGTTACTTTGCCGAGGTATTTGTACACATGAGAATAATCCATGGAAAGTCAATCGTGAAGTTGACCATTTGCCAGATCAATGTAGCTGTTGTAGATCTCAATAAAATCACCTGGAGATTTGGTTGCCCGTACAATCGGATCTTCTAGCAATCTTGCCAATTCTGTAAATAGAACCCGAGTTAGGAAACAACGATTGTCCAGCGGCATGATAGATTTGATTCTCTTCAAACCAATTACATGTAATTCCAGACTTGTGATTGACTATAATATTTCTTTGAATGTGCAACAACAATCAAGGAATGTCTGGGTCTTCATTATATCACTCATGTAAAAGAATTCTTCTAAGTTTGGTATGAGCCATAGCTTCTATCAGCTTTCCTTAGTTTTGCCCAGTGATCCAATTCACAATTCTTGTGTCTATCAACCTCCATCAACTTTTCTCGAGTACACATGTTGATTAGACTTCCACTGATCTATTCACCTATGGATATCCCCAATCCTCACGAACTTCTCGTTCTCATTGACTTCTTCGTCCTTAAGGTTTTTCGAGTCTTTCAATCTCTTTCACATATTGTCAAAGATGTTGGGAAAACCCCATATGTTGTTTTGACGATAGTAAAGACAATCAAAGGTTACTAATGTGAATATCGATTGAGTATTACCAGGTGCTACATACATAAGCCACAAAAGCATATGGTATCATAATTAATATGAGGTGTGATACTAAGAGCTCCATCACACTCGGAAATGCTTTTTCACACTCGCATTGGGTGTCGAAATGTTTACAAGCTGGAAGGATCTTTACAAAGGTGAACAAAATGGAAAGACCTTGATTAAGAGAGAACAAGCTGAAACGAACATGGATGTTCGTGATGGCTTAAAAGGACCATGATAAGGGGAATAGTTGGATGGGCCTTGGTGATGGTGAACAAGCCTTGTTGAAGCTTGGACATTTGTGAACAAGTCTAGAACAGGGATGTTCAATAGAGCTTGGAAGTACAATTCGGATAAACAACTTGGTAGAGTCATGATCGCCAATATTCTTAGAAGGACTAGCCAATATTCTTAGAAGGACTAGAAGATAGAAGATCAGATCATCATCGAGACACCAAATTGTTGGTTGGAGTAATAATTTTAAGATGATGTGGGAAGATAGTGACAATGCCGATGATCCAGTGAATTAAGTGAAGACAAGGAACCGACAGGAATACTAATGTCTTTAGAGGTCTTTAGATGCCGACTCAATCAATTAGTGAAGACGAGGAATCGGTGGAGATGCTAATGTCCATGGAAGTTATTGGAAGTTGAAAAATCCAAGAGGATCATTGGATAATTGGTCGAAAGTCATTCTACATGAGTTTGTCAGTGGAAAGCATCAATAGTCTTGGAAAGTAATTTGACTGGCTTAGGAAAACCGCCACAGTTAGTAGTTGTTTTGATGCTGATGATGGTAGAATTATAGCTACTTGTAAGGACTCGGGCCTCCTACTGTGTAATATTGTCCGCTTTGGGCCTTTGACTCTCACGGCTTTAAAACACGTTACATAGGTTAGAGAACCAAAGTCTTAAAAACTAGTCTAGGACTCCCCCCTAATCGATGTGGGATAGGAGACGCGCCCCCTCCTTGCGCACGTCCGGGGACTGAGGCGTGGACGCACCGCTATCCCTCCTCCCCGCGCACCGCCACTTGGGCCGTCACACATCTAAAGTTGGATGGCTATATATATGTAACCCAAGAGAAGTAGTGAGGTTGGGTGGAAACGCACAAATTAAGAGTGCATTTGACAATATTTCTGTTCTGGGAAATAATTTATTTTTAAAAATAGTATTTTTCTATTTATATTCTTTGGAATAATTGTTGAGCAAAAGAACGCATTTAATAACTATATAAAATTTTTATTTTTGGAAGAGAAAAAGAATTGAAATACGTTTGTACAAGCCATACATTTTTTTTGCAATCTAGAATTTCTTTTAATATTTTAATATTTTTAAAAATTCTCTCTCTCTCTCTTGTTCTTCTTGCTCCTCCTCTAGCTAGCGACTGGCGGCGGGCGGCAAGAGGTGGTGGACGGCAAGGGGGCGATGAGCGTCAAGGAAGAAGAAGAAAAGAAAAAAGAAAATAAAGAAAATGATTTATTTCTAGAAATTGTTTTCATGAATAAGAAGTTATTTTTTTATACTTTTTATTTTCATTTCAAATCTGTTTCTCAGCTACTTTTCTATTTCAGGGAATAAAAAAATTAGTTAATATTATCAAATAGATTTATTTATTTTTCTTGGGAAACAAAAGAATAAATAAATTGGCAAGTTATCATGCGCACCGTAGTCTATGGCTTTGAGTGTTCTTTTTGTTGTTGTCAGTAGATGTGTTGCTAATAATGTCTTTTTGTGGTACTACTACGTTGTAATCATAATAGAGTCAAGTGTACAAGTGGAAGAGCATTAATTGTATCCTAATAGCGTGATTTATTGTTTGGAAGGAACAACTCTTGTCGGTTGTGTGATATCCCAAAATTTGGCCCTATTTTGAAATATATGAAGTGGTTATTTCATCGATGTACTTATGATTATTTTATTCTAAACTGATTACTCATGAGTTAATTAATCATCGGGTGATGCTGTAAATAATTAAAACATGAAAGACTAAAGAATTCGATCAGAGATGGACCGCTCGACAATAGAGATCGATAATGGTCAATACTACATTATTATAAGTCAATTAGCGAACGAATATAAATCGATTCGATGGAAGTACATAATCGGTTCGCTGGTGATTTCACACGATTACGATATTCGCGTCAAACAATAATAAACCGATTTTCTATTGATATTATAGTTAGGATACGTAATTGAATCTTCACGATTACATGATAATCGATGGTCGTCCACGATTTGGAGAGGCACAAATGTGAATCGAAAAATTATCGACCACGGGTCAACTGTGCGAGAACTCCTAAAAGCCACGTGATAATTTAGGTCATACTAAAGTTGTGTTCGGTCAATTTTTAATCATGAAATTCAATTCTATTTCGGACACCGAACTTTTGAGGGTCGCAAGACTAATTTATTTGACATTATCTTATCGTCCGTTGAATTATTGACATGTTCGAAATTTTCGGAAAATGAGTTATCGGACAAAAAAGTGAAAATCGAATCTAGTGGCAAAGTTGCGATTTGACCAAAAGCTTGGCTTTTAAAGAAATAAAAAGCAAAAAAAAAAAAGGACATACATGGTTGGAGGAGACAAAATTAAGGAAGATATTTTTGGGAAAAAAATATTTTATTCTCTCTCTCTCACGTTTCCTTCCTTCACGCCACCGCTTCTGCCCACGCCACCTCTCTTTTATTTTATTTTATTTTTTCTCTCTTTCTCTCTTCTTCCTTTCTCCACGCCACTCTCTCTCCCCCTGTTGCAGTCCCCTCCCTTTTTCCTTTCTTTTCTCCCTCTCTCTTCTCTTTCTCTTTTCTTCCCTCACGCTTTTCTCTCCGCCGCACCCCCTCCCCAGCGGAACAGCCCCTCTCCATTTTCTTTCTTCCTCCTCCTTTTTTTTTTTTTTTCCTTTCTTTGCGCCATCTCTTCCTTCCATTTCTTTGTTGAGCTGCCCATCACATCCTCACCACCATCCTCCGTTTCCACCACCACCACCTCTTGGCCACCTAACCACCACCACTCACCGCTCGTCTGTCAAGTCGTCGCGCTGCTGCTTGCTCAACACCACCCCTCACCGTCCATCACCTCCACGACGGCCACCACCAAGCCGAACCACCCTTGGAGGCCGTGAGGTTGAGGGCTGCCACCATCGCTGTCGAGTTTCCGTTCGAGTCGCAAGCCTCGTGTTTTTGTCGCTATCGCACCACCGTTGTCACGAGCTCGCCGTCGTCAGAAACCCTTGAGTTAACCTCCTAATCGTGTATTAGGGTGTTAATTACGTTTAGGGGTAGATTAATTTAATATTAATTGCTGTTAATATTAGTCAATTTTAGTTTAGCTTTAATTGCGATTAAGGATGGTTTAGATTAAATTTAAGTATGATTAATTTAATTAATTACCATTAGATTAATAATCGTAATTAGATTAATTAATTGAGTTTAGTTTAATTAATTTTGATTTATTTAATTTATCATAATTATTTATTTAATCGTAATTTATTTAATTAATCGTAGTTATCTTAGTTAAGTCAATTAATTTTTAATTAATTATAGTTAGGCTAATTAATCGAGTTTAGTTTAATTATTTGTAATTAACCTAATTAATTTTACTAACCTAATTAATCACGATTAGCTTAATTAATAGCTATTAGTGTAATTAATGATAGATTAGCCGTTAAGTAGAATTTTATGCTCGTTTTTTTGGATGAGTTTGTGCATAATTCCGACTGTTTGCATGTGTGATGTCATGTTATTAATTGCCTAATTATAGATTTTATTTATTATTTTCAAAAAGGGTTTTATGGGAAAGAAAATAGAGAATTTTGAGATGTCATGTTTGGACACCAAATTTTACGTGCCAAATAAAATAATGGGGTTTTAAAATAAAAGCATGCAGAGTTTAATAGGTTGATTTCAAATATGTGATCACGTATGAATATTTTATTGGGATTTTTAAGTATGACAAATTGCCAAAGTTGATTATTTAAAACGAAATCTTTTGTTCTTAGCTAATTAATGATAATAAGAATCGACTTGATTGTTGATGTGCTTGAGTGATCATTTAATTGAACCCATCACCAAACGGGAGTTTGGGGACGATGTCTGATTTTTATCGGATGGCAAGTCACGGTTGAGGCCGGACCGATACTTCTTTATGGAATGCCATCTAGGCAGGGATCCTAGACGATGCCGTGCCTAATGGGGCAGAACGATGCTCGATCATGCTGGAAGACTGCCGACTCTTGTGTTGGCATGTCCTGATGAGTCGTAATAATTGGAACACGTGTGTTGGCAATGTGTTTGGAATATTTCAAATGTGTTTTGATTATTATTTATGTGTGTTGCACTAATATTGCTATGAGAGATATACTAATATACAGGAGTGTGGCAAGGTGAGATAATAAGATTATATGCCGTTGCATGTTTAGGCTGCATCTGAGGCGAATTAGCTTCCTAATCGAGGTTTAGGAAGTTGACTTGCTAAGATTTTGTTGGTAATTTGTTTATAAAACAAATGAAGAGGTGCCTTGTTCCACATCGAAAAGATGTGAGTGTGCACGTGGACGAGATTTGGTATTAACCGACGATCGTTAATTTTATTTATTGAAAATTCGGATTTATTTTTATAAAAAGTTAACTATAAAGTCTTGTTGAAACAGTGCGACTGTTCACGAAAAGTTATGGTTATTTTTTATTTTTTATTTATTTAATTTCGAATTTTTTTTATGTCTTTTCAATGTAACCTTTGAGACGTACTTATTCACGAAAGATTATCTTTTGAAGAGTTGCCTCTATTCGAAAGACAGAGATAAGTACGTTTGTTTTAAGATTAAACACATATATTCTTCAATTTTTTTTTTTTTGTTTTCTTTCAAGAGAAACTACAACCATTATTTCTAATTGTTTTCCATGAGAGACTCTGGAGAAATACTACAATTGCTATCTAGTATTCTCATTTGAGATTTTGTTGAATTTTGGAGGAAATTTGCTAGTGACCATTAGCAATTTTGTGGGGTAAATAAATCCTTAAAGAAAGTGATATCACGCCTCAAAGTCCGACTCGAGTATTCTAAAGATCCGACTTCATTGTTTTACCCAATTCAAAGCCATATTTTCCCAACAGATTTATCTCTCACCTCGTTGTTGTTAATTATTTCTAGGGTCGTAGCATGGAGAACAGCCAAGTACGGTTGTGGTGGGTGCGAGATGCAACACTTTTCGGCTGGCTTTGCCGTTAGTGAAGTTTAGGTTAACCCTGACCCCAGTAGGTTTTTGAGTTGATTGGTAGCAAGTCGCCCTTTTGAATGTGCTAGTAATTGTTAAATTTCCTAGGGTTAACAAGTAATTAATAAAAGGGTGTGCCTTTGGAAACATTCAATGTGTTTTACTATCTTTGCTGTGATGATTGACTATTTATTGTTTATTTGAGTTGCTTCTGCATGCGTTTAATCAAAAGATAAAAAGAATGAGTTAGTGACGTCTCTTGGGACGTTGCAATTTAATCAATCACTGAGGAATGTTCGTGTGCTCGGGGTTCAGGGCATGACAAGTTGTAACTTGCAATGGCGATTATTAGTGGATTTCAATTATTTGTGGCTGTTTGTCTTACGGACAGTTATAGGCTGTGGATAAAGCTAAACTATTATGAATATCGATTTACTATTTTCTATCTCTTTATTATCAACATTCCTATTATTTGTTTATTAGCACCACTCCTGAGTATGTATTTGTTCATCAGCAAAACTCCTGATTATATTAAACTACTTCCACTCTTGCTAAATTTTTAATTTCGCAAAAAATCTTCATATGTTTTCGTTTAACCTATTCACCCCGTTTGAGTTGTATTGTTAGCCCTGGTATTAAGTCATCAATAAATACCTGGATAGAAAAAACACTCGCATCAATAAAATAATAATTTGTATGAGATAATTTTATTATTATTAAAATCTTAATGGGCCTTCTCAGTAATTCGGATGTCAAATCATAAGACCTATTAGGATTTATGATTGTTACCTATATTGAGGTTTCTTTCACAGACTTGAACTACAGACATATATATAATAACCTGCATTGTGACATGACGTTCAAGCCAAGCCATTGTGCTCATCATCCATTCCGGCTCTTCAATTGCCCTAATAGATGCTCAACCATCACACACATTCATCTAACCTCAACTTAGCTCGAACTCGTGTAGAAGAATGAACTTGGTCAAAATGTTCGCAGGATTTTTTGCCACACAAAACTTCTTTATGATCACATCCTCTCTTGGCATGCTATTTTTGCTGTAGAAGTATCAGTCACCAATAAACTTTATTCTCCAATGATATTTCTAGCTTCCATTGAACGTTGCATCAACCTAATGTCCTACACCAACATCATTAACTAAGTTATTAGACCACATCGCCTCTTCAGCTCTTTACGATGTCACCATGTTTCGGCCTCATTCATCGATGAAATCATCATGTCTCTCAATGACGTATTCAAACTCACTACACAACTAATGGAAACAAAGGCACAACCGGTTAGATTTTGACTATCCTTCAATTCCCTGCATTACTTGAGTTCAAAAATCTAGTTACTATCACCCTACTTGACCAGCATTCTTGAAAACAGTCCCAACATCTATCGTTCCTAATAAAACTCACAACAATACAATGTACACATAAATTAATCATATACGTTCTCTTGATAGTACTTGATAGATCGAGCCTAGAATGATCCACAACAAAACTCAAATAACCAAGAGTACAAGCATGGACAAGTGCTTCACCTCCATTTGAGTATAAAATGATAATCTAGACAATTTGTGATATGAAACATGTGGAGTATTTACAAAATTTTTTAACTACATGTTGAAGGGTCTCAATGCTTTCCAAACGTGGCTTCTCTAAGCAACTTGCAAAGTTCTAATAGTCTCCGCTCATAGCATCCCCATACCCAAAGCTATCTCTTCTAGACTCAAATAATTTATTTCAATTCACTCTATCTCATCCACCATTGTTGATCACCTCATTCATGACCTTAGAATATAGGTAATCTCCTATGATATCTAGCAACTTTGCAAAACATTGTCACTTGTATTACACTTTGAACATTTCTAGTCTCTCCTTGAAGTGCTAGATGATTCTGTATACTACAATAGAGCATATTTATCAAATGTAACATCTTTGCTAAATATAAAACCTAGGCAAATCTTTTTAATGCACCACAACCAATGTCCCTTCACCCCTGTGCATATTTTAAGAATATGCATTTCTTGACCCCCGCCTCCAACGTACCATCAAAGTAAGCACACCTCAGAGATCTTTAAAACTCCATTTCCAATGGAGATCCAACTTTCAAACTCGTCAAGGGCACTAAGTGAGATGATCGGTCAACAATCTCACCACTCTATCGCGCATCTTATTTGAATTGTTTCAATCCTTACCACTACACAATCAACACTATAAATATTGTCTATTGTAGTAACAACATTAGGATCCCCTACAGACTCTTCCTTAACTCCTTTACCCCTTCATTTTGAACAATCTCTGCTGTAGTGCCCTACCCATCATAGTGATAACATCAATGGTTCTGAATGTTGAAATTCGATTGACAATGACTCTTCTATTTGCTACCTCCAAATCCTCCATGTTCCTCTCTACCTCGAATAACCAAACTTTGCGCAATACCCTACGCTAAGTTATCTTCTCGTAACTTCCTTTGCCACTTTTTAGAAAATAAAGTGGACTCTGCCTCCTACAGGGTAATCATAGTATGCCCTCGTAAAAATGAGTCAAAAAAATATTCAAAAGAATCATGTAAAGACACTAATAGCATTATGCTTATTTCCCATTAGGTAAGGCCTCATTGACATTCTTCAAATCCATCGTGAATTCGTTATACTCTTCTAAATGGGCCCTAGTAGGTGTATCTTGAACCGCCACGGTTCAAAATATCCTTATAAGAATCTTCAAGAGATTATTCAAACTCTTTGCCATAAAAAATAACTCAAGTTTTGCCCACAACGCAGTCGCCTCATTCTCCTTGGCCTCTTCCATCAACACCTCATTTATCAACCTCTTTCATCATTTCTGGTAATTTATCATTGCCATTGCCTTTGCCAAACCTTGGGTTTTTAGTAGAACACGCATCTTAATGCCTTACAACCAAAACTTGATTCTCCTATTGAATTTCTCATTCTCAACTCTTGCTCCGGACATAATTGCAAGTTACAACATTTTCAGAAAGTAGTCAAATAAGCAAAAGCTCCAAAGTAACCCTAGAAACCCTAACCTTGGCTCTAACAGTTCAAATCTAATGCGAAAACAAGAAATTATTGGAGAAATCAAATGAGGAATGTCAAGGACACCATAGATTTACATAATTTGTTCCAAGAGTTGGTACCTAATCCATAAGAAGAGCCAATTGCAAACTCCACTTTGAATCCAAAGAATTGTTGAATTACAATTGATCAAGTTTTTCTTAATCCTAGATTACACCCAAAGCAAATCCAGAATTGTTATGGCACAATCTATCACGGAACCCATTGTTGACGCCTAAATTTCGTTTTTTAATTAATTAGGTTATTATTATTATTATTTATTTTGCCTTTTTCTGATAATAAAAAAAAACAAAACAAACAAAAATAATAAAAAAAAAAGCAGCCCATTTTTCTCTCTCTCTTCCCCCTCTCGCATGGGCCCCTACGGTCCATTTTCCTCCTCCTCCAGCCCAGCCCTTTTCGGTCATCTTCCTCCTCCGTCCGCTTCTGCAGCACACGCGCAAAGGGCGCGACCCCGGATGAACGGACGGACGGCGACGCGCGTGGGGGGCAGCTGGCGGATAGGTGGCGGATGGGACACCGGTTCGGTTGGTGGAGGCCATTCAGCGCGCGGGGATCGGCGGTCGAAGCTCCGTCAACCGTTTGCCCCCTCGCTTATAAATAGGCCCTTCACCTTCGTCGGAAAACATACATAGAGGAGAGAGAGAAGCCAGCAAGCTCCGAGAGATCCCCTGAGAGACTTCGGGGAACTCAAAGAGCGAGCAAAGGCGAAGCGATCGGGTCGCGATCTCAATGACCTCCCTCCGAGAGACTTTGGGGGAGGCCGGCGGAGAGCGAACCCAGATTTGCGAGTATTCGAGGTTGGAAGAGAGGAGAGAGTTCAAGATCTGTGAAGAAGAGGACTTGAGAAAGGTCAGATCTGGAGGAGAAGGGGCTGATTGGGAGCGGACCGAACCCTTGCCACCGTGTTGAGTCGCCCCAAGCCAAGCCGCAGCCATCCCCGACGTCGCGCTCCCTCTGTTGTCGTCGCCATCTCCGCCGCTCACTGTCCGTCACCTTGCCACAGGTAATAAGGGTCGCCGTCATCACCGTCGCCACCGTTGCCATCATCATCGCCGCCACCATCGCAGTCGTCGTTGCTGTTGCCCCGGCGACGCTTCGTTCCCCCTTCGGTGCCGTGAATCGGGAACCCTAGGGTTCCCAATTTTCCGGGTCACGGCCCCGGGTCGTCGGGTCAGACCCGGGCTAGGAATCGGGTAGGGCTTTTGTGCGAATCGGGGCGGCCGGAAACCGGGTCATGAGGTCGGATCTTGGTCGAGCGCAGATCGGATTCGGGTAGGGTTTCTGCGATTTTTGGGGCGCTGGAATTCGGGTTGGATCCGGGTAGGGTTTCGCCGGGTTGTTGGGTCGGGCCGGATCGCTCCCAAAATGACGGGCTATCGGCCGTTTTAATAAATAATTAAAAAAAAAGAGAAAAAACGAGTCGGGCCCGCGTAGCGGGCCCGTCTGCGTTTCGGGTCAACAACCCGGGTCGGACCCAACCCACGGACCCAACCCGGGTCGGCTTTTCTATTATTTTAAATAATATTTTAATAAATAAATAAAATAAATAATTTATTTTCAAAAAAATTCAAAATATCAAAAAAATGATTTATTTTCGAAAAATATTAAAAAATAGTAAAAATATTTTATTTTCCAAAAAAATCAAGAAAAATAAAAATACTTTATTTTCCAAAAAATAAAAAAATATATAAAAAAATATTTTATTTTCCGAAACATAAAAAAATAAAAAATATTTCATATTTTCCAAAAAATGCCAAAGACCCAAAAAATGTTTTTCCTCCCCAAAAATGCATGGAAAATCCTTAAACATCCAAAAAAGCCTTAGGGTTTAAATAAGATTAGGTACCGAAGAGCATCAGTGATTAACTAGTGTAATCAAGTCCCCGATCTTAATTTCTCTGGTTGCGTAGGAGCGAGTATTTCTCACAATATTTCGCATGGGTTTCTAATCAACCCACCTTAAATTGATTAGTGGTGACTCCGTTTGCTTCAGAATCCTCGCTGATCGTGGATGTGCGGCTACGTAGGTTTTTAGCAGCTTCTTGCTTCGGCGGCTTCTTTCGGGCGAAGAAAAGAAGACCTGTAAATTGTCTCTGCTTTGCTTTTATACGTGTGCCCAGGTCAAAGTTTGACCTGGGCCCACCACGTTTTAGCTGTGCGCGTGGATTTCGTCTTCACGCCAAAGGTGCGGAGGACTCCTTATACGTGCGTGTGCCCAAAGTCAACACTTTGACTCTGGGCCCCACGATTTCAGTTGCCTTTTTCGGATTCCGCTTTCTTCTGCAGCAAAGAAGAACTTTGCTCCCTTTTTATTTTATTTTATATTTCCTCTTTTATAAATCCTTCATCAATCCCACGATCAAATAATCAAAATTTTATCCAAGCGAATTATATTTTGCAAAGCTTAAACTCGAGACATAATTTAATAGCCTAACTTGTCGAGCCCAGATAAAAAGAAATTATTTGCGGTCACAAGCTTGGGGTCCAAGCGAGCAACACCATTAACCAGTACTGCTCACAAGCAAGACAAAGAAAAAAAGAGAAGACGTCAGTAAACATGTCTACAAGATACCTAGAACAATTTAACAATTATTCGTAGCGTTCGTTCAGACTTCCGTACTTGAACATGACTCACGCTTCCCTAAATACTTAGATTTTCTATTGTTATAAGTCTAAAATATACCGTTAAAGTTTGACGGAGTCCTTAATAAACCAGTTTTCTTAAGTCAATAAGCAGATTCAGAACGAGAATATGGTAAAGATGGTGCTAAACTTGGCTATTGAAATCTGCAACACAGAAATCTTGCAAGGGTGCAGGATCAGAGGCCACTGCAAGGGTGCATGTGATGGCGAGGATGCAACAAAGGAGAATGTTCTTTGCCATATCTTAAACTTCCTTTTCGTGCTGCTATATAAGCTAATAGAATCAGGAAGATAATGAAAAACTCTGCTTAACTGAGGACTTTGCAGGAGTTAGATATGAAGCAAAATGATACTCCACTTCCCTATTTATAAGCCTCACGTATGGTTGGTGAAGAACCGAGGATTTGGAAGAAGAGAACCAGTCTTGTCTTTAGCCGTCCGTGTTTTAGAGGAACAAGACAGAGTCAAAAACATATGGTTTGAGTATCAGTTTCGGACATAGTTATCTGGTGAAAGCTTGTACTGTAAATTAACAAAGAAATCAAATATTACTTTCATGCAAGATTTAGTATAACACATCTCCGGCTTCCTCGAGTAACAATTCTTTGAATGCTGCTTCGGAATATGAACGGAATTAAGTTAATGAATGTAATAAGGTTGATCGCCTTGAATAGTTGAGTATAGAATGCATTATATGAACTTGGGAGTAGTGTAGTTTTAAGCCGGAGTAGGTTTGATGTGTAGAGCGGGTTTTGAGGCATCGCTATTCGGCATAAATTGTATGTTAGTTTGTTGACCGAATCGATAGAAAGAAAGAACAAAAAAACAATCTCTCAGATTATATCCTTGGGCTGGCTGATGTTTCCTTTGTGAAGGAAATATATCCATAGACGACATTGTCAAATTAGAAGCTTTTTTTTTTTTAATTTCCTACGAAAGGTTTGAGAATGAGTTTAAAATTGTTTTATTTTCTCCCATAAACAATCATACCACAATAGTCCCTCCATATGTATATTGTGTTCCCTAGCAATTACTGTGAAAAAATCACTTTCATATCTTTGGGAGAAGAAACTAATCAATTTAACCCGTTGTCTTATACAAGTCAAAGAAGCAATCGGTTGATTGATCGAATGAAAGTTGAGCGTGATTTGGAAGTGATTTTGCGCAAATGTGTTTCACAGTGAATATATATAGTCCAGTGGCTAAGCACGAGCTACTTATGTCCGCTATGCTGTCTTCTATGCTCACAAAATTTGAAGATTGTGACCGAATTAAGCACTGGATGATTACTCACCCGCTATGCAAATCATTATACAAATATATAACTCTACACACAACATGAAATTATCATAAAAGGCGCACGTAATGATTCACAAACATAATAGAAGCATTTCATATTGCAAATATTATACTATATCTGAAATGCATGTGAATCATAGAAGCTTTTGTCTACTAAATAATATTTTAAAAACTTTGAGTTATCATGTTAAAAGAAAAAATATTTCTGAGATATAAATGAGTTACAATTAGATAGTAAAATAATAAAGAGGGGGAAGAATGATGTAAGGGGCAATAAATTCCTGCAATTCCAACCTGGTAATGCACATCCACAAGTTGCATAATGCAAGCACGCACGCCCCTGGTGGTCATGAACCGTTGATGAGAAACAAAATTGAATGGATTATGTATGCTGATCTCAAACACAGCTGATTTAAAACTTGTTTATGATATTTTATTTATATTTTATATTAGTCATTGATAAGAACGATAGAGACCGAGTGAGCATGACAAGAGGACTATCATACAAAGCATATTTTCAATCTTTTTCGTTGATATAGTGAATTATCCTTGAAATATAAATGTATTGTTGTTTCGAAAGTAATACATTTTGATTTTTGAAACAAGGTGGTAATATAACGTGAATGATAAAAAGTTGTTACATGAATTTGTATATACAATTTAACAGCACAAAATTTGCCCCCCTTTTAGCAAAAATAAGAAAAAGAATGTTCTATGTCCGTCCTTGAGGTGATACGGCAAAGATGAATATACCGCAAAAGTTTCATTAAAAGTCAATTTTGTTTTGTAAGATGTAGAGATGTAAGTTTAATTAATGTAGTTAATCAATTGATAACTTACTCCAAAGTATATTAATTTTCAAAATAAAGCTCAACTCTCTCATCTTACAAATATTAAAATCTCATATTAAACTAATTCACATTTTTAAACTTTTCATCTAATCATTTTTTTTTTTTTTTATTTTTACATTTATACGTGTATCTAGATATATTTAGACTTAAGATATATTATGATAGAAAAATTTTACATTTACAATCACAAAAATTAAAATAAAAAAAATGCTCACAAGTCGCTGTTTGATAAATTTGTTTTACCTGACGAAAATAGGAGTGCTTTTGTAAAGCCAAAAATAATCTGTAGAGACATTAATTTTGAAAATTAATGCAGGAGATAAGTATTCAAGTCCTAGCCATTAAGATTCAACGGCTGATCCAAGAAGGCGAAAAAGGAAAGTATTTGAAACTTACAAGCGTGTTCCTCAGACGCAATTAAGGCGGTCGCTACTTTGATTTAAGAAAATCTTCTTGACATAATCCTGAATCCATGGTAGATCATATATAAAATTCACTTGTTCGCCAAAACATTCACCATCTACTTCAATACTATTCAAGAAACTATTTGCTGAAAATCTCTCCCTCCTTGTCTCTTTCATCATCATACAATTTTGTCTACTCAAATCCTACCCCACTCATGGCTCGTCGAGTTATGTTATGCGCCAACGTATTTGCAACTGCCAAAGACACGCACAATGTGTCGTATGATGATCAAGAGTTAGTTCAAAGTGACGATGGCTATCTGAAGTTCACTCGGATGTGTTTCTTCGTGGTCGAGCGAGGCAACCACCAGCGTTACGTCGAGGATCTCCTCTCGCTGAAGCATAGGTTGTGTCGCCACGGCTCATATCTGGTCGCCGACCGTGAAACTGATTGCTATGTCTCGCTCGATCGGGTCCAGATTGAGAACGTCATCCGAACCATAGCCGTGCGCGTAGAGAGGATGATGATGCAAAACTCGCACCGCGAGAAGATATCATTTGTCGCGACTTGCGAGGTGATTTTGGTGAGGCACGGACAGCCGTGGCAAAGGGAGGCGACACCGGGATCCGCGGTTTTCTCAGACTTCGGGATTGTTCCCATGATCGAAGTGGCTGTTGATGTGATCAAGAAGAGGAAACGCGACGAGGGTTTCGACGACGACGACGACGACTTGAAATCGAAGATGGAGCTCGACTGATTCGTGAGCGGATGCTAGAGATCAAGGGAATGCTAAAAGGAGCAATTAGAGACAAATCGAGTCAACATGTAAAAACAAGTCGATTAGCACTCTTCTTTAGATGCATGCGATATAGTATGGATGTAAATAATTTCCTTTGCATTCTCAATTTGAAGTTTCTGAATTAAATTGGATTCTGTCTATTTTTCATATGTGCTGCTTCGTTATAGAGTTGCTGCCTCCGCTGCCGAATTTTATTATTTTATAAACCACGACAACTTTTTAAAGGGTATTAACAAGCAGTAAAATAAGCTTTCACTTGTTTCAAACTAGAGTCAGCAAATAAAACTGTCATTTATTGAAAATTCTTTGTTTAACGTACTTGGGACGAAAAAAATAATATGAAAAAACAACAGGTTAAGTAAAAATAATCAATGCAAAAGTTTGAAATTGTTTTATTTTCTCCTGGAAACAATCATACCACAATAATCCCCCAATTTATATGATGTGTCCCTTAGCAATTACTATAAAAAATCACTTTTATATCTTTGAGAAAAGAAACAAACTAGTTTAACCAATCGTCTTATACAAGCCGAAGAAGTGATCGATCGACAGAAGATTTTGCATAAACATGTATATAGTGAATGTGTAGTCCGGTGGCTAAGCTAACCCTGTGTCCTCTATGTTGTCTTTCTATGCTCACAAAATTTAATGATTGTGATTGAATTAAGCACTGCACGATTACTTGCCCGTTATGCAAATTATCATATCTATATATAACTCCAACCGCAGCATGAAATTATTGTAAAAGGCGCACATCATGATTAGTAAAAAATTAGAAGCCACAAACATTATAGGAAGCATGTCATATCGCAAATATTATTCTATATCTGAATGTATTATGGGGCAAATAAAATAAAAGCGAAAGGTATAACTAACATTTACAATTGACACCGAATACCATTTTCAACTAAGAAATGTTTAAGTTAGATAAAACAAATCAATTCTTTTTCTTTTTCTTTTTTGGAATTTAAGATGAAATCAATAAAAGTAAACCCAAAGGACATCCTACTTGCAAAACAACCTTAGTCATAGAACCAAAAAAAAAAAAAAAAAAAAAAATCATACGTATAGTCATATAATAATTTAAACTTCTAAAAGAAAAAAACTCACAAATATCACCATATAATATTTTTTTTTAATGGTTAGGCGGCTGAAAATAAAAGTGTTCTATTTAAAGCCAAAAAAATCAACGGGATCCTCTTTTTTTTTTTTTTATCCTTGGTCTTAGCAGTTTGGGGTTGGTCCAACCTGGACCAACCCTATACATAGTATATATTACATATCTAATATATTATACATTACATGATTTTGTCTACTCTAAATTCTAACACCTCCTTCTTTATTTTCTTCATAATTTAATTTGTTGTCAATTAGAAAGTAGAAAGAAGCATAGTCCTAGTTCAACAAAAAAAAGAAAAAATAGAAACCCTCTTCACTCACCTTGGCCTAGCTCACCTTGTTGATCACCACTTGCCTCTATTCGCTCACCTAGCGTGTTCGTTTTTATGGTTTGTTGCTTTTAGCAAGTGTAAACTTCTATTGTTACCAAATCTTATATTTACGTTTGATATGTATTGGTATTCATAGTTTAATTGCTCAAGGTCGCATTGTTAGTGGATATATAATTTGAAATAATATGCTTGTCCTTTTAAGGAATACCAAAATGAAACAAAAAAATAATTGATTGGTCCTGAGTTAACCTTGGAACCGGACCAGACCATAGGGTCGGTTCGGTCCTCGGTTCCAAGCTCTATAGGGTTGGTCCTCGGTCTCAAAATTGGAGACCGACACTGTGCGGATTGGTCCTTGGCTTAGGTACTCAACTGGCCCAACCTGGACCATGCTCTTCTTTAGTCCCATGTTTAACCTAACATTCTAAACCGTGGCCACAACATCAGAACCATAGAAAACGAACTAGGACAAGCCACTCGAACCAATGACATGCATTGATACGGACATTGAAAAGCATACAAGTATATCATCTTAATTTTCCAGAGGTACACAATAAAAATAATATAACCCAACAATTTCTGTCACATCTTCTCCAAGAAAACTAAACACAAGAACATAAGTCATTCACTAGAATTTCGCTTCAATCTGGTCAACTATGGACTTGTCCACCTGGAAAGCCTTGGCGAGAACATCAGTGTCGATGTGCGGAGTCGACCCGAAGACCGTATCTGGAACCAGAACCACACCCGGGTTCTGGCTGCTTAGGCCGGAGAAGGAGAAGGCATTCCCCGGGCTCACATTCTGTTGGAAGTGAATGAGTCCCTCGGGGAACACGAACACGTCACCCTTCTGGAGAACCTTGGTGATCAGCTTGTTGTCGGGGTTGGACGTGACGAAGCCGACGAGCAGCGTGCCTTCAATGACCACCAAAATCTCGGTGGCACGGGGGTGGGTGTGGGGGGAGACGATACCCCACGGGGCAAAGTCAATCCTTACCAAGGAGATACCCAGAGTGTTGAGCCCGGGTATCTGTCCAACTGTGGCTGCGGTGATCGCCGAGCCCTGCGGGTTCGACACATTGCCTGGCTTGTCGAGCCCGGACAAAGAGAAGTTGTCGGCGGTCACAAGCTTGGGGTCCAAGCAAGCAAAACCATTAACCAGTACTGCTCACAAACAAACAAAAATGAAAAGACGTCGGTAAACATGTCTACAAGATACCTAGAAATATTTAACATTTATTCGTAGCATTAGTTCAGACTTCCGTGCTTGAACATGACTCACTTCAATACTTCTTTTGTTATAAGTTATAATACACAGTTTAAGTTTGCCGGATTCCTTAATAAACCAGTTTTCTTAAATCAATGGGACGAAAATAAGCAGATTCAGAACGAGAATATGGCAGAGATGGTGCTAACCTTGGCTATTGAGATCTGCAACACAGAAATCTTGCAAGGGTGCAGGATCAGAGGCCACCGCTATGGCGCATGCGACGGCAAGGACGCAGCAAAGGAGAATATTCTTTGCCATATCTCAAACTTCCTTTTTGTACTGCTATATAAGCGAATGTCAGGAAGATGATGAAAACTCTGCTTAAGTTAGCACTTTGCAGGAGTTGGGTGTGAAGCAAAATGATCCTCGGACTTCTCAATTTATAAGCCTCACGTACGGTTGGTGAAGAACCGAAGAGAAGGAAGAAGAGGACAAGTCGTGTCTTCAGCCGTCCGGGTTTTAAAAGAACAAGACAGTCAAAAGCACTTGTGTTTTGAGTTTCGATTTCGGACATAGTTATCTGGTGAAAGCTTTTTACTCTGCTTAAGTTAGCACTTTGCAGGAGTTGGGTGTGAAGCAAAATGATCCTCGGACTTCTCAATTTATAAGCCTCACGTACGGTTGGTGAAGAACCGAAGAGAAGGAAGAAGAGGACAAGTCGTGTCTTCAGCCGTTTTAAAAGAACAAGACACAGTCAAAAGCACATGTTTTGAGTTTCGATTTCGGACATAGTTATCTGGTGAAAGCTTTTTACTGTAAATTAACAATGTCCTATATCACTTTCATGCGAGATTGAGCATAAAACGGACCGGTTTTCTTGGATAAAAATTCCAAATGGTTCTTCGGAATATGAACGGAATTAAGTTAATCAATGTCATTACGTCGATCGCGTTGAGTAATGGAATATAGAATGCCCTGCACCAGATGAACTTGGTAATAACGCAGTTTCAACACGGCACAAATTAGACATGTGGAGCGGGTATCAAGGCACCGCTATTCGACATTTCTCTAAAATCCCGAAGAGTTGACCTAATTGATGGAAGGGGAAAAAAACAATTAATCAGACTGTATCCGTTGGCTGACTGATTATTGACGGCATCATCAAAGGAGAAAGTTGCTCCCTGTTTCCTATGAAAGGGTTGACAATTGGTGAGAATATGTCTTGAATTTGAATCGATAAAAGAGAACCTGATCCAAATAGGTTTTCTAGTTTAAGTGGGTTTTCAAGTTGAGTAGGTTTCTTAAGATGGGTTTTCTTTTTTGGATACCAACATGAATTCTACTCAGTTATCGCACTAGAGCAAAATAAGGGGAGCGATAGGAATTTCTTTGAGTTAATGAGTACTATGTGAAAAATTGTGAGGTAACACATGTGAGGTTACTTTGAGTGCAATCTACGATTACGAAAAATTTGAGAGACTAAAGCTTCGTGTTTTTTTTTTTTTTTTTTTTCTGTAAAAGCAATGATTTAAAAAATATTTTCCTAAAAATGAGTGCATCAGTCACGAAAACGAATGAACAAAAATATTTTTATTATTTACAAAAATATTTAAATATAACTCATTGTCCATAATGAAAATATTTTTCATTGACTAATTTTTTATTATCGCGAAATAAATGGAGCCTAAGAATTTAAAAACTTTCGAATTCATAATGGATTTCTTGACGGTTGGTTTTTTTTTTCATGAAGTAAGTACCAACACTATAATCGAATCATGTAAATCTCTAGTGCCCTTATTATTTCTTTTTAATTTTTTTAGTAATTTTTCTTCTCACGTTAAAATTAAATTGTAAAATCCATTAGTTTCCAGATACTTTCATAACGGGAATGAATAGCAAGTACATTCTGAGAAATGATGAAAGCTTTTGTTGAATGAACTTGTAGACATCTCAATCTTATACTGAGTTTGATTGACACTGTTACTATTGAAAAACCGATTGAAAGGCTGTCATCAAGGTGGCAAATGTGCATATGCGTTGTATGTATACAAAAAATTGCCGTTTGAAAGATCAAGCAAAAAAAAACTACCAAAAAAGGATTAATTATTTTATTACTAAAATTGAATTATTTAATGACTGGACAAAATTATTGACAAAATACTCAATTTACAAAAGAAACTTACAGTGATTTGTGGAAAGATAGGAGTATTTCAAGATTTAAGATCTATGAGTGTTGTTATTAGATAGAAAGATTCAAATTTTAATATTAAAAATGCGAGGGATTATATGAAATTATTAACTTATGCATTTGCACGTAGATTCCATATTTGTAAAATAAGCAATTAAGGATATTTTAGGAAGAAAAAAAGATTGCGATCTCATAAAAGTAGGAGGTCGTCTTTGCTTCATAGAATTATATAAATGAGGTTACTCGAAGTTTCAATTCAGTTGATTTTCATACATAGGTACGTGATGCTATAGGTACGTGGTGCTAGTGCTCATACATCGGGTGCGGTTTCATCGGGTGGGGAATTTTATGTCCAAGGAAATCATCTTGTTTGGGGGTGTTCATGAAATTGGGAGGAAGGTAATCTTCATGTGTTTGGACTACTCATCCTAAAATATTTTTCAAAGTTTTCTAAAAAGCTGAAAAGTTCTAAAAAAGAAAAAAAAAATTCAAGAAAAATAAAATGATAACGAAAAAAAAGAGAAAAATCTAAAAAGTTAAAAAGGAAGTTTCATCTTTAAGGTGAAAAACACTTTTTGTGCAATCAGTAAGTTTTTACACTTGATTTGGCTCAATCTCATGCATACAAGCTGATGCTTTTATTCTTGCTGTTACTAAATCCATGACACCAGGACACCTAAAGGGCCAAACTTGACACGGATGGACACTTAAGTGTCAAAAGTTACGAAAGTAACATTTAAGTGCCGAAATTGGAGCAAAATGGATCAGTTAAATGCCAACGGCAAGAAAATCCAGTCAAATTGCTTACGTGATATTTTCTGGCGACATCTTTTTATTGAGGTGGCAGATATTAAAAGCAAAAACAAAAAGCACACGTCGATGATAAAAATGATGTTGTCCATCCATGCTGTTTTGGCCGACCTAAACGACTTTGTTTTTCCTTGGTGCTAAACGATGTTGTTTAGGTTATTTGTTGGCTTAACCAGACCTAGCCATTGCCGTTCCTCTTTGTTCACTCATGTTTACACTAGATCTGAGGCCCTTCTCTCCGTCACCGTTCATGCCTAGAGGTGGTCATCGCTTGTCGTTGTCAGTCGCCGTTGTTGGTCGTTGTCACTGCTCGCCGTCATCGCTCGTCCAGGTTTGGTCTCTTTTCCCCCTCCCCTGTGATGAAATGAAGGCTCCGATGGGAAATTTGGGGCTCGACCAGGAAATTTGGAGGTTGGCCAAAAATGTATGGCTCGGATGGTACTTTTATGTGTTTTAGGGCTCAAAAGTAGTGCTAGAACCCTAATAGGGGTTCGAATTGACAATTTTAGGGCTAGGCCTCGAAATGTAGGGCTTGACCTCGAAGATGTGGTGTTATTGTGATGTGTGTTTAGACCTTGGATGTAGTATTGTGATGTGCGAGGGCAATTTTTAGGAGTCAGATGTGAAATGTGATGTGCGACGGCGATTTTGACGGCTTGGAGTGATTGTCGTGGGAACGTCTAGTCATTTTTTTTAAAAAAAAATTGAAGTGTTGAAATATGTGTCATGGGGACTTGTACTTGTCGTGGGGATCTCTGTTTTTTTGTTAATATTTTAAGGGACTGCAAGTAATCAAAGTGGCTGTTATGTAAGGGCAAATTGTCATTGTGGAGACCTCTGTTTGTTGTGGTGGGTATCTTTCCAGTAAATGGCTTGAAATGTGCATCTCTTCCCTCTTCTATTTTCTTTAATAAAATCCATGAGAGTAGGAGGACTTCCATATGCAATTGTCTATTGTTCTTTATGGATGTGGTCCTAAAAGGTAATTATTTTTTTTCTTGGTGCATAAATGACTTATGATAAGGATTATGTTGTTGTCATAGTTTGCTACAATGGAGATTTTGTGATTGGGGAGGATGAGTGGGAGTATGAGGGTGGAAATGAGGGATATAGTGGTATATTTGCTTTGTAAAGTACAAAAGTTGTTGTATTGTGTTCTTGGGAAATGCTTGAGAGATGATTTGAGAAGCTTAGAAGATGATAATGGTTTTAGGACTGTCCTATACCATTATCTTCATGGCGAAGAGGTAAAAGTATACATTGAGTATGATAGTGATAGTGAGGACGAAGATGATGATGGAGAGAGCGTCCAAGTAGGAGAAGGCGGAAATGGTATTCAATGTAGTATTGAAGTTAGGGATGAATGAGGGTAGGATAGATAGGATGGGGAGGAGAGGGGCGCAGATGCAATTCACTAAAGTGATGATGACATAGGTGATGTCACAATCATTGGATGAGATTAGGAAGTAGCTGAATCCAGTGATGATGATGATGAAGGGTTGTCTGTTGAAAATTTCTTAAATGATGAGGATGATGAGGAGCTTACACAGTCAAGGAAAAAGCAAATAGAGTTTTTGTTAGATAGGTTTGCAACTTTGTAGATAACTGATGAAGTTCCAAATAGGGCCAAAGGCCCTGTAGATGCTGGTGTTACTAGCGAGGAGACTGATTATGAAGAAAGCGTCAAGAATGCTACTTCTCAAGATGAGCTTGAAGAAGATCAAGAAGCTGTGCATAGAAGGAAAAGTAAGTTTTCTTCTTATGATCCATTGGTTGCCTCTCCTATTTTGTTGGTAGGTATGAAATTTCAAGATGTGAAATAATTTAGGAAGTTATACTAAATAATTCCATTTTGCACGAAGGAATATTAACTTCATTAGAAATACTAAGACCTTTGTAATAATTAGGTGTTCGCAACAAATTGTCCATGGAAAATCTACGGGACATTTGTTAGGAGAAGTGCATCATTCTAGATTAGAGTCTATCAAGAGGAACATACTTATTCCATTAATTTTGAAAATAAAATGGTAACAAGTGCATGGTTGTCCAAGCACTTCTTTGATCTGATCAAGCTAATGCCCCAGATGAAGAGTATTGAGTTCAAGATGCTGGTGAAGAAGTGTATAGGCATCAATATATCTAAAAATCAATGCAAAAGATCGAAACAAAAGGTGATAAAAATACTCATTGGTCAGTACGGCAACAAATATGGACAGTTGTGGGATTGCGCTTGGGAGTGTAGGCTGCAAAAATTTTCAAGTAGAGTATATGTAGAGATCGTAAAGAGGTCACTTTTTTTTATAGTGGGACCAAGTTCGATAAGTTCTATGTGTGCTTCGATGCATGTAGACAATGATTTTTATTTGGTTGTAGACGGATTATAGGATTTAACGACTGTTTTTTGAAGGACTTGTGTAAGGGAGAATTGCTAGTCGCAATTAGAAGAGATATGAATAACCAAATGTTTCCACTGGCTTGCATTGTTGTGAGGGTAGAGAACAATGACAATTGGTTCTGGTTCCTAAAAAATCTGATGATTGACCAGGAGATAACAAATATGGAAAGGTGGATGTTCATAAGCGACCAACAAAAGGTAATGTTTGCTTTTTGAAAAATCTAGTAAATTGTTTGCTTTTCGATATCAACATGCTATTTACTTACATTTCTTATTTTGAATTATTGTATGGATTGGTTCTAGCAATAGGTGAGTTGTTGTCCTATGTCGAACATCGAATGTGTGTGTGGCACATATATACAAATTGGGCAAAGACCTATAAATGGGATAAGCTGCAATCGCAATTTTGGCAATTAGCAAAAAGCATGAATATGACTAATTTTAGGATGGCCAAAGAAGAACTACTTCAGTTGACAAAAGAAAGTTTTGATGCACTATTCCAAATAGAACCGAAGTATTGGTGTAGGGAGTTTTTCAACGAGAAATTCAAGTGTGATAACATCGACAACAACATATATGAAGCATTCAATGTGAGGATAATAAATGCCAGATGCAAACCAGTCATCTCGATGCTTGAAGATATATGGGTTATGGTCATGACTCGGTTGCACAAATAAAGAGACGAGGCTGCAAAGTGAACTAGGCAATGTGGTCCTAGGATTGCTAAGAAATTGGATGAGAACTTCGCTGCGAGTAGGTATTGTCATCCCATTTGTAATGGGGATGAAGGATATGAGATAATGAAGGGTTCTGATAAATATGTTGTCTATTTAGGTATGAGCAAGTGTTCATGTAAAGCATGCCAATTAAGTAAGATTCTTTGTGCACATATCATATGTGCCATTCAATTGAAAGGCCACAACACAGAGGATTGCATTGATGATTGATACAAGAAACCGAAATACTTTGCTTCGTACCAATTCATGATGCAACTAATCAAAAGTAGCAAGTTATGAGAGCCAACAAATCGTGAAACACCTCAACCTTTGCCACTAAAGAAGAAAATGGGAAGGCCAAAGTGAAATGAAGAATGACGGAAGGGAAGGTCTCAGGTTAGCGTAGGATGAGTAAGACATGTGTAAAGGTGACGTGCTCTTATTGCCACGTTGCAGGACACAATACTAAAGGTTGTCAATTAAAGAAGTAGCATGGACAGTTCAGGCCAGCTGAAGGGCCTAGTGAAGGGACAGTTGGAGAATGGCAAATAGAAAGGTGAAATGAGTTGATTTTTTTTAGTCGATGACAAGAAACCTAGTAAGTCATGACATTTGTGTTTATGTTATTTTATGGTTTATTACAAATATGTATATATACACACACAACTGGCCTTCTATATAATGTCTTTGTCTTTGTCAGGTCATGAGAATGACACGTGAAGGATTGCTGAAGCCCTTGCTATACCTGAAACTAAAGGTCTTGTTCAAAGAAGGCAAGGTAGAAGACAGCTAGCTACAGGATTGGCCAAAGCAACTGAAGGGCTAGTTAAGTCGACTGTAATTCAGCAGTAGAGAAAAAAATACCCAATAAGTTCAACAATTTGTTTTTAGTTTTCATTTACGTTATTATATGGTCCAATGTTATATCTATGATGTCTTTTGCCTTTTTCTCAAATTCAAAAAAGGCAAGTTGGAGCTCAACTGTCGATAGAGGGTGCAACTTAAGAGCCACGACAAGATTAATCACAAGGGTCATCATAAAGGCCACTAGAAGGGTTATCACAAGGGCTACCACAAAGGCCAACAGAAGGTGTCACTAAAGTTGAAGGGCTAGATAGAAGAACAACTAGAAGAAGGCCAAGTTAAGGACCAGCTATAAGAATGCCATCTAAAAGACTTCTAGTTGAAGAATTGGCCAAAGAAGCCCCTGCTGTAGTTGAACGGCCAACACAAGGGCAAAAAAAAAAAACATGGGCGAGAAGAAAGGCCAACAAATCACAAGTACCTAAAAGTGACACTTCTCTTCGAACAAGAGGAGCTCTTAGGAAGAGGATAAGACAATATGATTATGATCTTTATACAAATAAGCGTACTAGAATAGTCATTCTTAATGTAAGTTTTATTGACTGCATTTAATTTAATTTATGGTGCAAACTTTTGCCGATGATTGAGTTTTTTTTTGGTAGCTTAGGAGAAGTTCGAAGGTTTTAATCTCTCAAGACCCAACTCAAGAATTAACAGCTGTGCTAACAAAAAAAAAAAAAAAAAGATATCAGTTGCACCACCAAGAAAAAAGAGTAAGAACCCAATTACGGGTCCATTTGAATCAATTCAGCCTACGACAATTGTAGCTCCTTCTGAATTAGTTTAGCCCAGGACAATTGGAGCTTCATCAAAATCAATGCATCCTGAGACAGTTGAAGAAAAAGTCGCACATCTAGTTAGAAAAGTGCAAGGATTATGAATCAAGCGAAAAATCTATCAAAATGAGCATGAACATGAGGCATTGTACATATTGATTGATGAAATGGGACGGGATAGGGTTTGTGGGGCTGAGGAGTCAGTTATTTTGTTTATAATTGGCTCTGGATGTTTTATTTTATTTTATTTTATATAGTTTGTCATTGAGTTTGTGAGATTTAATTTCAATATTAATGAAATGATCTTGTTGCTTGTAATTTTTGCCTTTTTTTTCATTGTTTAGATTCTGCTTTTACTTACTGCTTCTAGTGGTAAGTTTGTGGTAGTGGCTGGAGTGCTCGTGTGGTTAGTGGTGGCGGCTAGTGAAGCCTAGTGGTGGTGGGTCTATTGTGGGGGTTAGGTTGGGGGCTCGTCCTACACCTGATATTGGTGCAAGTATGCAGTGTGCATAGCTTGCACCAGCACCTTTTGCAACAGACCCACCACCCATCACCAGTAGTGGCTGCTAATGGTGGGTTTATGGTGATGGTTGTGTACTAGTGTGGTGGCTGGGGTGCTAGTGAGGCTGGTGGTGGTGGCTGCTAATACCTAATGGTGGTGAGTCTATCCTAGGGGTTGGGTTGAGGGCTCGTGTTACACCTGGTGCAAGATGCAAGTATCTTGTACCAGCAACTTCTGCAGCAGCACACCACCAACACAATGGTGGCTAGTGGTGGCTTGAGCTGGTGCCTAGGGTGCCTAGTGTGGTTGGTGGTGATGGCTGAAGGTTGATGGTGGCCAGTGGTGGGTGGCGGTGGCGACTGGTGGCTAGAGCAATTTCTAGAGGAAACGTACAAAAAAATTGACACTTGACCGATTACATTCTAAAAGACTTGACACTTAAGTGTTTACTTTTCATTACAAGTGACACTTAAGTGATCACTTTTAATAATAACTTGACACTTATGTGATTTTTTTTATATCACGACTGTCACTTAAATGATCACTAAATACCACTTTTGGCACTCGAGTAATCACTCGTGTCTGTCCTATATATATGCTGGTTTGCAGCAAACTAGAGAAGCTAGTTATATATTCAGTTCAACTTATGACAACTCAATTTAATTCAATGTTTGCTGCTAGTTTATATTCAGTTTAAGTAAATAAGTCATCACAACACATTGATCCAATATACATCCATTCTTGCCGGTTTATATTCAAGAATAAGCAAACAGTATCTCATTCACTCATTCTCTTTCCTTGACCTCCCCACAAGCACAATAAGTAACTCACAATACATATAACAACACAAACAACAACAAAGCTAGAACGATTTTGTGGACAATACAAAACTTCTTCTCATCTTCCAAAAAGAATAACCTATGTTTGATCCAAAACAATTATATTTGTCCACTCATCTACAACTATGGCAGTCGAAGAAACTTCTTCTCATCTTCTAGTACTTTACATTTCATCATAAAGTATGATAGACAAAAAAAAAAAAAAAAAAAAAAAAAAACACCATAATAAACGCTTGGTAACACTTCTATTCAATTTTCATTTTTGAAACTTCATTCTTCAAATGGTTAGCCGAAGATGCTTGAGCTTGCATTGAGTCAACATCGTCCAAGTCGTCCACAAACGTAGGTGAAGGTTGATGTCGTCCATCAAGTAAGTCAAATATCACTTTTGTGACTCGGTGAGAGAATTTTGCATCGACCCATTTGAAGTATTTACATTTCGACCATTCTCTATATTGGGTGCATCCATTGAATCTTCTCCTAGGATTCATTCGAGTCCACGATATTCTTCTTGGACTTGGTAACCCACAAAAACATAAACGCTCGCCTTCTCCTTTGCTTCAGCGAGAGGAATTTGAGCCGCTACTGAAAGTCCTACTCTCCATTTCCAATATTCGGCTGTAGAATTTGGGGCAAATCGAATTAGGATTTGAGATTAGGGCTCGAGCGCTTCAATAGAGATTTTGCCCGATTTAGGGTTTTAGATTCAAGACAATTGGGGAGAAGACATCATTTTGGCCGATTGATTATTTTGGCCAACTATGGAAACGTCGTCATTTTGGGTGAATCAAAGCTGAGTTAGCTCTCTGGCGAGCCACTTAGGCGAGTATTAATGTAAGATTTCTGACGGGGTTCGCCGGAGGTATTACTCAAGTGTCCCATTTTTCAAAAAATGTAGCACTTAAGTGTTACCTTTGTAACTTTTAGTACTTGAATGTCCCCTTGTGCCAAGTTTTGGAACTTGGGGTGTTCTTTTGCCCCAAATCCATATAGTGAACTTAGCTAATAAGCTACACATACCCTCTTTGCAATCGGTGAGTTTACACTTTGAGACCCTAGCTTTACTGGAGAGCACTTCTCTGAACTCTAGTGTTGAGTCAAACAACTTAAATGCGATAAGATAGTGATAGATCAAGAAAAGGCTTTGTAAGAGGAGGCTGCTATTAGAGACCCATCTTGAAAACCTAAGTCTAGCCCATTGCCTAAGAAAATCAAATAAAGTAGCAAACTGGATAGCTAAAACCTATAAATATAATTACCTTCTTAGATATTGGCTTACTTTATGGGACCTCATTGTTTCCGAGGCTTGTGTTTTTGGTTTTGAAGAAACTACATGAAGTAATGAAACTTAGTAATATTTTTTTACCACAAAAAAAAAAAAAAAAAAAAAAATCAGCTAATAAAGGGAGCATGATTCGCTACCAGAGTAGCACTTTTGAGAAAAAGAAATTAACTTTCATGGCTCTCTTCACAAAAGCCATGAAAGTTAGGGAATAATTCAAATAACATCACGAACTCTTTTTTTTTTTTTCCTTAATAATTGGAAAAGTCCACTTTTCATTCTAATTGACATGAAAGAAGTTTTTATAGTTTTGATACCTGATTAAAATATAAAATGACTTTATATATATATATATATATTTATATGTATGTATACTATATATATATATATATTTATATGTATGTATACATATATAATGACAGGCGTCAATATCCATCTCTATTATAGTCACTAGTAGAAAAAATATAAATGCTTTAAATTACATACGTCAATGTAAGTCCACTCAATAATTAGTGTTTTGCTCGAAAAGCACTCCCTTCAAATCATCCTTTGATCCATTCAAATAAATGGGTTGGGCGGGTCAATTCTCGGGTTACATGAATTGGTCCCGAGCCAGAACCGTTTTTCAATTGTACCAAACGGACATACACGATTATGACATGATCACAATCAACATAAACTCAAAACAGCGCATTTCATACCGTGTTCGTTTTGTTTGGTCATGCCTTGTCATTATCGTGAGTTGCCTTCCTAAGGCTTCATGTCTTGGATGCTTGATCAATTGCCTTCCTAAAGTAGGAGTGATCGGTTCCCAATCTAGTCTAACGGAAACTGATTATTTTTTGTCATGTTTTCATCTGGATATCTTATTACTCAAAGCACAAATGCAAAGTTCGAGATAAATCCTATACTTTCATCCGGATATGTTATTATCTAATTATATGTTTCTATTTTCTCGAAAATAATAAACAAGATTCACTAATTTTTTTGAAAAAAAAAAAAAAGTACATGTAGTTGGTTGGTCTAGTCCCCCTAGAATCGGAAGTTGGACTGTTGAACCGACACTTCTGGAAACTAAACCAAACTAACCAATTTGGTCCGATCCGAACGGTTCTTGGTTTGAGCAATCTGTTTTGCACACTCCCAAAGAAAAGTCTCTATCTTGTGCTGAGGTTATACAAAAAAGGGAGACCGGAGGAGCATACCGCGACAAATTCGATTTTCACGTGGCAAATTGGAGATATCTTAAAACCTGAGGGAGCCAACTGTAAATTTCTTTTTCTCCCTTCCCCCCGGAAAAAAAAAATCTACCAACAGAACAGAACCAGACAGCCTCCTCACTTGTCAGTGCTCAACTCACTAGGAATACCGTTGTTTACTCGTCTTGCTTCGTTTCCATGTCCTCTTCAATGTCTTCATGCTCGACGGTCGCAGCATACCGTCACTGAGCGAGCGGTGAGAGCACTCTCCAACTTTTCGGTCGAATTCGACTCGACCCGGGACTGGGAAAATGCTTGCGAAGCTCGATGCCAAATGCTTCCACGGGCTCGGTGCTCCGACGACACCTCCTGACGTGATGATCTCAATCCCTGTCCCTCAGGGCAAGGCGAAACCGGTCGAGAAGCAGCGGGAATGCAGGGTTCCGGGAAAACCCACGACGAGGAAGAGGTTTATCTGGACTCGCGAGCATAGACACGACGGGGGAAGTTCGGTTCATGGTGAAATTGGAACGGAGAAGAGGAGCTTGAGAAAAAATGAGAACTGGGAACTGAGGAGGAACGGTGGGAGCGATGATGGAATAGTGAATGGAAGTGAGGTGGGGGTCCAAGGTTATCCGGGTAGTGGGAGTTCTATGGTAAGGAATGTGCAGACCAAGTGTTCGACGAAATGGGTGGGTTATGGTGGATGTATACCTGCGATTCTGCGAGCTTTAGATGCTATTGAGAACCTGGATGAGGCTTTCAGGCCATGGGAAGAGCGGCTTGGCAATAAAGAGAGAAGCATAATTTTGAAGGAGCAAACTCGATGGGAGAGAGCTATGGAGATATTCGGATGGTTCAAGAAAAAGGGTTGCTTTGAACTGAATGTGATTCATTATAACATCATGCTCAGGATTCTGGGGAAGGCATATCAGTGGCGCCATTTGGAGCGTTTGTGGGATGAGATGAATGACAAGGGGATCATCCCGATCAACTCGACATATGGTACACTTATCGATGTTTACAGCAAAGGTGGGCGGAGAGAAGTGGCACTCGTTTGGCTTGGAAGAATGAGCAAGCAAGGGATTGAACCGGATGAGGTGACAATGGGGATTGTCATCCAAATGTACAAGAAGGGTGGAGAATTTCACAAGGCTGAGGACTTCTTCAGAAGATGGTCTCTAGGTGAATCACTAAAGCTGAGAGTCAATAGGACAAGGAGAGAGAGTAAAGTTCCGTTGTCTTCTCAAGAAAATGTTTGTTTAAGCTCGCATACATATAACACATTGATTGATAATTATGGTAAAGCTGGGCAACTTCAAGAAGCATCGGCAACATTCTTGCAGATGCTTAAAGAAGGGATAAAACCTACTACAGTTACTTTTAACACAATGATCCACATTAATGGAAAAAATGGCTGGTTAAAAGAAGTAAATATGCTGATGCAGAAGATGGAGGAGCTTGGTTGTGCGCCAGATACAAGAACTTATAATATACTGATCTCGATTTATACTAAGCACAACAATATTAGAGTGGCTGGAGCTTACTTTAGAATGATGAAAGATGCCTGCCTTAAACCAGACCTGGTGAGTTATCGCACTCTTCTGTATGCATATTCCATAAGGCGAATGGTTCATGAAGCTGAAGAACTTGTGTGTGAAATGGATGAAAGTGATCTGGTGATTGATGAATACACACAATCAGCACTTCTTAGAATGTACATAGAAGCTGGGATGCTCGAAAAATCATGGTTATGGTTCAGGCGATTTCATCATGTAGGGAATATGAGTTCTGAGTGTTATTCAGCCAATATCGATGCATACGGAGAGCGTGGTTATATTTCTGAGGCTGAGAGAGTTTTTCTATGCTGCCAAGAGCAGAGAAAGCAGACAGTTCTTGAGTACAATGTGATAATCAAAGCTTACGGGATAGCAAATAATTATGATAAAGCCTGTCAAATTTTTGATAGCATGGAAGGCCAAGGGATATCTCCCGACAAATGTAGCTACAGTTCCATTATACAAATCTTAGCTGGTGCTGATTTTCCATACAGAGCATTACCCTATTTGAGGAAGATGCAGGAGATGGGTTTAGTAGAAGATTGCATCCCCTATTGTGCTTTGATCTCAAGTTTTGTGAAGACAGGGCAGTTAGAAATGGCAGAGGGACTTTACAGGGAGATGATTCAGTGTAATATACTACCTGATGTTGTTGTGTATGGTGTACTAATAAACGCTTGTGCTGATGCTGGAAGTGTTCAGGAAGCTCAAGGTTATGTCAACGCTATGAAAGAAGCAGGCTTGACTGGAAATTATGTAATATACAACTCCCTGATCAAACTCTATACCAAAGTTGGTTTATTGAGAGAAGCAGAAGAAACATACAGAATGCTTCAGTTGTCAGAGGTAGGTCCTGATGTTTTCTCATCGAATTGTATGATTGATCTGTACAGTGAGAGATCTATGGTTGAACAAGCCGAGCAGATCTTTGACAGAATGAAGCACAAGGGGGATGCCAATGAGTTCACATATGCAATGATGTTATGCATGTACAAGAGAATAGGAAGATTAGATAAGGCCCTACAAATTGCAAATCAGATGAGAGAATTAGGACTCCTAACAGATCAGTTAAGTTATAATAATGTGCTTGGACTGTATGTGCTTGATGGAAGAGTTAAGGACATGGTAGGAACCTTTAGGGAAATGATGGAAGCTGCAATTCAGCCTGATGATTCTACATTTAAATCACTTGGACATGTTCTAATGAAATATGGAGTTTCAAAGCATGCTGTTGGCAAACTGGAAGTGTTGGCAAAGAAGGATGCCCAAAGTGGGGTGCAAGCATGGATGTCAGCTATATCAGCTGTGGTAGACAGCAACTATGATGGCTGATGTGCAGAAGTCATTGTAAATCTTAGCAACTGAGGTTGTGCATAGGTCTCACTTTTATAATGATTTTACCCATGTCATGTCACAGCTAAGGGTTTGACTTTGAGCAAAATTAATGTGCAAATTTGGAGATGACTGGTTGCAGAGGGAGAGGTGACTTAATGTTCCACATAAGCCAACCTCATAATGGAAAACTCGATCTTTAGCATGAAGCCAGAACAATATGTTGAAATCCTTATTCAGCATGGTGAGTATCATAGACAATAGAAAAGTGCCATTAAAATGCCAGATAGCTTTTGCAGCATAGAATCATCTTTGTAGGTTCTTGCATCCAAAACTATTAAAAATGCCTCTGGTTGGTGGATGTTGCCAATGGATTCTTAGTGAAACAGTTGATGCTAACTATACTCTTAGCTTTTTCATTCATAAATTGAAGTCCTGGGTTTTGCAGCTGCAGACCTTTTCAGTTTACCAATTCTGGAAAGGTGTTGTATTTTGATATGTTAAGTTCTTTGTGGCGGGGTATTTGAACTGCGTATCTTTCCTCGTAGATTAGTTGTTTGTGTGTATTGCTGTCCGTGATATAACTTTTCATCTGTTTCTTTTGATATCTGTGGTGTTAAAAAATTCTGAAGAATGCAGCCGGCAGAACCTTTGTAGTTTACCAATTCTCCAAAGGCAATGTATTTTGATATGTTAAGTTTTTTGTGGCGGGTATTTGAACTGCGTTTCTTTCCTTGTGGATTAGTTCTTTGTGAATTGCTGTCCATTAAATAACTTTTTATCTGCTTCTTTCAATTTCTGTGGTGTTCCAAAACTGTTGAAGAATGTGACTGATTTATACATTTGACTTACCTTCAGCATTTTTAAAGCTTGTGGGCATAATTAAAAAGCATTATGCCAGGAAATTGTAAAAAAAAATTAGAAGCTTTTATGCGTTTGAATGCATGCTGTATGTAAACCGATCAAATGTACGTTGAAAATTGTAGGATGTTAACTTCTTGAATGATGGGCTTGCTTTAAAAATGTTATAACTTTTTATTTCCTTTTTTTTATGAGAAAGGATTTTTTTATTTTAGAACTTGAAGAACTTATTTTTTGATCTTCATGCCTTCAAAAACATCTTGCTCAAAAAGAATGATAATGTGCTATATTAGATTCTTGATTCTGTGTTTTTAGTTTCCTCAATAGGCTTAAGCACACCGTGAAACCTCATATGGGTGTTACTTCTTTGCTAAATGAATTATTTGACATTACTTTGTTAATAAAGTAGTCTGCTGCCTTCTAATACTCAGTAGATAGATTGATCGTCGCTATAACTTTACTGTGTGGCTCTTTTCTTGCATACCAAATGTACAGTCTCAGTTTTTTCCTGCTTCAGATGGGCATGCTGTTGTAATATGAGCTGACACTGCTTCTTTTTCTTTCTCTTTCTCTTTTTCTTTTTCTTTTTCTTTTTCTTTTTCTTTTTCTTTTTTTCCCCTTTGAAATTCACAGAGCTTATACTGCTTAGCACTTCAATTATTACCTGCTACAAGTCCTCTTGCGAAAATATATTTGAACTGTTGAAAATGGTGGCTATTGCATAGTGAGATTTTACATTGATTGCACCATAATGATTTTATATTGAATTAATGCCACTGGGATTTCAAACTGAGATTTTTAATATTGAAGAAGAGACAAGCATTGTTATTCCGTACTATTATCTTCAAGGAAGCTCACTTAGCTCCGGACTAGGTGTATAACAGACATGTCAACCAATGTGTTTGAGGCTGTGCTTACTAGAACAACATTGAAGGAAAAGGGAGGTAATATAGCTGTTTTGGAGGTGAATAACATGATCATGTAGGAAAATGTTGATGGAGTCCAGGCTTACTTTGCTGGTAGAATTGTTGTAAATAAGGTCAATGTCTTGAAACTTAGTTGCATCTAGATTTTGAACTTATAACTGATGCTATGTTCCTGCCTCAGGAGACGTGATACTTTTGGCCAGATTGTTATTTTGATTCTCAATCACTTTGACCTTGATTATTAACGTTGATCTTCCTTAATAAACCATTATATCATTGATTTATCCTTTCAAATTTTTTAAGTAATGGCTTATTCTTGATCTTGACAGTAAATTTTGAAATTTTGCCAGGGAGTGATCTTTGGAAGTACATCCACCTAATAGATAAAGGGGTAAATGGTAGCCAGAGGAATCTATCTCAAGAGTTACAATCGTGGAAAGGTTTTTGGGCTGTAAGTAGTAGTGGTACCTTCTCCATGGTTCATTTTTTCTCTGCGAAATTACCATATAAGTTCGATATGTTGTATATCTGCATGAATTTCCTTATGTGTAATTTTTCACAACTGGGTGGAAACTCTCCCTTCTGCCACTCTTGCATTGACCTAGGAACCCTGAATAACCAGCAATAGGGAAATATGTGGTCAAGTTTCTTGAGAACTACTTGTAGGTGGTGGATGTTGTGATATTGGCCTGTTTTACTCCAAAAATGGAGTCATTCCCTCAAACAACATGGTTTGAAGAATGTCAGGCTCTCATAAGTTTTTGGGTTGGCCATGACAGTATATTGGATATATGGTATACAGTAAGAACTTATGGTAGCGTCATTTTATGTGGGAGGCACTCCGGTGGTGCCATCATCACTGCTATATTGATGGCATTTCACTCACACTCAGATAACAGTGCACGAAAGTCGTCTCTGTTTAACTGGCAGAATTGGTGTTGTGCTATAACTATACTATTGTCTAACTCCACTGCAATATATTGATTAATTGTGCCCCCGTGCGGCTCCATAGCATGGTTGCTTGACGTGCTATCAAATGTTGTCCTGATAGGTAAGTTAGATTTTATCTTGGACTATCGATGTAGGTGAACCAACTGTAAGCCTGTATGACTTGGTTTCAGATTGTGATGTCCCGAGTGGAGCATAATCGAAAATGCATGAGACAATTGCCCTTTTAATATGAGCACTCTTTCGCGATCTATCTTGAACAACAGTTTCCTGAAATCTGCACCTTTCAAGGTCAAGGTTACCCAGCAAAACCCCGGAGTCCTAATTCCAGGATCTCTTGATGAAACTTATTTGAAGAACCCATCGGCACCAAGGAAAAGATCATTCGAACGATTCTTTAGATTCGATCTTGTTAGTTGCAAGCGACGCCGGACCAGCGAATTTGAGACCTGTCTTCTGACACTATCTGATGTTTGAAGTCTATCGAAAATCAACGACCACGAGAGATGACCCTAAATTGAAGGAAATTTAAAGGTAAAGAAACCAAATAGATGACCATTCGCTTTTATACTCTGTTTTTCGAGCAATACAGGTTAAAGAGGCAAAGCGGAAAAAATTTATTGCTTGCTCTTCTTAGAAGCAGTGATAATTACCTAGTTCCGCAAGAGAATCTGATACCCACCTCACAAACGAGCTAATTCATAATCAAATCCATAAGCTCCAGCTTTAAAGAGTTGAGATGCGAAGCAGAATCATAAACCCCTTTGTTTAGAAAAGTTCCCAAAAAATCGAGTATGCCTACAAATAATTATTATACCCAATGAACATTCTAAATGTAATAGATGCATTATCACTTTTAAATTGTCCAATCCAAAAACTTAGACATTGAGTTGGATCTTTTAACATGGTATCGGAGGGGTATATGAAGTGGAAGCAAATGACAGTGCGGCTCTCGTTACTCCAACAAATACGGAGAAAGATTCAATGAGCGATTCCTTAGACAACAATAGCTCTAATCCAGTTCATTTTGTGTTTGTGAGGCCCATTCATCAAATTTCATTTGTTGTTCCTAATCCAGCTTGCATGCGAAACTCATGTTTTAAAGTATTTTATGCCATGTTAAAGTATCTTACGTTGCTTGTCTGCGGAACTTATTGTTGGGGTTTCATGAATCATGTATATGTAAAATTAACAAAAAAAACACAGTGGAAACAATATATGGAAGATGCTAGGTCGATCATTTTGCACTTAAAGGAATATTTGGATAAGAATGGTTGAACCTCTAGATATGAGATATCTAAGGCATTGTACCATATGAGAATGGTTGAAGGATCATCAGTTAATGATCATGCTTTGAAAATGATCTGGCACATTGAAAAATTGGCTAGGCTAAATCTCGTTATGAACAACGAGTTAGTTGTGGATTTGATCCTCCAATCTTTACCCGATTCCTTCTCTAGTTTTGTCCAAAACTTCCACATGCATAAGATGGAGAAAACTCTTGTTGAGTTACATAGCATGCTGGTAGTTTATGAGAAGGAAATGCACAACACGAGACTAAATGTAGTGGCTATGGCTAAGGCTTCTTCTTCAAGGGGTAAGACCGTTTTAAAGAAAAAGAAATGGACAAGGCCTGTCAAACCTGTTGTGCAACCAAAACCCAACATCAATAAAGGGAAATGTCATTACTGTGGTGTCAAGGGGCATTGGAGGAGGAACCGTAAGAAGTATCTCGCGAGCTTGAAGGTCAAGCCCAAGGACCAACCTTATGAAGGTATGGTGTTTATGCTTATTGAAACTAATCTTATTATTAGTGCTGAATCTAGCTCATGGGTTCTGGATTCTGCTGCAACTTCACATATTTGTATGTCTTTGCAGAATCTGGAAACAAGCAGGATGCTAGGGCGAAATGAGATTGTCCTAACATTTGCTAATATAGTAAGAGTTGCTGCGTTAGTTATATGGACTTTTCGTTTATGTTTGCCTTCTGGACATATATTGGTTTTAAAGAACTGTTTGCATTATAAGAATGTTGTTAGGAACATCATCTCTATACCTCGTTTGGGTAAAGAGAATTATGAATTTTCTTTTGCTGATGATATATGTTCTATTTATCATAATAGAATATGTGTTGGTTTTAGCTTATTAACCAATAATCTTTATACCATTACAATGTCTGGTAATGCGATTATCGATGTCAATAAGCAAAATAGAATTGATATGAATGCCATAACTAATAAACGCCCAAGAGATGGTCCAAATAAAAAGTATGTTTGGCATCTTTGATTATGTCATATTGGAGAAGACAGAATTAACAAATTGAGTAATGATGGGTACATTGATCCATCAAATTTTGAGTCATACTCGACTTGTGAGGCATGTCTATTAGGAAAAATGACCAAAGCGCCTTTTGTGAGATATAGTGCGCGAGCTGCTGACATATTAGGATTAATAACCAATTAATGAAACTGCTAGAGGTGGTTATAATTACTTCATTACCTTCATCGATGATCAGTCACGGTATGATTATTTATACCTCATGAAGTATAAATCTAAATCCTTTGAAAAGTTCAAGGAATTCAAGGCCGAAGTTGAGAAACAAACAGGAAAATGTATTAAGGCTCTTCAATTGGATTGAGGAGGTGAATACCTTAGTACTGAATTCCTAGACTATCTTAAAGAGAATGGCATTTTATCACAATGAATACCTCTTGGAACTCCAGAACATAATGGTGTATTTCAACGAAGAAATGGTACTTTATTGGATATGGTGCGATCTATGATGAGTTCATCGATTTGCCAATATCCCTTTGGGGATATGCCCTTGAGACAGCTGTATATATATTGAATAAAGTGCCGTCCAAATCTGTTCCAACTATGCTTTATGAGATATGACATAGTAGGAAACCTAGTTGTAATCATATTAAGATTTGGGGTTGTCCAGCTTTCGTGAAAAAGCTGAAAATGGAAAAATTGGAGGCAAGATTTGAACAAGATTGCTTCATTGGATATCCAAATGAAACTCTTCGATATTATTTTTATTTTCATTCAGACCAAAGAATTTTGGTGAGCAAGCACGCTTCTTTTCTAGAGAATCAATTCGTCCAAGAAGGTGGTGCTGGGCAAAAAAATAGTCTTACAAGAAGACAATAATGAAGTACCAAACAATCGAGTTTAGATACCAATCTCTGATTCAGTGCGAGCTTTTGATATACAACCTCTTAGGAATAGTGCAAGAACGTCTCGCCCACCTGCTTGTTATAGACACTCGATTGATCATATTGAACCATTATTTTATTGTGAATGATAGTGATCAACCTAGTGATCCGAAAACCTATGAGGAGGCGATGTCGGACATCGATTATGGTAAATGGCTAGAAGCCATGAAATCCAAAATGGATTCAATGTATTCCAATGAAGTTTGGACCTTAATTGACCTACTTGATGGTATTATACCAATTGGTTGTAAATGGATCTTCAAAAGGAAAATGAATGCTGAAGGTCAAATTGGAACTTACAAAGCACAGCTGGTGGCGAAAGGATATCGTCAGAAAGAAGGAATTGGTTATGACGAAACTTTCTCACCTGTGGCCATGCTAAAATCCATTCGGATTATGTTGGCTATAGCTGCACACCTAGATTATGAGATATTTCAGATAGATGTCAAAATGGCTTTTCTAAATGGTTTTCTCGAGGAGGACATCTATATGGAACAACCACGGGGTTTTGAATTCAATAGTGAAAAACAGAAGGTGTGTAAACTTAAGAGATCCATTTATGGACTCAAACAAGCCTCCAGAAGTTGGAATATCCGTTTTGATGAGGTAGTCAAATCATTTGGCTTCATAAAAAATCCGGATGAACCTTGTGTATACAAGAAGATTAGTGGGAGTGCAATTGCATTTTTAGTTTTGTATGTCGATGATATACTTTTGATTGGAAATGATGTACCAATGATATTATCGATAAAACTATTCTTGTCACAGAAATTCTTTATGAAAGATTTAGGAGAGGCAACCTACATTTTAGGTATCAAGATCTATAGAGATAGATCAAGACGATTAATTGGCCTCTCACAGTCTACGTATATAGACAAAGTGTTAACACGGTTTAACATGCAATATTCCAAGAGATGATTATTGCATTTTAGGCAAGGGATCCGTCTTTCTAAGGAGATGTGTCCCAACACTCCTGAAGAAAGAGAGCGGATGGCGAAGATTATGCATCCACTATGGAAAGCATAATGTATGCTACGCTATGTACTAGACTTGATATTGCGCATACTATAAGTATTACTAGCAGATATCAGTCTAATCCAGGAGAAGAGCACTGGATAGCAGTCAAGAATATTCTTAAGTACTTGCGAAGGACTAAGGATCTATTCTTGATATATGGAGAAGGAGAATTTAAAGTTGTAGCTTATACGATTCCGATTTTCAATCGGATCCTAATGACTATAAGTCCACATCTGAGTTTGTCTTTACATTCAATGGTGGTGCAGTTAGTTGGAAAAGTTTCAAACAAAGCATAACTGCCGATTCCACCACTGAGGCAGAGTATGTAGTTGCTTATGAAGCAGCAAAGGAAGCCGCTTGGATGAAGAAGTTTATTTTTGAACTTGGAGTTGTTCCCTCAATTGAGCAACCGATTACATTGTTTTGTGACAATAATGGAGTGATAGCTCAAGCCAAGGAACTAAGGTCTCACCAAAAGTCCAAGAACATTGAGAGACACTTCCATCTCATTAGAGAAATTGTTGGGAGAGGTGATATCGCCTTGCAGAAAATTGCTTCAGCGAAAAACGTGGCAGATCCCTTCACTAAGGCCTTACCTCAATCTTCTTTTGAAAAGCATATTGACAAAATGGGTTTGAGGTACCGGACAAGTTGGCTTTAGTGCAAGTGTGAAATTGTTGGATGTATGCCCTAAAGCTACTATGTAATAGTTACATACTAGGGATTTCAGTTGTATTATCATTATTAATATTTAATTAATGGCAATGATGTATTCATTCATTTATCCAATTATTTTATATTTATGAATAAGATCAGTTGCAACTAGACCTATTCTTGAGACGTCAAGAATATATGTGATGGGTTCATAGTTAGATTAAATCTTTAAATCGTTTACGGTCGATGGATTATTAAGTGGATATTAATAATCCTGTTAAGACCAGTTTGTTCATAACTTCACCATTAAGTATTGGATACTTAAGGGAATGATGAGTCACAAGTCATTGGGTATTGTGATGCCTAAGTTAAGAATACGAGTGTTTGTATTAGACAAGTTCACTGAACGTGACACATATGGAACGATTAGCGATATGGAAGCTTTTATCAAGGTCAATATCTAATTGTTTATGCTTTGGTCTTGTGTAAATAATCCTTAGACCTGAGGCACAATGTTAACTTGTGTGTCGAATAACTATGGTTCATAGGTGCACATAATGCCGGGTCGTTGATCTGTCTTTGTACCTGATGGTCATAGTTTGTTCATATACGAAGTTGCACGTGTGCGCAATATGGAATTTGTCTCCTTGTTACATGCAAGGTATAATAATGATGTCCTATGTGATCTAATTACAACACTACATTGAAATCCTCGGCCAGGGTTATAACCAAAAATAAATTGTTTATGTCTCAAATAAAATGCATGTTAATTAGATTTGTGCATATGATCGAATTGGTGACTTGACAAATATTCAATGGTCTTTATTTGATCGGGACATAGTAAGACAGAGGGATTGAATTACACTATAGCCAAAGTTGACAAGTTCATTATGTTCTTAAAACATTCATACTATCTGGGTAGCCATGACATATTGCTAGATGTCAATCGTGGCTTGTAGGACCTAAAAGATTAATCGGGACAATTAATTCTTTTGGAAGTACTAATGTCTTAGTACAAGTCTTACTACCAGCTTAGTGATGAACCTAGGGATGTCACACACCATAAACAATTAGGATGACATGGAACAAGAGAGAAATATTATTGCAAATGTGTTTGCAGTAATTGTGTCGACTTGAAATTAAATTAAATGAGATTTAATTTAATTTGTATTATAGTCAAGAGCCTATTTGCATATGATGTACATACATGCCCAAAGTGAATATATGTTAATGTATTCCCAAATGTACATATAAAGATTATGTTCTTTTTTATTTTAAAAATAATTGTTTAATTAATTAAACGAATTCTTTTAAAAATAATTAAACTTTTGAAATTGGAGTTCCTAATTGTGACATGGCTCGTTTCTCACCAAAAAGAGTTATTTTAGTGTTTTTCAAGTTAATTTTAGTTTCATAGCATTTTGTTTAAATTAAAAAATTTATTTCATCGATAATCCAAGAAAGTTTTTAGAGTTGAGTTTTTGGTCAATCACTAAAGTCAACCCTAGTCAAAATTTTCAAAAAGAAAAAATAATTTGTTTTTACCTTAATTTGACTAGAAATCATCAATTTTGCAAAAATTGATCGGAAACCAACTTTTTCCCCAAATTGGGAATTTTGAATTTTGATCAACAAAAATAAAAATTCATTCATTTTTAGTCATTTTCTAAGAAAAATTTCCTTTACAACTTTTGATCAAGAGGTCATTCTGCATTCAATTGTCAAGCCAATTTTGGAATTCCAAGCTTAAGGAAAAATTTCCTCAATTTGAGTTCTAATTAGGAGTTTTGATCAATTTCTCATGATTAATGCAAACAAACCAAAATTGAATACAAGTAGCTCAATCTAATTGGGCGTTGGTTCAATTAACCTAATTCATTTTGACTCATGCTGGACTATCATTCAATTTAATCAATTGATGCCCAATTAGGCCACTTGAAAATGAATTGTATATATTGTTGTAACTCATTGTGTCACTTAAAGAGATTTGAATGAGCTTGGGAGAAATTGATATTTTATATGTCAATGCAATCGATCCAAGCCAACCTAGTTTGAAACCAGGTTGTTAAAACATAAGTATTGACTATCCATTTAGGGGGTGCATGATAACCAAAATTTCATTTCGAAATAATTTTTCTATTCCGCACTGTTTTTGGAATAGAAACCTTTTGATAAACCTACTTAGTTTTTCTATTTCTGGAATAGATTTCTATTCCAGAAATTGATTTGGAAGAGAAATCAGAAATAGAAATTTTCTACTTATGATTTTTGGAAGAAAAATCAGAAATAATTTCTCCCACTAAATCCCAATTTCGGTGAGTCCTCCCTCATCTCCTCTACGTCTCTGCCTCCTCCTCCTCATCCGCCTCTCCTCATTTTATTAAAAATAAAAATAAAATAAATAAATATATTCATTTTATCCATTTAAAAATAAAAATAAATTTATTAAAAATTTATTAAAAATAGATAATTTATTTTTATTTATCATTTTATTTTTAGTTTATTAAAAAATAAATTATTTATGATAAATAAAAATAATTTATTTTTATTAAAAATAAATTTAATAAATTTATTTTTATTTGCTTTGAGTGTTTTGCCAAATAAATTTATTTTTATTTTTTATTTTTATTCATTTTAAAATAAATTTATTCGTAAAATAAAATAAAATAGAGTAAATAAAATAAATTTATTTTAAGGATATTTTTATTTTAAAACAAAATGATATTTTTATTTTATTTTTTATGATTTATTTTATTTTATGATTTATTTTTTTTGTTACTAAATCATTTTTATTTTTATTTTTTATATTAAAGGTCATCGATGTCGCCACCGCCGTCCGAAAGGAAGAAATTTTGTGTCGTTATCAAACGGTTATTTTTGCTTAAAACTCTTCTAGAAATAGAAATAAAAAAATCTATTTACATTTCCGAAACTATTTCGAACGGAATGGTTGTCATGCGCGCCCTTAGTTAATTGTTACTTAGAAAATTAGGGATCGATTCTAACCCCTAAACAAAAATAATATAATTAAATTGCATATCATATAGTGTTTAGGAGCATTCATCATTTATTGTATTGAATTGGTGTAACCTAAGTTCCCGAACCAATCGATCTTTGGTTCCATAGAAATCGATGAAACACTCTCGATCCTCAATTGAATAATCTATGCAACCCCCCAAAATGAGGCTAGTGGCAAGTCTTGGTTGATATTTAGTTTGTCTAAAGAACTATAAAACGAACTCCTGTCACGGGAGGTATGGATTTGGGAAAACCCATGTTTACGATTGATAGTCTGTTTATGGTGTTTGCAAATGGCAGTCCACTCAAGACACCATTTATATGAACCATTTAGACCATCTCGCAAACGATTACCTCTAACCCGCTCCACTTGGCCGGGTCACAATAGTTGTGAATTGAAGAAACTACATCAATTATAGGAATGGCTAGCTGAAGGCTTTAATGTAGGGCCAAGTGCATGGTAACCTCTAAGTCAACTACTACATAAACGAGGAGTAAATATCTCGTTAGTCGTACAAGTTTTGTTTGTGTTGTTTTATGGGATGATTTTGGTAGATTTTAATTTTGTTATGTCTTTCTCAAGTAAGAAGAAGACAAATTGCAAGGTTACTAAAAGCAAGACACTACATCGAATGGGAGGGGCTTTTAGGAAAGGGATAAGGTAATATGGTTATAGTCTTTATACAAACTTCAATATTGGAATGACTATTTTGAATGTAAGTTTTATAGGTCTTGTGCATGTAATTTATGTTATTGAACTTTGTTGACAATATGAATATATTGTTGTAACTTAGAGGTGTTGATCTCTCAAGGTAGTCCAAGTCAAGGGAAACGGGTTGCATCTAAAAGAAGAAACTAACCAAAGTCAACTGAAGCACAAGCCAGTCAGAATCCATGAAATGATGCTCCAAAACAAACAATACAAGCGATAGGTCCAAAGACAAGAGTGATTGCTCCAAAGAAGATGACATTGGGTGTAGCTCTCAAAACAGCCATAACGGAGAATGTAGCACCTCATTCATCTAACTAATTGATACCAAGGGCTACAAAATAGCCATCAACATCACCACTAAAGAGCATTACAGATAACTCCTATCAAATGACCTTAAATTCTCCTAGAAAAAATATGGTTGCTACTAAAAAAAAAATTAATGGGATAGGAAGGCTGGTATAAACAACTTGCACATCTAGTTGCAATTAGAAAGAGTGTAAGGATTATAAATCCAACTAAAAGTCCATCAAAAGAAAAATGAATTTGGGGGGGGGATTGGGCTTTTTGACAAATGAGAGGGTGCTAGTTATGAATTTGTTTGTTGGTTGAGATGGGGAGCTTGACTAATGAGCGTATCGCCCATGTTTTAGGTTAATAGCGTTTGGTGGGAGGAGAAGTTGGGTGTTCTTCTTTTGATGTTCTTCTATTATTAGTGTTGGAATGTTTCACTATTAATTAGTGTTAGTTGTCATTGCAATTAGTTAGTGATAGTTGTATCAATTAGCTACCAACTACCTATTAAATGGGTTCTATTTCCAACTGAGTTCTTGGTGTATATAAATAGAGACTTATTGTATCTACAATAAACAACCAATGCACGCATCAGTATTTTTCAACTTGGTATCAAGCACGAAGGTCCTTTACCTCTGGTGATTTTTTTTTTTATCTTTCCCTTTGATCATTCGGTCACTATGTCAGAAGAATCATCAACCATCTAGTCTAACCCCCTATCACTTCTCACAAAGTCCACTGAACCTCATCCTATTCGGCTTGGATCATTGATTCAGGGGCATCGGATCATATGACTAATATTCCATATTTGTTCACATTCCATGTTCCTTGTCCCGGCAACCAAAAACTTCGGATTACCAGTAGGATTTTTTCGTTTATTGCATGCAAATGATAAGTTCTACTTTTTGATTCTATTACACTTCATAATGTATTGCATGTTCCCAAGTTAGCTTGTAACTAATTGTCTGTTAGTAAACTTTCTAGAGAGTCTAACTGTCGTGTTGTCTTTTTTGCTTCCCATTGTGAGTTTCGGGATAACATCTTGGGGAAGATGATTGGCAATGCTAGGATGAGGGATGCTCTCTACTACTTTGAAGAGTTTGTCTTTGGTAAAAAAACCGAAAAAACATGGAACTTTCAGTTCTTCCCCTGTTCAAGAAAAAATAATGATTTTGCACCATAGGTTGGGTCACTTAGTTTTGGATACTTGAAACATTTGTTTCGTTAGTTCTTCAAAGGTGCGGATGTTTCTTCACTTCATTGTGACAATTGTCTTTTTTTCTAAAAGTCATTGTAATCATCATAGTCCAACATCACCATTTTATTTAATCAATAGCGATGTTTGGGGTCTTTCACTCATGCCAACAAAAACCGGGAGATGATGGTTTGTCACATTCATAGATAATCATACCCGTTTATGCTGGACATACTTGATGAGTGCCAAGTCTAAAGTTGAGTCCTTGTTCAAAACTTCTTATCAAATGGTTGTGACCCAGTTTCACACTACTTTTAATATTTTTCATACCGATAATGGTACTGAGTACTATAACTAGTATTTGGGGAGTTTTTTGAGAGAAAAATGCATCCTTCACCAATCAACTTGCCGCATGATACCCCAAAAGAATGGCATTGCCGAGCGTAAAAATCGCCATCTCTTTGAAATATCTTGAGCCCTCAGTTTTTCAATGCATGTACCTAAATACTTATGGGGGAAAACTATATTAACAGCATCTTATCTAATGTCACGTTCGAGCTTTTCGCGAGCTCAGGTTACTGTTCACGAGCTTTTCTCTCTACTGGTTTCCGAGTTACTGTTCATCAGCTGGTAGAGATGTTGATTCCCGAAGTCTAGCCATCGGATTCGGCTGATATTTGGAGGGAAGATCCCTCTCACCCTTCTCCACATCTCCACCGAAGGGATCTGGAAGAGCTGCTCTCTATCAAAAGATATTCGGAACCCTAGCTCTGGTTCGTTTTCTGGTTTCTGCACTGGAGTCCGACTGGTTTTCTTCTTTCCCAGTGAGTTCTTGCGGTCGAAATGGCATGATTTTTGGAGGATAGACTCCTCTCACTATCATCTAACTCCCCACCAAAGGATTTGTGCTGGGATGCCCTACATTTCGAGATCTGCTCTTTTCCAGAAGTCGCACGCCTGGTCTATTTGCTAAGGCTGTTGTGGGTTACGGTAGTTCTAGTCGGTGGATTGGCCCCATTTTTGGACAGGGAAGTCCTCCTTATCCGGACCTCCAATCGGCGTCTCCTTCCGTGGCCTACATCTTCAGATTTCATCGTTTCCACCTGCTTCTGCGAACTGTTTCTACGAACTGCTGCTGCAAGCTTCTGGAATCGATTTCTTCTGGTTTTCTGCTGGTTCTACTGTGCGAAATTGGTCTTCTACTAGGCCTAGGGGTGTTGCTGAGTTATTCCGGGTAAGTCCTCTCCCCTCAATGGTGTTTTCGTTTGCTGTGAGTAGGGTGCAGACAAGGTGTTTGTGAAAATGTTTGCAATTGCTGTGGGGGATGGAAACGATGCTAGTGAAGGACGGCCTATGGCTGATGCCTCAAGAGGACATCCCAACCCCTCCTCTGGCCTTGGCTCACTGTCGAAATAGCATACCATCGCTGTGGCGTCCTCTTCCGACCCTCCAGAAATGAAAAACAAGCAGCAAGCCCTGCACGAACCAGAAGCTCGCCCGCACTAGTCCAGGGGCCGGAGCAAAATGCGGTCTGCTTCTAAACGTCCCATGCATCGTCCAGCTGACCATCAGAATGCTCCAGCACGATCTTGGGCAAATGTGGCTAGGTTCGCGGTGAAGGGATCTGATTTATCTTACATTCCTCCAATGTTTGTAGATGGGAAGGCTGTGGTCGATTTGCTGGATGAAGCTCTCGATGCTGTTGACCCGAAGTGGCATCAATGCTTAGTAGGCTACTTGGTTGGGAGGAGAAAACTCCCATTCGGCCTTTTGGAACAATCGCTGAAGAATGCTTGGGGCTCCAAGCTAGAGGAGATCATTGCAAATGATTGGGGCTTCTTCTTTCTCAACGTTCCAGACCCGATCTTTAGGAGGAAGATTCTTGAGGATGGACCGACTACGGTGGCTAGAGTTCCCCTCATCCTTCGCCAATGGCAGCCGCTAATGGACCTCAAGAAGGAAAACCAGTCCTTCATCCCGATTTGGATTCACTTGAGAAACCTACCGCTTGATTGTTGGACTGTATCGACGATGAGTGCAATTGCGAGTGTCGTGGGGAAGCCGCTTTATGTGGATCAATGAACGGACCAAGCAAAGATAGTTTCGTTTGCGAGAATTTGTGTGGAGATCAAGATGAACCAGCCGAGATGTAGGACTACGGAGGTGGTTTTGAAAGGGGTCTCAAGGTCAATAAGCATTGAATATGAATGGTTGCCGGCCGAATGCTTGGATTTTGGAACATTTGGCCATAACTGCAGAGCACCTCCTCGAGTGAACAACCCCGCTGGACGAACAACCAATACGAGGCAGCCCGCTGGTCATACGGCCATTCTGATGCAGCTTTTGGCCGTGCCCGCCCCCACTCCAAGGCAGCCTATGGCCATGCCCGATACTCAGATTGCTCTGGCTACGCAAGTGGTTAGTGCGACGGATCACCATCAGCTCGCCATTCCTGATTCGGCAGATGAGGGATTGGCCCCCGTTTCGCCAAAGGATCTCGTTGATCCAGCTCCGCATCAGGCCTTGAGCGTTCCTCCTCAGCCTCAGGCCGTGAATGATTCTGCTCCCTTGGTTCCACCGGTGGTAGGAGGTTCGAGCTAGTGATCCAGGGTGCTTCAGAACAGCCTTGGAAGTAGGCCAGAGGTAGGAAGAAGAAGAACCAATCAGCCAAGATGGGAGAATCATTCCGTCCATCCAAGGTAGCTGAGGTGCTCTCCCGTCCGCTCAAAATACCTCTTGCTGAAGCGGGGATACCCAGACATTCTCGAAAAGTGCAAAGAGGATCAAGTGCCCCCCAAAGTAGTTCTATCGCCCACTGCTGAATCTCGACCGAACCATGGCCCGTCCTCGAGCATAGATCATGGGGGTGGAGTCGGAGGTTGCGGCCACTTATAGTTCTTCGAATGAAGATGACATTTCTTCTCCCGGTTCGTCCTTCCCGATTCCTCAAGCTACGACGAAGGTGGAGATTATCTAGGATAGGTTGCTTGCGTTAACTCCGGATCCGAGCCCTCCGGCGAACCCTAGGGCCACGCCACGCCAGAAACCGCAAAAGCAGAGGTAGGCCTTGCCTCCCTTCCTCTTGTTGAGTAGTATGTATATATTAGTTATATATGTTATTCGGATTCTGGAATATTAGAGGTATTATGTATCCTTTGAGGAGAGCTGAGGTTCAGAACCTAGCTCATTCTAACGGCCTATGTATGGTCGGTTTGTTGGAGACTAAAGTTCCGGAGTATCTTTTTCCTTCATTATCTTTTGGCTTGTTATCGGGATGGAAATGGATTGCCAACTATGACTTTTCCCCGGGAGGTAGGATTTGGGTTGGTTGGGACCCTTTACAGGTTAATTTTGAAGTTATCTCATCCAACGATCAGGCTATTCATGGTAGGGTGAAGATTCTTACGTCGGGACTTTGTTGTTGTACTTCGGTAATATATGCTGGACACTCATTTGCTACTAGGAGGCCTTTATGGGTGGAGCTGATAAGGATGAGTTCTTGCATCCAAGATATGCCTTGGATGGTGGCTGGGGATTTCAATGCCATTAGAAATCCGTCTAATAGAATTTGAGGGTCATTCGCCTAGCCACCTGCCTTTGATGAATTTAATCAGTGCTTACTTCAAGTGGAATTGGAGGACTTGAGATATGTTGGACTTCGGTTTACTTGGTCCATATCATCCGGGGTAAATCGCAAGGCCAGGAAAATTGACCGGGTGTTAGTGAATGCCTTATGGAGCCTACATTTCTCCTACTCGGAAGGGTCGTTCCTACCTCCTGGTATTTCTGACTATTCTCCTATGGTGGTAAAGATCACTCAACCGGTTATTTGCAAGAAACCATTCAAGTTTTTCGACTTTTGGATGGAGCATCAGTCCTTTTATGATATTGTAGCTCAGGTATGGGAAGCCCCGGTAGAAGGTGTCCCTATGTACAGGTTAGTCAGTAAATTAAAGGCTCTGAAGAGTAGGCTCAAACAGTTGAATAGAGATTCTTTCTCTGACATTTCCCATAGGGTAGCTGTATCCAGGAATGCTCTTAGGCTAGCTCAGCTTGACTTGCAGCAGGATCCAACCAATGAGCTTTTGGCGAATGTAGAGAAGAATCATCGGAAGAGCTTTGTGGAGTTGAGGAGCCAAGATGAATCCTTCTATAGACAAAAAACCAGAATCAAATGGCTAGAGAATGGTGATAGGAATACCAAGTACTTTCACCATTTTATCACTTCAAGACAGTTGAAGAATAGGATTTTATCAGTTCTTAACAAAAATGGTAACTTGGTCACTGATCTGAGGCACGTTGAGGATACATTCGTATCTCACTTCCAGGAGTTTTTTGGTCCGTGCACTCTCCCGACTAGACTGACTTTGATTGACTTGCAGTAAGCTATTCGATGTCCTCTCACTGAGGATCAGATTGATCTTTTTTCATAGCCCGTCTTAGATAGAGAAATCCAAGATACCTTGTTCTTCCTAGCTTGGGGGAAGGCTCCTGGGCCGAATAGGTTCGGTGTAGAAGTTTTCAAGAGCAACTGGGAGCTGGTAGGGCCTTCGGTTATTGAGGCAGTGAAAGATTTCTTCATCACAGGGAGGCTTTTAAGGGAAATCAATACAACCATTCTTGTGCTGATTCCTAAGGTGCCTAAGGCGATGTCGGTTAATGACTATATGCCTATTGCTTGCTGCAACACTATTTATAAATGCATTACTAAGGTTTTAGCCAATTGGGTCGCTGTAGTGCTTCATGACACTATTAGCCCTTCTCAGAATGCCTTTGTCAAGGGTTGCCGCATCAGAGATAATATTCTTCTGGCTTAGGAGCTATTCGCTGGCTTCCATCTAGAGCCGTACACTCCTAAATGTGCTGTCAAAGTTGATTTTCAAGAGGCCTATGATACGGTAGACTGGGACTTTCTGGAATTGGTGATGACTGCCTTTTGCTTCCCAGACCATCTCATCCGACTTATCATGGTATGCGTGCGCACTCCCAGGTTCTTTATCTCATTGAATGGAGAACTACATGGTTTTTTCCCAAGTGGACGGGGCCTTCGCCAAGGAGATCCCATGTCCCCTTATCTCTTTACCTTGGTTATGGAAGTTTTCTTAGGGATCCTCAGTGTGTGTGCGGCACAACTTGGATTTCAATTCTTTTGGAGGTGCAAGACCACAAGATTATCTCATCTTTTATTTGCAGATGATGTATTTCTCTTCTGTTGAGCGGATTTGGCGTCAGTCTCTATTCTAAAAGACGGTTTGGATACATTCTCCACATGGAGCGGACTGAAGCCAAACAAAAACAAAAGTGAGATATTCCTGGCAGGTGGCTCAGAGGAGTTGCGGAATTAGATTAAGAATGCCCTTGGTTTTGTCGAAGGGAAATTGCCAGTGCGCTATCTGGGAATTCCTATCATATCCTCGAGGCTCGGCAAAGCGGACTGCATATCTCTAGTTGATCACATCACAGCCAGAGTCCAATCTTGGACGCAGCGTTTCCTCTCCTTTGCTAGCAGAGTTCTGTTTATAAGGTCAGTTCTCCATGCGATCCAAGCTTATTGGACAAGTGTCTTTACTATTCCTGTTGCAGGCCTAGAGTGCATTGAACAGATACTCAGACAGTTTCTTTGGAAAGGCCTTAGCCTTGGAAAAGGGGGTGCCAAAGTATCCTAGGATGATGTGTGCCTGCCCAAGAAGGAAGGAGGCCTTGAGATTCGAAGACTTTGGGATTGCAACAAGGCTGCGATGCTTAAGTACATTTGGATCTTGTTTACGGATAATGAATCCTTATGGTGTAAGTGGATCCACTCAACCTTCCTCAAAAGGGAGAGTTTTTGGGTTGTTAGGGTGCCCGCATGTTGCTCTTGGGCTTGGAAGAGAATTCTCTACCTTAGATCCGAGTTCCGACTGTCTTTCCGATGTAGGATTGGAGATGGCCGGTCTATTTCCCTTTGGTTTGACAATTGGCATCAAAGAGGCCCTTTAAACCTTATATGCTCTGACTCGATTATTCGGATTCTGGTCTATCTAGGTGTGCCACGGTGGCTGACCTTTTTTCATTGATGGGTATGGCGTTCAAGACGGTGATTGAATCTTGGAACCACCCCTTTCCGATTCTCTCTGAAGTTCTGGATCACTTTCTCTGGATCGACAATCCTTCTGGCCTCTTCTTAGTATCCTCAGCTTGGCATATCATCAAAAGGAGGAAGGATAGCGTTAATTGGGCATCATTTATTTGGGACAAGGAAATCACACCGAGATATCAATTTAATCTTTGGCTTATCATCAAGAACCGGCTCCCTACCCAAGTCCTTCTCATGTCATATGGTAGAATTGGAAGGGAGGTATGTGCCTTTTGTAAGCTGACGCCAGATTCCATAGACCACCTTTTCTTTGGATGCTGCATCACTTCAAGCATGGCTTTCTTTTGGGCGGCTAAATGCAATCTCCCGTGGCGGAACAAGACATGGTCGGAAAACCTTCAGTGGGCGAAGAAATTTCTCTTTGGTAAGGAATTTTATCACTCCATTGGACGTTTTTCTTTTGGAGCTATATGCCACCTTATTTGGAAGTACATGAACAACATTCTCTTCAGAGGTCATCTTGTTGCTGTAGCAGCGGTCAAGAAACATCTTATTAAAGTGGTGAAGGATAAAGCCTTAACCTTCAAGAATGTAGAAGATAACCCAAAAAATAGAAGACTCCAGCGGAATTGGGGGTTGGATCTATCCATTTTCTCTTCCTCCCCAGCGGTTCTGTAGCCTCCTTGCAGTAAACGTGCGGTTTCCACCTTCGGTGCGGTTAGTGGTACACCTCGGATGGGATACGATGGTTTAGCTTTGGCGGCACTGCCTCCTTGGTGTCTTTCTTTTGTTTTTCTTGTTTTATTGCTGGTTGCTTTGTGAGGTTGGCCTCCTTCACCCTGCGTGGCCTGCACTTTCCTTGTTAGCTTTTAGCCGTTTGTTAGGCGTTTATCGCTTTGGCCGCTTTTGCGGAGTTCTTTTGCTGCCGGCACCCTTCCACTCTTGAAGACCTTTGTCTTTTGAGTGAAAGTTTTGTGGCGCCGGTTTTTATGTAAATGTTGGTTCAAAGCTATATACATCATTACCTTTACCAAAAAAAAAAAAAAAAAAAAACAGCATCTTATCTAATTAATAGGTTGCCTACTCGGGTGTTAAACTCCACTACTCCCTTAGATCATTTCAAACAAGTGTACCCCATAGCCCGTATTTTTTCTAATGTTCCTCTAGGGGTGTTTGGTTCCATTGCATTTGTCCACCTTCCAAGTTAGTATCAATCCAAATTAGATCCTCAGGTTGAAAGGTGTGTGTTTATGGGGTATGCACCGAACCAAAGAGGTTAAAAATGTTATAATCCACATACTGGTAAAACCCATATCACTATGGATGTCACCTTGATAGAGTCCCAACCATTTTTCCCCAATAAATCTCTTTAGGGGGAGAATGCCGAAGTTAGTGAAGAGACTTTGTGGCACTTAAACTCTCATGTCCTTCCCATTCCTTTATTTGAGTCCTCAAAATACCTTTGCCGAATCTTGATGTGTCAAAAATAAGGAGAGAAAAAGTTCAAGATCACAATGTGATCAACAAGGCCGAGCTTCAAGTTTATACTAGAAGAAAAACTCTGCAAAATGTTGCAGACCAAAACCTTATCTTGAAGCCTCATTTGTCTGTAGTCCTAGGAGAAGATTCCTTGCCTTCATCATTAGGTGATCCAAATAGTACCTTTTTTCCCCCTATTCTAGTCTCAAATTCTAATTCTAATACTTCGAATCTTGATATGCCTATAGCTCTTAGAAAATGGGATAGATCATGTACTCAGCATCCTATATCAAAACATGTGTCATATGAAAAGTTGTTTCATCATCATAAAATGTTTGTGTCAAACTTGTCTCACAAATTTATTCCTAGAAATATTCGGGAAGCTTTGAAGGATCCAAAGTGGAAGATGGTAGTTGAGGATGAAATGGGGGCACTTATGAAGAATGGCACCTCAGAATTGGTTGATGCACCTGAAGGAAAAAAGATTGTTGACTGTAAATGAGTATTTACTGTAAAATGTAAACCTAATGGGAGTGTTGATCGGTCTAAAGCAAGGTTAGTGGTGAAGGGGTTCACTCAAACTTATGGAATTAACTATTAGGAGACCTTTGCCCCGGTTGCTAGGATAAATTCTATTTGGATTTTACTATCTTTGGCTGCTATTCTTGATTGACCCTTACTCCAGTTAGATGTGAAGAATGTGTTCTTGAATGGTGACTTGGAGGAGGAAGTGTTTATGAGTTTGCTCCCAAGTTTTGCAGAAAATGAAGGCAAAGTTTGCACATTGAAAAAGTCGTTGTATGGACTTAAACAATCTCCAAGAGCGTGGTTTGAATGGTTCAGGAAGGTGGTTAAAAGGTTCGGTTATTACCAAAGCCAAGAGGATCACACTCTATTCTATAAACACTCGAAGGAAGGTAAGCATGCCATTCTAATTGTCTATGTTGATAATATAATACTGACTGGTGATGACAAAGTTGAGTTGGAAAGCTTACGAAAGAAGTTAGTTGAGGAATTTGAAGTTAAAGATTTGGGTGTCTTGAAATATTTCCTTGGAATAGATTTGCGAGATCCAAGAAGGGTATATTTCTTAACCAATGCAAATATGTGCTTGATCTACTTAAAGAGACATGTTTATTAGGATGTAAAATAGCGAAGACACTCATGGAGCCAAATTTGAAACTTGAATCAGCCAAGGTTGAAGAAGTGATAGACCAAGAAAGGTATCAAAGGCTTGTTGGTCGACTTATTTACTTATCTCACACTCGACCTAACATAGCATTTGCTTTAAGTATGGTGAGCTAGTTCATGCACTCACTAGAGCTAAGGCATTTTGAAGCAGTATACATAATTCTATGCTACTTGAAGGGAAGTCTTGGTAAGGGTCTAATGTTTGAGAAACATAGACATTTGGAAATTAAGGTGTTCACTGATGCAGATTGGGCTGGAAGCATTATGGATAGGAGATTTACTTCGAGCTATTGCACATTTGTTGGTGGAAATTTAGTTACTTGGAAGAGTAAAAAGTAGAGTGTGGTGGCAAGAAATAGTGCCAAAGTTGAGTTTCGGTCAGTTGCATGTGGTGTCTATAAAGTTATATGGATTAAAGGTATCTTGGATGAACTATGGATCTAGAGTTCCACACCAATGAAAGTGTATTGCGATAATAAGGCAGCAATTGCAATTGCTCATAATCCCGTGTTACATGAACAAATAAAGCATGTGGAAGTTGATAAACACTTCATTAGAGAAAAACTTGATAGCAAACTGATTTGTATGTCGTATATTTCTAGTGATGAACAGGCTGCTGACATTCTGACCAAGGACTTGCATAGAAGACAATTTGACCGTCTAGTGAGCAAGCTATCTATGGAAGATATCTTCAAGCTAGCTTGAGGGGGAGTGTTGGAATGTGTCACTATTAATTAGTGTTAGTTGTCATTGCAATTAATTAGTGATAGTTGTATCTATTAACTACCAACTACCTATTAAATAGGTTCTATTTCCAATCGAGTTCTTGATGTATATAAATAGAGACTTATTGTATCTACAGAGAACAACCAATACACATATCAATATTTTTTAACTATTAGTTAGATTGACAAAATGTAAAGAAATAATTGAATATCAATGGTAATGATGTTTATTTTGTTTAAGTTATTACCAGTTCCATTTTTTGTCTTGTTGGTTTGTGCTGGTTTGTATTGGCATGGTGCATTGTGCTTTGTGATACACTTCCTTTTGTAGGTGATACAAGCAAAACACTACTAAGATCGCACCAGCCAATTGATCTTGCTGGTTTTGTCTATTCTTTTGCCAATGTCCATTTTTTCATCTTGCTTTTGGCTTGCTTGGTCTTGTGCTGCTAGGGCAAGTTTATTTTGGGACTACTAGTGTTGTTGGTTTGTGATTATGTGCAGCTGGTGTAAGTAACAAACTACACCAGCACTTCTTTGTGCCGGTGTGTGCTTGGCATCGAAGAGATCACTTTTCAGCAATAACTAGCATTGAACTAATCATTTTAAACAAAAATTGGCATTCAAACAATCATTATTTATAACTTTTGGCATTCAATTAATCACTCACAAACTTGTTACCACTTGCTAACTTTACTAGCATTTGCAAAAAATATTACAGCAAACTAACAAATTATACAAGAATCAAAATACACAACTAAGTAAGAGAAATTGTTAATTTCACAAGGATTGAATTTCAATCACATTTCCAACAAAAGACCAAAAATTGCAGCAATGAAGATCAATTGCATCACATGGTAAACAACCCATCATTAATTGAATTGCAATCGCATTTCCACTTAATGCATATGGGTTTGCTTTCCACCAAAAATTTTAGCAAGCCAGTAACACAATTAAATTTACAGATTACCCTAATACAATTACATATTCCACAAGTTTTCGACTATGGTGGACTGAGAAATTTTTTCTCATCGCTTACTCTACATTTGAGGATAAGATAGGTCAAACAACAGAACAATGCAATCACCATTCAATAACACCTTCTTCTTTTTTTCCCATTTTAGCCTTGAAACTTCCTTCTTCACTCCAAGATAACCTTTGTTGCTTGACCTTAGAATTTGGCATCAACCCATTTGAAATATTTACACTTTGAGCCTTTACTATACTTGATGCAAGGCTCATAAGCTTCTACACTCCATTTGCAAGATTGAGTTGTCAAATTTTGTGGCAAATCGAGTTAGGGTTTGGATTTTGGGTTGAATGGTTGTTAGGGTTTGACATTGGAAATTGCTTCAATTTACTGATTTAGAGTTTTTAATTGGGGTAAATATTCTGAATGATGTCATTTAAAGTTTATTTATTGACTAGACACGCTACCAAGCCACGTTAGATTAATACATTAATAAGACATGGCCATGTCGAATTTCCGCGGATCCTCATCGAAGTCAGCATATAAGTGATCTTTTTTTCTTTTCTTTTTTTAAATGGCACTTAAGTGATCATATTTTAGAACAGATATTCCGTAAATCTAGTACATATATCAAAATGAATTTAAACTGTCGCATTTTGTAAGATGAACATTTTCAAGGATCCAGATTTAAACAATATTGAGCCCACGCTTTGACCTTACAAACAGGAATTCTCAATAAAAATTTTCAGCTATTTAAATATAATAAAATCCCTAGCTTGGAGGGGAGTTTTGGAAAAAAATAACCGCTAGTTAATGGAGTCCAAATTTAATAGGAGATCTGGCTAAGAAGGAAATAAAAAATTATATTTGATATTCATGTACATCCCTAAATAAGTATTCCATCTTATTTAAATATAATGAAATACCCCCAATGTGATACGAAGAATTGTGAGTTTCCCATCATTAGCGTTGTCTTCCAGTGGCTCTCTCCTTGGCCGACTGAACCACTCTAATTCATTTACTCCTCCTTTGTGTGTCATTACAGAGAAAACTGTCAATGTCGCTCAGGGAACAACAACAGGCCCAAGTAATGAAAGAAGCAGTCGTGCTGTATCCGTCACCGGCCATCGGCCACCTCATCTCCTTGGTGGAACTCGGCAAGCTCCTCCTCACCTACCGCCCTTCCCTCTCCATTCACATCCTCATCCAACCAAGCTTACGACACCGGCTCCACCACCGTCTACATCACCTCTGTCTCCGCCATGGCCCCCTCCATCGTCTTCCACTTCTTCCATGCAACCGCCCTCCCTCCAGATTTCTCCACCACCTCCCCCCACGGCCAGACCCTCGCCTTCGAGCTCCTCCGCCTCAACAACCCAAATGTCCACCATACCCTCACCTCTATTTCAAAAAACCACATAATTCACGGCTTCATCATCGACTTCTTCTGCGCCCCCGCCGTCAACATTGCGCATGAGCTCAAAATCCCCTGCTACTATTTCTTCACTTCCGGCGCCTGTTTCCTCAACTTCTTACTCTACACCCCAACTCTTCACGACAAGTTTGACAAAAGCATTAAAGACTTCGATGCCCCCATCGATGTCCCCGGCACACCGTCAATACCGCCCTCCGATGTTATCAAACCATTGCAAGATCGCTACGACGAGGCCTACAAGGGCTTCTTGGATTCATCTCTGAAGATGCAGACTTCGACCGGGATCATAGTCAACACCTTCGAGAAGCTCGAGTCAAGAACTATACGAGCCATTGTGGACGGCGAATGTGTGCCCAACGGGTCCACTCCGCCACTTTATTGCATCGGACCACTGACCTCTAGCAGCGGACACGACGATGGCAGATCGCCAGAGTCTCTGGCGTGGCTGGACTCGCAGCCTAGAGGGAGCGTTGTGTTCCTGTGTTTCGGGAGCTTGGGCGTGTTCACGGTGGAACAACTAAAGGAAATAGCGTTGGGGTTGGAGAGGAGCGGTCACCGGTTCTTGTGGGTGGTCCGTAACCCGACAAATGACAAGAACCAAAAGGCCGCTACGTCGTCGACGGTGGCCGACCTGGACTTGGGCTCCCTGCTTCCGGAGGGCTTTTTGAAATGTACCAAAGAGAGGGGGCTTGTGGTCAAGAAATGGGCCCCGCAAGTGGCAGTGTTGAGCCACGCCTCGGGAGAAAATATTAGGTACGTCTGGTGCTCCAGCGTGGCAAACAAGAAGGCGGTAGGAAGACGACATGTGTCTTCGCGGGGCCCACAATCCGGACTGACTGAGCAGGGGGACGTGAGGTGCCATTTTGAAATTTTTTCGCTCCTGTAGCTGCAGCAAAAGGACGACAGACCCTCTACTTTCTTCGCGCCTCTCCTCTTCCTTCCTTTCGTAAATTTTCAGGTTCCTCTCTCTCCGGTGCTCGCTCGCTCTCTCCGGCGCTCGTGCTTGTGGTATATTTGAGCCGATGTCGCTGGCAAGGCTCCTGCTCCCATCGACGTCCGCCGCAAGCTCGCTCGACCTCACCTCCATCTTCACTGTCGCTCGGCCTCTCCCTCGCTCCCACTCTCCCTCCTTCGATCTTCCCCCCGCCCAGCGCTGCCCCTCCGTAGATCACGCTCACAGCCGTGCCGTTCGAGAACTCGAACCCCCCGACGTTGGCGTTCCGGAGGACGGCCTCCCCAACTGGCAACGCAGTCGAGGGAGCTGAGAAGGAGGCCCCGGTGAAGTAGTCGAGGGACTTGACGTCGACGCGGTGAAGCCTGAGCTCGGCGCTCTTGACGCGGACGGTGAGGGCGAACCCGAGGAAGGCGGCGCGGAGGATGACGATCTGGGCGAGGGCGTAGACGAAGCACTTGCTACTGCTGCGCCTCTGGTTGCGGCGAGGCGGCGGCTTGGCGAAGTGGGCGAGCTCCACGTCGTCGCTCCGGAGGCGGGGTCCAGAGGGCACGATGGGCTGGTCGGAAGCATTGCGAAAGTCGAAGTTCAAGCGAATGCGAGAGAGCACGGGTCACTGTTCTTGATGGTGGTGCTTTCGCTTTTCTTTTTGGGTTTGCGGGATGATTATCATCGTGTTCATACGATTCAAGAAATCATGAATAGAGAGCTTTTAAAGGCATATAATACTATATCTGGTCTATCTTCCTCTTCAAATCTTTTTCTTGCTGCTTCTCGTTCTTTTTCATTCTATATCTGGGAGAGCAGATTGGATCATTTGTCTCCGGAGATCATTTCCGGTCAATTTCACTCGAGGGTCAATCTTTATCACCAGAGGAGCTGTCCAGATTGATGCAGATAAAAGGGCAATGATCTGAGAGTCTTTGAGTTCTGCAACATTTGCGACTGCATGTGTGGCTTGATCTCTTTCGCTTTGCGCCTTATATGGGTTGTTCCATAGATTACTTACTTAACCCACAGGGCCAAAAACATGGATGTATCATCCTAGAACGCCCCCTGGAGAAAATGACATAAAACAACTACTAATCCATCCTTCTGTTGACTTAAAAGAATATGCCATGGTCCTTAAAACAAGTAACCATGCTTTCAGAAACATATAATTAGCAATCCAGAGTTGTTTTGCTTTCCCATGGTTGAGTTCATTTAGATTGGAACATAAAAATTTAGTAGGGATGACTTGATTAGGCCAATCTCAAACTTTACCTATCCGACATAGAAAATGTTAATCAAGCACCCACATGTTTTTCCTCGCTTTCACTACCAGAATGTATTGGATTGGCTCCAAACCATTTCAATCTAGTCGGCATCTTCTAAGAGAGAATGCAGAAATTTCTGGAAGCCCAAATCCAGCTTGATGCACAACAGGGACGCTAAACATCATTGTTTATGTAGGGACATGCCTCTACAAACAGAGAATGCCAGTCTAAAAACTTGTGGGCGATCTTCTCTGTTGCTTTTCCCATTTTTTGTGGACTGATGTTTTTCTAAGACACAGTGGGCTGCAATTCAAGAGCTTGCTAAGCAGAACAAAGGTCAACTTGAAGAAGTTGGTTGTGAAAATTGGGACTAGAAATGTCAGCTACGTAATTGGCCTATTATGAATATCTCAGCCATATGCGTTAAACCTCTAATTTTATGGGTAGTTCTCAACTAAACTGACTTATATCACAGATATTTAATATCTGGTTTTAAATCAGATTACTATTCAGATTCCCCCATATGTGCACGTTATGTTGGTATTCAGTAACACTGTAATTTTCTGGTTGCTAGGAGAGACAAATCCTTTAAGAGGTGAAGTTGAACAAGGGGGCGGTGGCAAAGGAGGAAACTCCCGACAAAGGAAAAACTGTTCCTATGGTTGATGGAAGAGGCGCAAGGCCGCTCGATGTGCTTTGGTTTCTGAAGCCCTGCACTCTGTCAAGCTGACACTTGAAATTTCGAGTGAGTGACTACCCATCTGCTCTTCTTCCTCCACCCTCCGCTGCCGTCGATCTTGCCTCGGGCTTTAGCACCTTCCTACGCCGCCTTGAACGCCCTGCGCGGGTCATCACCGGCGGAGGTTCAAAGAGCGACAGCGACAGAGCAGCACAGCACAGACCCACTCAGACCCAGCTTTCACACGGTCCCGCACGTCCGACCGGCAAAAACCTCGGACGACACAGGAACACATCAACCCCCTCAGTGAGTGACCCGTGCTCTCTCGCATTCGCTTGAACTTCGACTTTCGCAATGCTTCCGACCAGCCCATCGCGCCCTCTGGACCCCGCCTCTGGAGCGACGACGTGGAGCTTGCCCACTTCGCCAAGCCGCCGCCTCGCCGCAACCAGAGGCGTAGCAGCAGCAAGTGCTTCGTCTACGCCCTCGCCCAGATCGTCATCCTCCGCGCCGCCTTCCTCGGGTTCGCCCTCACCGTCCGCGTCAAGAGCGCCGAGCTCAGGCTTCGCCGCGTCGACGTCAAGTCCCTCGACTACTTCACCGGGGCCTCCTTCTCAGCTCCCTCGACTGCATTGCCGGTTGGGGCGGCCGTCCTCCGGAACGCCAACGTCGGGGGGTTCGAGTTCTCGAACGGCACAGCTGTGAGCGTGATCTACGGAGGGGCAGCGCTGGGCGGGGGAAGATCGAAGGAGGGAGAGTGGGAGCGAGGGAGAGGCCGAGAGCGACAGTGAAGATGGAGGTGAGGTCGAGCGAGCTTACGGCGGACGTCGACGGGAGCAGGAGCCTTGCCAGCGACATCGGCTCAAATATACCACAAGCACGAGCGCCGGAGAGAGCGAGCGAGCGCCGGAGAGAGAGGGAACCTGAAAATTTACGAAAGGAAGGAAGAGGAGAGGTGCGAAGAAAGTAGAGGGTCTGTCGTCCTTTTGCTGCAGCTACAGGAGCGAAAAAATTTCAAAATGGCGCCTCACGTCCCCCTGCTCAGTCAGTCCGGATTGTGGGCCCGCGAAGACACGTGTCGCCTTCCTACCGCCTTCTTGTTTGCCACGCTGGAGCACCAGACGTACCTAATATTTTCTCACCCCTCGGTGGGCGGGTTCGTGACTCACTGCGGGTGGAACTCGGTGCTTGAGGCTTTGCGCGCGGGCGTGCCGATGCTGGCGTGGCCACTCTACGCGGAGCAGGGGCACTACAAGGTGGTGCTGGTGCAGGAGATGAAAATCGCCCTGCCGGTGGACGTGTCAGAGGACGGACTAGTGAGCTCGGAAGAAGTGGAGAAGCGAGTCGGAGAGTTGATGGAGAGGGAGGAGGGCGAGATCGTGAGAGAGCGAGTGCTTGCCATGAAGGAAGAAGCTGAGGCTGCGCTGAGCCCCGGTGGGTCATCTCGGTTGGCGTTGGCCAAACTCATTGAATCGTGGAAGCGCGAGTGAAATACGCTTGGACTTTGTAGGTCGTCGTCCGTCATCGTTCGTCTTTTGATGAGTCTTGACGTGCCACGCGCAAGGTCGCACGTGCTTGGTCAATTTCTTTTTTCCCTAAATGTCAATCAGAATGACGTGCGATGGTGGAATATCATCTTGGAGATTGTGCTTTGATTCTCCCCCATGCAAATAAAATCCTTTCTTTTATGGGTGAAATAATATCTCTCTTGAAGTGTACTTGGACGTTTCGTCTCTCTTGATGTGCTGCCGTCCCCATTTTCGGGTGGCTTTGTAGACAGCAATCAACTGTACCCTTGGAAAAAAAAACTTAGCCGGAAGTCCTCCCAATCAACTTTAAAGTACTACGGTTTCAAGATACATAAAAATGGGAAAGTATCAAAAAATTCTTAAACGTGTTACATAGTTATTAATTTAGTCTTAAATTTTTTAAATGCATGCCAATTTATTCATAATATTTTAACTTAAAAATTAAGATGTTTTGTTCATTTCTATAGTCGAATATTACCGATGTGGATGCCGGCTCTCTTATGCAACATCGCCGTACTTGATGTGAGTAATTTTTAATAATATTTTAATAATTTTTTGATTTTATCTTTGTTTTTCTAATCTTATTGTTTTTTCTGATTTTTCCCCCTTCTCTTTTCTTCTTCTTCTTCTTCTTCTTCTTCTTCTTCACTTTGCTAGTGATCGGCCACCAGCCAAAGGCGATGCCTGGCCATTAGCCGCAGCCGAGTTGGCTAGCCTCACCTAGCCATGGTGAGGTTGAGCCCCGACGAGGGTCAAGCTTGTTGGATTTGGCTCGGGTGAGGTTAATCCTCGCCTAGGCAAGGATAGCCTTGGGGAGTCGAGCGAGGGTCGGCCTTGTCAAGCATCTCCGGATTTGGTGAGGGGAGCCCTCGCTGGGGCTTGCCTTTGCCCAAGCAAGGGTTGTCCTCCCTAAGCCAAATTTGGTGAGGAAAACTCTTATTGGGGCAGCCCTTGCTCGGGCTTCGACAAGGCTAAGGCCAGCCTCGCCGAGGCTTGGCCTTACCATAGCCAAGCAAGGCTAGCCCACTCGGCCATGGCCTATGGCTGGCCATTGTCTATGGTCGGTGGCCGATCACTGGCAAAGTGAAGAAGAAAAGAGAAAGCAAGAAAGAAAACAAGAAAAAAAAATAATAGAAAAATAATAAAAATAAAATATTATTAAAATATTATTAAATATTACCTACCTCAACGTCAATGATACCACGTAAACAAGCCGACATCTACATCATCAATATCCAACCAAAATTAACTAGAATGATTGAATTGGCACCAAATTGAGATGTTTATGACTAATTTGGCATTAGTTTAAAATGTTTAGGACTCAGTTGGCATCATTAAAAGGTTTATGACTAAATTAACATCAACTCAAAAAATTTAGGATTAAATTGGCATTATTAAAAGATTTATGAATAGATTGACTCATATGTAATAAATTTAAAACTTTTTTTGACACTTTTTCTTATAAAAATGTGTTCAGATGACCGTCCTTTGTGAAATGACAATGTGACAGTCAAACATGGACCATAAACAACTTTTGATGAATTCCATTTCCCAATCTTTTTTTTGGTTATGTTTCCTTATTGCAAACTCAAATTGAGAAACAAAATCATAAAAGGGCCCATACAATCAATTTTCTTGAATATGATGAAAGAAAAAATAAATTAGATTCCCAAATATAGATAATTACAAGTAAAAGATAGTATTACCTACTAAAAAAAATTGTTAATAGATATATCAAATTTAAAAAATGAAAAAACTCTTGAAACGTTGTCTTTGCAACTAATAACAAAAATCATTGTGCTTCTCAATCCTTTCTTTCAAATCAAATTGCTTTAGAAGGACCCTTTGGTAATCTAAAATTAAGACCATTGTTATCAAGTATGCATAGTAGAGATTATTAATTCAACAATAATGAGTACCTCCTGCTTTCTTGCAATTACAAAAGTAGAGATTAACGAACTAAGTTCAAAGTGTATAACATAATTACACGTTTTGCCAAAGAAAAGATAATTACATTCCTTTTTTTAGTTATTAAGTAATTTTTCTTTGCCCAGAGAATAATATCTACTATTTTAAAAGTTACAACTAAGTTCTTCATATATTTCTTATCATTTGAAGAGGGTTTTTTTTTCTTATTGCGTGAATACTATTACTTTGATTTGTTTCTCAATTTGAGCTTGCATTAAAGAATTAAACAAATCTCGAAAAAAAAGAAGAACAAATATAGAGTAAAAATGAAATCAGTTGAGGAAGTCAACGGTTTTCACAAAAATCTTTATGACCAATTTTTGACCGTCACTCCATTATTTTACAATGGACGGTCAGCTAAGCATTATTCTATAAAAATAATAAATCCAGCACTTTATATCCCAGTTACAACATAACACTATTAAATATAAACTACCAAAAAAAAATGTAAGCTACCGCTAGGGATGCGGGTGTAAATATATTTCTTTTTTTTTTGGCCAGGGGGGCGGGGGTGGGTTAAAATTTTTCTGACGATGGGCCCGAAACCATTTAATCCAGGCTAACCGTAACTTAGGTGGGCCCACCTGTCCACCCCGAAGATCACTATCTACTTTGACTCCGAGCCCATTTGGTTCAACTTTGGGCAAATGCAAAGGCATTTCCCCAAAGTAACTTTGAGTGAATGGGCATTCTGGGAAGGTAAGTGTGTTTGGAATTGAATATTTTGCAAAGCAATTTTAAGGTGAAAAGAAAAATGAAAAAAAGAAAAGAAAAGAAAAGAAAATGGAGGAGGAGATGAAGCTGGGTGATCGTGGGGGGAATGGCTGGTGGCGGTGGCACCGGTGGTGGTAGGGAGGCAATGGTGGCGGCGGTGGCAAGGAGGCGGCTCGCGCAACCCAGCTACCTGGGTCGCGCCGACCTCAGGTAGACCTCAGGCACAACCTAGGGCGTTGCCTAATGTCGCGTGGCCTCGGGTAGACCTCGAGCATGACCTAGGGCGTTGCCTAATGTTGCGCGGCCTCAAGCGACGCTGCCTGAGGTCGAGCGACCCGGGACGCCCGAGGTCGCCCGACCTTAGGCCACCTCGCCTGAGGTTGTGCAACCTCAGGCGAGGCTTCCCGGTGGCCAGATTTGGCCGCTCGTGGCTGAGCGCCGCCCACTGCAAAGAAGAAGACGAACGGTGGAGGAGACGATGAATAGTGACTCGGTAAACAGTGAAATTGCATCTTCGAAATGCCCAATGCTCCAAGCAGCCCCACCCCAGCATTGGGCTTTGAGCATTGGGAATGCTCGCATTGGGCAAATGGGCATTCAAAAACACATGCCAAACACAAAATATTTTCCCAAGGGTCGCAAAGCCCCTTGGGAAAGCCCAACCAAACGGGGCCTCCATTTGGAAGTAGATGGCACGTCACTGTTAGAAAAGGGGCGAGCGGTGACATGGCTGAACTCAGAACACCGCTTCATCCACGGAAAATGGCCATTATTCGGACTTGGTCTCGTGCAGACAGTTGGGTTTGGAACTTTAGATTGTGTGATTAGCCAGTTTTTTTTCTCAAAATAATCAATTTTGAATCACATATATTCCTTTATATATGTATATAGGTTCATAAATATTATTCTAGTCTCGTCTTCTTCAGTCGACCCAAACATAATTTCAAGCAGAAGGTTGTTTTGAGTTGAATGTAATTCATTATAACATCATGCTCAAGATTCTGGGGAAGGCGTATCAGTGGTGGCATATAGAGCATTTGTGGGATGAGATGAATGACAAAGGGATCGTCCCAATCAGCTCGTCTTATGGTGCACTTATTGATGTTTACAGCAAAGGTGGACGGAGAGAAGTGGCACTCGTTTGGCTTGGAAGAATGAGCAAGCAAGGGATTGAACCTGACGAGGTGACAATGGGGACTGTCATCCAAATGTACAAGAAGGGTGGACAGTTTCACGAGGCTGAGGACTTCTTCAGAAGATGGTTTTTAGGTGAATCACTCAAGCTGAGAGTCGATGGGACAAGGAGAGAAATTAAAGTTCCGTTGTCTTCTCGAGAGAATGTTTAAGTTCGCATACATATAACACGTTGATTGATAATAATGGTAAAGCTAGAGAACTTCAAGAAGCATCTGCAACATTCTTGCAGATGCTTAAAGAAGGGATAACACCTACTACATTTATTTATAACCCAGTGATCCACATGAATGGTAAAAATGGCCAGTCAAAAGAAGTAGATATGCTGATGCAGAAGATGGAGGAGCTCGGTTGAGCGCTAGATACAAGAACTTATAATATACTGATTTCCATTTATACTAAGCACGACAAAGTTAAGAGTGGCTGGAGCTCACTTTAGAATGATGAAAGATGCCTGCCTTAAACCAGACCTGGTGAGTTATTGCACTCTTCCATATGCATATTCCATAAGGCGAATGGTTCATGAAGCTGAACAACTTTTGTGTGAAATGGATGAAAGGGATCTGGTGATTGATGAATACACACAATCAGCACTTCTTAGAATGTACATAGGAGCTGGGATGCTAAAAAAATCATGGTAATGGATCAGGAGTTTTCATCTTGAAGGGAATATGAGTTTTAAGTGTTGTTCAGCCAATATTGATGCATATGGAGAGCGTGGTTATAATTCTGAGGCTGAGAGAGTTTTCCTTTGCTGCCAAGAGCATAGAAGGCAAACAGTTCTTGAGTACAATGTGATAATTAAAGCTTATGGGATAACAAATAATTATAATAAAGCATGTCACATTTTTGATAGCATGGAAGGCCAAGGGATATCTCCCGACAAATGTAGCTACAGTTCCATTATACAAATCTTAGCTGGTGCTGATTTTCCATACAGAGCATTGCCCTATTTGAGGAAGGTGTAGGAGATGGGTTTAGTAAAAGATTGCATTCCCTATTGTGCTTTGAGGGCAGTTAGAAATGGCAGAGGGACTTTACAGGGAGATGATTCAGTGTAATATACTACCTGACGTTGTTGTGTACGGTGTACTAATAAATGCTTGTGCTGATGCCGGAAGTGTTCAGGAAGCTCATGGTTATGTCACCACTATGAAAGAAGCAGGCTTGACTGGAAATAATGGAATATACAACTCTCTGATCAAACTCTATACCAAAGTCGGTTTATTTGAGAGAAGCAGAAGAAACATACAGAATGCTTCAGTTGTCAGAGTTAGGTCCTGATGTTTTCTCATCGCATTGTATGATTGATCTGTACAGTGAGAGATCTATGGTTGAACAAGCCAAACAGATCTTTGCCAGAGTGAAGCACAAGGGGGATGCCAATCAGTTCACATATGCAATGATGTTAAGTTAGAGAAAACCCTAGCAGATAAGGGCCTACAAGTTGCAAATCAGATGAGAGAATTAGGACTCCTAGCAGATCAGTTAAGTTATAATAATGTGCAAGGACTCTACATGCTAGATGAAGAGTTAAGGACATGGTAGGAACCTTCAGGGAAATGATGGAAGCTGCAATTTAGCCCGATGATTCTACATTTAAATCACCTGGACAAGTTCTAATGAAATATGGAGTTTCAAAGCACGCTGTTGGCGAAGTGGAAGTGTTGGCAAAGAAGGATGCCCAAAGCGGGGCACAAGCATGGATGTCAGCTGTATCAGCTGCGGTAGACAGCAACTATGATGACTGATGTGCAAAAGTCTTTGTAAATCTTAGCAACCGAGGTTATGCATAGGTCTCACTTTTATAATGATTTTACCCATGTGATGTCACAGCTATGGGTTTGACTTTGAGCAAAATCAATGTGCAAATTTGGAGATGACTGGTTGCAGAGGCAGAGGTGACTTAATGTTCCACATAAGACAATCTCATAATGGAAAACTCGATCTTTAGGATGAAGCCAGAACAATATGTTGCAATCCTCATGCAGACATGGTCAGTATCATAGACAATAGAAATGTGCCACCAAAATGCCAGATAGCTTTTGCAGCATAGAATCATCTTAGTAGGTTCTTGCATCCAAAAATTTTAAAGTGCCTCTGTTCGTTGGATGTTTCCTTGTAGATTAGTTCTTTGTGAATTGCTGTCCGTGATATAACTTTTCTGTCTGTTTCTATTGATTTCCACGGTGTTCCAAAATTGTTGACTTATCTTCAGTATTTTTAAAGCTTGTGCGCATAACTAAAAAGCATCATGCCAGTATATTGTAAATAACAAGTATAAGCTTTTATGCATTTGAATGCATCTTGTATGTAAACCGATCAAATGTATTTTGAAAATTGTAGGATGTTGACTTCTTGAATGATAGGCTTGCTTTAAAAATGTTATCATTTTTTATTTCCTTTTTTCTGATGAGAAAGGACTTTTTATTTTAGAACTTGAAGAACTTTTTTTCGATCTTCATGCCCTCTAGAAGATCTTGCTCAAAAAGAATGACAATGTGCTATATTAGATTCTTGATTCTGTGTTTTTAGCTTCCTCAATAGGCTCAAGCACACTGTAAAATTTGATATGGGTCTTACTTCTTTGCTAAATGAATTATTTGACATTACTTTGTTAATAAAGTAATCTGCTGCCTCCTAATATTCAGTAGATAGATTGACCTACTGTCCCTGCAACTTTTTTGTGCGTGGCTCTGTTTTTGCATATTAAATGTACAGTCTCAGTTGTTTCCTGCATCAGATGGGCATGCTGTTGTAATATGAGCCGATACTGCTTCTTCTTCTTCTTTTCAATGCACAGAGCGGTAATGCTTAGCACTTTGGTTAATACCTGCTATGAGTCCTCTTGGGAAAATATCTTTGAACTGTTGAAAATGGCGACTATCGTGTAGTGAGATTTTATGTTGACTGCACCATAATAATTTTACATTGAATTAATGCCGCTGCGATTTCAAAGTGGGATTTTTAATATTGAAGAAGAGACAAGCATTGTTATTCCATACTATTATCGTCAGGGAAGCTCTCTTAGCTCAAGAGTGTGTAACAGACATGTAAACCACTGTGTTTGAGGCTTTGCAGAACATTGAGGGAAAAAGGGAGGTAATTTAACTCTTTTAGAGTATGATGGTTTTATTAATGTGATGGGCCTAAGTTAAGCTGTTCGCCCTAAAAGCCCGGCCCACAATATTAGGGCCCATTGATAGAGGGATGTGATGAAGGGACACGTTTCTTTTTGGAGGGAACGTATATAAGGGGGAAATAAAGAGGGAGGAACGCACCTTTTGGCAGTACGTACGTTCCTCCTCCCTCTCTCCCTTGAGACGCTCCAAAAAGAAAGAACAGTAAGCAAAAGGCGACACCCATCTTCCCTTCAAGGTGAATTGGCGTCATCAGATCGAACAGGGCTAAATTCTCTTTCTCATATCGGCGTCGGTGTTTAATCTGTGGCTAACAAGGTACGTTCGATTCTGTGATGTGCCTTAGGATCGGTGATGCATGTGTTTTTTCCGGGCTCGTCTTACGCACAAGTTTAGGGGTTCGATTTAGTGTCGAATCCGGTTTTTGGGAATTCGATATTCCCAACATTGGTATCAGAGCCGTAGTTCTTGTTTCCCGATCCTTTCCATGTTTTTCCCAACCCCTTTCATGTCTATGGATGATTTCTTATTGATTTTTCGTGAAATTAATCGGCCGACACTAATCGGGGCGGAAAAAAAAATCCCGACACCCGAGCACTGTTCATCCATTTTTTCGAGTTTCTATAAGTCAAAATCCATTTCTATGGCGTTAGATGGAAGGTCTCATTGAGACGAGCGCGACGAGTGGCGGAACGCCGCCACGCGCAGCCGGAACAAATCGGCGTCTTCGGCGCGTGCGTTGCATGCGCCGATTCGCAGGGGCAGGCGTGTGCATCGCATGTGCACACATGGCCGACGCGCGCACGTGCGCGTGTGCCATTGCTAGTGCATGCGAGGCACGCACCAACTGACGTCATGGTGACGTCAGCTGCACACGTGCCGCACGTGCCGGGTCGGCCATCCGACCCGGTCCGGCCCGACCCGGTTGACCGACGACCGACGACCGTTGACCGTGACCGTTGACCGTTGACCAAAAAAAAAAAAAGGAGAGAGAGAGAAAAAGAATGTGTTTCTTTTTCCAATTAAGTCTATGTGGATTATATGTGATCCCATATTTGTTCTGCATTTGTTGCAGGAACAATGTCTCCCCTTAGGTTGCGCACACCCGTTTGCGCAATTACCGATGAACAAAAGAAAATGTTTTCTAAGTTGATAGCTGAGCTGACTAATCATCGATGGGAGAGTGGTGACTTAATTGATCACGTTCTTGAAGTCAACGGGAAAATTCAAAATGTCATATGGAATGGTTGTCCTATACCACAGTCTGAGATGGTGCAATTTTTCATGAATACTCTTCCACTAGAATGGCAAGGAGTGTTGAATCGCATATAGGATGTCAACAAAGCCTATTCATATAGGAAAATTGTAATGGATTTTATAAATGATTATTACTGAATTGTTACAAGGGAAAAGATCAAGAAATTGAACAAAAGAGGATCTTTCCCAGTTCGTGTATTAACTTGGTGTTAGATGTATTGGCTGGTCTTTATTTAGTGTGCTTTGTGGACATCTTATGCAATGTTTACTAACTGATTATTGTTGATGTAGCAACTGCTTTCTGTTATTGTTGATTGCTGAGGGTAGTTCATAGAAGTTTTTGTAGTTTCATAGAATTTATTTTGCATAAGACAATTATATTAATGATAGTTTTAAGTTAGGATTTTTGGAGGATGATTGGAAACATAGTGACCTTTTGATTCTGAAACTTTACTTGAAATTGTTCATTGATATGATGGGTCTGTGCAAAATGGATGCATAAATGATAGGCATTAATTATTCGTGCATATATGTCTGATGTGTTCAGATCGATGGTTTCGGCAACTAAGAACGTAATTGTTGATATGAACGGCAACAATTGTGAAATATTGAATATGAAGATTCAATATATGCTGGAAAAGCAAGAAGTACTAGAAGCTCTTGACCATGTTATGGAAGATCTTGCGCCACCTTGAGCTAGTAGAGGACCGCCTAACGGCATTTGAGCCGAAAATAGATATTTGCAATGCTGGTTCTAGCTCAGAAAGGGCTTTGAGCTCTAAGCGCAAACGTATTGATTCGTTTAATATGTGGGAATGCAAAGGATCAAGTCCTTATTGCAAGAAATCAAGAGTTAACTAACACAAGAGAGGAAAACGTCCTCAAGTGAAGAAAATGTCAAGGGTGAGGTGTTACAATTGTGACAAGAAATGTCACTATGCTCGCAACTGTTGTGAGCCGAAAAAGGTAAACACCTCTTGTACATTTGAGAACTTTGCTTATGTGTCAAGTTCTGTATTATTGGCTGAATCCAATCCTTTGTGGATTGTAGATTCAGGAGCAACAGACCATGTAGCGAAGGATAGAGGATCCTTCGTGGAATTCCGACGAGTACCAACTGGAACTAAGTGGATCTATGTGGGAAATAACTCCAGAGTTGAAGTTAAAGGGATTGGCACTTGCCAATTGAACATGCGTGGTGGACGCACCTTGTTCCTACATGATGTTTTATATGGTCCGGAGATTCGTCGAAATTTAGTGTCTGTTTTGGTGTTGGTCAAGCTTGGTTTTAATATGAACTTCCATAATAGAGGTGTAGATTTGTATTTGGATACAAACTACTATGGTTGTGGTTATTTTCTGGATGGTTTTATTGTACTAAATGTTGACTGTGGTGATATCAATGTTTGTTATTCTCTTTACACGTCTTCTACTTCATATGATAATGATGTGAGTGTGTGGCATGCTATACTTGGTCACATTGGCCAATAACGTATGAATATACTAGCCAAAGAGGGCTTGTTAGGCAATATTGAAAAAGTCGATTTGCTCATATGTGAGCATTGCCTAGTAGGGAAAACAACAAGAAAACCATTTGGAAAAGGGAAAATAGCTGAATTTTCTTTGCAATTAATCCATTCTGACGTGTGTGGTCCGATAAATGTAAGAGAAAGGCATGGGGTTGTTTATTTCACCACGTTTATAGATGATTATACTCAATTCGGATAAGTCTATTTGATTTCTCATAAATCTGAAGTATTAAGTTGTTTCAAAAGGTTTATGAACATGGTATAAAATCAATCAGACAAGAAAATAAAAGTATTAAGATCCGATCGAGGTCGAGAATATTTATCTGATGAGTTCAGAAAATTATGTGATGAAAAATGAATAGAAAGACAGTTGTCTATTTCATATACTCCTCAACAAAATGGTGTTGCGGAAAGAAAGAACAGAACCCTATTAGAAATGGTTAGGTCCATGATGGCGCATGCTAGCTTACCTATCACTTTTTGGAGTGATGCTTTGTTAACTGCTGCCTATATACTTAACCGTGTGCCTTCCAAATTAGTTACTTCCACTCCATATGAGTTATGGACAGGTAGAAAACCGGACTTAAGTTTTCTTAAGCCATGGGGTTGTGCTGCCTATACTCATGAGCCCTCTCACAAGTTTGGGAAATTGGGTCCCAGAGGAAAGAAGAGTATTTTTATAAGATACTCCAAACACTCGAAAGGGTATGTGTTCATAGGTGAGTAGGAAAGTGGGAGTATAACTGAATTTAAATCACGGGATGTCACATTCTTAGAGGATGAATGTCCTAAGAAGGGCGAAATAGGTGAAGATTACTCCCTATTTGAAACCTTAGATCAAGATAATGATATTAGTGGAGTTTGTCCAAGTGGGAGTAATATGAGAAGTGATGAATTGAATTCAACTCATTCTCAATTACAACTACATGATGAGACGACATCATCATTATCTAATTCTAGTGGGAGCATAATGGGGAATGATGTGCAAAGTGTACAATCTCCCATACGGCGAACGAGTCGCAAAAGTATTCCCCATCGACGTTTTGACATTGAAGGGGAAACTTTTATGATTGCTTAGCAAGATGAGGATGAGCTAAGAAATATTAATGAGGCTCTAAATTGCCCTAGTAAGGAAAAATGGATTCATGCAATGGAAGAGGAGATTGAGTCAATGAAGTCAAACCAAGTTTGGGAACTGGTTGATCTTCCAAAAAGACGCAAAGCTATTGGGAACAAATGGGTTCTCAAAATAAAGTGAAAAGCTGATGGCTCGATAGAAAGGCATAAGGCTCGCCTTGTGGCAAATGGGTATAACCAACAGGAAGGAATTGATTATGAAGAAATATTTTCTCCTGTAGTGAGATTTACCTCGATTCGCATTATTTTGGCAATAGTGACTAGTATGGATTTTGAGTTACATCAAATGGATGTAAAGACTGCTTTCCTCAATGGAGAATTAGATGAAGAAATATATATGGAACAACCTGCTGGTTTCATTAAAGAAGGCCAAGAAGGAAAGGTATGTCGACCTTTGAGATCGATATACGACCTTAAGCAGTCGTCAAGACAGTGGTATATACGTTTTCATAATGCCATAATGGCATATGATTTTACAATGATTGATGAAGATCATTGTGTATATATCAAAAGATCCAAAGATCAATTTGTGATCATATCATTATATGTTGATGATATACTAATTGCCGGAAGCAATATGGAGTTTGTAAATACTGTGAAGAGTTGGTTATCTTCCAACTTTGAGATGAAAGATATGGGTGAGGCTGGATACATTCTTGGAGTTAAGATTTCAAGAGATCGTTTGAAAATGTCGTTATCTCTTTCACAAGAAACATATATAAATAAGGTTCTTGAACGATTTCGTATGCAAGATTGTAAACCCATAAACACTCCTATTGTAAAAGGTGAATGATTGAGCCATAAACTGTGTCCAAGGACTCCACAAGAGAAGGAACAAATGAAACATGTTCCTTATGCTAGTGCTGTTGGGAGCTTGATGTACACTATGATGTGTACAAGACCTGACATATGTTTTGCAATTAGAATGGTGAATAGATACCAATCCAATCCAGGTCAAGCACATTGGAAAGCCATTAAGTGAATACTGAGGTATCTAAAGAGAACTGCTGATTATACACTGAGTTATCAAGGAAAGGATCTGCGACTCTAAGGCTATTCTGATGCTGATTGGGGAGGAGATTTAGAAGAAAAGAAATCTACCTCTGAGTTTGTTTTCTTACTGAATAATGGCGCCATATGTTGGAGCAGTAAGAAACAAACGTGTATAGCCTTATCCACGATGGAAGCTGAGTTCGTGGCATTATCAGCAGCGGTACAAGAAGGAATTTGGCTTAAGAGATTTTTTTGAATCATTTAGGTGTTATTGAGAAAGCTGCAAATCCATTATTGGTTAACTATGATAGCCAAGCAGCTATAGAGTATACCAAAGATCCAAAATATTATGACAAGACCAAACATATAGATACCAAGTATAATTTTGTCAAATATATGGTTGCACGAAAAGATGTGAACTTACAGTACATGTCTACGCATAGAATAGTAGCAGATCCTATGACAAAGCCAATACCTAGAGATGTGTTTTGTGGCCATGTGAAATCTCTAGGATTGCGTAGAGCCTGATGTACTGGATATTGTAATTTTCCTGAGTTGTTCACATTTATGAACTTGTGTTTTTTCATTATTAATGCCTATGAATCTTTGTTTGACCTTTATGCATCTTAATGATCAGTGCATTACATTAAGTTGAGAAAGTATATCGGACAGATATAAGATTAGCCCACTCACACGGATAATCGCCTCTATTTACTATGTGATAAATAGAGATGAGACGGTTTTTAAGCTTATTATCTAGGTGATAATCGAGAGCTCAAGCTTAAAATATATATGTCGCCTTAACTAAGTGTTAAGATGATGACATGATATGTACTATGTCCGAAAGTAAAATACCCCACATATTTTACTTTATCTGTCTAAGATGTCAGATGTGAGTTCTGATGAATTATGTGAATGAGTGGATACGTGAACTCAAGTTAGACATTGAGTATGTCTGAACTATCATCTGTACGGTATTGAAGGCGTAGACATACGCTCCATGGGAAAGGAGTTAATACCGTAATACATATTTCATACTACATATGCATGTGACGACCAATAAGAGTTGCAAAAGTTTGATTTCAACTTTTATGCCGTGTGAGACTCTTGAGGAAAAGAGTTCCTCAATTTGAGTGCCCTCATGACTCTTATTTATTCTCAAGATTTCTATTTAGTGTTTGCTATCTTAGGATGTTGCCAATGGTCATGAGTTGATTCGATCTAATGGGACATTTCTAGAAAAGCAAGCTGAACTGAAATTGAGAGTTTGAAGGAAAGAGGAAGATCGAATTTGGAGAATCACATTGTAGTTTTGTATTCACTGGTCGACTAATTATGACTGTCTTTGGGATAATCATAATTATGAATATATATATATATATATATATATCATTGTTTAAAAGAGATCAAGAGAGATATAAATGTGATTGATCGATCTAGGGTACTGCATACTAAATGTACTCAGAGTGTGATGCCCATTATGAGCTGCTATATATTCCTAACAGATGTATAGCAACGAGCTCTCAAAGTATGCTGGTCGCACGGATTAATCACCGGTATGAATGTTGAAGAGAGGTAAAGAGAATCCTGTTCGGCCCATCATGTGCGAGTGGGAGATGATGGTTTTATTAATGTGATGGGCCTAAGTTGGCCCGTCCGCCCATGTTGGGCCTAAAAGCCCAGCCCACAATATTAGGGCCCATAGATAGAGGGATGTGATGAAGGGACATGTTTCTTTTTGGATGGGACATATATAAGGGGGAAATAAAGAGGGAGGAACGCACCTTTTGGCAGTACGTATGTTCCTCCTCCTTCTCTCCCTTGAGACGCTCCAAAAAGAAAGAACAGTAAGCAAAAGGCGACACCCATCTTCCCTTCAAGGTGAATTGGCGTCATCGGATCGAACAGGGCTAAATTCTCTTCCTCATATCGGCGTCGGTGTTTAATCTGTGGCTAACAAGGTACGTTCGATTCTGTGATGTGCCTTAGGATCGGTGATGCATGTGTTTTTCCCGGGCTCGTCTTCCACACAAGTTTAGGGGTTCGATTTAGTGTCGAATCCGATTTTTGGGAATCTGATATTCCCAACAGAGTGAATAATAGAATCATGTAGGAAAACGTTCATGGGTTCCGGGCTCACTTCGCAGCTAGAATTATCGTGAATAAGGACAATGCCTTGAAATTTAGCCGTATCAAGGTTTTGGACTTATATCTGATGCCATGTTCTTGCCTCAGGAGACGTGATTCTTCTGGTCAGGTTGTTATTATATTGATTCTCCATCACTTTGACCTTGATTAATAACATTAATCTTCCTTAATAAACCATTAACTTCATTGCTTTATCCTTTCAAATTTTTTTAGTTGATAGTTCATTCTCGATCTTGACATTTAGTTTCGAAATTTTGCGTGGGAGCGATCTTTGCAAGTACATCCACCTGATAGATGAAGGGGTAAACGGTGGCAGAGGAATCTATCTCAAGAGGTACAGTCACCAAAAGGTTTTTGGGCTGTAAGTTGTAGTTGCATCTTCTCCATGCTTCATTTTTTCTCTGCAAAATTACTATATAAGTTTGATAAGTTGTATATCTACATGAATTCCTTATTTATGTGTAATTTTTCCCATACGGACGGAAATTCTCCCTTCTCTCACTCTTGCATTGACCTTAAGCAGGAGTATAGTAAATATATGGTTGAGTTTCCCGAGAACTACTTGTAGGTGGTGAACGATATTGGCTTGTTATACTGGAAAGATCGAGCCATTCCCTCGAACGACATGGTTTGAAGAATATTTTTTGGATTATCAAATGTAGCCTGGGCAGCTTGATTTCGTATTGCAATGTCCCGAGCGAAGCATAATTGAAAACGCACGAGGTAATTGTCGTTTCGATGCGAGCACTCCTCGCGGTCTAGCTTGAACAATAGTTTCTTGAAATCTGCACCTTTCAAGCAAAAACCCAAGAGTGTCTCTTGATGAAACATAGTTAAAATACCCATTGGCAAACCAAGGAAAAGATATCGCACTCAAACGGTTCTTTGGATTCAACTTTCTTAGTTGCAAGCGACGCCTGACTAGTTACAATACCCATCGGCAAACAATAGTTTCTATCCGGTGTTGGGAGTCTGTCGAAAAATAACAACCAAGAGATGATACAAAATTTAGGGAAATTTGACGGAAAAGAAACCAAATAAGACGATGACAATCGGCTCAGCAAATTTGTTTAGAGTCATTCCTGGCAACTGTGAAAATAACTCTCTTCCGCGAGAGGATTTGAGATAGACCTCACAAAAGAGCTTATTTATTAACAAACAGTTGAGATGTCAAGTAAGAAAATAACTAGTAAAAGAGAAACGAAAAGAAAAATAACAATCTACTTCACTCCCATTTTCAGTTGACTTGGACGAAAGAATAAAGAGGTTTTGACGGTACAGAGACAGGCATTCGCCTGATAAAAGATAAAATCTACTATAATGGATCTTGGGCAGCATTTATTTGGATCCTGTTTTCTATTGCATTATACAGGGCAACAAAAAAGAGAGAACTCACACTCTAGGGAAAGAATAGCCAAATAAATAAAAAAAGCAACCATCCATTTGAATCTTGTCATACCGGATCCCTCTCTCTTCATCATCTTGAATCAGAATGGTGAGTGTGCTTTCAATTAGAATGAGAGCATAGATTCCTGGCGTTTCGGTATTCTTTTGGCCACTTAATTAAGTTTTCTGCGATTGGCAGATTTCTCTTTGTTTTATTTACTGCTTTTGTTGGGTGTTCCTCCGCTGAATCCTCGTATTATTTGCTGCTGTAGAGCTGATTGACCAACGAAATTGAGTTCACCTACAGGATCAGTTATATTCAACAACTGTTAACTATTTGACTCCATTTATTATCGGTGAGTTTTTTATGTGTGGGCCTTCTGGTTGCTATTGCTTTGCTCCTCTCATTCCTCACACATTGTCAGTTTTAAATTTTGAAAAGGATATTTCCAAATGCAGTAAAAGAATTTAGGACTGTCTCGCTTAAATGTCCATCGATTAGAATCCTATTCCTTTTATTCTAGCTCGTGGTCTCTTGCTCTGTTTGATGGCTATTCATGAATGTCTCTGTGCATTGCTCATCCGCCATAACAGTCAATCCTTGTTAAATGAAGATGATTTAGTTAATGCTACCTCATTCAGATTGTTAATAGTAAGCATGACACATGAGCTGTGTTTTCCATTGAGTTTGTCTTCTGCTGCTACAATTTAGGCCAGTGATCCTCACATTTTATATCGGCTAGTTTCATGCTCTATTTTTTTCTGGATAAGTGGTGTGACTATTTCTTTTTTTGTTTTCATGTCTGCACAATTTGTCAATTAAACATTTGCTTTTTCACTCCAAATGTTGATCCATAAGTTCAAGTTGACATCTTTTAAAGTTATTTTCTCTTGACTACTCACTTTTTAGTTTAGCTTGAGGTTATGAATATCTAAAATTGAAAAAGGCAATTCAGTGTGGATTGCATATGTTGTCTATTGTCTTTAAACTGAAATTTGCATTTTTTAATGTTGCATTTATTAGTAGATGGCAAGTTTATCAAAGGAAAAGGCATTTTGGAGCCCTTAAGATGTTAAAACCTTTTGTAAGTTGTGCGTTGAACAAATTGACAATGGCAATCGTCCTGCAAACAACAAAAGGGATGGATGGACGGTTATAATTAAGAAGTTTGAGGACCTAAGAGGCAAAAAGTATGATAAAGGTCAAATGAAAAGTAAGTGGGATAATCTTAAAGAAGATTGGAAAAGATGGAGGACATTGATCCTAAAGGAAATTGGATTAGGATGGGATCCAAAAAAGAATACCATTGATGCAAATAATGAATGGTGGGAGAGGAAAATTCAGGTTTTTTCCCTTTTTTTATTAATTTTTTTAAGTTCATGTTTTTTCTATAAAACTCACGAAAATGTTTATTATAACAGGAAAATCCTAAGGTTAGAGTTTTTAGAATGAAATGCATTCATCCGGATCTTCAAGTTTTATTGGGTAGAATGTTTGGAGATACTGTTGCCACTGGAAGCATCATATGAATCCTGCACAAGGCTTATGTATTGATGAAGATGTTGTGGTCACACAATTTGACATCGGTGGTTTGGCAGGATTTACTGATGATAATATAGAGGGCGATGTGGGTGGAAAGACTAGTGAACAACATTGAAGTGATAAAAGAACGTCATAGAGTTCAGTGAGGCAATCTCAAGTAAAGAAACAAAAGAAATTGAGTATGGTCGATAAGCTAGCAACGCAAATGGAGAGAATTTGTTTAGCTATTGAAAGTAGAAGCTATGTCAAAGAGTTTGATTCTTACAAAGAACTCATAGAGACGTTAAAAGCTATACCTGAGATTAAGCAAGACCAAGAGTTATATTTCTTTGCACTAGATTATTTTTCAGAAAAGAAAGATCATAGGCAAATCTTTATGAAATCATAGGCAAATCTTTATGAAATCATATACCAATCTTTATGAACTTAGATGGTGATCAAGAAAAAGTCACATGGCTCAAATATAAGTTTGCACAACGTAGGGCTCACTAGGATATTTGCTATTTATTTTTTTCATGTCTAATGTTATTGTAATGTGATACATATTTGCACTACTTATTTGTATTAGTTGGCGAGACATATTTATGCTATATTATCAGACTTTTCTAATTAGTGTTCTTTTTATTGAATGGAGTTTGCATACATACATATTTACATACGTACATACATATATATGATAAGTGTTTTTTATTGATGAATGATCTAAATAATTTGTTATATATCTTATTCTAATTCTATTTTGTTACTTTAATTAGTTATGGATGATTCTCCTGAAAGGGAAAACCATGAAAAAGAGGAAGAAGAATATTGGCAACTTTGTGTAGCTGCACATACCTACGGTGTTTATCGGGCAATATATGGTCAAAAAATACCATGCATGACCTCATCATATACAGGAAATGCATGGTTAAGAGAGTTGAAGGACATAGATGCTAATCCTGAAAGGTTTATTGAATGTTTAAAATGGATAGAATTGTGTTTAATAATTTAATGAATGATTTAGTGACACAATATGGTTTGCAAGGATCTAGAAATATTGATGTTGCAGAAATGCTAGGATTGTTTCTTCATATTTTAGGACATAATATAGGCAATAGGTTAGCACAAGAGCGCTTTCAGCATTCTGGGGAAACCATATGCAGGTTATTTCGCTTAATTTTGGATAAAGTATGTGAAATGGGAGCAGATTTGTGGCACCCCCGGAAACGGCCCCATATCCGTTAGGGTCACTACAGTTCGCTTACCTTTCACTTGTCCTAATAACATGTCACTCTGATACCATTGAATTATAGTGGGTCCATAAATCCTGGGGGTTTGTATCATTTAAATCGGTCCCAGCACAATTCATATAGCGGAAGCATAATCAAAATCTCCCTACCCCATGCTCAACAGGATAATGCAATGCACACCAACTACACATTTTATATAAGTTAGAGCCGAACACTTTTATTTACATAACTTGATGGACATCATGAGTCGGTACATCAAAAGGCCAAGGCTTTACTAAGCTCGGCTATAACCAAAAGTACCCGACTCCACAGCAGTCATGTACATCGGTCCATCATTCAGTGTCGGCAACCCAAAAAGAAGCTTCATCCTCCCTCCATCACGCTCAGTCACACCCAACCTGGTCTGTCAGCTGGCGGCAGCGGCAGCATCCCTAGCATAACCCCGTCGTGGTGGACATGCACGGACAAGAACTCCTGAATGACAGGGCTGGCGAGTGATCCAACATCATACAAAACCAGAACCCGCACACGAACAAAAACTAACCCCCGTATCTCGAGGTGATGATGCTCTGTACACTCAACCTCGACGTCGGTCGGTATACCATAGAAAGTACCGGGGGTTACTGGCGACAGAGACATATTTCCTAGTCTGAAATGTTAGTCCCTAAAAGGGGTGAGTACAACCACTCAGCAGTAAAAAATCCATCAAACTACACAATGCAACAAGCAAGACAACCAAGATTTCATGTGAAATGCACATATCATCCATGCAATCATGTTCAATGCCTTAATAACCACATTTTCAATGCCAAATAGTACCAACTCAAATTCATAGACAATTCATACACCATGCCATATGCACACACATGCGCATGATTCATTTTCCCATTTTGATATTCAAAAGGATCTCATTTTTTTTTCCAGGGACCAATCTTTGCATCCCTCCTGGCTCTCGCACCCAACCTAGCATCGCAAGACCTTCGGCAAACACCTCTGAGCATCCGGCACACACCTCCAGGCATCCGGCACACACCTCCGGGCATCCTAACACTCCCGGGGCATCGTCGACTTAGCCGTCCGATGGTATCATCAACATCACAATGTATACATATATGTCTCACTTTGAAAATATTATTTTGATGCAATACAATCATAAGTTTAAATGAGTTTACAAAGCCTCATCAATTTCATTTTTCTTGATGTCATATGATATGCCAAATGTCACCGTATCCATTGTATAAATAATGACCCAAGGCATCACAATTCATAGAGCAATTCAATTATTCTTGAAATAAAACAGTTTTCAAACCAAAACAGAATGCACTCCACTAATTGAAATTCTGGAAAAATTAGTTGATCTTAATAAATTCTAAGAATTTAACATGTTATAAACAAGGTCTAGGGGAACAAGCTTTATGAAGAACACCAAGTTAAGAAAATTTCGTATAAATCGCAATGGTCCGTGCATCACAGCCACAAAACTTCAAACATCACTATTGCACAGTTTTGATAATAAATTCAGTATCACCCCTAAACGAACTCAGAAAATTCTGAAATTTTGATATGTTATAGATAAAACTTAGAGGTAAAAGTTTCATGCAGAACTCAAAGTCGGATTCATGATAAGTCAAGAGCTATAATCACTATAACTCCCCCTAACCCTCGGTAACAGTTTCCGGATTTAACACTTTCAAAGAAAAATCATTTCACCGACCAATACTTGTCCGTTTCTTCTCAAATTTTAGTATGTTACTCCTCAAGATGTCATCTACAACTTTCATCAAGGACACAAAGTCAAATTTCAACTATATAATTGCATACAATTCACGGAATCGCGAAAGGTTAAGCTGTTTTTCCATGAAACAGTTTACTAGTCCTAAGGGACTACTCCTATCCTTTCGAATTTCCAACATCCAGCATTTCCGAAATCTATTATAATTCACACACAACCACAGCAAGCAAAGTGTAGATCAATGGACTTCACTTGCCTTAAGTCCGATGCAACCACAGCAAGTAGAACGGGAACTTGAGGACTTCGGGCGCGGCTCAATTGACGGTGAAGCTAGGCGGCGTCGACGGTGGCTGCAAGCGCACGCACGGCGGGGCTGGTCTCCTTCTTCCCCTCGCCAATGCACCCTCACGAACTCTCTCTCTTTCTCTTGGTCACTCTCTCTCTCTCGATCACTCCCTCGTTAATCCGCCCTTTCCTTTTCCTTTTAATTTCTTAATTAGCTAGTAATCATTAGGTTTTGCATGGGAAGGACAAGTGGAAGATGGTTATGGACAAGTGTAAAATGGCATGCATCTTCCTCCCCCTTGTCCGGTTCTCTTCTTCTCCCCCCCACTTCTTTTGGTCGATGGCTTTAGGGCCTCCATGGGCTACTTGAGCCCAAAAGTTTTGGGTTCAAAAGAAAGTCCAAATAAAAAGGCCCATAAACTTTATAATATAAACCCAAAATCTTTGCACCATTATGAAGCATTTTACTATTATAAATTTACATTCTCATAATCCCACAAATGATATCAATGTCACAATCCGGCGATACTCCCATCGATTGATCATGACCGTCACTTATCCGAGGATCGTCTAAATTTTCGGATGCCACAATTCTACCCTCCTTAGAGAATTTCGTCCTCGAAATTAGACATTACTTATGTCTCTTTAAACAAGTGAGGGTACCTTTCCCTCATCTCATTTTCACTTTCCCATGTGGCTTCCTCCACATCATGATGTCGCCATAATATCTTAAACAATGGAATTTTCTTGGTTCTAAGAATTTGCTCTTTTCGATCCAGCACTTGCATAGGCTCTTCAATGTACCTCACTTTCTCATCCACTTTGATGGCTTCATGATCGAGTATATGATCTGGATCGAGTTGATACTTCCTCAGCATCGATACGTGGAATACATCATGCAAGTTCTCTAGCTTAGGAGGTAAAGCTAGTCGATAGGCTACATCCCTATCCTTTCAAGTATCTCAAAAGGTCCAACGAATCTAGGGCTCAACTTACCCTTCATTCCAAATCGAGATATTCCTTTCATAAGGGATACTTTAAGGAATACATGATCCCCCACATTAAACTCTAAAGGTCTTCTACGCTTATTTGCGTAGTCTTTTTGCCTACTCTGGGCTGTTTTAAGTTTTTTCCTGATAATTTCAACAGCCTTAGTAGTAACTTGTACCAATTCAGCAACTGTCAATCTCCTTTCACCTATTTCATTTCAACAAATAGGGGTCCTACACCTTCTTCCATATAATGCTTCATACGGAGCCATGCCTATACTTTTTGAAAACTATTGTTATAGGCAAACTCTATTAAGTGCAACTTTTCATCTCAACTTCCCCTAAGATCAATAATACAAGCTCTCAGCATATCTTCTAGAGTCTGGATCACTCTTTCCGTTTGTCCATTTGTTTGAGGATGAAAAGCAGTACTAAATTGAAGCTTTGTCCCTAAGGCATTTTGGACACTTCGCCAAAAATTTGAAGTAAACCTAGAGTCTCGATCAAATGTGATCGTTACAGGAATACCATGTAAGCGTATCACCTGGCTTACATATATCTCAGCAAGTTTATCCATCTGGTAGTCTACGCAGACTGCTAGGAAATGGGCAGACTTAGTCAAGCGATCTATTATCACCCATATCGAGCCGTGACCACTTGGTGTTCTTGGCAGCCCTTGCACAAAATCCATCGTCACATGCTCCCATTTTCATTTTGGTACATCCAATGGTCTCAATAGTCCTACGGGTTTGTGGTATTCTGCTTTCACTTGCTGGCATGTTAAACACTGAGAAACATGTTTAGCTACATCTGCCTTCATGCCATTCCACCAAAATTGCTGGCGTAGGTTTCTATACATTTTTGTACTACCTGGATGAATACTATAATTACTCCTAGGTGCTTCTAATAGGATTTCCCTTCTCACTTCTTCATTGTCAGGAACACAAAGTCGTCCTTGGCATCTTACTGCTCCATCCTTAAAGACTTGAAACTCTGGTCTTTTCCTTAAAGACACAACGTTTCGTATTTTCACAATCTCCGGATCAAATTCCTGTAGAATCTTAACTTTCTAAATAATTTCGAGCTCAATCCTTAATGTAGTGAGCATATCGGTAAGATGGTCTATTTCCAACTTGAAGTCTGAATCCACAATTGACTTTAACAGATTCCACTCTGTTATTCTTAGACTAGCCATGTCCATAGCCGACTTTCGACTAAGGGCATCTGCCACCTTATTTGCCTTCCCTAGATGGCACCGTATTTCACAGTCGTAATCTTTTACTAATTCCATCCACCTTCTCTATCTCATGTTCAATTCTTTTTGCGAAAACAAATACTTCAAGCTCTTATGATCTATATAGATTTCAAACTTCTCTCCATACAGATAATGTCTCCATATTTTCAAAGCAAATACTATAGCTGCCAATTCTAAATCATGGGTTGGGTAATTTAACTCATGAGGTTTCAACTGCCTCGATGCATAGGCTATGACCTTGCCATGCTGTATCAAAACACTTCCCAGTCCTTTATGAGATGCATCACTATACACCGTGAATCCATCAGATCCAGATGGTATAGTTAGAATTGGAGTTGTAGTTAACTTCCTTTTAAGCTCCTGGAAACTTCTTTCACATTTTCCACTCCATTCAAACCTTATATTCTTTCGGGTCAATTTCGTTAAAGGGCCTGCCAATTGTGAGAATCCTTCAATAAACCTCCTATAATAGCCGACCAGTCCCAAGAAACTCCGTATTTCGGTTGGTGTCGTCGGTCTCGGCCAATTCACTACCATCTCAACCTTTGCAGGGTCTACTGCAATTCCATTTCCCGACACCACGTGCCCTAAAAATATTATCTGGTCTAGCCATAATTCACACTTACTGAATTTGGCGTACAACTTATGATCTCTTAGTGTTTGCAATGCTATCCTTAGATGTCGTTCATGATCTTCAAGTCCTTTAGAATATATCAGGATATCATCAATGAAGACAATTACAAACTGATCTAGATAAGGCTTAAATATCCTATTCATTAAATCCATGAATGTGGCCGGAGCATTCGTCAATCCAAAAGGCATAACTAGGAACTCATAATGTCCATAATGAGTCCTAAATGCAATCTTAGGAATGTCTTCTTTCTTTATCCTTAACTGATGGTATCTTGACCTTAAGTCAATTTTAGAAAAGACTGAACTTCCTTGCAATTGATCAAATAAATCATCAATTCTAGGCAAGGGATACTTATTCTTTACAGTCACCTGGTTCAGCTGTCTATAGTTAATACATAAACGTATCGACCCATCTTTCTTTTTCACAAATAGAACTGGTGCACCCCAAGGTGAAGCACTTGGCCTAATAAATCCCTTATCAAGCAACTCTTGTAGTTGCACCTTCAACTCTTTCAGTTCCATCAAGGCCATTCTATATGGAGCTTTCGATATTGGTCTTGTTCCAGGCATTAGTTCAATTTCAAACTCAATCTCTCGTTCCGGTGGTAATCCAGGCAACTCCTCAGGAAACACATCCTGAAATTCCCTGACTATTCGAATCTCATCTATTTTAGTCTCTCTCTTAGTAAGATCTGTTACTACTGCTAGGTATCCTTGACATCCTTTGTCAAGTAGTTCATGAGCTTCTACCATTGAAATAATGGCTATAGAGGGGTTTGTCTGACCTCCGAAAAATTCAAAACTAGATTGATCAGGTAACATGAACTGGATCACTTTCCTATAACAATCCACCTTAGCCCGATACTTATGGAGCCAGTCCATTCCTATGATAATATCAAAGTCATACATAGCCATCACAACTAGATCTATTTCCATATCCCGTCCTTCTATAGTTATCTTACATTTTGCACATACCATCGTGGACAATACCATATTCTTTAATGGCGTGGAAACACAAAGAGGCGTCTCAAGAGGTGTAGTTTCTATTTTACTCAATTGCCTATATCTTTCAAATACAAATGAATGTGTAGCACCCGTGTCAAACAATGCATATGCCTTCTTGCCATTTATGAAAATTGTACTTGAGATAACGTTTTCGGAAGCTTCCGCTTCCTCTTGGGTGACCGCATACACCCTTCCTTGTGCTGGTGGCCTCTGTGGATTCCTTTGCGGATATGGTCCAACAATACGTTGTTGCACTCGTTGCATCTGGTTGACATTCAACTGCGACCTCTCTTGTGGACAATCTTTCTTGAGGTGACCTACCTGTCCACAACCATAACATTTCAGCCATCCATTGCAAGGTCCTGGGCCATGTTGCCCATCGCACCTTCGACAATCATTGTTTTGATAGGGTGCTTTTCCTAAATTCAGGCCATCCCTGGCTTTTCCAAAGTTTCCAAAATTACTCTTTTTCTTAGAATCCCAGGTTTGACCTTGACCAGGATAGGGTCTTTTACCCCGTCTGATATCACTAAAGGTCAACTGTCTCTTAGACTCTGATTGCTCTCTCATCAATTCCTATTCCACCAACTGTGCCCTTTCATAAATCTCATTATAATCTCTTATATTCAAAGGCACCAGTTGTTTCCTGATATCAGTCCTCAAACCTTTAAGGAATCTTTTAGCTTTTTCTTCTCGATCCTCAATCAGCCTGGGAGCATATCTAGACAATTCAAAAATTTTTGCCTCATACTGGTCTACTGTTAGCTCCCTTTGCTCCAACTGAACAAATTCAATGATCTTCTTATCCCTGGCACAGTCAGAGAAATGCTTCCTATTGAAAGCTCTAATGAACTCATCCCAATTTATGTCAGTACCTGGTGGAAAGATCGTATCTCTTGAAGCTCTCCACCAAAACTTTGCATTTCCCTCCAGCTGGTACTCTGCCAAAGTTATTTTCTTAGCATCATTGCAAACCAACAACCGAAAAATTCATTCCATTCCATCTATCCATTGTTCCGCCTCCTCAAGACTTCATGTTCCACTAAACTTAGGTGGCTTTAGCTTCAGAAATTGTTCCACCAGTCTTTGAGGGCGACGTTCCACTTCGGGTTGTTACTGCGCTTGTCTTTCCATCAAATTTCCTATATTGGCTAATGCCTGCAGGATGTCTTCCATTCAGGGTTCAGCCCTTGCAGCAGAGGCTTCAGCCCTCGATGGATGAGAACTTCCAGCTCGTACCATGACTTTCTTGCAGTTTCCAAGCATTTGCTTCAGGAATAATTTGTGACTCAATGTCTCCATTTAAAAACAACTACAACTATATATAAGTAACATAAACATGTTACTGGCACCTAAAAGCAACTCATAAAAATTACTAGGGATCTACGACTGAATGCCCATCACCCGTTGTTCAAAGTTAGTCAACTATCCCAGTTAGTATCCTGTGGTGTGCATTGTCATCATATTCCTCAATTTCCAATTGAGGCTACTTATCACTCCACATATAACCTTTGCTTTGATACTACCCACTGTGGCACCCCGGAAACGGCCCTCGATCCATTAGGGTCGCCACAGTTTGCTTACCTTTCACTTGTCCTAATAACATGTTACTCTGATACCATTGAATTATAATGGGTCCATAAATCCTGGAGGTTTGTATCATTTAAATCGGTCCCAGCGCAGTTCATATAGTGGAAGCATAATCAAAATCTCCCTACCCCATGCTTAACAGGATAATGCAATGCACACCAACTACACATTTTATATAAGTTAGAGCCGAACACTTTTATTTACATAACTTGATGGACATCATGAGTCGGTACATCAAAAGGCCAAGGCTTTACTAAGCTCAGCTATAACCAAAAGTACCCGACTCCACAGCAGTCATGTACATCGGTCAATCATTCAGTGTCGGTAGCCCAAAAAGAAGCTTCATCCTCCCTTTATCGCGCTCAGTCACACCCAACCTGGTCTGTCAGCTGGCGGTGGTGGTAGCATCCCCAGCATAACCCCGTCATGGCGGACATGCACGGACAAGAACTCCTGAATGACAAGGCCGACGAGTGATCCAACATCATACAAAACTAGAACCCGAACACGAACAAAAACTAACCCCCGTATCTCGGGGTGATAATGCTCCGTACACTCAACCTCGACATTGGTCGGTATACCATAGAAAGTACCGGGGGTGACTGGCGACAGAGACATATCTCCTAGTCTAAAATGTTAGTCCCCAAAAGGGGTGAGTACAACCACTCAGCAGTAAAAGATCCATCAAACTACACAATGCAACAAGCAAGACAACCAAAATTTCATGTGAAATGCACATATCATCCATGCAATCATGTATATATCTTCATGAGATCCATTCAATGCCTTAATAACCACATTTTCAATGCCAAATAGTACCAACTCAAATTCATAGACAATTCATACACCATGCCATATGCACACACATGCGTATGATTCATTTTTCCATTTTGATATTCAAAAGGCTCTCATTTTTTTTTTCCAGGGTCCAATCTTTGCATCCCTCCTGTCTCTCGCACCCAACCTGGCACCGCGAAACCTCAAGCACACACCTCCGGGCATCTTGAAACTCCCGAGGACATCTGGCACACACCTCCGGGCATCTCGACACTCCTAGGGCATCGTCAACTTAGCCGTCCAATGGTATCATCAACATCACAATGTATACATATATGTCTCACTTTGAAAATATTATTTTGATGCAATACAATCATAAGTTTAAATGAGTTTACAAAGCCTCATCAATTTCATTTTTCTTGATGTCATATGATATGCCAAATGTCACCGCATCCATTGTATAAATAACGACCCAAGGCATCACAATTCATAGAGCAATTCAATTATCCTTGAAATAAAACAGTTTTCAAACCAAAACAGAATGCACTCCACTAATTGAAATTCTGGAACAATTAGTAATTGATCTTAATAAATTCTAAGTATTTAACATGTTATAAACAAGGTCTAGGGGAACAAGCTTTATGAAGAACACCAAGTTAAGAAAATTTCGTATAAATCGCAATGGTGTGTGCATCACAGCCACAAAACTTCAAACATCACTATTGCACAGTTTTGATAATAAATTCGGTATCACCCCTAAACGAACTCAGAAAATTCTGAAATTGTGATATGTTATAGATAAAACTTAGAGGTAAAATTTTCATGAATAACTTGAAGTCGGATTCATGATAAGTCAAGAGCTATAATCACTATAACTCCCCTTAGCCCTCGGTAACAGTTTCCGGATTTAACACTTTCAAAGAAAAATCATTTTGCCGACCAATACTTGTCCGTTTCTTCTCAAATTTGAGTATGTTACTCCTCAAGATGTCATCTACAACTTTCATCAAGGACACGAAGTCAAATTTCAACTAGATAATTGCATACAATTCACGGAATCGCGAAAGGTTAAGCTGTTTTTCCATGAAACAGTTTACTAGTCCTAAGGGACTACTCCTATCCTTTCGAATTTCCAACATCCAGCATTTCCGAAATCTATTATACTTCACACACAACCACAGCAAGCAAATTGTAGATCAATGGACTTCACTTGCCTTAAGTCCGATGCAACCATAGCAAGTAGAATGGGAACTTGAGGACTTCGGGCGCGGCTCAATCGACGGCGAAGCTAGGCGGCGTTGACGGCGGCAGCAGGCGCACGCACGGCGGGGCTGGTCTCCTTCTTCCCCTCGCCAATGCACCCTCATAAACTCTCTCTTTCTCTCGGTCACTCTCTCTCTCTCGATCACTCCCTCGTTAATCCGCCCCTTCCTTTTCCTTTTAGTTTCTTAATTAGCTAGTAATCATGAGGTTTTGCATGGGAAGGACAAGTGGAAGATGGTTATGGACAAGTGTAAAATGGCATGCATCTTCCTCCCCCTTGTCCGGTTCTCTTCTTCTCCCCCCCTTCTTTCGGTCAATGGCTTTAGGGCCTCCATGGGCTGCTTGAGCCCAAAAGTTTTGGGGCCGAAAGAAAGTCCAAATAAAAAGGCCCATAAACTTTATAATATAAACCCAAAATCTTTGCACCATTATGAAGCATTTTACTATTATTATAAATTTACATTCTCTTAATCCCACAAATGATATCAATATCACAATCCGGCGATACTCCCATCGATTGATCATGACCGTCACTTATCCGAGGATCGTCTAAATTTTCGGATGCCACAAGATTTGATCCAACCATCCGATCAACAATTCAAGGAAGTTTCAAAGAAGATCAGGAATAATACAAGATTTTTTCCACGTTTTAAGGTAAGTTACGATTATACAATAGAATATATGAATTAAATATAAATCAAATAATATTCTTGTTCTTGTTTTAGGATTGCATTGGAGCTATAGATGATACTCATATTCCAGCGGTGGTACCTATAAGTGAGCAGCTTCGTTTTATTGGTCGAAAAGGAACACCGATGCAAAATGTGACGACTGTGTGTAATTTTAACATGGAATTTACTTATGTGTGGGCCGGTTGGGAGGGAACAGCTCATGATACTCGTATCTTTTATGAAGCCATTAGAAGACATGATTTACAGTTTCCTCATCCTCCAAAAGGTTCGTTAATTAATGGTTTTTACGCATTAATAAATGTATGTGTTATATGTTGATTAAATTTACAACTTTTTTGTGTAGGTAAATATTATTTGATTGATGCTGGATATCCAAATCTCACGGGTTATTTGGGGCCATATAAAGAAGTTAGATATCATTTACCTGAGTTTCAACGAAGTCCTCAACCAATGGGTTATAAAGAAGTTAGATATCATTTACCTGAGTTTCAATGAGGTCCTCAACCGACGGGTTATAAAGAAGTGTTCAACCGTGCTCACTCCTCATTACAATCAGAAATTGAGCGAGCTTTTGGCGTATTGAAGAAGAAATGATAGATTTTAAAGAGTATGCTAAGTTATCCATATACAAAGCAAGTGATAATTGTGATAGCAACGATGACTTCGCACAATTATATACGAAGAAATGCCCTAAATGATGCACATTTTGCTAGAGTGGATTTGGATCCCAATTTATATACAATGGATCTTGATGATGTAAATGGGGAGGGTAATACTTCAAATGATGATGTAGCATCTGATATGACACGTTTACGTGATCAAATAGCTATGAATTTAGGAAGTAATTAAGGATGTTTGTAATTTTTAAGGATAACAAGCTTCTTTCCTCAAAGCATATGTTATCTTGTTTTTATTGTAATGAAAGTATTCTTCTTGCAATTTAGAAAGAGAGTACGTAAATTTTTTCAATTTGATATTTTTTAGCAAAAAAAAAAAAGAAATTTTAATTTTAATTAAATTGTTTACACAACATCTTTAACATGATTGTCAAATATAAATTAAAAAATTCGCAAACAACATTTTTTTTATTTTAAACAAATAAAAATTATAATATTTAGATTAATCACCAAATGGGCTTTGCAAATGTGTTTTCTACCAAACAACATTTCTCTCAAAGTTGCATTTCAAAGGAGAATTTACCAAACAGTCTTTGCATTTCCTTCAAAGCCCTTTAGGCTAAACTGCTTTGCATTTTCCCAATGAGCTTTCCAAATGCTAACCAAACACACCCATATACATATATAACAACTCAGTCATATATATACATATACAAGCCATACTAGAAGTCGGTTTCTACTCAAACAAGTCCAACAGCATCAAGTCATTAGACAGAAGTGGGGTCTCAATCTTCATTGGGGTCATAGTCCGAATCATCCTCGGGATCCTCCTCCGACTCCTCCTCCGGTTCCTTTTTAGGGTCCTCCTCTTCAGGTTCTTCCTCCTCAGGTTCCACATCTAGGTTCTCTTTTGGGTACACCTCCTCTTCTACGATCTCTCATTCTTCCATGCTCCAGCTGGAGTCTACTGCTAATTGCTTGGGAGAGTTGGGGTCATCACCCAGCTTGGGATCTTTTGCATCGATCACTGCTCCGTCCTTGGGATCTGCAGTCCCTTCTCCGAATGCTGCCTCTAAGACGAACAGAGGCACATCGCCCTCCGGTATGGGACCCTCTCTTCGTCCATCATGTTAGTGACCAGGCTATCTCTACGCACAACAACCTAGACAGAGGATTTCACTAAAACATACTTTAGACCTTCCGGGTAGGGGTGTATCGGGAAGTGGTATCCTATCTTGGTGATTTCTTCGGGTATACCAAAATGCATGGGAGGACGAGGTGAGACCACGTTTTAGCAAGTTTTAACCTCCTAAGACTCAATTAGGAAGCCAGTACACCTTAAGGCTGCTTAAGCACAACACGAGTCAGAGGACTTACCTTGGCCTCAGTTCCATCCTGCAAATCAATGTTATTTACAGATGCCTTATATCACATCAATCAATCAATTCATAACATCAGATCAAATCATTGATCAATCGACCTAGTCAATTACGAGTCAGTCAAACCATTTCCCGGTTATTTTAATCTATACTATGCATTTTCTAAGATGATACATCTAGTCACCGAGCCATGTGCATTCTCCAAAGTGACATGCTCAATCACCGAGCCACGTGCATTCTCTAGGATGACATACCTAATCAACGAGTCACGTGCATTCTCCAAGGTGATATACTCGGTCACCGATCCACGTGTATTCTCCAAGGTGATGTACCAACTCAACAAGTCACGTGCATTCTCTAAGGTGATATACTTATTCACCGAGCCATGTAATACAACATTCCTTTTTCACCACTTTATATAACCCATCAAAATATTGTTAGCATTGTAGACCGACGCTCGGTTATTTTCCAAACAATTACTGAAATTAAACAATTTAGGAATAAAATCCTAAAATCATAATTAAATTAATTCGGCATAAATTAGAACTCACATAAATAAACGGACTGTACCATAATAACCAGCATAAAATTTTGATCGTCGGCTATCCTAGCCTAATTTCCGAAAAATAAATAAATAAATAAATAATTACAGAAAATATTAAATAAATGCAATAAAACCAATTTAGGCCCGTAATGCCTGATTGGATGCCGAAACGGATCCGGAAAATTTTCAAGACCCGTTCAATAAATAATAGCATGAGTCTATTTGCTAATGTCACTAACCATTTGCCTAACATGCATCGGTAAATCACTAATTTAATTGCTCTATTCTAATCTATCCACCTAATCACACTTAATTAAATCTAATCAACCTCTAAGCATCATTAGCATACTAAGCGATGATTAGTGAGTTAAACTCACTTGTTTAGCGAGCGGTTCAATGCAAAACGATAGGAACGTCGTGGGGTCACTGCTCTCCAAAGCGGGCCTAAGTTTCGGGGTCGAGATTGACCTCAAAACGGGCCTTGAAGCTGCTGGAATACCCACTTTTTCCCTCTCCTTGGCTGGTTGAGCTGCAAAACAGAAAAAAAAAAGCAAGTTGTTTGGCTAAAATGGTGAGACACGGTGGACCGGTGGATGGCTGGAGCGAGGTAACCTTGGCGGCCGGTGGAGCTCCGGTGAGCTTCGGTGGTGGAAAGGGCTTGACAGGCTTGAAACACCGGACGCACAATGGGGCTGGGGACTAGCGGTGAGGGAGCAGAGATGCACGAGCAGCGACGGGCTGGCATGAGCGGCATTCCAACGGTCCTAGCAGCATCATGCTATTGTGGAGGTGTGCGGGGTGGACAGCTCAGCTTGCTACTCCTTCTCTGGCTTGCTGGATGTCCGAATTGCACACCAAGGAAGAGAATGGAGGTCGCATGGCAAGGGAGAAAAAGAGAGAGGGAAGATATGAGGTTGGAGGGCCAATTTGGCTTGTTTTTCCGCAAGCTTGTCTTCCTTGACCATTCAACCACAACCAACATGTCTTCCTTGGCCTCCATTCAGCCACCCAATGCCCCCTTTGCAACCTTGAAATGGTCAAAAAGACTAGGCAATGGGGGGCATACGAATTTCCAAGATTTCTCCTTCAATTGGGCTTAGTTTCTTGCTCAATTAATGTTTTTCCTCACAATACTTAAATTAATATTTTTCCTCACCCATTGAACCATCTTGCATCCCGATTGCACGATCGAAAACGATCCCCGGCTTTTTCTGAATAAAATGGTCCTATGCCGACTTTTTCCCAAAAGGTCTTGGGTTGCAGAAAAATCTTCTGAGACTGAGTGGACGTTCCTAGAATTTATTCTAACATGACAGAATCTTCAATTTCTGAAATCGGACTCAAATTCGCGGTTAATTTCACTCAGGCACGTTTTTAGCGTGACCTAGGCTATCGAATAGGTTTCAGAAATTTTTAGTGCAAATGACCCATGGTCGATTTTCTTGGAGCCACAATGAACCAACTCGACACATTGGCGACTCTCAGTTGTCGTGAAAATCTCGAGGATTCAAATACGGACACAGGATACTAAAATGATAGAGAAATAAGTCTAGTGCCGGCTCATGAAAATTTTCCAATTTAATGGTGTCACCCATGATTAGCCACATATTTTAGTCGAATGGACCTATCTCTAATCTCAAATCGATTTTTAACTATGCCGTAATGGTCTCTAAAGATGAGCACGGTCGAATAGTTGATTCCTGGTCGAATTTTCAAGTCTATTTGCATTAAAGTCCTTAATAGTTTTCCCAGATAGTCTAGTTATCTTGAGAGTGATCAGCTTTGAGAATGGCCCTATAGGCGCGTCGATGAAATGCCCGATTTATTCAATAGAAAACATGATTGAAAATCTGGGATGTCACAACTCTTCCCTTCTTATAAAAATTTCGTCTTCGAAATTTAAACCTTACACACTTAAGCAAAAAGGTGGGGGTACAACTATCTCATCGACTCTTCAGTCTCCCCTGTTGCTCCCTCAGTTCCGTGGTGTTGCCAAACCATTTTGACCAACGGGATGGTCTTGGTACGCAGAACTTGTTCTTTTCTATCCACTATCTGAACCGAACTTTCAAAGTATGACACACGGTCATCCACATCCAATTCCTTAAAATTAAGCACGTGGGTCGGGTCAGGCTTATATTTCCTTAACATCGACATGTGAAGGATGTCATGCACTTGCGCCAATCTTGGTGGCAATGCAAGACAATACGCTAAGGTCCTAATTCTCTCACGAATTTCAAACAGACCTACGTACCTCGGACTTAGTTTTCCTTTCTTTCCAAAGTATGAAGTTCCCCTCATTGGTGACACTTTTAGAAAAACGTGATCACCAACTTGGAATTCCAAAGACCTCCGGCGTTTATCTACATAGCTTTCTAATGACTCTGAGCGGTCTTTAATCTATTTCTAATCATTGCCATGGCTTCTACTAACTGCTGGACCAACTCTGGACCTATAATCTTTCTTTCCCCAACTTCATCCCAACACACTGGTATTCTACACACTCTACCATACAATGCTTAAAAAAGAGCCATCTGGATGCTCTATTGATAGCTATTGTTGTAGGCAAATTCCACCAGGTGAAGCTGATCTTCCCAACTTCCTTTAAAAGCTAGTACACAAGCTCTTAACATGTCCTCAAGGATCTGAATTGTCCTCTCAGACTGGCCATCTATCTGAGGATGATATGCCGTACTGTACTAAGCTTTGTACCTAAGGCACTTTGCAAGCTCTTCCAAAAAGCAACGGTAAACCTCGGGTCTCTATTTGAAGTTATCGTAATCGGCACTCCATGCATTCGAACCACTTGACGCACGTATAGATCTGCGTGTCTATCTAAACTCAGGTCCTTTCGAATTGCAATGAAGTGAGCCGACTTTGTCAGTCTATCAACTACCACCCAAATCGAATCATTCCCTCTTTGGCTTCTCGGTAGTCCGATCACGAAATCCATCGTGATATGCTCCCATTTCCACTCTGGGATCTCGAGAGGTTGCAACAATTCTCCCGGCTTGCAATGCTGAGCTTTAACTTGTTGACACATTAGACACTTAGCGACATGCTTGGCGATATCCGCTTTCATCCCAGACCACCAATAGTGTTGACGTAGATTCTGATACATCTTGGTACTTCTAAGATGAATGTTGCAATTGCTACGATGTGCTTCAGACAAGATATCCTCTCTAAGTTCCACATTGTCAGGTACAACTAAACGTCCTTGGAACCTCAGCGTTCCATCATCAGAAACCTGAAAGTCAGCCTTCCTTTTCTCATTGTCCTCTTGAAGGATTTTCTGAACATCTGGGTCTATCGATTAGAGTAACTTGATTATGATTGAACATCTGGTTCAATTATAGGGTGGCCATAAGACTTGAAAGGCAGCCTACCTCAAACTTGAATATCGAATCTCGAGCTCTCTCGATTAGATTCCACTCCTTCATCAGTATATGAGCAACTAAAGACTTTCGACTCAAAGCATCGGTGACCTTGTTCGCCTTTCTCGGGTGATATAAAATATCATAGTCATAATCCTTTTAACAATTCCATCCATCGGCGCTGTCTCATGTTCAACTTCTTCTGAGAGAACAGGTATTTGAGACTTTGATGATCCGTGAAGATTTGAAATTTTTCCCCACACAAGTAGTGTCTCCAAATCTTCAAGGCGGCGAGTTTTAAGTCATGCGTCGGATAGTTCTGTTCATGAGGTCTCAACTGACAAGAGGCATATGCAACTACTTTACCATGTTGCATCAACATGCAACCCAATCCTTTGAATGATGCATCACTATAGATCTCGAATCCTCTAGGACTAGATGGAATGGTCAGCACAAGTGCAGTAGTCAGCTTTTCCTTAAGCTCTTGGAAACTACTCTCACACCTGTCTATCCACACAAATTTTTCTTCTTTCTTTAGGAGTTTTGTCAGTGGCGATGCTAATGATAAGAATCCTTCCACAAACCGTCTGTAGTAACCTACCAATCCCACAAAATTTCTAATCTCCGTCACTGTAGTTGGTCTTGCCCAATTGATCTCGGCTTCAATCTTGATCGAGTCCACAGAGATTCCTTCGCCTAAAATCACGTGACCTAAGAAAGCAACCCGAGTCAACCAAAACTCGCACTTGCTGAACTTGGCGTGCAACTGATGGACTCTTAGTGTCTGCAGCACTAGTCTCAGATGACTCTCATGCCCTTCATCACTCCTCGAATACACTAGAATATCATCGATGAATACGATCACAAACTGATCTAGATATTCCTTGAATATACGGTTCATCAAATCCATAAAAGCAGCAGGAGCATTCGTCAATCCGAATGGCATCACTATGAACTCGTAATAACCATACCGAGTGCGAAATGCTGACTTAGGAATGTCCTCCTTCCTAATTCTCAGCTGATGATATCTTGTCCTCAAGTCATTTTCAAAATATCAACGCTCCTTGCAATTGATTGAACAAATCATCGATCCTTGGGAGTGGATCCTTATTCTTGATCATTACCTGGATGAGTTGCCAATAGTCGATGCACAAGCGCAACGAACCATCTTTCTTCTTTACGAATAAAACTAGTGCTCCCCAAGGTGATGTACTAGGACGAATAAATCCCTTATCCAATAATTCTTACATCTGCACTTTCAGTTCATTCAACTCAGATAACACCATCCGGTAAGGAGCTTTAGAGATTGGCTCTGTCCCTGGTGCTAGCTCGATCATAAATTCAATTTCTCTCTCTGGCGGCAATCCTAGCAATTCCTTTAGAAAGACATCTGGAAATTTTTGCACCACAGCAATGTCTTCCATTTTTAGTTCCACAACTATCGTATCCACGACAGTTGCCAGGTAACCTTGACCCCTCGTCTAACAGACGAGTTGCCTCTGGCAACAAGATTAGGACAATCGAGGGTCCTCCTCGATTTCCGACAAACTCAAAGCTCTTACCCTCTAATGGGTCAAACTGAATCGCCTTGCGATAACAGTCCATTATAGCTCATTGCTTGGTGAGCCAATCCATGCCAATTATCAAATCAAAGTCATACATGGCTAGGACTAACAAGTCTATTTTCCCCACTCACTCACCAATCGCTAACTTGCAACTAGAACAACCCAAAGCAGCAATAATTTTATCCTTCAATGGTGTAGATATGCAAACTGCCGACTCCAACAATATAAGACTTAATCCTAGCAACTTAACATATTGTTTGGCAATAAATGAATGAGTTGCTCCAGAGTCGAATAAAGCGTAAGCAGGATGGTTGTTCAACGAAACTATACCTGTGATCACGTCAAGCGCAGCTTCTGCCTGACCCTACGTAATGGCATATACCGTGCCTTGGACCGGGTGGTCTTAGCTGACCTCCTTACGGCGCGTTTTGAGGTGCATATCCCCTAATTTGGCCCATCGGTGGCGGCGGCGGTAACTAAGGTTGTCCTCTTGGTTGCCTAGGACAATTTCTAGCTATGTGGCCCTACTAGCCACATTCAAAACATGCACCCGGCCTAGATGGGCATGGGGTGACCCGTGTCGCCTTCCACAAAAGCGACATGCTTCACTCCTACTAGGCATTGACCTACCAAATCCACCATTCTTGTTGGGCGGGACTTAGAATCTACCTCCAAGCATGGGCCTCTTTCCCTAGCAAATCCCTTCTCGATGAGAATTAAACCTCGATCCAGACGAGGGGACTTGTTTGTTCAGACTCCTTTCGAGCAGCTATGCTCGACGATAAATCTCTTGATAATCAATCAAATCAAATGGCACCAACGGCTGTCTCAATTCTTGTCGAAGGCCATTTTTGAAGCCCTAGCTTTCTCTTCAGGATCCTCAATCAGCCTTGGAGCGTACTGAGATAGCTCCGTAAACTTGACCCCATACTAGTCAATGGTCATCGTCCACTGACGAAGACGTTGAAACTCTTCCAATTTTTGTTCTTTAGCGCTCCTCAAGAAATATTGCTTGTTGAACGCTCTGAGGAAAGCATCCCACAGCGGGACTACTTCTCCTAGAAATATAGTCTCTTTAGCGGCTCTCCACCAGGTGTTGGCATTGCCCTGCAACTGATACATTGCCAGGGTTACCTTCTCTGTCTCAGTGCACATCAGGAGTGCAAAGACCTTCTCCAAATCTTGTATCCATAGTGAGGCAGTCTCGGGCTCTCCAGTACCCGTAAATCTTGGCGGGCTCAGTTCCAAAAACTGCTCCATCAACTTGTGGATTAGTCTTTCTCTCTGCACCTTTATGTTCTCAGCTGGAACATCGGCAGGCACGGCTATAGGTGCAGCAACAGGTGCGGCGGTGGGTACGGCGACAACTGCGGCAGCAACGCAAGCATTGGCAATGGCAATAGCAGCAGCTTCAACAACAATGGTAAAGGCGGTAGCTTGATCTCAGGCCTGCTGGCCCCATCATTTCTTGCATGGCATCTAAGGCTTGGGTGATCCCTATGTTTTCCTGATCACCCAGGGCTGCTACCCCAACACCAACAGGAGGTGGTGCTACGCCACTAGCGTTAGCCTGTGCTGGCGCTCGACCTCGGCCTCCTTGGGTACCGACCGTGGTCGGCGCTCTACCCTGAGCTATGGCCCTACCGGTCCTCTTAGCAGGAGTTCTTGGCTCTTGGTCACTCATGGCTCAGCTTTATCTATTGAAGCATTGTTTCCAATTCTACACTGAATTAGAAACAGAGTGACCTAAACAACGAGAAATTTTATCAATCAACTAACACAGACATGCACCAGCATAAATTTAAAGGTCTTTCCTACCATTATCCCATGATCCATCGCACCTTATCACTCCAATTCCTAACCATTGCTCTTATACCACTAAACGGGGATGTCACGCCCCGATCCTTGGGCACGTGCCCACCCCTCATCTAGTCGATATAAAAGCGACATCCCAGAACGCATCACCGATCCTTTCATTTTAATACGCTTGCAGAAGCATATAATTAATCCCCAGACAATAAAATAATGGGATAGAAAAGTAGGGCTATATTTTTCACAACTGAAAAACAACAACCACACTTTTATACAAGCAAACCTCATAGCATATATTACAATACTATTAACAAGTCATATCTATCACACATCATATCACAACTCAGAGTTTGCAAAACAAGGGGGTTTCAATCTTCATTCATAGTTCGGATCATATCTCTTGATCTTTCCTTCGGTCTCCTTCAAGGTCTTCTCTTCGGGTTCTTCCTCTCCTCCTTTTCCTCAAAGACTACCTCCTTCCTCTCGCTTCCATGCTCCAGGAGTCTACTGCTGATTGCTCCGGAGAATCGGGATCATCACCTAACTTAGGATCTTTCGCATCAACCACCGATCCATCTTTAGGGTCTGCCGTACCCTCACCAAAAGCAGCTTCCAAAACGAATTGAGGTACATCGGATTTCGGCACAGGACCCTCCTTTTGCCCTATAAGTACCATGATTGGTACTTATAGGGCACACTATCGGTTTCATTCACGTCAACCTAGACGGTGGACTTCACTAGTACATATTCTAACCCTTCAAGGTGGGGGTGTGCCGGAAAATGATAACCTACTTCTGTGACCTCTTCGGGAATACCAAAATGCATGGGATGACGAGGAGGTGGAGGTGCTGCCATCTAGGGACCTGAAATGTTGTCCCACAATGGGGTGAGACTACGTCTTAGCAAGTTCTAACCCCTAAGACTCAATTAAGAAGCCAATACACCTTAGGGCTACCTAAACACAACACAAGTCAGAGAACTTACCTTGGCCTTAGTTCCATCCTACAAATCAATGTTATTTATAGATGCCTTATATCACATCAATCAATCAATTCATAACATCGAATCGAATCCTCGATCAATCGACCTAGTCGATTACGTGTCAATCAGACCATTTCCCAGTCATTCTAGTCAACACTATGCATTTTCCAAAATGATATGTCTAGTCACGGAGCCACATGCATTCTCCAAGATGACATACTTAGTCACCGAGCCATGTGCATTCTCCAAGATAACATACCTAATCACTGAGCAACGTGCATTCTCCAAGGTGATGTACTCAGTTACCGAATCATGTGCATTCTCCAAGGTGATGTACCAACTCAACAAGTCATGTGCATTCTCCAAGGTGATATACTTATTCACCGAGCCACGTACTACAACATTCTTATTCACCACTTTATGTAGCCCACCAAAATATTATTGGTGCTATAGACCGACACTCGGTTATTTTCCAATCAATTACCAAAATTGATTAATTTAGGAATAAAATCCTAAAAACACAATTAAATCAATTCAGCACAAATTAACACTCAAATAAATAAACAGACTGCACCACAATAATTAGCATAAAATTCTAGTCGTTGGCTATCCTAGCCTAATTTCCGAAAAATAAATAAATAATTAATTAATAACAGAAAATATTAAATAAATGCAATAAATCCAATTTAGGCCCATAATGCTTAATTAGAAGCCGAAACGGACCCAGAAAATTCTCGAGACCCGTACAATAAATAATAACATGAGTCTATTTGCTAATGTCACTAACCATTTACCTAACATGCATCGGTAAATCACTAATTTAATTACTCTATTATAATCTATCCACCTAATCACACTTAATTAAATCTAATCAACTCATAAGCATCATTAGCATACTAAGCAAGGATTAATGAGTTAAATTCACTTGTTTAGCGAGCGGTTCGGTGCAAAACGATGGGAACGTCGTGGGGGTCACTTCTCTCCAAAGCGGGCCTGTTCCGGGGTCGGGATTGACCTCAAAAATGGGTCTTGAAGCTGCTGGAATACCCACTTTTCTGCCCTTTGTTCTTGGCTGGTTGATGCAGCTTTGGTGGCTGAAATGGCGAGACATGGTCGATGGGGTGAGGTATCGACGCGTAGGAGCTACAGCAGCTTGGTGGCTTGGTGGATCAAGGGCTCACAGCTGGCGGCAAGGGCTCCGGCCGGGCTCGGGCCTCGTGAACCAGCGTGAGGGAGGTGGAGGAGCGTGAGCAGCAACGGGCTGGCACGGTGGCGTTCCGGCAGCCCCGGGTGTTGTGCGGCTGTGGCGGTGCGGGTGGAGCTGCAACCTGTCCCCTTCTCCTAGCCTTGCTAGTGTTCCAAATCAACTTGGAAGGATAATGGAGGATGGCTTGGGGGAAGATAGAGGAAGGAGAGAGAGAGATGAGGTTAGAGGGCCACTTTGGCTTGTTTTACCACAAGCTTGTCTTCCTTGACCATTCTCAGCCACCAGCCCTTCCTTGGCCTCCATTAGGCCACCAATGCTTCCCCTTGCAACCTTGAAATGGTCCAAAAGACTAGGCAATGGGGGTATAGGAATTTCCAAGATTTCTCCTTAAATTGGGCTTAGTTTCTTGCTCAATTCAATCTCATTTGACCTCAATAATTTCCATTATTGAGTCAATACTCAAATTAGTATTTTTCCTCACCCATTGAACTATCTTACATCCTAATTGCGCGATCGAAAACAATCCTCGGCTTTTTCTTAACAAAACGGTCCTATGCCGACTTTTTCCCAAAAAGTCTCGAGTTGCAGAAAAATCTTCTAAGACTGAGTTGACATTCCTAGAATTTATTGTGACATGACAGAATCTTCAATTTTGAAATCGGACTCAAATTCGCGGTTAATTTCACTTCGACGTGTTTTTAGCGTGACCTAGGTTACCGGATAGTTTTCAGAAATTTTTAGTGCAAATGACCCGTGGTTGATTTTCTTTGAGCCATAATGAACCCACTCGACACATTGGCGACTCTCGATTCTCGTGGAAATCTTGAAGATTCAAATACGAGACATAGGGTACCAAAATAATAGAGAAATTAGTCTAGTGCCAGCTAACAAGAATTTTCCAATTTAGTGGTGTCACCCACGATTAGCCACATATCTCTGTCAAATCAACATATCTCTAATCTCAAATCGATTTTATACTATGCCATAATGGTCTCTAAAAATGAGCACGGTCAAATAGCCGATTCCTAGTTGAATTCTCAAGTCTATTTGCCTTAAAGTCCTTAATAGCTTTCCCAGATAGTCTAGTTATCTCGAGAGTGATCAGCTCCGAGAATGGCCCTATAGGTGCGTCGATGAAATGCCCAATTTATTCAATTGAAAACAATATTGAAAATCTGAGATGTCACAACACGGGGTACCAAAACGATAGAAAAATCAATCTAGTGCCTATTGACTAGAATTTTGCATTTTAGTGGGATCACCCACGTTTAACCACATACCTCAATCCAACCGACCTATCTCTGATTTCTAATTGATCTTACTGTGCCGAAATGATCTCTGCAGATAAGCACGGTCGAGTAGCCGATTCCTGGTTGAATCCTCAAGTCTATTGCATTAAATCTCTAAATGACTTCCCCAAATAGTCTAGTTATCTCACGAGTAGCCATCTTTGAGAAAAGTACTATAGGCGTGTCGATGAAAGGCCCAACTTATCTAATCGAAATCAGAACCTGAAAATCAGGATGTCAAATCATCCTCACAACTACATAGCTCGAAGTCAGTTCATGATTCCAAATTCACTATTAGGTGCAAAATCCTGGATAGTGCAAATGTACGAACACATTTCATTAGGCAGCGACAGGATTACATGATATAGGTTTGTAGATATTGACTTGCCTTTGATTTGGTGGCGTCAATGGCAAGCAAACCGCGTGCGGTAGCTACGAGCATGGCTGAGGAGACCAGTGGTGTTGGCGGCGAGTTGTGAGCAAGGGTCTTCTCGAGTCAGTAGCGGTTGAGGAACCGTAGTGAGGGAGCTAGTGGCATGATGGGGTGGCGCTGGTGGTGAGCGGTCGGTGGCTGGAGGCAAGAACATGAGTGAGAGGTAAGAGTTTTCTACACTTCTCGAGTGTAGACGCCGCTGGAGACGAAGAGAAGGAGTTGGGTGTCGAAAAGTGGGAGAAAGAAATGGTCTTCTGCTTGCCTTGTCCCCTCCGTCGGTTGACTTCTTTAGTCAACAATCAACCTCATTTAGTGGCAGCAAAGGGTGAGGACAACGCCTATGATTTGGGCCTTGGCGTGACACTTGCAATTCTCATGCAAGTGACGTGCCTCCACGCATAGCCAGGGGCAGCAACGGTTGTCCACGACGAGAAGCCAACGTGAATGCAGGGTTGGAAGTCAATAGTATTCGTTCCGCATGCGTGTGGGCTATATAAATGAGCTTCACTTGCTGCATGGAGGGGAATTTTCTATTTACATGATTGCATGGCCATTAGTGAGACCATTCACGTAGCCATCTAAGGAGAGGAACGGCGGTGACGGAGTGCACGAAATTGGGGTCTTCAACTTAGTTAGTTGGCGAGATGACTCGGGGTTGACGTTTGTCTTCCTAGCCGATCGCGTTAAGCGAGAAACTTTAGACAAGATGACATTGCGAAATGTGACAATACACAATGTCTCGGTTCGATGATGATAGTATCGAAACGGCGTTTATAAATGACGTCAACAGCGTGGTCCGACGACAAATTCGTCGACCTGTCTCTAACCGTTACATATTCAAGATCCAGTAAAATTCCAGATATCACAAATGGATCACAAGGCACTTTCAGAGTCATTCGATGTTGTGTTTGTGTTACACGGTCATGATCTCCCGCATTATTATAAGGTTCATCTCCCTAACTAGAATGGATGATTGTATTGGGGTAGGCAGGTGGAGGTGCGTAAATCACATACTAATCAAACTTCCCATTAGGTTGACCCAATGTGTCTATAGCAGGGTCTCTCTTGTCGTATCTTTGTTTGAATGATTTATAGGACCTTGATGAGGGGAACGATTTCCTATATGAACCAGTTCGTTCTAGCAAGGTGATCCACGATATGGTCTGGAAGTCCTTGCACTTTGATATTCACCAATAGTGTAATCCTGTGAAGCATACCTATATCCTCTTCAATCTGGAGGATCCGCTTCTTCAATCCTCTGTCTGCAATGAGTACAGATGCCGAGCAGTCAGTGCTTCTTGCCCTGAGATCTTATCGAAACCACACCGATCATTACTAGGAAAGGGTCTATGTCCACCTCCATTAGGGACTTCCCTTTATCATTAGCAAATTTTATCTTCCCTTGTCAATTTACTTCCTAAATATTCTTCTTAAGGACCACACAGTCAGAAGTATTTATAACTCCATGAGTGGTGCCATTTGCAATACTTCTTTCCCACCAATTCTTCTTTAGATAGAATATTTTGTCCTTCTGTTAGTTTTACTTAACCATCTGCTAATAGTAGATCAAAGATTTCTTTAGTCCCACTAATATCGAAGGAATATTAATCCTTTACTTTTCTTTTGCTTTGACTAGTTTCAACACTTGACAAGTGTATGGCTTTTCAATGACCATTTTAGCAATAGCTACTTTCGATAGTTCCATTTGTTCTTCATCGAAATCATTTGTCTTAACGAAGTTAACATCTCCTCTTTGACCATGTTTTTTGTCCTTTTTTTTAAGCAAGCTTTCATGTTTGATTGCTATAGTGGACAATCAAAACAAGTTTGAGTAAGGCTGACCTACCATTCTTTCTCGAATTTTGAACTTCAAACTAATGAAGGCTAAATCCGTGAATGTTTTCTCAGGCAATGGGACTAAGCATTTGTTCCTAGCTCTTTTGTATCTTGATATGAACTAGTCGACTGTTTCATTTATCATTTGTCTCGTAGTTGACAAGTCGGCAACTGATAAGTCTAGGACAACTCATTGAAATTAGGTATGAAAAAGTCGTTCCATTTGCTCCTATAAGAAAATCGAATTGGCTAGTAACACGGTATACCACATGAAGGCTGTCTTCAATGGTGAAAGTGGAAACAAACGAAACTTCCAATGATCACCATGAGTAGCATCTAGTTATCTTCACTGCTAAACAATGTGAATTCTGGCATCTTAAATCCTTATGGGTAAGGAACTGTGTCCATCCACTATGGATAAAGTTTTCAATAGACATTTCCCTTGTGACCATGATCACCAACATTATTCCTCGGGGTAGATTCGAGGATCATTTGGTTGTGTCCCGAAATGGCTATAGGTAATCTTGATGGCTGTTGTGCACCATGGTTAGGGTGCAACATCAAGTTCACGTTCTAATAAGGAGGTTGGTACGCCACATACTGTGAGGCTTGATATATAGGTGGCTAGCCTAGTATACAGATTGTTGTGGAACTTGATACACAGGTGGCTGTGGAGCCTGGTACATAGGTTACTATGAAACCTAGTATATTGGTTGTTGTGGAACCCGATACACTTAAGGTATGTTCTGATTGTCTAATGGATTGTTTGGCTATGGGTTAAGATGTATGGGCTGAAATTTCTGCTTGGGTATGAGTGGATTAACATTTGGGAATGTTGGTTGAAAGGGTTGATCTAGCCCCCTAGCGAAAGGCATTGGTTCCTACCCCCTAAGTGGAGCTAATACTGTTCCATGATTATCAACAATTGTAGGCATAGGTAGCATATTGAGTTGAACTGTAGACATAATACTAGGAACACTCATAGCATGCTCGGCATTTTCATTGATAGTAAATAATGTATCTTGATGAAATTGTTGCCTAGTTATTCGATTAAGATCAGAGGTTCCTTAGGGATGAGACCCACCATTTTGGGTTATCGAAATCACTTATCCTCTTTGCAGGATTCTTATAGGTGCTAAGAGTGGCATTCTTTGACCTATAGTACTGAAATTTACCACATGAGGTAATGGCAAAGAGGCATACCTCATGGTTATGGGGACATTCTCATCCTAGGGTTAGGTCATTTGTTGCCCATGTGCACATTCATGATATGTGTTGATTATCAACGGCCTTATCACATCAGTCATTATCTTGACCATGTAATCAGCAAAGTTATTATGAGTTTCTTTGATGGCTTACCTCATCGATGAAAGCATGATAGGGGCAATTTTCGTTGATTTTCGTGGTTCTTCCACCTATTGCCTTAGGACATTTGCATTCTTGCCTTGAGCTTGATTCAAGGCAGGCTGCGGATAGGATGACTTTGCACATTGGATATCATCCATTGCAGGTAAAGGTTTGTCCGTAGCTCTATCCATATTGTTGCAACTTCTTGTGCATGGCTTAGCACTCTCTTTGACTAACATTAGGTCCTACTAGGCATGCCAAAAAGATGTTTTGTTGATTTTGGATCACGCAATGAAATATCTTTCACAAGTGTTATATTTTGGTTTTTATTGAAGGAGACTCAAGTTTTGTGTTAGCTTTGGACAGAGAGAGTCAAATGCGAACAAGACTATACACCTTATAATCTCGAAATCAAAGAAGTCGTTGGCCTATCACACATCTAATATCGATGATTATCAACATTGAAACCTAATTAATGACATCATTTAGACTCACTTTTATATAATAATGAAAGCTCATTAAAATTAAAATAGTCTATAAAATATCGAAGGCACTTCAATAATGCTGGATATGAACAAGATGCTTGATAAAGCACTATTTTCTACTTAGTTTAAGGACACAACGCCAAAATCTAATCAATAACGCTAGACAGATAGGACAACACCTAGGAGACAACAATTCAAGATAGATATGGGGGCACAGCGTCAGAATCTAATCAACGATGCTGGATAGTGATAATAACACCTAGTATACACTGTTCTTAGATGCGTACATGAACAAAACGTTGAAATCTAATCAACAATGCTAGACAGAGGCAACATCTAATGAACACCATCTCTAGATGAGGATGAGGACACAAAGCCGGAATCTAATTGATGACGCTAGACAATGGTTAGCACTAGAATCTAATTAATAGTACTCCTTAGGATATAAACCCTCGTCGAGATTGAATCCACGACATGAATTGTGACATCCTGATTTTCAAATTCTGTTTCGATTAAATAAGTTGGGCGTTTCATTGACGCACCTATAGTTCTTTTTTCTGAGTTGGTCACTTACGAGATAACTAGCCTATCAGGTGAAGCCGTTAAGGGATTTTAACATGATAGATTTGAGAATTCGATCAGGAATCGACTACTCGATCGTGCTAACCTACAAGGGTCATTATGGCACAATTAAAAATTGATTAGAGATCGGAGATAGGTCTACTTGACAGAGGTATGTGATTAGTGTGTGGATGATTCCACCTAATTGTAAAATTTCTATCAATCGGCACTAGACCGATTTTTCTGTTGTTTTGGTACCTTGTGCCCGTATTTGAAATCTCAAGATTTTCATGACAACCGAGAGTCGCCACTGTGTTGAAGATGTACATTGTGGCTCAAAAATAATGGGCCATGGGTCAATGAGTTAAAAATTCCTAAAAGCTACCCGGTAGGTTAGGTCACGCTAAAATTGCCCCAAATTGAAATTAATTAGAATTTGAACTCGATTTCAGAAATTGAAAGTTCTGTTATGTCACGATTCATATTAGGACTGTCGACTCATCTTCTAAAGATTTTTCTGCAAACCAGGATTTTTGGAGAAAATTCAAAGTAAGGGTCGTTTTTGGTCGCATTTTTGGGATTCAAGTTGGACAAATTGACGAGGAAAAATGTTGAATGGGATGATGTCACCTTGGTTGGATTTATGGACATCAAATTAGATCCAATTGAAGGAGAATTGATTCAATTTGGGGGAGATTGGCCCAAAATTCGTAGGCCAAGGGTTCATCAACATTTTGGACCACTTAGGGATGCTTCTAAGGGGAATTTTGTGCACCAAATTGGCCTTGGATGACAACAAGGTGGTGAGGGCATGCAATGAGTGAAAATGGATAAGAAGAGAATACTTTAAAGGCTTAGGGGTCCCTCCATTCTTTAGCAGCTCATTCTTCTTCATTCCAGCCCACCTTCTCCAAGGTTGATCACTTTTGAGCTCCAAAAACCAGAGAGAAACCTGAGAGAGCCCCCCTTGCCCGTCGACCAGCCACCGAAGCCACCAGAGCAGCCGCCCACGCCCGCGCCCGCTCGTGTCGCACGCCCATCGCACGTTGTCACGCCAAGCCGCGCCTCTTGCTCGTTGTCTCGCACCTCCTCGCCATTCCTCGAGCTGCCCAAGCCACCGTCTGCCTCCGCCTGGCATGCTGCAACCTCCGCTAGTCCTCCCTCACCATTTCAACCGTTGGTTTCCTCTCCTTCGGCCCAAGTCAGTAGCCAAAGCCAGCAAGGGCTGTGAAGCTTCATGGCCCATTTCTAGGCCCATCCAATCTCCGTTTGGTGTCGCCACAGGGTTGTTTGTTGCCCACCTCCGCGTCGTTGTCGTCGTGGACTCACCGGATTGCTAAACCGGTGAGTTTACTTGCTAAACTTTGCTTAGAGAGTTAATGATGCTTAATGGGTGATTAGTTTAGGCTAAGTATGGTTTATCTGGTTAGTTAGAATGGATTTGTGATTTAATTATTCGTTTGTGCATGTTAGGTGGTTAGAATAGGCTAACTAGAGACTAGATAGATCGTATTATTTATCTAGATTGGTTCAGAAATTTTCCCGACCTGTTTAGATGGTTAATTAAGCATTTCTGGCCTAAGTTGGTATTTTTGGTAATTAATTGTATTTACTTAATTATTTTTGGGATTTATTTAATTATTTATTTATTTTCCAAAAATTATACCGGGATAATCGATTATCGGAATTTCATGCTAATTGGAATGGTGTGTTTAGTTTCTATAATTGAATGCTATATTGAGCATTATTGTACATCAACTTGTGAGAGCATTGAATCATTAGCTTATGAGAGCATTGAATTGTCAACTTGGGTGAGCATTATTGTACGTCAGCTTGTGCGAACATTATTGTACATCTTGTGCGAGCATTATTGTATGTCAGCTTGTGTGAGCATTATTGTACGTTTGCTTGTGAGAGCATTAAATCGTCAACTTGCGCGAGCATTATTATACGCCAGCTTGTGAGAGCTATAATTTATTTCAGCTTTTGTGAGCAGTAATTGTATCGATTGATTGATAGATGGTATCGATTGAATTGATAGATGTTGTCGATTGTATCGAAACAATTGGATTGAATTGATTGGTTGAAATTATGAACTGTACTGACATGCAGGAAGGAACTAAGATGAGGTAAGTCTTCTATATTGTGTGCATAGACTGCCTCTAGGCGTATTTCCTTCCTAGTCAGGGTTTAGGAGATGAACTTGCTAAGACATTGTCTTACCTCGTCGTGGGCTTAACTTTTCAGGTCCCTAGTGTGAAAACCCCAAAGCTTGAGATGGAAGGGTCAGGAGCAAGAGTGGCTCAGGAGTTCTTTTTGGAGATAGATCTCTTGTACTTAGACCCTAGAGTTGGCCTCTGTTTGTAAACCAGATTGTTTATAAAAGCTGTGTTGATTGATTTGAAATTTGTTGTCCTACTTTTCTATCCTATGTTGGTTGTTGTCAGGAGTAATAGTTTGCCTCTGCATGCGTAATAAAACGAATGGGTCAGCGACGTGTCTTGAGACGTTGCAAATTTATCGACCACCGAGGGATGGACACGCGCTTGAGGATTGAGGCGTGATAGGAATTCTAAGCTATAGCTAGGCTAAACTAAGTAAGGGTAAATATAATATAAAGTAGTTTTTGTGTGTTGTTCAGGGGCTGTTTATTGGATAGCTTGTGGTATTTATAGGCCAAGTTGGTAACCGTTAATAGTCAATTACTTCCTCCTCAAGAGTTGCTCCATGTTGAATTGCCTTATCCATACTTGTTCAACAACACTATTGCAGCTTGTCCAGCAAATATTAACCACTCCTTCTTTGAGTTTAGTGCCCTTTTAACTATTCACGCCAATTTTCATCATCAATATTGTATTTTCATTAGTGATCTTTGGCTTTGACACGTGACAACCCACTTGCTTCGTCATGTAATTATGTCTTTTTAATTAATCTATTGAAATTCAGCCTAAAGTTTCCCAAGATCCTTAATTATCTTTTCTTGTATGACCACTTATGGGCTGAGCCGATGTGGATTATGGCCCATATACTACCGTGATAGCAATCTGTGACATCCTAGATTTTCAATTTTGTTTTTCATTGAATAAATCGGGCATTTCATCGATGTGCCTATAGGGCTGTTCTCAGAGCTGATCACTCTCGAGATAACTAGACTATCCGGGGAAGCTATTAAGGAATTTTAATGCGATAGACTTGAGAATTCGACCAGGAATCGGCTATTCGACCGTGCTCATCTTTAGAGGCCATTACGACACAGTTAAAAATCAATTTGAGATTAGAAATAGGTCGGTTTGACTAAGATGTGTGGCTAATCATGGGTGACACCACTAAATTGGAAAATTCTTGTCGGTCGGCACTAGATTGATTTTTCTATCATTTTGGTACCCCGTGTCCGTATTTGAATCCTTGAGATTTTCACGACAACCGAGAGTTGCCAATGTATCGAGTGGGTTCATTGTGGCTCGAAGAAAATGACCACGGATCATTTGCACTAAAACTTTCTGAAAGCTACCGAATAGCCTAGTTCACGCTAAAAACGTGCCTGAATAAAATTAACTACGAATTTAAGTTCGATTTCAGAAATTGAAATTTCTGTCGTGTCACAATTAATTCTAATAGCATCGACTCAGTCTCGGAAAATTTTTCTGCAAACTGAGACTTTTTGGGAAAAAAGTCATCCTAGGGTCGTTTTTGTTTAGAAAATATTGGGGATCATTTTTTACTGCAAAATTGGAAAGCAAGTGGGATCAATTGGTGATGAAAAATACCAATTTGATCAGTGAGGTGTCGATTGAATTTAGAGAGGCCAATTTGTGTTGATTTAAGAAGGAATTGGTGTCCAATTGAGGGAGAAACCCATGAAATTCGTATGCCCCCACCACCCTCAACATTTGGACCAATTCATTCTTCTAGATTGGAGCATTATTGCTTGAATTGTGGCCATGGAAGCTAGCCTTGGCTGAGAATTGGTCAAGGGGGACAAGTGAAGAGAAAATGTGACCAAGTGGCCCCCATTGTTCCCTCTTGTTTCCCTCTCTCCCCCTCAGCCGGTCAACCGGCCCATCCTTCCCCTTCTTTGTACCGTGCAAACTCCAACCAAGCCAGAAGCACAACCGAAGCAGCCATGCCTCACGCCGGACAGCAAGCCGTTGCCGCCCGCGCCAGCACGTCGCTACTCCGCCTCCACCGTGCGACCTTGACGCCCAGCAGCCTTGTCCCGACGTCCCAGCCACTGTTTTGTGTCTTGTGGAGCTCAACCGGAGCTGTCCCGCCGCTGTTCAACCGCTATGAGTTCCCTCCTAGGCCCGGTTTAGCCCTTTTCAACCTTCCCCGATCCTCACTCGCCTTAACCAACCCTTGTTCTCTCTCTTTCCAGCCAAGAACAGAAGCTTAGAAGTGGGTCTTGTGGCTACTGTGAGGCCTGTTTTGAGAACTTTCACAGCCCCGAAAGCTAGGCCCACTTTGGAGAGAATCGAGCCCGTTGTGTTCCCGTCAAATTGAACCGACGGGCTCGCCAAACAAGTGAGTTTAACTCACTAATCCTCGCTTAGTAGGTTAATCACGCTTAGGGGTTGATTAGTTTAGGCTAAGATAGATTAGGTGGTTAGATTATATTACATTAGAGAATTTAATTATTTACCGATGCATGTTAGGTGATTAGTTAGTGCAATTAGCAAGTAAACATGTTCTAGTATTTATTGAATGAGTCTCGGAAATTTTCCGGCTTTTCGGCATCCAATTAGGCATTATGGGCCTAAGTTGGATTTATTTCATTTATTAATTAATTTTCGTAATTATTTAATTAATTATTTATTTTCCGAAAATTAGACGGGGATAGCTGGTGACCGGAATTTTATGCCGATTGCAATGGTGTGGTTCGTTTATTTATTTGAGCTCTCATTTGTGCTAAATTGATTTAATTGTGAATTTATGATTTTATTCTTAAATTAATTAAATTTGGTAATTAATCGGAGAATTACCGGGCGTCGGTCTACAGCGCCAAAAATCTATTTTGGGACTGCTGAAAATAGTGGGAGGTTCAAAAGTGAAAATCTTGTATTTTGGCTAAGGCAGGCCGTCTACCCACACACATGTATTTTTATCGAATATGATAAAAATGGTAAATTGATTGTACGATTGGAATAGTATATTATAATGGCTCAATGGCTCTATATGTCGCCTTAGAGAAAGAACGTTATTCTATATCGGCTCAGTGACTCTATATGTCATCTTGGAGATAGGACGATGCGCTATATCGGCTTGGTGACTTTATATGTCATGTTGGAGAAAGGACGATATACGATACCAACTCGATGACTCTATATGTCATCTTGGAGAAAGGACAGTAAGCAATACTAGCTTGGTGACTCGATATGTCATCTTAGAGAATGAATAGTATGCTATTTATTAGCCTTTGGGGTAAGCTACTATCTATATAGCACCTAGGGTGAGCGGTCTTGGATTTTGATCAGATGCATAAATAGTATTGTTTTGACCAAGTGAAGGTCTGATGACATGTAATCGACTGAGTCGATTGATCAATGATTCGATCTGTGGTGATTGATTAGACGTCTATATGAATTGCATTATTTTACAGGGAGAGACTGAGGCCAAAGTAAGTCCTCTAACCCGTGTTGTGCTCAGGTAGCCCTTAGGGCATATTGGCTTCCTAATCGGGTCTAGGAGGGTAGAACTTGCTGAGACATAGTCTCACCCCATTGTGGGACAACATTTCAGGCCCCTAGATGGCAACACCTCCACCTCATCCCGTGCATTTTGGTATACCGGAAGAAATCACTAAGATAGGTTATCACATTCCAATATACCATCACCCTGAAGGATTGGAATATATATTGGTGAAATCCACTGTCTGGAATGATGTGGGTGAACCCCAAAAGGTGCCCCACAAATTTTGGTCGTGGTATCACCATTACAATGATGGACGAAGGATGGGTCCTGTACCAGAATCCGATGTACCTCTGTATGTTTTAGAGGTAGCGTTCGAGAAGGGGACAGCAGATTCCAAGGGTGAATCAGTGATTGATGCAAAGGATCCCAAGCTTGGTGATGATCTTGACTCTTCGGAGCACTCAGCAATGGACTTGAGCTGGAGCATGGAAGAAGAGAGATTGTTGAGGAGGAGGAGAACCAAGAGGAGAACCTGGAGACTAACCCGGAAGAGAACCCGGAGAACCCAGAGGAGGATTGAAAATCCCACCCCTGTTTTGCAAACCCTGCGTTGTGAAAGACCTGACTTTTGTTAATAGTATTGTAATATATACTATATGGTTGTATTGTATTAAAGTGTGGTTGTAGTTTTTCATGTTTGAGAAAAATATGGTCTTACTTTTCTATCATATTGTTTTATTGTCTGAGGATTTTTTTATACTTCTACATGTGTATTTAAAATGAATAGGTCGGCGATGTATCCTAGGACGTCGCTATTTAATCGACTAGTGAGGGATGGGTGCGCACTCGAGGATCGGGGCGTGACATCCCCATTTATGTGGTATCAGAACAATGGTTTAGGAGTGAAGTGATAAGGTGCGATGGTTCATGGGATAGTAGTAGGAATGACATTTAAATTCATGCTAGTGCATGTATGTGGTAGTTGTTTGGTAGACTTGCTTGTTGGTTAGATCACTCTGTTTCTAATTCGGTGTGGAATTGGAAGCATGCTTCAGTAGTTAAAGCTGAGCCATGAGTGATTAGGAGCAGCGGACTCCTAGGAAAAGTTCCGTTAGGGCCGTGACTCGGGGTAGGATGCTACTAGAGTCGGTACCCAAGGAGGCCGAGGTCGAGCGCCAGCTTAGGCTAGTGCTAGTGGCGTAGCACCACTTCCTGTTGGTGCTGAGGTTGTAGCCCCTAGTGATTCGGGATCTATTGGAATCGCACAAGCCTTGGATGCCATGCGAGGGATGATGGGGCAACAGACCCAAAATCGAGCTATCGTCTTTACCGCCGCCGTTGAAGCCACCGCCACTACCGCCACCAATGCTGCCGTTGCTGCCATAGCTGTTGCTGCACTTGTTGCTGCACCTACCGCCGCACCTGCCGATGTTCCAGTTGGGAACATAGTCGTAGATAGAGAGAGACCGATCCACAAGCTAGTGGAGCAATTTTTGAAGCTGAACCCGCCGAGGTTCATGGGTACTGGAGACCCCGAGGCCGCGTCTCTTTGGATACAAGACCTATATAAGGCGTTTGCACTTTTGAGGTTCAACGAGGAGGAGAAAGTAACCTTGGCAGTCTATCAACTGCAAGGTAATGCTAATATATGGTGGAGAGCCGCCAAGGATACTGTATTTTCGGGAGTAGTCCCACTATGGGATGCCTTCCTCAGAGCATTTAATGATCAGTATTTTTCGGGTACTACTTGAGAACAAAAGATGGAGGAGTTTCAGCATCTTCGTCGAGGGAGTATGACTGTTGACCAATATGGGGTCAAATTTGCAGAACTCTCTCAGTACGCTCCGAGGCTGATTGAAGATCCAGAAGAGAAAGCTCGAAGATTCAGAAATGGTCTTCGTTTTGAGCTAAAGCAACCTCTGCTACCGTTAAATCTGACAGAATATTGAGAAGTCTATCATCGAGCCCAGATGATAGAGAGAGGTTTGAATGAGCAAGCTGCCTCATGTAGATCGAGGTTTAGCTCTCATAGAGAAGGGATCCGTCAAGAAAAGAGGCCCATGCCTGGAGGTAGATTTTAAATCCCGCCCAATAGAAAGGGTGGAGTTGGCAAATCTGGGACAAGTAGGAATCATTTGTGTCGTGCTTGTGGAAGGCGACATGGTGTGAACCAATGCCCCTGAAGAACGGGTGCCTGTTTTGAATGTCCACATGGCTAGAGATTGTCTTAGGCGACCAAGAGGACAACCACAGTTGCCACCGCTGTCGTAGATCGGTCAGATTCGAGGGTACGCACCTCAGAACGCACCGCAAGGAGGATAGTTAAGACCACCAATTCAGGGCACGGTGTATGCCATCACACAACGTCAGGCAAAGGCTGCGCCTAGCGTGATCACAAGTATGGTTTTGCTGAACGACCATCCTGCTTACGCTTTGTTTGACTTAGGAGCAACCCATTCTTTTATTATTGAGCAATATGTTAAGTTGTTAGGATTAAGTCCTATATTATTGGAGTCAACAATTTGTATATCTACACCATTGAAGGATAAAGTGATAGTTGCTTTGGGTTGTTCTGGTTGCAAGTTAGCGATTGGTGAGCAAGTGGGGAAAATAGACTTATTAGTCCTAGCCATGTATGACTTTGATTTAATAATTGGCATGGACTAGCTCACCAAGCAACGAGCTAAAATGGACTGCTATCGCAAGGTGATTCAATTTTACCAGTTAGAGGGTGAGAGCTTCGAGTTCGTCGGGAATCGAGGAGGACCCTCGATTATCTTGATCTCGTCGCCTCAGGCAACTCGTTTTTTAGACGAGGGTTGCCAAGGATACCTGGCAATTGTCATGGTACGACAGTTACGGAGTTGAAGATGGAAGACATTGCTATGGTACAAGAATTTCTAGATGTCTTTCCAAAGGAATTGCCAGGATTGCCACCAGAGAGAGAAATTGAGTTCGTGATCGAGCTAGCACCCGAGATAGAGCCAATCTCTAAGGCTCATTACCATATGGCGTTATCTGAGTTGAAAGAACTGAAGGTGCAGATGCAGGAGTTATTGGATAAGGGATTTACTCGTCCCAGCTCATCACCTTGGGGAGCACCAGTTCTGTTTGTGAAGAAGAAAGATGGTTTGTTGCGCCTATGCATCAACTATTGGCAACTCAATTAGGTAACGATCAAGAACAAGTATCCACTCCCGAGGATCAATGATTTGTTCGACCAGTTGCATGGAGCGTCGATATTTTCAAAGATCGATTTGAGCACAGGATATCATCAGCTAAGGATCAGGAATGAGGACATTCCTAAGTCAGCATTTCGTACTCGGTATGGTCATTACGAGTTTACAGTGATGCCATTTGGGTTGACGAATGCTCCTACTGCCTTCATGGATTTGATTAACCGAGTATTTAAGGAATATCTGGATCAGTTTGTGATCGTGTTCATCGATGATATTCTAGTGTATTCGAGAAGTGATGAAGAGCATGAAAGTCATTTGAGATTAGTACTACAAACGCTGAGAGTTCATTAGTTGTATGCCAAGTTCAGCAAGTGCGATTTTTGGTTGACTCGTGTTGCTTTCTTAGGTAACGTGATTTCACGCAAAGGAATCTCTGTGGACCCGAGCAAGATTGAAACCATGATCAACTGGCCAAGACCGACTATAGTGACAGAGATCAGAAGTTTTTTGGGTTTGGCAGGTTATTACAGATGGTTTGTGGAAGGGTTCTCATCATTGGCATCGCCATTGACAAGGCTCCTAAAGAAAGCAGAGAAATTTGTGTGGACAAACAAGTGCGAGCTTTTTCAAGGGCTGAAGTAAAAGCTGACTATCGCACTTGTGTTGACCATTCCATCTAGTCCTGGAGGATTCAAGATCTATAATGATGCGTCATTCATAGGATTGGGTTGCATGCTGATGCAACATGGCCGAGTTGTTGCATATGCTTCTCGTCAATTGAGACCTCATGAGCAGAACTATCCGACGCATGACTTAGAGCTTGCGGCAATTATCTTTGCCCTGAAGATTTGGGACACTATTTGTGCGAAGAAAAATTCCAGATCTTCATGGACCATTAAAGCCTCAAGTACCTATTCTCTCAGAAGGAGTTGAACATGAGACAGCGCCGATGGATGGAATTGCTGAAGGACTACGACTGTAATATCTTATATCACCTGGGAAAGGCAAACAAAGTCACTGATGCTTTGAGTTGGAAGTCTTCAGTTGCTCATATATTAATTAAGGAGTGGAACCTAATCGAGAGAGCTCGAGATTTGGTATTCAAGTTTGAGGTAGGCCACCTTTCAAGTCTTATGGCCACCCTCAGAATTGAACTGGATGTCTAGATCATAATCAAGTTACTTCAACTGACAGACCTAGATGTGCAAAAGATTCTACAGGAAGACACTGAGAAAAGAAAGGCTGACTTTCAGACTTTTGATGAGGGAACACTAAGGTTCTGAGAATGTTTGGTTGTACCTGACGATGTGGAGCTTAGAGAGGATATTCTATCAGAAGCACATCGTAGCAGTTACAGCATCCATCCTGGTAGTACCAAGATGTATCGGAATCTGCGTCAACACTATTGGTGGTCAAGTATGAAGGCGGATATCGCCAAGCATGTCGCCAAGTGTTTAACATGTCAGCAGGTTAAAGCTCAGCATTACAAGCCGGGAGGACTTCTGCAACCTCTCGAGATCCTAGAGTGGAAATGGGAGCATATCACGAAGGATTTCGTGATTGGACTACCAAGGAGTTAGAGAGAAAATGATTCGATTTGGGTAGTAGTCAACAAACTAACAAAGTCGGCTCACTTCATTACAGTTTGAAAAGACCTCAGTTTGGATAGACACGCAGACATGTACGTGCGTCAGGTAGTTCGTCTGCATGGAGTGCCGGTGACGATTACTTCAGACAGAGACCCAAGATTTACCGCTACCTTTTGGAAGAGCTTACAAAGTGCCTTAGGTACCAAGCTACAGTATAGTATGGCATATCATCCTCAGACAGATGGCCAGTCTGAGAGGACAATTCAGATCCTCGAAGACATGCTGCGAGCTTGTGTACTAGATTTCAAAGGAAATTGGGAAGAACAGCTTCACCTGGTGGAGTTTGCCTACAACAACAGTTACCAGCAGAGCATCTAGATGGCTCCTTTTGAAGCGTTATATGGCAAAGTGTGCAGAACACCAGTGTGTTGGGATGAAGTTGGGGAAATGAAGATCACAGGCCCAGAGTTGGTTTAGCAATCAGTGGAAGCCGTTGCAGTGATTGGAGGCAAATTAAAGACCGCTCAGAGCAGACAAAAACGTTACGCAGATAACCGCCGGAGATCATTGGAATTCCAAGTTGGTGATCACGTTTTTCTGAAGGTGTCACCAATAAGGGGAACTTCGCGCTTTGGTAAGAAAGGCAAACTGAGTCTGAGGTACGTAGGTCCGTTTAAGATTCTTGAGAGAATTGGGACCTTAGCGTATCGTCTTGTGTTGCCTCCATGATTAGCGCAAGTGCAAGATATCTTTCACGTGTCGATGTTGAGGAAGTACGAGCCTAACTCGACCCATGTGCTTAATTTTGAAGAATTAGACGTGGATGACCGTGTGTCATACATTGAAAGCCTGGTTCAGATAGTGGACAGAAAAGAGCAAGTTCTGCATACAAAGACCATTCCATTAGTCAAAGTGGTTTGGCAACACCACGGTACTGAAGGAGCGACATGGGAGACTGAAGAGTCGATGAGGCAGTTATACCCCCACCTTTTTGCTTAAGTTTTGTAATAGTTTAAATTTCGAGGAAGAAAGTTTTATAAGAGAGGAAGAATTGTGACATCCCAGATTTTCAATCCTGTTTTCCATCGAATAAATCGGGCAAAATCAACGTGCCTATAGGGCTGTTCTCAGAGCTGATCACTCTCGAGATAACTAGACTATCTAAGGAAGTCATTAAGGAATTTTAATACGATAAACCTGAGAATTCGACTAGGAATCGATTATTCGACCATGTTCATCTTTAGAGGCCATTACGACGCAGTTAAAAATCGATTTGAGATCAGAGATAGGTCGGTTCGACTGAGATGTATGGCTAATTGTGGGTGACACCACTAAATTGGAAAATTCTTGTCAACCGACACTAGACTGATTTTTCTATCGTTTTGGTACCCTATGTCTGTATTTGAATCCTCGAGATTTTCACGACAACCAAGAGTCGCCAATGTGTCGAGTGGGTTCATTGTGGCTCGAAGAAAATCGACCACGAGTCATTTGCATTAAATATTTCTGAAAGCTACCCGGTAGCCTAGGTTACGCTAAAAACGTGCCTAAGTGAAATTAACCTCGAATTTGAGTCCGATTTCAGAAATTGAAAGTTCTATCATGTCACAATTAATTCTAGGAGTGTCGACTCAGTCTCAGGAGATTGTTTTGCAAACTGAGACTTTTTGGGAAAAAAGTCGTCCTAGGGCCTTTTTTGTTCAGAAAATATCGGAGATCATTTTTTATTGCAAAATTGGCAAGCAAGTGGGATCAATTGGTGAGGAAAAATACCAATTTGATCTGTGAGGTGTCGATTGAATTTATAGAGGCTGATTTGTGTTGATTTAAGAAGGAATTGGTGTCCAATTGAGGGAGAAACCCATGAAATTCGTATGCCCCCACCACCCTCAACATTTGGACCAATTCAATCTTCTAGATTGGAGCATTGTTGGCTGAATTGTGGCCATAGAAGCCAGCCTTGGCTGAGAATTGGTCAAGGGGACAAGTGAAGAGAAAATGGGGCCAAGTGGCCCCTATTATTCCCTCTTGTCTCCTTCTTTCCCCCTCAACCGGTCGACCAGCCCATCCTCCCTCTTCTCTGTGCCGTGTGAACTCCAGCAAAGCCAGAAGAACAACCAGAGTAGCCACGCCTCTCGGCGGACAGCACGCCGTTACCGCCCGCGCCATCACACCAGTGCGTCGCTGCTCCGCCTCCACCGTGCGACCTCGACGCCCAGCAGCCTTGTCCCGACGTCTCAGCCACTGTTCTATGTCTTGTGGAGCTCAACCGGAGCTATCCTGCCTCCATTCAACCGCCTGAGTCCTCGCCTAGGCCCGGTTTAGCCCTTTCAACCTTCCTCGGTCCTCACTCACCTTAACCAACCCTTGTTCTCTCTCTTTCCAGCAAAGAACATAAGCTTTGAAGTGGGTCTCGTGGCTGCTGTGAGGCCCATTTTGAAGACTTTCCCGGCCCCAAAAGCTAGGCCCGCTTTGGAGAGAATCGAGCTTCGTTGCGTTCCTATCGATTTGAACCGATCGGCTAGCCAAACAAGTGAGTTTAACTCACTAATCCTTGCTTAGTAGGTTAATCAAGCTTATGGGTTGATTAGTTTAGGCTAAGATGGATTAGGTGGTTAGATTAGATTAGATTAGAGAATTTAATTATTTGTCGATGCATGTTAGGTGGTTAGTTAGTGCAATTAGCGAGTAAGCATGTTTTAATATTTATTGAACGAGTCTCGGAAATTTTCTGGGTTCGTTTCGACGTCCAATTAGGCATTACGGGCCTAAGTTGGATTTATTGCATTTATTAATTAATTTTCATAATTATTTAACTAATTATTTATATTCCAAAAATTAGATCGGGATAGCCGGTGACCAGAATTTTATGCTGATTGTTGTGGTGTGATTCGTTCATTTATTTGAGCTCTAATTTGTGCTGAATTGATTTTATTGTGATTTTAGAATTTTATTCCTAAATTAATTAAATTTGGTTATTAATCAGAGAATTACTGGGCATCGGTCTACAGCGCCAAAAATCTATTTTGGGACTGCTGAAAATAGTGGGAGGTTCAAAAGTGAAAACCTTGTATTTTGGCTAAGGCCGGCTGTGTAGCCACATTCGTGCATTTTTATCGGATATGATAAAAATGGTAAAATGATTGTACGATAGGAATAGTGTATTATAACAGCTCGGTGACTCTATCTGTCGCCTTAGAGAAAGAACGTTATTCTACATCGGCTTGGTGACTCTATATGTCATCTTAGAGATAGGACGATGTGCTATATCGGCTCGGTGACTCTATATGTCATATTGGAGAAAGGACGATATACGATACCGACTCGATGACTCTATATATCATCTTGGAGAAAGGATAGTAAACAATACTAGCTCGGTGACTCGATATGTCATCTTAGAGAATGAACAGTATGCTATTTATTAACCTTTGGGACAAGCTACTATCTATATATCACCTAGGGTGAGCGGTCTTGGATTTTGATTAGACGCATAAATAGTATTGTTTTGACCAAGTGAAGGTCCGATGACATGTAATCGACTATGTCGATTGATCAATGATTTGATCTATGGTGATTGATTGGATGTCTATATGAACTCTATTGTTTTGCAAGGAGAGACTTAGGCCAAGGTAAGTCCTCTGACACGTGTTGTGCTTAGGCAGCCCTTATGGCATATTGGCTTCCTAATCGGGTCTTAGGAGGGTAGAACTTGCTGAGACGTAGTCTCATCCCATTGTGGAACAACATTTCAGATCCCTAGATGGCAGTACATCCACCTCCTCCCTTGCATTTTGGTATACCGAAAGAAATCGCTAAGATAGGTTATCACATTCCGATACACTATCACCCTGAAGGATTGAAATATGTATTGGTGAAATCCACTGTCTGGTAATGATGTGGGTGTACCCCAAAAGGTGCCCCACAAATTTCGGTCATGGTATCGCCATTACAATGATGGACAAAGGGTGGGTCCTGTTCCGGAATCTGATGTACCTCTGTATGTTTTATAGGTAGCATTCAGGAAGGGGACAGCAGATCCCAAGGGTGGATTAATGATTGATGCAAAGGATCCCAAGCTTGGTGATGATCCTGACTCTCCGGAGCACTCAGTAGTGGACTTTAGCTGGAGCATGGAAGAACGAGAGATTGTTGAGGAGAGGAGAACCCGGAGGAGAACCCGGAGGAGGATCTGGAGGAGGATTGAAAACCCTACCCCTGTTTTGCAAACCCTGTGTTGTGAAAGACCTGACTTTTGTTAATATTATTGTAATATATACTATATGGTTGCCTTGTATAAAAGTGTGGTTGTGATTTTTCAGGTTTGAGAAAAATATGGCCCTACTTTTCTATCCCATTGTTTTATTGTCTTGGGATTTTATTATACTTCCGCATGTGTATTTAAAATGAATGGGTCGGCAATGCGTCCTGGGACGTCGCTATTTAATCGACCAGTGAGGGATGGGTGCGTGCTCGAGGATCGGGGCGTGACACAATCTTAACATTTTTTGCTCCTCGTGCCCAGCACATGCTTATAGGGGTAGTTTTGGGTGTCAACAAATTCATGGAAAGGACAAAATTTTGCAATTTACGTCAACACGAAATCATTAGAGAGATGAATGAGGAATAATAAGGACACTAGAGATTTATGTGTTTCGGTTTGACTATCGATACCTACATTCACGGGGGGAGCTAGTAGCAAATAATCCACTATAATCAGAGAATCAGAGTTACATCGTTCATACGCTCAAGTGTTTCCTGCACTTAGATCTAAATCCAAATCCAAAGTGTTTATAAATAAAGATGTAAACTCACAACACAAAATCACCGCTTGTTATAGCTCTTTTATGTACCCCTAAATACAAGTACTTTGATCGTCATTCTTTTTGGTATGGCAACTTCACGTTTCTTATAGGCTTCTTGGCTTATGCGGGTCTTCTCTTTTCTTAAGCAGCACTACTCCTCGCTAAAGAGAAACCCTGGCATTTTATTTATACATGCGGCCCCTCAGCTTTTTGCAGCTCCATGTCAAGAAAGAACCCACGTTTTCTTTTATATGTATGCTTAGAGTCAACAATTTTGATCTTGGGCCCCACTTCTTCAATAAAACCAACTCCTATTCAGGTATAGCCATGGAGAAAAGAAACCTTTTCTATTTTTTCTTGAACAAAGTCATATTTGCCCCCAAAAGTTAAATAATAAAGAAAAGTGTGTCCATCTTTTGTCCTTTAGTGCAAAATTTTTGTACGTCCAAGGCAAATTCATGAAACAAGAGCTTATTCATCCGAATTCAAATTCCTAAGGGAAAATCTTTCTCAACAAATTGGGTTTAGCAAATCAATATCCAAATTCAAGCTCAAAACATTAATTTAACAATTCTCCACTTTGGCCTAATGTTTGAAGCCAAATTATAGTGCTTATCATCCATACTACTCTCTTAACGCCCCGACGAGTACTCACTCTCGACAAATGCCAATTGAGCTCAAGCATAGCTTGAGTTTCGCAAAAGGAACAAGCTTAGTCATCATGTCTACTGGGTTATCTATTGTAACAATCTTTTTCATAATAACATCACCATTTACTAAGACATCTCGGATGAAGTGATACATGATGTTAATATGCTTCGTTTGCTCATGATAAACCGAATTATATGTCAAAGATATCGCATCTTGATTATCATAGTGTATATTAAAACTTTTCTTATCTAACCCAAAGTCTAAGAGCAAACTTTGCAGCCATATTGTTTCATTTGCTATATAGGTAAGTGCCATGTACTCTACCTCAGTTGAAGACAAGGTGACGTGATCTTGTAAGGACACTTTCCAACTAACTACACCCACGTCTATTATCCCCTTCAAATATTTGAGGATCCACTTCACAACTTCCCAATGAGTTTTACCAAAATGCTTCATATAACAACTAATTACGCTCACAACTTGTGAAATTTCAAGCCTAGTGTACACCATAACATACATAATACTACCCACGACACTAGGCTATAGTCATAGTGATCCTCATATTCAACTACTTCAACCATTTCCGAACAACTCATGGCGTGTTCGGGGTATTTTATTAAAAAAATTCCCAATTCTCCTTTGGGGCTTCAACTCTTACATAGAGTTCTTGCTTTGACAATTGAAAAGTAGGAGCAGGTTTTTTACTAATGAATCGATATTCAAAATCATTCCTCAGTTTGTGGTAATAATTTATCTAAAAGTTTAAAGTGTTTCAATAAAGGTATACTCACAAACTTTGTCGACTACATGTTAAAACGTGCCACAATCTTGTCAATATATTTCTTTTGAGATGGACGTAAACTCCTACAGTCCTATCACGCAAAATCTCCATACTCAATATTTTCTTTGCATCACTTAAATCTTTCATCTCAAATTTAGCATTTAGTTACTTCTTCAGCACATTGGTATTATACATATTCTTAGTTGCTATTACCATATCATCAACATATAGTAATAGATAAATCAAAGCCATTCTCCAATCTCTTAAAGTAAACACAACTATCCATATGACTTTTTGAATAGTCTTGACCAGTCATGAAAACATCAAAACACTTATATCACTGCCTAGGAGATTGTTTCGGCCCATATAAAGATTTATTTAACAAGCAAACATGATATTCCTTACCCGAAATAGCAAATTTCTCTACCTGCCTCATGTAAATCCATTCCTCCAACTCACCATGAAGAATGCAATTTTCACATCTAGCTACTCTAACTCGAGATTCTACGAAATAACTAAGGCAAGTAAAAAACAAATAGAAGTATATCTTACCATAGGAGAAATCACCTCATTTTAGTCAACGCCTTCCCGCTGTGTACCCCTTTGTCGCGTCTCGCCTTGTACCTCGCTGTCTTGACACCAAGAATGCCTTCTATTCATTTAACGACCCATTTAGTTTTGACAATCTTTTGGCTCTTGGGTACTTTCATCAACTCCTATGTATGATTTCAATGAAGCCATTCCATCTCTTCACTCATAACCCCTAGTTACTATGACAAGTCACTACTAGCCATTGCCTTAAAGTAAGATGAAAGCTCACCTATCTCCACCTCATCACTTACAGTCAATGCATAAGTCATATATGTATAACCATAACGTACCGGTAATTTAATTTGTCTTCTCTATCTATTTGCGGCTATAGCGTGTTGCGGCTATGCTGGTTGTCCACCATCACCAACTTCAGCAATTGCAGCCTCATCTCAATCAACTTCTATTACCTTCGAGGTCTTTGGAGTCTTCACTTGAAGCTCCACTCCTAGAGCTCCACCTCACTAGTGACACCATGATTTGTCTATTCTTGCTGATTGTGTTACAGAACTCCTTTATTGAAGTATTGCAGTCTCGTCGAAAATTATGTCTTTGCTGATTAGAAAATCGGGTGATTTGGGATTAGTGTACCATAGTCGGGAGCCTTTCACCCCATGTGCATAACCTAGAAATATGCACTTCTTCGCTCTCAACTCAAGCTTACATCACTCACATGAGCATATGCAGGATATCCGAATATACGTAATATGGAGTAATCAATAGGTTTCCCCGACCATCCTTCCTCAAGAGTCTTCCACTCGATAGTAGATGATGGATATTGATTAACTAGGTAATATGCCATGTTCACTACTTTGATCCAAAATCCCTTGCCAAGTCCTGCGAAAGCATGCATTGAGCTCGCTTAAGCAATCATTCTACCACACCATTTTGCTTTGGTGTCGTAGGTACTATGTGGTGTCCCATAATCCCTTCTTTCTCACAGAAGTCGATAAAATCTTTACCACAAAACTCCATGCGATTCTCAATTCTTAGGCACTTGATCTATTTATCTAGCTACTTCTCAATCAATGCCTTAAATTTCTTGAACCGATTGAACACATCATATTTATGCTTCAAAAAGTATACCAATACCTTTTCTCGAATAATCGTCAATAAATGTCAACATATATTGGGCACCTCCTTTCGAAGGAATAGAAGATGAGCCCTAGACGTCTGAATGAATTTATTCAACTGGTCGCTTAGTCAAATAAATAGCCATAGTAAACTTAATTTGGTGTTGTTTTCTTAAAGATGCAGTGCTCACATAAGTCCAACTTCCCTGTCTTCTGACCCTTTAATAACCCGCTTTCACTCAGCATCATCATATCTGTCTCACTCATATGCCTTAAATACATATGCCATAATTAAGTAAAGTCAGAGTCTAACTCACTTGATGAAATTGCATCAGTTCTAGTCGTAGTGTCTCCTAATAGATGATAGAGAATATTCACTTTCTTCCCTTTCATCACTATTATAGCACCCCGAGAGATTTTAGTATTCCACCTTTAGCAATGTACCTATATCCCATGTAATCGAGTGTCCCTAGAGAAATAATGTTCTTCTTGAGCTCTGGTGCTTGCCTCATATCTATTAATGTGGGAAACACCCCATCGTGCATCCAAATCCGAATTGTTCCTATCCTTACAACCTTGCAAATTGCCTTATTCCCCAAAAGAGCTCTACCACCATCTGCAGTTTGGTAAGTAGTAAACTAGTTCCTATAAAGTGTCATATGATAAGAACACCCTTAATCCAGCACCCATTCGTCTCTTGGCAAATTAGTAGTCACACATAAAACAACTTTTGCATCACTAGTGCTCTCATCGGCAACGTTCGCTACACTGCTCGTGGCATTCTGCATATCACATTTGTTTCTCCACTTCATACAATCTCTCTTGATGTGCCCCTTCTTGTAACACTCAAAGCACTTTACAAGTCTTTTGGATTTTCTATGGCATGATTTCGACCTACTTTTACCTCTACTGTCACTAGGCCCTCAATGTTGTTCTCTACCCCAAATCATTAGTACTTGCACTACCTCTTGTGTCGGACCGTCATCCGCAACTTTCTATGTCACTCCTTAGAGAATAAAGCGAACTTGACCTCTTCCAAGGTAATTGTAGTACGCCCCTACGATAGTGAATCGGTAAAGTGCTTCCATGACTCTAGTAAAGAAGTTAATAACATTATGCCCCTTTCTTCATCATTGAGTATCTTACTGACACTCTTCAAACCCATTGTGAGTTTATTGAATTCATACAGGTGAGATCCGATAGACATACTTTCAATATATCTAAACTAAAACATCATCTTCAACATGTATAAGCGATTGTTAAAAGCCTTCTTTATATAGAGTGCCTGAAGTTTTGCCCAAATTATAACGGCATCCTTCTCCTCGGCCATCTCTATTAAAACCCCATCCAACAAATTCAATAGGATTGTGCTCTTTGCTCTTTCCATTAGCTTTGCCTTATCGGAGGCTTTCATTATAATTGGCAACTCATCTTCACCATCCAGTGCCTTAGCCAAACCTTTAGGTGTCAATAGTGCATGCATCTTGATGCTCATAACCGAAAGTTGTTTTTTCCATTAAACTTCTCAATTTTAACTTTTGCCTTAGACATAATTGCAATAACAAAATTTCCAGATAATATCAAACAAGCAAAAGCACAAAATCATAATCAAGAATTATGATCCCAAGCTCTAATATCAATTGTTGAAATATACTACGTGGAAATGATAGGATCTTGCAATTTATGTCAATGCGAAATCACTAGAGAAATAAATGAGAAATAATAAGGATACTAGAGACTTACGGGGTTCAATTCAAGTTCAATACCTATGTCCACGGGGAGAGCTAGCAGCAAATAATCCATTATAATTGGAGAATTAGAATTACAATCACTCACACAATCGAGTATTTCTTGCACCTAAATTTAAACCCAAACCCAAAGTATTTATAAATAAAGATGTAAACTCACAGCACAAGATGACCACGTGTTCAAGCCCTTATGTACTCCCAAATGCAAGAACTCCTCTTATTGATCGCTGTTCTTTTCGGTACGGCGGCTTTACGTTTCTTGTGTGGCTTTTTGGCTTGTGAGACTCTTCTCTTTTCTCAAGCGGTGCTACTCGAGAAACCCTAGCATTTTATATATATGTGCGACTCCTCAGCTTTTTGCAGCTTTACGCCAAGAAAGAACCCACGTTTTGCTTTTATATGTTGGCCTAGAGTCAACAATTTTGACCCTTAGGCCCAACTTCTTCAATAAAACCAACTCCTATTCGGGCATAGCCAAGGAGAAAGAAACCTTTTCTCCTTTTCTTGAAGAAAGTCGTATTAGTCCCCAAAAGTAAAATAATAAAGGAAAGTGTGCCCATCTTTTGTCCTTTAGTGCAAAACTTTCATACATCCAAGGCAAGTCCATGAAACAAGAGCTTCTTCATCTGAATTCAAATTCTCATGGGAAAATCTTTCTCAACAAATTCGATTTAGCAAATTAATATCAAAATTCAAACTCAAGATATTAATTTAACAGATGATCATCGGTTATGAGTTGCTACTCTTGATTCAGTGGAACTCTGAGCAATTAGTTGGAAGTGATCCTGGGTTTTGGTCGATGACTGAAATGGTTTTGCACTTATCCATTGGCCTCTCCTAATTGGGTGGCGGAGCCTTTGAGCTAGGGTGCATAGATCAATAGCTGGTAAATCAGCAGCGGCCAGACAATCGTTGAGATGGATACACGCAGTTGCATTATTGTGCAAAACGGCTTCAATGAAAGTATTGACTTTAAGATATAATGTCTCACGTAGGAATACAATAACATGGTCTTTTTTTTTTTTTTTTTCTGTAGAATAATGCACTCCAAAGTGTTCTTTGATTATGAATTCAAACCCAAAGAAAGATCTAGAAAGATAGCGGTATTGTTGGAGAAGAAGAAGATACTCGGTCCAATCTAATTAATCGACATTTCAACCTTCCAAAATAGCCTCGCACTGTTCTGTATGTTGGAGAATCTTCGTGACACCGTTCGAATGAAACTCAATCGTAGAAGAAAACTTTCTGCATAGCCACCGTTTCAAATTGCATTGAATCAGCGTTGGTCAAAGTCGAACGACTTTTTATTTTCTTCTATATAGTCCTTTTCTTTTCAATTTTTCTCCATTACAAAAAGCTAAATATTCAACATACAATAAAATTCGATCACCTTATTGTTTGTTGTTTGTGATTACATAATCAGCCACCACACAAAGCACGGAATAGCATGTGCTTCATGTAAAACAGTTTCGACATCTTAGAGCTTACAAAGCCCAAAAAACTAAGAAAGACACATAAGATCAAAGGTTCTCTCCACAAGCAACACCGTTGGTCAATAATGCATCCCTAATCGAGGGGCACGGGTTCGTATATAGCTGACACAAGATAGTCCTTGGTGTCATTACTAGGATGACCGAATCCATCTCCATATCGGTAAAAAGTATGACAAACTCGTGCCAAGTTTAAACAGGCACCAAGAAAAGGCCCTATTCCGGGAATTGGGTAGTCTTCAAACACGGCTCTATTCATCCACTTCCATGCCTCACGCACCATATGGGTGATGTGTTCGCGCGCAGCCTCTTCCGACGCGCCAGTTTCATTCATGTAGCATTCCAGCGCATTCAAATTGTCTCCTCGTGCCACTTCATACTAAGCATGGACGATTATTGTTGGGTTATAAGCATAAGTCCAAATACTCATCTCACTTATCGAAGAAATAAAAAAGAAGATGTACTATTTTTTTCTTATGAGACACTATTTACAAGGAGAAGAACAATATAAAAGTAAGTTACCGATGATGTACTGAAATCATTGATGAGTCGAAGCATCTTGCTAGAACAATGCATAATGCTTGGGATTTTCGACATGTAATCAAGTCCCTCTTCCATCAGTTTATCCGTGGTTAGGAAGTAACTGGCCAACAGCAAAACCAGCCCTCCGGCTGAATACGTCGCAACGTCCATGTATTCCTTCAGGGTCGGTTTAATGCCGTTGCTGCACCAATGGACTTCCTTCAGGAACGCCTTGCATTCATCGGCCCACTATAAAATTGAAATTCGGAAAAGTGTGTCAATGACCAAGTCGAGGGACGTTCTTTTCTCGTACTTTTTCGGACTCTCAAACGTTCAAAGAGAAGTCATAACGAAAGTTAGAAGTAGAAAAATGAGTTGACTAACATGGACTAGAAATTATCAAGCGAAAGATTTAGCAAGTCAAAATTACCACTTTCCGCAGGTAAGGGATGGGGTTAATTCCTCGCTCTCTCATTGTCCAATATCCAATTTCATTGGTGGTGTTGTACAAGGCCATGAAACTATCCCTTATTGTTGGAGGAAGGCTATCGATGTCTGTGATGTCCCACCTTGATAAGTTATCATCATTTTAGCAATCTTATGAATTTTACCGTCATTCAATATGCTTCTTAGTAACAATAATGAAAACTAATGCCAACCATTACTTTATTAGCCCAAACAACCAACAAAAACCATGATATGTCAAAAACGCATTGAAAAATTTATTAAATAATATATAATTTTTAGTATTTTTTCCATCGCATTCATGGACTAATTAATTCCGTCTTTTTTCTTGACAATAATAATTACAAGAGAAAATGATGACAGTGGTGATACTAGGCAAACCTGACAATGAAATCTGTTAAGAGCTCAAGCTCTTCCGGCGTCCCATATATATCATAAATGTCATCGATAAGTACCACCATACTAGCGATCTTCCCATTCATTTCTCTGACTGCTGTATGTTGAGGTTCAAAAACCATGGTATTGCTCCAAAAATAGCTTTCCACTAGCCTATCCCTACAGAAGGTCATCTTGTTCGCCCCAAGTTTAACCCACCATCTGAAAAAAAATTGCCATATGATGATTAAGTCGATCAAAATACGCTCCCACGTTGCCAAATTGATTGTGTACCTTGCCAGATGGCTAACTTCCTTCTTGTAGATTGACTGCACTAAATTGAAGTCTAATTTAGCCAATCTTAGCAAAGAGGGGATCATGTCTTGCTGTTTCTCGTACATGTCAATGAACCACCGAGCCTCCAACCTGTTTGGCCTCCAGTGGATTGGCATATCTAATGCATGACTCACGTGGCTCGCTAAATTAGTGGGAATTTCGTCGAGCTTTAGATCCTTCAAATGCTTAGAAGCAAAGGTCCAAGCTTCATCAAGTATGGTTTCACCTTCCAATCCATGAAAAGAAGCTTCGTAAAGACCAAGAAGCCCCTTCACATCTTCATTGAGCGATTCATTGAATGTGCCCATCTTGCTCATAAACCTTTGAAACACATCTAAATGTCCAAAAAAGGAATGGAAGGGTAAATTTTGATGCATCAACATGATTCACAAAAGATTAATAGTTGGCGAGTACCTTGCGGTATGTTGTATCCATGTTGTTTGAGTAGCCGGAATCGAAGGGAAACAGCCTCAAGATCATTCGAAAGTTGAGCATCTTCGGTGTTGCTATAGATGGAACTTAGAGCATTCTTGATCTCCGTCTCGAATTGGTATCCTAGTCCTATTCTTTGAACCATGTCAATGAACTCGAGATTGGCCACCTGATTCATCTCTCTGTCGAATAGACCCTTGACTTCTTTCTTCAACCTTTGGACTTCCTCCGAATATTTATCCTCCTGGCACATGAAAAACTCGGAAAAATGAGATCTTAATCAAAGTCAATGCACAAGCACTGTTGACCTCTTGCCTTTTTTGTTGAGAATATGCCGTTTTGACCAGGTTTATCGATATCTCCTTTAGAATATTGTTGTGGTTGGCCGTACATTTGATACTGTGGCAATGGATGAATGTGCAATTGATTTTACATATCTCGAATGTCATACATAAATCGTATACAGAAGTACACAAGATGTATACATCCATAAATCAGATTCAAAGTATAGTTTGTCCTTTGTTTCCATGTCGTTTTGGGATTTATGAACTCGTCCCGTCAAAGTAAACAGAAAATAGGGATACAGTGCACTTCGGTCACCAAACTTATGTTTTTTTTTCTTTTTTTGTCGTCAGCGTGGTAACTTAAAATTTGAGCACGGCAAAGTGAAGCCAAGATATTAATCGATGCCAAACAAAAGTATAATAGTCAAATTATTAGTGCCGTCATGGAATAAATTGTTACCGAAATTGTCAGAACCATAGACCAAAAGAATTGTTGGGAAATCTTTCCAAGTTTGAGGACCAAATGTGAATATTTCCCATAGTACTTAAGCTAGGCTGGGTTTTGTGCTGAAAGGACAAGAAAATTCGTTACCGTGTAATCAGCACTAAGTGACTGCACAAAGTCATAGTCCCAAACGCTAGGTTGCCAATTCGCTGGACATCTCCCCATCTCTTGAACTTCCGTCTTCGAAGCGCATGTCACGAATTGAGCACCAGAGGAGTTGGAAGAGGTGGCGACAGAGGAGGAGGAGGAGCAGAGGTTTCTAAAGAATAAGAGAGAGGGCTGATTATGGTGAATTGAGGAGGGAGGGAAGCTTGTTGACACTGCCGGAAGAGCCATTGCGAATTCTGTTTCAAGTCACTTAGTATGCCAACCATCCTTTATATAATAGGGGTTGGTGTGGAGCGCCCCTCACGAAGACAATTTGTAGCTGCTTTTAGAGCAGATTCTTTTCCTATTTACTCGAGCCATTCTCTGAGCATTGTAATTTACGCACTTTTTTATTTTTATTTTTTTTCCAAACCGGCTCTCCTCAACACATCATGATTAATTTGGATGAATAAGAACATGGTGCTTTGGAATTAGAGGTGTCAAAATGAATCATAGACCCACTCTTTGACTCATATTTTCACATTTAGGTTGTGCATGGGTTGTTTAAACATTTAAAAGGTAAGGTGAAAATGAACTTGAAAATTTAAAGGAAAATCATATTGAGTCTTAATGAAAGTTTAGGGTGTGTATGATAACTATTCTGTTCTTGGAAATAATTTCTGCTAAGAAATGATTCTTTTTAATTTTATTCCATGGATGAGTTTTGAGCATTTAAAGGCGTTTGGCAACTGTTCAAAATTTTTATTCTCGGAATAGAAATGCATTTAATACGACACTTAAATTTTTTGTGACTTAGCATTTTTTTATTTTATAATACTTTTTAAATATTTTTCTCTTTTAATTTTATAATAATTTATTATATAATTTTATAACATTTTTAATATAATTTTATTATATTTATATTTATTTATATTTTTAATTATTTTATTTTATTTTTGCAATCAACTAGAGGAAGAAGAAGAGAAAATAAAAGGAAAAGAAGAAAAGAGAAGAGAAAAAAAAAAAAACATAATTGGCTTGATTCTAAAGTTGTTCTTGGGAGCAAAGAAGCAACTTTGTTTTTTTTTAAATTTCTTGATTCTATTTAAAATTTATTCCTAGGAACAATTTTATTCCCTAGAACAAAAAAGTTATCAAATAAATTTATATTCTTTTTTTTTTCTGGAAAATAAAAAAAAAAATCAAGCACTATTTGACACGTTACTAAATAGGCCTTTAGAAAATGTTTTCTACATGACGTGTGCATTGACCGGACACCTCGCCAATGCTAATGTGTGATAACGCCAACAACACATGTGAAAGGAGCTTTGGCACACGATGGCACAAGGCGTGTGAACCCAGTAGGGCAGAGGCGCATAAGGACACTTGTGGCAATGAATGGCAACGAAATTTCCGAATCTAGCTCGTCTAATGATGGTGCTTGTTTTCCGAAACAAGCAACATAAAGTGTCAAAACAGCACTCAAGAGTGGCGAGTTCGGGGGAAAACGACATCAGCGTTGCCCATGCTCTGTTGCTACCAACACTATGTAAAAGGCCCAAGGGGCTCTTCCTCCAACAACCAAAAGCTCGGGGAAATGATGCTCCAAGTATCATAACTTTCGTATAATGCGTGTTTCAGTGCCACAACCCTTTTCCAAATCACTTCAATGCAATTTTGGTGAAAAATTGATCACCTTAGTGCCATTGGTGATTTGTGTATCCGGAAAATCCATCGTAGGCTTATTTTAATGTAAAACGTTTGATGTAGCTTGCCGACAAAGTAAAATCATCAAAAAAGAGGTCATGCATCACATTTGTTTGCCTTAAATTAAAATTTTAGATTAAATTCATTGTGCTCTTGAAACCCTACCTCCACAAACAAGGATTTAGGGTGAAATCAGTTGTTGTAATTTGCAATGGAGAGCAAGAGCTAAACAAGTGGCTCCCAATCATGTCAATTTGGTCAGGACAAAGTGGTGGAGGCTTGGCGTTGCTCTGCGAAGCGCAGCTGAAGCCATATATGTGTGTTCCCGTTTAGGGATCTACTGGTAACTGTCAAAGGAATTGCTCTTCTAATTTGAGGAGTATTGAAGCGGGAATGTCCCCTTCGTGACTGGCAAGACAGTGAAATGGAAAAGTACAAAAAAAAAAGTCTTAAATTTAATGCATTGACAATAATCCAGTCTTAAATCTTTCAATAGAACCAATTTAATTCTAAACATTTTGTATTTTTGCCAATTGAGTCCGTCCGTTTAATTTTCATTGGAAATCTCTAACATTAACATCGGCTATATTATGTGGCACAATCGACGTTGACATGGACAAAATTTACAATTTTTTAAATTTTTTCTGAATTTTTGTATTATGTTTCTTTTCTTCTTCTTCTTCTTCTTCATTGGAAATCTCTAACATTAACATCGGTTATATTATGTGGCACAATCGACATTGACATGGACAAAATTTACAATTTTTGTATTATGTTTCTTTTCTTCTTCTTCTTCTTCTTCTTCTTCTTCTTCTTCTTCTTCTTCTTCTTCTTCTTCTAGGTGAGGGCTTGCGAGCCCTTGTTAGGTTGCTGGCAAGGGTCGCAATCCCTTGCCTAGGCCGCAAGGCTTGTCCGGCCACAATGAAAAAATAGTATTAAAAAAAAGTAAAAATAGTAAAAATTCAGAAAAAAATATTAAAAAAATTTTCCACGTCAACACTAATCATGTCACATAAAATGGTTGATATTCATGTGAGTGATTTCTAGTGAAAATTGATCAAATGGACTCAATTGGTACAAATGTGTGTATGATTATATTGATTCAATTAAAATATTTAGAATTGAATTAGTACCAATGCAATAGGTTCAAGATTTTTTGATACTTTTCCCGATGAAAATAGAAAACTGTGAGTTGCAGAAAAACAGAGTGCAAAATCAACTGACTTCACAAAATATACTAAGCTAGCTGGAGGATCATCTTTCTGATGATTATTCCCTTTGAAGTCGCACAGCGAAGAACATATCCTGCCACTATCAATAATAAGCTTCGAAATAGATAAACGAAAATCCAATTTTATATGTTATTTAGGATATTTGGCAGAAAACATAGTCTTGCTATGCTCTGCTTTACATATCAAACATCTAGTGATACACACGGTTCAGGCAAGATCAGGAAATCTGCAACCAATCCTCACAGGAAACAAACGAATAAATGTTGGGGGGCTAACCAAGACAGTCGCTTTGACTCTCGGTATGTTTTCGGTCTTTCTTCTTTGGCTTCTTCTCGTTTGGCTCCATTTAGCCACAAGTGCCATGTCCTCTTGCGGGAGGGGAAAAATTACCAAAACAGTCCAAAACCTATTGAAACTTTTCCAATTCAGTCATAATTTTTTTTTTCAATTCAATCCTAAACCTTTTCTAATTGTACAAATTCAATCCATCTAGCTATTTTTGACCGGCCGGTGCTAACGTGGATGCCGGCCAGCCAACCAACGCTGACGTGGGTAATTTTTTTGATTTTTTTAAATTTTTGTATTTTTTGTATTAATTTTTTTCTTTTTTTCTTCACTTTCTTCTCCTTCCTCCAACCAGTCATTGCCAACAACTAGCCAAAGGCAAGGCCGGCAAGGAACCTCACCGACCTCGGGGAAGCCTAGTTGTGGCTAGGCAACCTCGCCCAGGCCGCCAACTAGGCTGGTGAGGGTTGAGCCCTGCCGACCATGGGTGAGGCTTGACCTCACTAGAGGCTGTGACCTCGCGTGGCCTCTAGCAAGGGTTACCAATGGCTGGGCAAGACTCGCTCTCACCGGATCTATTGAGGATCGAGCCTTACTGGCCATGGGCGAGGCCCAACTACGCATAGCCTCTGGCAATGGTTGCTAGTGGCTAGGTGAGGCTCACCCTCGCCAATCTGGCAAGAAACGAGCCTCGCTAGCCATGGCGATGGCCATAGTGAGGCCGTGACCTACCCATGGCTAGTGAGGCTCGAGGCAGGCGAGGCCTCACCTAGGCTAAAGGTAGGCAAGGCCTCACCTAGGCAAGGTGAGGCGGCCTCACTAGTGACCAGCAGAGGCGAGCCTTGCCAACGCTCGCCTCTAGCTGGCCAACCAAAGGAAGAAGCGAGGAGGAAGGAGAAAAAAAAAAAAAGAAAAAGAAAAAGTGATAATAAATTAAAAAAATAATATTATTAAAAATTTGTCCATGTTAGTGTTGGTCAGATAGTCAGTGTCGCCTGGCCAAAATTAGTCAGATGGACTAAATTGGCACAATTGTAAAATGTTTAGAACTAAATTGGAATAATTACAATAGGTTTAGATGTATTTTGGTAATTTTCCCTCCTCTCATCCCTTGTTTAGACTTCGATTTCTCTTAAAATGCCCCAGACTGAAATATTTATTTAAAAAATCACATAAGACAAATTGCTGGAATATCTCACGAGAAGCATTGTAGTAATTAACATTCAATCAACATGGCTATATAGCACCAAACTTATCGAAAAAGTTATATGGCACTTATGTATCTTTTTTTCCCACAAAAGGCTCTATAGCAAGAGAAGAAATATGTGGAAGAGAGAATTACATTTTATCTTGCAATAAAAAATACACGAGTCTAATAAGATCATGTAATCGAGGATATGTACAGTTAAAGGATATAAATATATTACCCTAGAAATATGGACATTTAAGGAAATATAGTGATTATCCTCAACTATGCATCTTCCGAATTTAATTTTTTCTAAAAAAAGTCAATGAAAAATGTTGTCTTCTTTAAGATAAAAGAATAAAAGTATTAGCAATAGTAGACAAAATAGAAATAATTTGAAGGCCAAATATCACGAAATGCCTCTAACTTTTTATTTTCCTTTTTATAAAAATCAGTATCTCAAATTATAAAAAGTTCTCTTGGAGACCGTCGAATATAAACAAAAAAAAAAAACGAAAATATGAAAGAAAATGAGTGAGGACTTGCCAAATTTCAAGAATAAACAATAAGAAAAACGTTATAAAACGTCTTTGCGACGTCAGGTCAAGAGTAAATACAATCCCATGCTTTCATATCTCCGCTCTCGAAGCCGAAGGTCGTTTGCTGTCGATTGCAAATATCACAACATACCCCTAAAGAAGCAAAATTAATGCACCCAAAATCCAGCCGCGCCTAATCAATAGGGCGTCGCTAGTACAAAATCAATGTAAGTTTGGTTAGGGTGGCTTTGAATAATAGGACATGTCTCCCATTCAAACTAGGACTCCACCAAACTCCCTTTCCATCGTAGTAGTGTCATACAACTCCCACAAATAGAAACATATGCTTTTCACACGTAAATTTTTTACGGTTGTTGTTTATTGACATTGAGAAATCATAATCAAAATGCAAAGTTGTCGACCATGGATGAGCTCTAGTTCAAGCTTAACGATGGTGCATTACCTAAGTCACGATCTTAATAGCACGGATCTAGGAGCATAGTTATTCTCAATCTAGTGAAATTACATTTGCTAATGATAAAGTCAGATTCTGTCTAAAAACTTTCAAATGTCTCACAAAGAACACAAAATTTAGCTTCCAACCCAAAACAGTCCCCCCTTCTAACATCCATCAGTAGTGGCTGTTAGAGATTCCACATGTCAGCCAAAATGTGCTTACATCTCTCAGATTTCAGTGACATGCATTGAGGATAAATGAAAAGATGTCGTGTCACCCAATATATTATTTAATAAAAGTGAGAAATTATTGAATAGTTGTGACTTTCCGTGTAACTCTACTCATTGATTATCATGCATCTGAAATGAGTCCAACTCATTAGAGTTTTCAAACTTCCCTCCCTCCTCTCTCCTTACCATTTCTCCCTCCATTATTAATTCGTTCAACGAGGATACTATACCTAAGTCGCATTTTTAATTGGGCAGATCTAAAACCATTGTTATTGTCAAATTAGTGAAATTACATCCACTCAAGATAAAGTCAGATTCTATCCAAACTTTCAAACATTTCATAAAAGAACACAAAGTTTGGCTTCCAACCCAAAAAAGACCCCCAATCTAGCGTCCATCCATAGTAGTTGTTAGAGATTCGGCATGTTCACCGACATGTACTTATACCTCTCGGATTTAGGTGGCATGCATTGATGATAAACGAAAAGATATCGTGTCACTCAATAAATTATTTAATAAAAGTAAGAAACTATTGGATAGTTGTGGCTTTCTACGCCAGCTTCACTCCTTGATTATCACGTTTTGAAATGAGTCCTACTATTAGAGTTTCCAAAATTTCCTCCTCTCTCTCCTCACCATCTCTCCCTCCATTATTAACTCGTTGATTATCACGTTCCAAAGTTTGGCTTCCAACCCAAAAGGTCACCCCCCCCCCGGGGTTTTTACTATCTATAGTTGCTGCCGACCAAGTGTACCATACACCTCTCAAATTGAGGACAACCGAAAAGGCGTCGTATCACTCCACAAATTACCTCATGAAAATGCAAAAATATTGAATAGTCCCGGCTTCCATGCCAGTCATATGTCACTCTACTCACTAATCGACACATGTTCAAAGGTTTCCACTTGCCAGAGCTTTCAAAAAGATAATGACATAAATGATCCCTTAATTTTGATCCAATGTGTATTGAGATTGAGAAATCATAATCAAAAAGCAAAGTTGTTGACCATGGATGAGCTCCCATTAAAGCTTAACGATGGTGCATTACCTAAGTCACGATCTTAATAGCACGGATCTAGGAGCATAGTTATTCTCAATCTAGTGAAATTACATTTGCTAATGATACAGTCAGATTCTGTCTAAAAACTTTCAAATGTCTCACAAAGAACACAAAATTTAGCTTCCAACCCAAAACAGTCCCCCCTTCTAACATCCATCGGTAGTGGCTGTTAGAGATTCCACATGTCAGCCAAAATGTGCTTACATCTCTCAGATTTCAGTGACATGCATTGAGGATAAATGAAAAGATGTCGTGTCACCCAATATATTATTTAATAAAAGTGAGAAATTATTGAATAGTTGTGACTTTCCGTGTAAGCTCTACTCATTGATTATCATGCATCTGAAATGAGTCCAACTCATTAGAGTTTTCAAACTTCCCTCCCTCCTCTCTCCTTACCATTTCTCCCTCCATTATTAATTCGTTCAACGAGGAATACTATACCTAAGTCGCATTTTTAATTGGGCAGATCTAAAACCATTGTTATTGTCAAATTAGTGAAATTACATCCACTCAAGATAAAGTCAGATTCTATCCAAACTTTCAAACATTTCATAAAAGAACACAAAGTTTGGCTTCCAACCCAAAAAAGACCCCCAATCTAGCGTCCATCCATAGTAGTTGTTAGAGATTCGGCATGTTCACCGACATGTACTTATACCTCTCGGATTTAGGTGGCATGCATTGATGATAAACGAAAAGATGTCGTGTCACTCAATAAATTATTTAATAAAAGTAAGAAACTATTGCATAGTTGTGGCTTTCTACGCCAGCTTCACTCCTTGATTATCACGTTCCGAAATGAGTCCTACTATTAGAGTTTCCAAAATTTCCTCCTCTCTCTCCTCACCATCTCTCCCTCCATTATTAACTCGTTGATTATCACGTTCCAAAGTTTGGCTTCCAACCCAAAAGGTCACCCCTCCCCCCCCCCCGGGTTTTTACTATCTATAGTTGCTACCGACCAAGTGTACCATACACCTCTCAAATTGAGGACAACCGAAAAGGCGTCGTATCACTCCACAAATTACCTCATGAAAATGCAAAAATATTGAATAGTCCCAGCTTCCATACCAATCATATGTCACTCTACTCACTAATCGACACATGTTCAAAGGTTTCCACTTGTCAGAGTTTTCAAAAAGATAATGACATAAATGATCCCTTAATTTTGACCCAATGTGTATTGAGATTGAGAAATCATAATCAAAAAGTAAAGTTGTTGACCATGGATGAGCTCCGATTAAAGCTTAACGATGGTGCATTACCTAAGTCACGATCTTAATAGCACGGATCTAGGAGCGTAGTTATTCTCCATCTAGTGAAATTACATGTGCTAATGATAAAGTCAGATTCTGTTTGAAAACTTTCAAATGTCTCACAAAAGAACACAAAATTTAGCTTCCAACCCAAAAGAGTCCCCCCTTGTAACATCCATCAATAGTAGCTGTTAGAGAATCCACATGTCAGCTAAAATGTGCTTACCTCTCTTAGATTTAAGTGACATGCATTGAGGATAAATGAAAAGATGTCGTGTCACCCAATATATTATTTAATAAAAGTGAGAAATTATTGAATAATTGTCACTTTCCGTGTAAGCTCTACTCATTGATTAGCATGCGTCTGAAATGAGTCCTACTCATTAGAGTTTTCAAAATTCCCTCTCTCCTCTCTCCTTACCATTTCTCCCTCCATTATTAATTCGTTGAATGAGGGGTACTATACCCAAGTCGCATTTTTAATTGGGCAGATCTACAACCATTGTTATTGTCAAATTAGTGAAATTACATCCACTGAAGATAAAGTCGGATTCTATCCAAACTTTCAAAAATTTCATAAAAGAACACAAAGTTTGGCTTCCAACCCAAAAAAGTCCCCCAATCTAGCGTCCATCCATAGTAGTTGTTAGAGATTCGGCATGTTGACAGACATGTACTTATACCTGTCAGATTTAGGTGGCATGCATTGATGATAAACGAAAAGATGTCGTGTCACTCAATAAATTATTTAATAAAAGTAAGAAACTATTGGATAGTTGTGGCTTTCTACGCAGCTTCACTCCTTGATTATCACGTTCCGAAATGAGTCCTACTCATTAGAGTTTCCAAAATTTCCTCCTCTCTCTCCTCACTATCTCTCCCTCCATTATTAACTCGTTGATTATCACGTTCCAAAGTTTGGCTTCCAACCCAAAAGGTCACCCCCCCCCGGGGGTTTTACTATCTATATTTGCTGCCGACCAAGTGTACCATACACCTCTCAAATTGAGGACAACCGAAAAGACGTCGTATCACTCCACAAATTACCTCATGAAAATGCAAAAATATTGAATAGTCCCGGCTTCCATGTCAGTCATACGCCACTCTACTCACTAATCGACACATGTTCAAAGGTTTCCACTTGTTAGAGTTTTCAAAAAGATAATGACATAAATGATCCCTTAATTTTGACCCAAAGTGTAATGTAATCCATGAAATTTTAATTTGTTCAATGCAATTCATAAACTTTATCCCTATGTGCAATGTGGTTCTCACACTTTTAATTTGTTTGATATAATCCTTAAATTTTTTTGTACATGTGACATCCTCAAAATTCAACCCTATTGAAGATATGATAAGGGGTTTACTTCTATCAATGCACAATTAGTAGAATTATATTTTGAATTGGTTTGTGAGCCATTCAAGAGTGTTAAACCTATTGGCAAAGGCAATTTAGGATTTTGATGCTTACGACCAGAGAACTTAACCATGGATTGACAATTCAATCATAAGGATCGATGAGGGACAAACTTAAGCCTTTTCAAACCTATCTAGGAAAATAGTATATAATCGGATTGCGGGTGATTTCGTATGATTACTATATTAATTACGAATGACCCTAAATCAATTTTAAATGATCGTGTACTTTGGAACAAGCAATTGACCCCTCACGATTACATGACAACCGAAGATCACCCATGAATTGAAAAGGGCTTAAACGTGGATTGATATCGAATCAACCACGAGTCGAACTCATGAAACTCCTAAAGGCTGCCCGTTGGTTTTATAGAGGATTAAGAGACAACCATTGGACATTACTTAATCAAATTCTTTATTTATCGGTAAACCCTAAATTTTGGATAAGTGGAATTAGGCCGGAAATTGGAAGCCCAAAGGGGGCCCACGAATTTAGAAAAGCCCAATGGGCCACATTCCCTTTAAAATTCATCTACTAGGGCCCAAATAGATGGAAATTACAGTTTTTCCCTTTAAGGCCCATTAAGCTTCTTTAGGCACAAGTTTATCAAACTCAAGGACAAGCCCATTAAGACAATTAGGCCATTTTGGACCTGGCCCATGTGCGTGAATAGTAACCTACATGAATAGTGTGCATGAATAGTAACCTAGCTTTTAGAAGGCTTTGACTTTGTGGCAAGATGGAGGGATAGGATTTATTCTTGCTCTCCAAGTTGGAATGGAGAGCTAAGATGTGTTCTTGCTCCCTAAGTTAGGACATTAAGTCTAGGGGTATTAAATGACCAACTTCTTCCCCAAGTTTTCCTCTTTTTCCATCAATTCTCTCACTTTCTCTCTCTGCCCTTCATTTGGACGAATTTTCCTCCATCACTCTCCCTCATCTCATACCCATTTCTCTCTCCTTTTCCTCTTGGTTGTGTGGGTGTGAGCCACCATCCACCATTCAGCTCGCCGAGCTACCCTTGCTGCGAGATCTTGCCGTGCCATCGTTCCCGTGTGTTGGCCATGAGTCTTAAGCCATTGCCAGACGTCCCTCAAGCTGTGTGCTGTTGTTCCTTGGCTATTCTAGCCTTGCCATGGGCTACCGACCGCCAATCAACCACCACCACGCCTTGTGGAGCTTCACTGAGAGCCACCACCATGCAGTGAGCCTTATCGCGGTCGCCACCGCTTGTTGTGGCCTAGTTTTGGAAGTGAGTAGCTTCCTAACCCTTGATTAGGGTGGTAATTACGCTAATGAGTAGAGTTAGGATTGATTTATGGTTAATGGTGATTAGATTATGTGATAAGTGGATTAAAGTGATAAGTAGTGGTTATAAGTTATCACGATAAGCAATAAGTGGATGCGTTAGGATATCGCGATAAGTGATGGTTAGATGTGATAAGCTATCGTGATAGGCTATCATTAGATGTGACAAGTTATCATGATAAGCTATCGTAAGATGTGATAAGTTATCGTCATAGGCTATAGTTAGATGTTATAAGCTATAGTTATAAGTTATCTTTGGATGTGATAACCTATCTTGGCTTTGATAAATGTGTATTATGTTGTGGTTTTCAATGTGATATGTGTTTACTAAAGCCTAATTTTAAAGATGGTAGATGCTTTTGCAATCCCTTATTTTGGAAATGATAAGTGTTCTTTATGTTGTGAATTCTAAAGTGTATATGCTTGTTGAATGCTAGTTTTTAAAGATGTTATATGTCTATGCAATTCCAAAGTTGAAAAGGGAAAGCATTCGTAGCATTCTATAATTATAAGTAATGAAAGACTATTTTGAAAGGTAATATGCTAAAGTTGTTCGATATGATATTGTCATTGGAAGCGACTTGTGATGTTATTGGATGTGCTTGTTCTATGTGATGTTCTTTGGTATTAATGGCAATGTTTTATATGTGTTCATTAGAAGTAATCTTTACACATATGTTCATTGTCCATGGTCAATGCGTGAGAAAGAAAACAATGGACTTGAGTGATGGTATGCTCGTGTGATCACATAAATGCCTTGATGCATATGATAATGCAGGACGATGCTCGATTAAGTTCAGATGCCCCCAAGTCAATGGGATGCCATTCGTGGATGGATTTTGAAATGAAGCTCCTTATTGGAATGTTATCCTAAGGTGTATGCATATGTGGGATGATGCCGTGCCCGATAGGGCGGGATGATGCCCGGTTACACCGGATGACTGCGAACTTTCAGGTTGGCCTTGGGTCCTAAGTGGCCATAATAATCTGGACATGGTTGTGTGAAAAGTGCATGAATGCATATTTTGAGAAGTGATGCTATAGTTGGCACACTTGTGATCTGAGATTGATATATGAGCAGGTCCAGATTATTGCATGGCATAGGTGCATGACTATACTATGTTGTGCAGCATGGTCTCGAGGATAGCATGGTAGTATGGGATGCCATGATATTCTTGAAACGTCAATGTGTGTAAAGTGCATGAATGCTAAAAACATATGATGAGAATGATGCCATAGTCTGCACATGTGTAGCATGGATATATATATGAGTTACATGAGAAAAGTGCATTATTTAAATGTCATTTCAGTGACTTATGTGGCACATGCATGCTTTAATCAACCTTATTTATGAATTGAGAGACATGAGGAAGTCCTGCAAGTCAATATCTAAGTCAGAATGGCACGGATAAGGTTGTGGATTTGTAGGCCTTTGATTAGGACTCATGAGATTTAAGTTGCTACATCGTGCATGGAATTATTGCTATTCATGCCTAGACTATTAAATTGTGAACATTGTATGCTTAATGGAATGGTGCACTCACGTAGTGATTGTTATACTATAATTGGACACGTGATAGAGCGCCACATGTTGAGTGACTTAATTCCTGTTAATAGATAATGCAAAGCAAATGCCTTGCTATTGACCTGCTATCGATAGATAAGTTGCATGTTTAGGGCGTCTCTGAGGCAAACAACCCTCCTATGTGAGGTTTAGGGAGTTTACTCACTGAGTTTATCTCATTCCTCGTTGTTTAACTCTTTCATGCCCTAATCATGGTTATCCGAGCTCAAGCCAAAGTAATTTGAGGTGGACGTGTACTAGACGCGTATGGGATATCACTTGGTGTGGTCACCCTCGTAGGATAGAGGTGTTAGGTTAAAACCAACCCTGGTTCTTGGACAACTATGAAGGAATCCGCTATGCGGATGTGTAAATGACTAAGCTTTTGTTGTAAGGAAAGATTACGTTTGACAGTAGATGCATATATATGAAATTGTGTTATAATGTATGTCTTTTACTATCCCTATTGTTTGTTAATGGTTGGGAGATTTTGTTTTGCTTCTGCTTGCGTATAATCAAAAGATAAAATGAATGGGTCGGCGACGCATCCTAAGACATCACAATTCCATGACCGAAGAGATCGAGGGATGCCGCACGCTTGAGGGTCGGGGCATGATAGTACATGTTCAATTTAGTTATTGAATTATATAAAGTGTTTGATATTGTTCTTCTATTATTTCAAGGACAAAGTACACCGCGAGTGCCAAAACTTGGCACAGAGGGACACTTAAGTGCCAAAAGTTAGGAAAGTGACACTTAAGTGCCAAAATCGAAGCAAAATGGATCACTTAAGTGCCAATCTAGCGAAAATCCGACCAAAATGCTAACGTGGCATTTTCGGGTGAGGTAAGTGCAAAACGACATCGTTTTGCACGTCAATGTGGTTAAAAAATGCAAAAACGACGTCCTTTTGCCTCTAACATACTAAAAATTTAACATAAAAATTAATTAAATTAAACCTAAAACTAAATTTATTTAAAACATTTAAAAATACAAATTCAAATATTTAAAAAATAAATAATAATAATAATAATTTAAAAGGGGAGGGGAGGGAGACGGCTGAGCCCTCGCCGCCGCCGCCGCCGAGGCGAGGGTCGCGGCCCCGGCCCCGGATCCGGCGAGGGCTCGCGGTCCCTCGCCGCCGGTCGGCCGGGGGCTGGCAACCCCGGCCGAGCCTCCCCCTTCGTCGTCAGCCCTTCTCGACGGCGGTGGGGAGGCAACGAGGGCCCGCGAGCCCTTGCCGGATCTGGGCCAGGGCCGCGACCCTCGCCCCGGATCTCGGCGAGGGCTCGCGACCCTCACCCGCCGGTCGGCCGGGGGCCGGCGACCTCGGCTGACCCTTCCCCCACCGTCGCCGGCCCTTCCGGCAATGGCGAGGAGGCGATGGCGACGAGGGCTCAGCCTTTAGCCACTACCTCCTCTCCCCACCTTTTTTTTTAAAAAAAAAAATTATTTTATTTTATTAAAATAATAATAATTTATTTTTATAATTTAATTAAATTAATTTTTATATTAACATTTGAATCCGCTTAAAAATGACGTCGTTTTTGGCTTTGTTTGTTGAGTCGGCATTCCGGCGAGCCACGTAGACAAAACAAATAATAAAAAATTGCCACGTAAGATTTTCGGTGGGGTTCACCGGAGATGGCACTTAAGTGTTCCAGTTTTTTTGAAAAGTGGCACTTAAGTGTCACTTTCCTAACTTTTGGCACTTAAGTGTCCCTTCGTGCCAAGTTTTGGCACTTGGGTTGTACTTTGTCCATTATTTCAAGTTCAAGGACAACATTGAACATTTTCATATAACCTATGGACTAAATTGCATATGTATCAAAAGTTCAAGGATGACATCGTACATTGGACAAAGGTTCAGGGCCACATTAGACAAATTAAAACTTTAAGAACCATATTGTGCATTGAACAAAAATTCTGAGATCATTTGTGTCATTTTCTCTTTATAAAATTCCTCTCCTCTCTCTTTAAAGTGGGCTTTCTTATTGACACACACTCTCTCTCTCCCTCTTCACTTCATCTCATTTTCTTCACTTCCTTAACCTGCCCATTTAGGCAAAGCAAATCATCCTTCTTTGACAATGGTGATTACACTTCCAAATCACCTCTTCACTCTACACTTGATATCTCTTCTTCGACCCTTACATCGGCCATCTCAAAATGCCCCACTTTTCTAGCCCCGTCTCAAGATCCCTCCTCTCTCATGAGCCACCCACCGTGGCCTAAGCTTCCAAGCCTCCACTTTCGAAACTGACCTCCACTTCCAAAACCGTGAGCCTAATAGCCTCAATCTCACCCAGGTCCTTTAAAAAGTCTTCTTTGTTCTGCCCCAGGTCCATCTGACTGAGGTCGTCGAAGATGTGACATCCTGGAATTTCAATTCTATTTTCAATTAAATAAATCAGGCCTTTCATTGACGTGCCTATAGTGCTATTCTCTGAGCTAATTACTCTTGAGATAACTAGACTATCTGGGGAAGTCATTAAGGGATTCTAATGCAATAGAATTGGGAATTCGACAAAGAATCGACTACTCGACCATGCTCATCTACAGAGATCATTACAGCACAGCTAAAATTCGATTAGAGATCAGAGATAGATCGGTTCGACAAAGATGTATGGTTAAATATGGGTGATTCCACCAAATTACAAAATTCTCGTCGACTGGTACTAGAATGATTTTTCTGTCGTTTTGGTACCCTGTGTTCGTATTTGAAACCTCGAGATTTTCACGATCATCAAGAGTCGCCAATGTATAGAAGAGGTTCATTGTGGATCGAAGAAAATCGACCACGCGTCAATTGCACTAGAAATTTCTGAAAGCTACTCGATAGGCTAGGTCACGCTAAAATCACGCTAGATTGAAATTAACCGTGAATTTGAATCCGATTTCATAAATTGAAAGTTTCATCATGTCACAAGTCATTTTAGGAACGTCGACTCATCCTTCAAAGATTTTTCTGCAAACCGAAATTTTTGGCAAAAAGTCAAGATAGGGCCGTTTTTGTTCGGAAAATTCAGGGGACCGTTTTTGATTGCGCAATTGGGATGTGGGTTAGTTCTATTGGTGTGGAAAAATGTCAATTTGATCATGGAATCGATGGTGGAATTTATAGGGACCGAATTGAATTGATTCAAGTGAGGATTGAAGAGGAATTGGGAGAAATCAAGTTCAAATTCGTAGCCCCCCTTGCCTCAACCTTTTGTACCACTTCCAACACTTCTAAAGGAAGCTTTGAGGCTGGAAAATTGCTGAGGAAGCTAGCAACCATGGTGGGACCTCTTCTAGGGGACAAAAGGATAGAAGATGAGCTTGGAGGGACCCTCCAAAGGCAGCCGGTCCCCTTCCTCCTTCCCTTGCCATTGACCCCCCCATTGTAGACTAGAAGAACTCTAAAAATTGTAGAGAACCGACCAGCACACCCCTTCCTCTCACCGTCGACCGCTCGCCAAGTAGCCGGAGTCGCTCGCTTGCCGTCACGCCTCCATGCAAGTCCGCACCCTTTCTGCGTCGTCCAGTCCGTTCAGCCACCTTGCCGCCCAGTTCGAGGCTCCTCAGGCCACACCAAGCCCAGCCGGAGCCCGTCTAGCTCGCCTCCATCGCCACGGAGCTCCGTCGTTGCCCGCCTAGGCCCGCAACAGCTCCTCATGGTCCTGTCTCACTGTTTTGGCCCCAACTAGCTGCTCAGCCTCTTCCTTCAACCCATCAATAGAACCGAAGCCCTTAGGTCTACAGCACATTGTTTGCCCTACTTTGGACCACTTCCGAGCCTCGAAAGATGCCCCCGCTTCGAAGTTTATCGCTCCTCTCTGCCTTGATGTCGTCGTGGCTTAGGGAGTTAATTATGCATTAAGGGTTGATTAGTTTAGTTTAAGTATAGATTAGGTGGTTAGTTAGAACGGATTAGTAATTTAATCGATCGTTATTGCATGTTAAGGGGTTGGAGTAGTGTAATTAGCAAGTAGATAGGTCGTAATATTTATCTAGATAGGTTCGGAATTTTTCCGAGCCCGTCTCGGCTTTTAATTAGGCTTTTCCGGCCTAAGTTTCATTTATTGGTATTTAATAATTAATTTTGGTAATTATTTAATTAATTATAATTTTACGAAAATTAAACCGGGATAGCCGATGACTGGAATTTCATGCCGATTGTAATAGTGTGGTTGATTTATTTAATCGAGTGCCCGTTTGTACAATTTGAGTGTGAATTATAATTTTGGGGTATTTATCTCAAAATGTATTAATTTCAGTATTTAATTAGAAAATCACCGGGCATCAGTTTACAGCGCCAAAAATATTTTTATCGACTATATAATTAGTGGGAGTTTATAAACAAAAGATATTATATTTTTGGCGGAGGCCAACCGTGTACCTACACACGATTATTTTTATCGGGTATGATAAAAGTTGTGAAATGATTAGTTGGGTAGAATGGTCTACTATATCAGCCTGAGAGCTTTGATATATCAGCTTAGAGTAAGCAGTATACCCTAAGTATCACACAGCTTTAGTGAGTAATTAAGTATCACACAGTTTTGGTGAGCAATTAAGTACCGCACGGCTTTAACGAGCATTAGCCGTATACTATATCAGCCTAAGGGCTTCGATATATCAGCTTAAGGTGAGCAGTATAGGTCGTTATCAGTTTTTTGATGAGCTTTTCTATCTATCTTCAGCTTAGGGTGAGTAGTCCTTGACGTGATCGGACTTCATAAATAGTATTGAATGAGTTGACCGAGAGATGGTCTTGTTGGTAATCTATCGATTGGGTCGATTGATCGATGACTCGATCCGATTTGATGCTTTGATGTGCTAAAGTGATTCGTTGAATTTATAAATTATATTGACTTGCAGGAAAGAATGGAGGCAAATGTAAGTCCTTTGACTCGTGTTTGTGCTTAGGCAGCCCTTGGGGCATATTTTCTTCCTAGTCGAGACTTAGGGGGTGAACTTGCTGAGACGTCGTCTCACCCCATTGTGGGATAACATTTTCAGGTCCCTAGATGGCAGCTCCTCCCAAGCATTTTGGCCAGCCGAAGAAGGTAACAGAGCAGGTACTTTATATTTCGCTTTCATGGGAACCCAAGGGGATGGATCTATGAACTCGTGAAGTCTGTGGTTTGGGTTGATGCGGATCTACCCCATAAGGTACCCCATCGATACAGATCATGGTACCGTCGCGAGCAGAATGGACAGAAAAAAGGTCCCATATCGGAATCTAAGATACATGTGTATGTGCTGGAGGTTGCTTTTGGAAAAGGCACAGCAGATCCTCTTGGTGGTTCAGTGGTGGACCCGGACCTTTCGGATCGAAGGACCCCGGAGTATTCAGTTGAAGACTCCAATGAGGTAGAGGATCTGTAGCACCCTTAACCCTCCCTTTTTACAGACCTTGTATTTATATATCGGCTAGTTTTGTATATGACATAGTTTGATATATGTATATAAGTGTGTTGTGGTTTGAAAAAATTGTGGCCCTCCTTTTCTATCCTATCTTGTTATTTTATAGGGATTTATTATTCGCTTCCGCATACGCATTAAAATGAATGGGTTGGTGATGCGTCCTGAGACGTCACTATTTGATCGACCACAGAGGGTTGGGCATGCGCCCAAAGGATCGGAGCGTGACATCCCCGTTTAGTTGTATTAGAGCAAGGTTAGTAATTGGAGTGATAAGGTGCGATAAGTTATGGGATAGTCAGTAGGAAAGGCCTTTATTTCATGCTGGTGCACATCTATGATAGCTAACTAGGTAGAATTATTTGTTTGTGTGGATCGCTTAACTTCTAATTCTGTGTGGAATTGGAAGGCAGGTTTCTATAGCAAACTTGCACTATGAGTGATCAGGAGAAAAGGACTCCTAGGAAGCATACTATAGGGCCCGTGACTCCAGGTAGGACGCCGACGAAGGTCGGTACCCGAGGAGGCCATGGTAAAGCGCCAGCTCAGGCTAACGCAAGTGGTGTAGCATCGCCTCCTAGTAGTGCTGGGGTAGTAGCCCCTAATGATCCAAGGTTTACTGGGATCATGCAAGCGCTCAAGATGCTGCTGCACTTGTTGCCTCACCTGCTAAGGTTCCACCAGGGAATGTAGTGATTAGGAGAGAGAGAACAATGCATAAGCTAGTGGAACAGTTTGTAAAGCTAAACCCACCAAAGTTCTCTGGGGTAGGAGACCCCAAAGCTGCAGCTCTATGGATCCAAGGCTTGGAGAAGGCCTTTGCACTATTAATGTGCACCGAGGCAGAGAAGATAATCCTTGCAACCTACCAACTACAAGGAATTGCGAATACTTGGTGGAGAGCCACCTAAGGAGTAGTATTCGCTGAAGGTGTAATCCCGGAGTGGAACGCCTTTGTTGAAGTCTTCAACAACAAGTACTTCTCTGATAGTGCCAGAGAACTGAAGATGGTGGAATTTCAGCATCTTCGCCAAGGTTCCATGACCGTGGATCAATATGAAGTGAGGTTCGCTGAACTATCGTAGTACGCCCCTAAATTGGTTGAGAATCCGGTAAACCATGCTAGAAGGTTTAGAGATGGCTCAGATCGGAAGTGAGAAGCCAGCTAGTGCCGTTGAATCTGAAGAATTACAATGACCTTTATGAATGAGCCCATTTGATAGAGAGAGATCAAAATGAATGAGCTGCCGCATCTGGATCGCGGTTTGGATTTAACCGAGACGGGAATTGGTATGGGAAGAAGCCCATGATTGGAGGAAGATTCCACATCCCTCCCAATAGAAAGGTGGAGTTGGCAAGTCAGGGGCAAGTCAGAACAATGTATGTCGCTTTTGTGGAAGGCGACATGGTTCGACCCTGTGCCCCCGGAGGATGGGCGCTTGTTTCAAATGTTGCCAACAAGGTCACATAGCCAGAGATTGTCCTAGAAGACCGAGAGGACAACAGCAGTTACTGCCGCCACCACTAATGGGTCAAATCAGAGGATTCGCGCCACAAAACGCACCGCAAGGTGGACAGATCAAACCCCCAGCTCAAAGGACAATGTATGTCATCACAAGAGGTCAAGCAGAAGACGCGCCTGATATGATTACAGGTATGGTTTCGCTGAACGACAATGCTGCTTATGCTTTATTCGACCTTGGCGCGACTCATTCCTTTATTGTTGAGCAATAGGTTAAGCTGATAGGATTAAGTCCTGAGTTGTTGGAGTCAGTGGTTAGCATATCTATACCATTAAAGGATAAGGTGTTATATGCATTGGATTGTTTTGGTTGCAAGTTAGCAATTGGTGAGTGAGAGGAGAGGATAGACCTATTAGTCCTAGCCATGTATGATTTTGATTTGATAATTGGCATGGACTGGCTCACCAAGCAACGAGCTAAGATGGACTATTATCGTAAAGCGATTCAATTTAACCCCTTAGAGGGTGAAAGTTTCGAGTTTGTTGGGAATCAATGAAGACCCTCGATTTCTTTAATCTCATCGCTTGAAGCAACCCGTTTGTTAGACGGAGGTTGTCAAGGTTACCTGGCAACTATCATGGATACGACAATTGAGGAGCTGAAGATCGAAGATATCTCAGTGGTGTAAGAATTTCTAGATGTTTTTTCGAAGGAATTGTTAGGCCTACCGCTAGAAAGAGAGATCGAGTTTGTGATTGAGTTAGCACCCGGGACAGAGCCAATCTCTAAGGCTCCTTACCGAATGTCGTTGTCCGAGTTGAAGGAACTGAAGGTGCAGATGCAAGAATTATTGGATAAAGAATTCATATATCACAGTGCATCACCTTGGGGAGCACGAGTTCTATTTGTGAAAAAGAAAGATGGTTCATTGCGCCTGTGTATCAACTATCGTCAACTCAATCAAGTGACGATCAATAATAAGTATCCACTCCCAGGATCAAGGACTTGTTTGATCAGTTACAAGGAGCATTGATATTTTCAAAAATCAATTGAGGACAGGGTATCATCAGCTGAGAATCAGGAAGAAGGACATTCCAAAGTCAGCATTTCGTACTCGATATGGCCATTACGAGTTTACCGTAATGCCATTTGGTTTGACCAATGCCCCAACTGCTTTTATGGATTTGATGAACTGAGTGTTTAAAGAATATCTAGATAAGTTTGTGATCATGTTCATCGATGACATTTTGGTGTATTCGAGGAGTGTTGAGGAGAATGAAAGTCATCTAAGATTGGTACTTCAAACCCTGAGGATTCATCAGTTGTACGCTAAGTTTAGCAAACACGAGTTTTGGTTGACTCGTGTTGCTTTCTTAGGTCACGTGATTTTAGGCGAAGGAATCTCCATGGACCCGACCAAGATTGAAGCAGTAATCAACTTGCCAAGATCGACAACCGTGATAGAGATCAGAAGCTTTCTGGGTTTAGCAAGGTATTATAGACGGTTCATGAAAGGATTTTCAGCTTTGGCGTCACCGTTGACTCGACTCCTAAAGAAGGACGAGAAGTTTATGTGGACGGACAAGTGCGAACATAGTTTCCAAGAGCTTAAGCAGAAGCTGACTACCGCACTTGTGCTAACCATTCCATCTGGTCCTAAAAGATACGAGATCTGTAGTGATGCATCATTCAGAGGACTGGGTTGTGTGCTGATGCAACATGGTAGGGTTGTTGCATATGCCTCCCGTCAGTTGAGACCTCATGAGCAGAATTACCAGACGTATGACTTGGAACTCGTAGCAATCATTTTCGCTCTGAAGATTTGGAGACATTACTTGTGTGGAGAAAGATTCTAGATCTTCATTGACCATCAAAGTCTCAAAGTATCTATTCTCTCAGAATGAGTTGAATATGAGACAGCGTCGCTGGATGGAACTCCTAAAGGATTACGATTGTGATATTTTGTATCACCCTGAGAAGGCAAATAAAGTCGCCGACGCTTTAAGTCAGAAGTCTTCAGTCGCACATATGCTGGTTAAGGAGTGGAATTTACTCGAGAGAGCTCGAGATTCAGTGTTCAAATTTGAGGTAGGCCACCTTTCACATCTCATGGCCACTCTCAGAATTGAGTTGGAAGTGCAGATTAGGATCAGGACACTTCAGCCGACAGACCCAGATGTTCAGAAGATTCTACAAGAGGATACCGACAAAAGAAATGCTAACTTTCAGATTTCTGATGATGGAACACTGAGGTTCCGAGGACGATTGTGTGTACCTAATGATGCTGAGCTTAGGGAGGAGATCTTATCAAAAGCTCATCGTAGCAGTTATAACATTCATCCTGGCAATACGAAAATGTATCAGAATTTGCGTCAACACTATTGGTGGTCTAGTATGAAGGCGGACATCGCCAAACATGTCGTCAAGTGTCTGACGTGTCAATAAGTAAAGGCACAGCATTGTAAGCCAGGAGGACTTCTACAACCTCTTGAGATCCCAGAGTGGAAGTGGGAGCACATCACGAAGATTTTGTGACAGGCTTACCGAGGAGTCAGAAAGGTAATGATTCCATTTGGGTAGTTGTCGACAACCTTGATTTGGATAGGCACGCAGAGTTGTACGTGCTTCAAATTGTTTGTCTACATAGGGTGCCGGTGACGATAACCTCAGATCGAAACCCAAGATTCACAATTGCTTTTTGGAAGAATTTGCAGGCTGCTTTAGGAACCAAGCTGCAATATAGTATGGCATATCATCCTCAGATGGATGGCCAGTCTAAGAGGACGATCCAAACCCTCGAAGACATGCTGCGAGCTTGTATGTTGGATTCCAAGGGAAGTTGGGAGGAACAACTTCACCTTGTCGAATTTGCCTACAACAATAACTACCAAATGGCTCCTTTCGAAGCGTTGTATGTTAGAGTGTGCAGAACACTAGTGTGTTGGGATGAAGTCGGGGAAAGAAAGATCACAGGCCTAGAGTTGGTTCAGCTGTCAGTGGATGCAATTGCAGTCATCAAAGGCAGACTAAAGACCGCTCAGAGCTGCTAAAAAAGTTACGTAGATAAGCACCGGAGACCGTTGGAATTCCAAGTTGGTGATCACATATTTCTGAAGGTGTCACCAATGAGGGGTACTTCACGCTTTGGTAAGAAGGGAAAGCTGAGTCCAAGGTACGTAGGTCCCTTCGAGATTCTTGAAAGAATCGGGATCCTAGCGTATCGTCTTGCATTACCGCCGAGGTTAACACAAGCGCATGATGTCTTTACATGTCGATGTTGAGGAAGTATGAGCCTGACCCGACCCACGAGCTTAATTTCGAAGAATTGGACATGAATGACAGAGTGTCATACATAGAAAGCCCGATTCAAATCGTGAATCAGAAAGAACAAATTCTGTGTACCAAGACCATCCCGTTAGTCAAAGTGGTCTAGCAATACCACGGCACTGAAGGAGCAACCTAGGAGAGCGAAGAGTTGATGAGACGATTGTACCCCCACCTTTTTGTTTAAAGTATTGTAATGGTTTAAATTTCGAGAACGAAATTTTTATAAGAGGGGAAAAGTTGTGACTCCTAGAATTTCAATTCTGTTTTCAATTAAATAAATCGGGTCTTTCATCGACGCGCCTATAGTGCTATTCTCTAAGCTGATCACTCTTGAGATGACTAGACTATCTGGCTGAAGTCATTAAGGGATTCTAATGCAATAGACTTGGAAATTCAACCAGGAATCAACTACTCGACCGTGCTCATCTGCAAAGATCATTACGGCACAGTTAAAAGTCAATTAGAGATCAGAGATAGGTCAGTTCAATAGAGATGTGTGGCTAAACGGGGGTGATTCCACCAAATTACAAAATTCTCGTCGACCGGTACTAGACTGATTTTCTGTCGTTTTGGTACCCTGTGTCCGTATTTGAAACCTCGGGATTTTCACGACTATGGAGAGTCACCAATATGTCGAAGAGGTTCATTGTAGCTCGAAGAAAATCAACCACGGGTCAATTGTACTAAAAAATTCTTAAAGCTACTAGTAGCTAGGTCACGCTAAAATCGTGCTAGATTGAAATTAACCGCGAATTTCAATCCGATTTCAGAAATTGAAAGTTCCGTCATGTCACAAATCATTTTAGGAACATTGAATCATCCTCCGAAAATTTTTCTACAAACCGAGATTTTTGGCAAAAAGTCAAGATAGGGCCGTTTTTGTTCGGAAAATTCAGGGGACCATTTTTTATCGTGCAATTGGGATGTGAGTTAGTTATATTGGTGTGAAAAAATGTCAATTTGATCATGGACTCAATTGTGGAATTTATAAGGACCGAATTGAATTTATTCAAGTGAGGATTGAAGAGGAATTGAGAGAAATCAAGTCCAAATTCGTAGCCCCCCATTCCTCAACCTATTGGACTACTTCCAAGGCTTCTAGAGGAAGCTTTGAGGCTGGAAAATTGATGAGGAAACTAGCAGCCATGGTGGGACCTCTTCTAGGGGACAAAAGGATAGAAGATGAGCTTGGAGGGACTCTCCAAAGGCAGCCAGTCCCCTTCCTCCTTCCCTTGCCACTGACCCCCTCCATTGCAGACTAGAAGAACTCCAAAAATTGCGGAGAACCGACCAACACACCCCTCCCCCTCACCGTCGGCCGCTCGCCAAGCAGCTGGAGTCGCTCGCTTGCCGTCGCGCCTCCACACAAGTCGGCACCCCTATTACATCGTCTAGTCTGTTCAGCCACCGTGCCGCCCAATTCAAGGCTCCTCAGGCCATGTCAAGCCCAGCCGAGCCCGTCCAGCTCGCCTCTGCCGCCATGGAGTTCCGTCATTGCCCACCTTGGCCCGAAATAGCTCCGCCTAGTCCTGTCTCGCAGTTTCGACCCTAACCAGCCACTTAGCCTCCTCCTTCGGCCCACCAACAAAACCGAAGCCCCTGGGTCTGCAGCACATTGTTTGACCCGCTTTGGACCACTTCCAAGCCTCAAAAGGTACCCCCACTTCGAAGTTTATCGCTCATCTTCGCCTCGCCATTGCCGCGGTCCCATCGAATCGCTAATCCAGTGAGTTTACTCACTAATCTCTACTTATGGAGTTAATTATGCATTAAGGGTTGATTAGTTTAGGTTAAATATAGATTAATGGTTAGTTAGAACGGATTAGTGATTTAATCGATCGTTATTGCATGTTAGGTGGTTAGAGTAGTGTAATTAGCAAGTAGATAGGTCGTAATATTTATCTAGATAGGTTCGGAATTTTTCCGAGCCCGTCTCAACTTTTAATTAGACTTTTCCAGCCTAAGTTTCATTTATTAGTATTTAATAATTAATTTTGGTAATTATTTAATTAATTATTATTTTCCAGAAATTAGACCGAGATAGCCGATGACCGGAATTTCGTGCTGATTGCAATGATGTGGTTGATTTATTTAATTGAGTGCTCGTTTGTACAATTTGAGTGTGAATTGTAATTTTGGTGTATTTATCCCAAATTTATTAATTTCAATATTTAATTAGAAAATCATCGGGCGTCAGTTTACAGCACCAAAAATGTTTTTATCGACTATATAATTAATGGGAGTTTCTAAAGTAAAGATATTATATTTTTTGCGGAGGCCGACTGTGTACCCACACATGATTATTTTTATCGAGTATGATAAAAGTAGTGAAGTGATTAGTTGGGTATACTATATCAGCCTGAGGGCTTTGACATATCAGCTTAGAGCGAGCAGTATACCTTAAGTATTGCATAGCTTCGGTGAGCAATTAAGTATTGCACAGCTTCGGTGAGCAATTAAGTATTGCACAGCTTTGGTGAGTAATTAAGTACTACAAAGCTTTGGCGAGCATTAGCCGTATACTATATCAGCCTAAGAGCTTCGATATATCAGCTTAGGGTAAGCCATATACGTCATTATCAGTTTTTCGACGAGCTTTTCTATCTATTTTCAGTTTAGGGTGAGTAGTCCTTGATGTGATCGAACTTCATAAATAGTATTGAATGAGTTGACTAAGAGATGGTCTTGTTGGTAATCAATCGACTGGGTCGATTGATCAATGACTCGATCTAATTTGATACTTTGATGTGCTGAAGCGATTCATTGAATTTATAAATTATACTAACTTGCAGGAAGGAACGGAGGCAAAAGTAAGTCCTCTAACTTATACTTGTGCTTAGGCAGCCCTTGGGGCGTATTTTCTTCCTAGTCGAGACTTAGGGGTGAACTTGCTGAGACGTCATCTCACCCCGTTGTGGGATAACATTTTTAGGTCCTTAGATGACAGCTCCTCCCAAGCATTTTGGTCAGCCGAAGAAGGTCACAGAGCAAGTAATTTTTATTCCGCTTCATGGAAACCCAAGGGGATGGGTCTATGAACTCGTTAAGTCCGTGGTTTGGGTTGATGCGGGTCTACCCCATAAGGTACCCCATCGATACAAATCATGGTACTGTCATGAGTGGAATGGACAGAGAGAATGTCCCATACCGGAATCCGAGATACCTGTGTATGTGCTGGAGGTGGCTTTTAGAAAAGGCATAGTAGATCCTCCTAGTGGTTCAGTGGTTGACCCGGACCTTTCGGATCCAGGGACCTCGGAGTATTCAATTGAAGACTCCAATGAGGAAGAGGATCTGTAGCACTCTAAACCCCCCCCTTTTTTGCAGACCTTGTATTTATATATCGGCTAGTTTTGTATATTACATAGTTTGATATATGTATATAAGTATGTTGTGGTTTAAAAAATTTGTTGCCTTGCTTTTCTATCCCATCTTGTTGTTGTCTGGGGATTTATTATTTACTTCCGCATGCGCATTAAAATGAATGGGTCGGCGACGCGTCCTAAGACGTCGCTATTTGATCGACCACAGAGGGTTGGGCATGCGCCCGAAGGATCGGGGCGTGACAAAAGACATGGTGCTTCTTGAATTAAACATCATAAGTTGGACCCTGCTTGTGAAGAGCAATGGGAGGGCCAAGGTCGGCCTAACATGAATGTCTCGCATGCTATCTTCTAAGGGGGGGAAATTCATCTACCAATTGACTGGATAGAGTTACTGAAAGTAAAACCACATGCATCTCACTATTCAAACCTTTTGAAAAAGTATATTTATGTAGATTATAGTTTTCCTTGTTAGAGAATATCGTTAGAGATATTATTAGATATTAGGGATATTATTAGATATTAGGGATATTATTTAATGTTTCGTGATTCTCTAAGATAGCTAATTTCCTTTCTTATGCATGTTGTTTGGGTATAAATGCCTTCTCTAATAACTTGTAAATTTAAGCCAATTAAGTAAAGATGTAGTCTTCACCAATTGTCTCTCTCTCCCTCTCTCTTGAAAATCCTAGAACATGGTGTTAGAGCTACCAAGAGAGAAGGAATTAAATCAAACTTTAGCTGTTTTTTTTTTTCCTTTATTCTATGTTTAGTCGTCTCATCTTCAGCAACTTCCCAATTTTGTCGACACTCGACAACACTACTATGGATGTTATTCGTTGTGGTACTCTCTTCTAATTGCGAGCAACATCAACGAGCAAAGTCGCCATCAAATATCCGGGTAGTTATGAACACCGGAGTCAAACATACCTCCATTGGGTAGCCAAACATGAGCACCATGGGGTGATGTCATCAAGTATCCAAGTAGTTGTGAGCGTCAGAGTCAAGCACACTTCATCAAGCAGCCAAAGATCAGCATTGTGGGCTGATGCGGTTTAGTTTGCCGCAATTCAAGTTGGGTATGATTCTATGAAGGTTGTATGACAAAGATATGTCACCTTTCTAAGCATGTGTTACTTTAGCGCTTGTCAAATCCGATTTGTTTAGTGTAAGGTCTGGCTTACACAATGCTTGATCACAGACTTTTGAAGAAAGTTGCACCAATCATATACAAGCTAGATGCTCTAGCTTGAGGGGGAGTGATGAAGTATATTTATGGTAATTAGAGATTTCCTTGTTAGAGAATATCGTTAGAGTTATTATTAGATATTATGGATATTATTTAATATTTTGTGATTCTCTGAGATGGCTAATTTCCTTTCCTATACATATTGTTCAAGTATAAATGCCCAATATTCTTAGATCTTCAAGAGAGAGGAAGGGAGAATGAGTAAAGACTACATCTTTACTCATCACTTGTCTTTACAAGCTATTAGATAAGGGTATTTATACTCGAACAATATGCATAAGAGGAAATTAACTATCTTAGAAAATCACAAAATATTAAATAATATCCTAGTATATAACAATCTCTTACAAGAAAATCTTTTATCTCCATAAATATACTTTATCACTCCCCCTCAAATTGGAGATCCAGCTTGCAATTTGGTGCAAATTTCTTCGAAAGTCTATGATCAAGCGCCATGTAAGTCAAACCTTACACTAAACAAACCAGATTTGACAAGCGCTAAAGCAATACATGTATAGAAAGTTGACATATATGACTCATACAACCTTGACAAAATCATGAATTGCAACAAAACAAACCGCATCATTCCACAATGATTTGGCTAATTTGATGAAGTGTGCTTGACTCCGGCACTCATAGCAACCTGGATATTTGATGACATTAGGACATGGTGCTCATGTTTGGCTGCCCAATGAAGTTGTGCTTGACTCCAGTGCTCATGACTACCTGGATATTTGATGAAGACTCCACTCATCATTGTTGCTCGCAATTAGAAGAGAGTACCACAACGAATAATGTCCATAGTAGCATTGTTGAGTATTGACAAAAATCAAGAAGTTACTGAAGATAAGACAACTAAAGATGGCATACCGGAAGAAAAAGTTCAGGTTTGATTTAATTCTTTCCCTCTTGGTGGTTCTAATACTATATAAATATTTTAGGATCTTCAAGAGAGGGAGAGATAATCAGTAAAGACGACATATTTACTCATCACTTGTTTTTACAAATTATTAGAGGAGGGTATTTATAACTGAACAATATGCATAGGAGAGGAAATTAGTTATCTTAGATAATCACAAAATATTAAATTATGTCCCTAATTTATAATAATATCTCTAACGATATTCTCTAACAAGAAACTCTATCTTCTCCATAAATATACTTAATCACCTTTTTCTATGGAACTAAGATTCTTAATTATTATTCAAATCTGAAATGTCTCTTCATTTGCCAATAACTATGATGCATAATACATAGCAAAAAGTTTCTCCAAATACAATTGCGGGAATTTCTTGAGACTTCTAAGTTGAGTTAGCTTACACCTTTATTACTACCACTATTAGAAATGTACAACACCAAAGTTTCACAATACGCGGCATGAAAGGGTATCTATCAGCATTTTTTTCTTAAAATTATGTGGAAAATATTCGGCCCTATTATAAGAAAGTATACAAATTTTATAATCATCCGTTTACATTAATTACTTCAAAGTTGCGTGTAAATATATACCTATGTTGATTGCAGTTTCTTGTAAAGTATCACGTTTAATAATTGGAATTTGTGCTATTTAATGATAAATCAAAAGAATACTAAATTTATCTAGGGAACATGACATGATAAAAAAAAAAATTTCAGTATATGTAATAATAGACATGTTACATCCCTAAAGCCTTCGTGGATTTTCTTAACCGCCGAACGAGATGAACTCGACCATCAAGGCGGAGATGTTCAGCCAGGATCTCCTTTTAAAGATAGAATAAGCTCGATCCTTTGCTCGGGTATCTGTAGATCTCTATTCTCTACGTGCATAATGAGTTTTACTCCATGAAAAATAAATATATTTCCGTAAGTTCAGTAAATGTTCGGGAGACGAAAATTATATTGTAAATCTGGTATGTACGTGTCTTTTACGTAAAAATAACAATAGAGTTTTGCACCAATTACATCAAACTGGATACACTCCTAATAACGAGAGATCCTAGTTTGTCATTACACAAAACGTTAAACTGAAATTTGGGTCGACTTAAGGCGCGTTTGGTAACCATTCTATTCCTGGGAACAATTTTTGTTCAGAAATGATTTCTTTTTTTTTTATTCTGTTCTCGGGAATAATTTCTAAGTTTTTAAAGGCATTGTCCAAAATTTTTATTCTTAGGATAGAAATGCGTTGGTAAGATTCTTAAATTTTCTTTTTTTGTTTCTTCTAATTTATTAGTATTTTCATTATATTTTTCTTTTTTCTTTTTATTTTTCTTTTTCTTTTTCCTCTTCTCTTTTTCTTCCTCCTTTGCGGCCAGTCACCAGCCACGACAGTGGCTTGCAACTAACTAGGCAAGGTCCAGCAAGCTCGCCGGTGGCCAGGCAAACCTCACTCAAGTCTCGCCAGGCCACCGTGAGGCTCACCTAGCCGCTAGCAAGGCTTGGCCTCGCCAGTAGGACCTCGCCCAGCCAATCACAAACGATCGTTGGCGGTGGCAGTGGTAGCTGGCATTGGCCGATGACTGGATGGGAGGAAGAAGAAGAAGAAGAAGAGAGAAGGAGGAAAGAAAAAAAGAGGAGAAAATAAAAAAAAAAAAAACTTAGACTTGATTCTAAGAATTGTTCCCGAGAACAAGAAGTAATTTTTTTCTACTTCTTGATTCTATTCAAAATCTCTTCCTGAGAACAAAAAATTTACCAAATGAATTTCTATTCTTTTTTTGTTCCCGAGAACAACATGCCCCTAGAAAGAATATCTGCTGCCCCATCCTAGAAAAGTAAATAAAAAATTATGAATTTTGCAGCAACTTCTTGCGCATACTCTACTCCATATGGTTGACCAAGAACAAGTAAAATGATATAAAAGTTGCAGAACCCCGATGGTTGCTCAAGTGTTAAGCATGGTCATCTTTTTTGCTTGATACCTGAATTTGAATCATCACATTTGCGCATTTTTTGGGGAGACTACTACTAGAAGTATGGATCAATTCGTCTATAGTTATTGTTAAGTAGAACGAGGGGACAACCACGCCTGATAGGAATTAGTCGGATGTGCAAAGGGTCTTGGATATTATATAAATATATAAAGGTGGGAGACGGCCATGCTGACTTAAAGTAGAGGGAAGGATAAAAAAAGCCAAAAACAATCAGACAGACAATGACAAATGGGACGTCAAATTCGGAATACGTGCGTAGGTGCTTGGAACAAGCAAGGGAATCTGTCCACTTGCCTTTCATCCAAAGAACCTGCGCAAAAAGGGGACTGCTCGTGTGCTCTTGCCCTTCAGCCTCTCCTATATATTGATAATCTTCCCTGCGTCCGAATACCTTCTTTATTCTTTCACTAATTCTTGGAAAAGACAAAGGAGAAGAAAGCAAAATGGGAAATTGCTTGGTGAGTAACAAAGTCTTTGCTCGAGGCCATGAGGATGGGGTTTCGCAATCCAAGCTGGAGCCAGCAATACGTGTAGATGGAGGGAAGAACAAGAACGAGAAGATAAAGAAGAGCGTGTGCTTCAAATTGAAGGAAGACGACGATGAAGTCGTCAGAGACAACCGACCCTGTATCAGTGAATCCAGCGAAAGCGGGTCCTGAGAGGGAGGTGGTTGGTGACAAAGGAGGAGTTGAAGCAAATACTCAAGCACACACAAGATCGCAAGTTTTCATCTGAGGAGCAACTGCTGAGCGGGTCGAAGCTGAGAAACAGAAGCATGTCGGAAGTGAGAATAGGTGACAGAGGGTTCGACGGCAACAACCGGAGGCTGCGTTTGGAGAGCATTCTGGAGGGTCGTTGAAGTCTTAGCTTGTTAGTGTTTATCTCGCCAGCCATAGTCGTCTTGCTTATGTGTCTCTGTGATCTAAGCCGAGTCTAAACTATGTCGTCTCCTTAGTTCTTAGTTTAGGACTTGACAGAAAGAGAACCATGGAAATTCTCAAATGAGTTGTGAGTTGGCGCTTTGTACAACCGCTGAGGCTAATCAATGATGAGTCAATTGATTCAACCCTGGTCTGTCCTGACACGTTCCTCTTGTTTTCGATGCTGTTCATGACTTCTGCAGCATCGGCTGTAAAGCAATACGTATTTGACTTGTTAGCTATGTATTGAATTAGTCCATGTAAACGTAAAAGCAATTGTAGTCTACGGTAGTTCAATCGGTAGAAGTGGAGACTAGACAGGCATTGCGCATTTTCGGCTCCCTCCATAGCTGTATTGGCTACCGTAAATGGGTACGGCTGTCGAACTCGAAAGCAACTCGGTGATGTCACTGATCTGTTATTTGAATTCGAGGATGCCCTAAGGCTTGGCCTCGCACATGGTGTCGTTTGGTAACCACGTTGCTGCTGTAACCAGGCAGGAACGGACTTTTCCCCTAAATGACTGCCTGTCTAATGTCGATCAAATCCACCCTGATTTTAGATAGCATGTCGAAACTTGTAAGGCGAGTAAATTCTTTTGGGCATAAGATAAGATTTACATTGATTTGATGCAATAGAGCTGAATTTACCAATTGGTCGTATCTGAAAAATACCAAGGGATGACTCAGCTAAGAACGATCATTCATGTTGTTTCCTCATAATCCTGTAGAGGGAAAAATATTCAAAAATGTCTTGGGATGCGTTTGTTTCAGGAAAACTACATGATAAGGGTACTTTTTGGAAAATCACTTTTCAAGAGAAGGTAGTTTTCCTTTAGGGCTTTACTAGAATAAGAGTCTTTGGGCTACTACGAATAATAGCTGTGAACCATAAATTCTTAAAGGAGTGGGTCTCACAACAATTTATATCATTATTTGTTAATTATTTTTTGTGATTTAGAATAAAAAGTATATTAAAAACTGTCAAACAATCATTTTTGTGGCCTTTCTTTATTTGGTGATATATGACCGAAAACATTTTATGGTGTTTGTATCTCTTTTGAAAGTGATTTCAATCCCATGACTTTATCTCATAGCCACAAAAAAGAAACAAATTTGTCAAATGTTTAATTAATTTTTATTTTCTTTCTTTTCTATTTTTCTTTTCTTTTTTATTTTTTCTCTTTTTTTTTATTTTTTTTTTTTTCTTCCCCTCCACTGATTGATGGGCCTCGGCAATGGCCAATTACTAGCAACAGACACAAGCTAGTGAGGCTCAAGCTCACTTGTGCCGATCACCGACAACTAGCCGAAGGAGAAGAAGGAAAATGAAAAGAATAATAAAAAAGTAAATATTTAATATTAAAATCAATTATAAGGTAAATTAATTAATAATATTAAAATATTCAAGATGGACAGTTCCGTGTTTCATCTCTTTAGATTTAGGGATTTGCTTTCATAAATTTATATATGAATGTTTTCGTTGACCGGAAAGTGTTTTCGCTTGAGTAGTTATTTTCCGCAAACCAAACGAGTAATGCCCTATTTGGTAAACAATGACTATTTCCATTATTTTGTTCTGAGGAACAAAAATAAATAAAAATAAATAAAACAGAATAGCTGTTAAATCAGCAGCGGCCAGACAACCGCTGAGATGGATATACAGGTGAATGGCCCAAAGTGCTGCTTGCCTACTGAATCCATCCTACATGTTTTCTCGAATATACTATTTTCTCTCGAAGGAAATCTTTTTTTTTTCTTTTTTTTTTTTAGGGAAATGGTTTACTAGTTTTTGGTCAATGGATGGTCAAGATGTATCTTCTTTTGTTAATTGGGTTGATTAAGGATGATATATGAGGTCCAATTCTCTAAAAGGAAAAAGAAAGCTTTGACACTGATTGAGCTGACTCTGGTTGCTGTAATGCTCAAACGCTTATGTAATGTCCATGAACTGATATCGTGGACCTATGTGCAATTTCTAGGCCAAAATATTTTGCTTGCATGGAATTTTAGAGACTGAATCTTAGTGTCTAGTAACTTACTCCTGTTCGTATACCCGGATCATATTTTACACCATCATATTGCGTTTCTTTCTTTCTTTTCTTTTGTTGCTTTTGGATGATGCTGCCTTTCAATATGCCTACTTGCTGTTCATGCTTGCTTTTGGGAAGATAAGCTCCTGATTGTAAATTGTTGATTGTATCACTCATCTTGCATTAATAAGACAAATCTAATCATTAAAGCTATCATATCATGGCTCAGAAAAGAGAGGCTCCGTCTGGTGAGAAACCTGGACCAGTTCGAACTCACCTGCGCAATATGACTATTGTTCCAGACATGATTGGAAGCGTCATTGGAGTATATAATGGTAAAACCTTCAATCAAGTGGCCGTCGAGGTTCATTCCTCTGTAGTGAATCCATGGGGGCAAACTAAGATGTCATCTCATATTCTTTCTTTGTACCAGACCAATCATGAATACTGTATGTCAATTTCTCTGTTTTTTCGCTTTACATTGAATGAGTTTAGAGACAATCTGAAGAGTAATCCTTCACATTGTTCATATATAAGATTTGATACTAGTTGGTTATTGAGGATACATTGAATTGTTCTTCATTTCCTGTTAGCAGTAATTATAATGCGGTGCAGAACTTTTCTGGTTGACTTAGGCTACATCTGCTAAAGATGCAGTTAAACTCTCAGGTTAATGGATTTTCACTCTCCCATCTTGTTTGCAATAGCATTGAATGGAGGAACATCCATTTGTCTGATCTCTCTATATCCTTGTGTACTCTCAGGCATTCAAAATTTTTATCCTCTTTTGTTTGCGTTACTTAAGTTCAGAATGCCTATCCCGTATGCTAAAAGAATTGCGATGAATCGAGGAAATCCATGCAAAAATTGAGAAAGAGGTTTGTTGGGAATTACTGATTCCCTAAAACAGATTCGACACTAAATTGAACCCCTAAAACGAATGCGGAAGACGAGCCCAAGAACAAACATGTATCACCGATCAAAGACACACCACAGAATCGAGCGTACCTTATTATCCACAGATTAAACACCAACGTTGGAGCTTGAAGAAGAATCTTGATCCCGTTCTACCAAGGAGCGTGCTGTTGCTATTAGGGGGAGAAAAAAACATAGCGTAGCGTTCTTACGTTGTTTGGAGGGGGGAGAAAACGTTTCTTCTTAAGGACGTACGTTCCCTCAAAAGGTACGTCCTTTTTATTCATTTCCCTCAAAACGTCTCCTCCAAGGGACGCAACCCCTCAACGTAACATCTCATCCAAAAGACGCAACCCTCAACGCACCCTTTCATCCATGGGCCCTAATCTTGCGGGCCGGGTTCTTAGGCTTAACATGGGCGGACGGGCCTTAAGCCCATCATCATACAAATAAAACCATCATTTCCCACTCGCACATGGTGGGCCGAACAGAATCCTCTTTACCTCTCTGCAACATTCATACCGGTGAATATCCGTGCGACCAACATACTTTAAAAGCTCGTTGCCATACATCTGTTAGGAATATATAGCAGCTCATAATGGGCATCATAATTTGAGTAGATTTAGTATGCAGTACCCTAGATCGATCGATCACATTTATATCTCTCTTCTGATCTCTTTTTAAACAATGATATATTGTATTCACAATTATGATTATCCCAAAGACAATCATAATTGGTCGACCAATGAATACAAAACTATAATGTGATTCTCAAATTCGATCTTCCTCTTTTCTTGAAACTCTCAATTTCAGTTCAACTTGTTTTTCTAGAAATGTCCCATTAGATTGAATCAATTCATGATCATTGGCAACATTCTAAGATAACAAACATTGAATAGAAATCTTGAGAATAAGTAAGAGTCATAAGGGCACTAAATTGAGGAACTCTTTTTCTCAAGAGTCTCACACGGCATAAAAGTTGAGATCAAAACTTTTGCCACTCTTATTGGTCGTCTCATGCATACATACTATAAAATACGTATTACGGTATTTAACTCCTTTCCCATGGAACGTATGTCTACACCTTTAATACTGTACAGATGATAGTTCAGGCATACTTAATGTCTAACTTGAGTTCACTTATCTACTCATTCACAAAATTCATCAGAACTCACATCTGGCATCATAGACAGATCAAGTAAAATATATGGGTTATTTTACTTTCGGACATAGAAAATATTATGTCCCCATCTTAACACTCAGTTAAGGTGACATATGTATTTTAAGCTTGAGCTCTCAATTATCACCTAGATAATAAGCTTAAAAACTGTCTCATCTATATTTATCACACAGTAAATAGAGGCGATTACCCGTGTAAGTGGGCTAATCCCTTATCCGTCCAACATACTTTCTCAATTATATATAATGCACTAAGCATTGAGATATATAAACCTCAAACAAAGATTCATAGGCATTAATGATGAAAAAAAACAAATTCATTAAATGTGAACACTTCAGGGAAATTACAATATTCAGTACATCAGCCTCTACGTAGTCCTAGAGATTTTACATGACCACAAAACACATCTCTAGGTATTGGCTTTGGCATAGGATCTACTACCATTCTATGCGTAGATATGTACTGTAAGTTCACATCTTTTCGTGCAACCATATCCTTGACAAAATTATACTTGGTATCTATATGTTTGGTCTTGCCATGATATTTTGAATCTTTGGTGTACGCTATAGCTACTTGCCTATCACAGTTAACCAATAATGGATTTGCAGCATACCCAATAATACCTAAATGATCCAAAAATCTCTTAAGCGAAACACCTTCTTATATTGCTGCTGATAATGCCACGAACTCAACTTCCATCGTGGACAAGGCTATACACGTTTGTTTCTTACTGCTCCAACATATGGCACCATTATTTAGTAAGAAAACAAACCCAGGGGTAGATTTCTTTTCATCTAAATCTCCTCCCCAATTAGTATCGGGATAGCCTTTGAGTCGCAGATCCTTTCCTTGATAACTCAGCGTATAATCAGCAATTCCCTTTAGATATCTCAGTATTCTCTTAACGACTTTCCAATGTGCTTGACCTGGATTGGATTAGTATCTACTTACCATTCCAACTGCAAAACATATGTCAGGTCTTGTACACATCATAGCATACATCAAGCTCCCAACAGCACTAGCATAAAGAACATGTTGCATTTATTCTTTTCTTGTGGAGTATTTGGACACAATCTGTGGCTCAATCCTTCGCCTTTTGCAATAGGAGTATCTATGGGTTTACAGTCTTGCATATGAAATCATTCAAGAACCCTATTTATGTATGTTTCTTGCGAAAGAGACAATGATCTCTTCGAACGATTTCTTGAAATCTTAACTCCAAGAATGTATACAGCCTCACCCATGTCTTTCATCTCAAAGTTGGAAGATAGCCAACTTTTGACAATATTAACAAACTCCTTATTACTTCCAGCAATTAGTATATTATCAACATATAATGATATGATCACAAATTGATCTTTGAATCTTTTGATATATACACAATGATCATCATCAATCATTGTAAAATCAAATCCCATTATTGTATTATGAAAACGTATATACCATTGTCTCGACGACTACTTAAGGCCATATGTCGATCTCAAAAGTCGACATACCTTTTGTTCTTGGCCTTTCATAATGATACCAACAAGTTGTTCAATATAAATTTCTTCGTCTAATTCTCCATTGAGAAAAGCAGTCTTTACATTCATTTGATGTAACTCAAGATCCATACTTGCTACTATTGCCAGAATAATGCGAATTGAGATAAATCTCACGATAGGAGAAAATGTTTCCTCATAATCAATTCCTTCCTATTGATTATACCCCTTCGCCACAAGGCGAGCCTTATGCTTTTCTATTGAGCCATCAGCTTTACGCTTAATTTTGAGAACCCATTTGTTCCCAATGGCTTTGCGTCCTTTTGGAAGATCAACTAGTTCCCTAACATGGTTTGACTTCATTAACTCCATTTCCTCTTTCATTGCATGCATCCATTTTTCCTTATTAGGGCAACTTAGAGCCTCATTTACATTCCTTGGCTCATCTTGATCTTGTGGAGCAACCATGAAAGTTTCCCCTTCGATGTCAAAACGTCTACAGGGAATACTTTTGTGACTTGTTCGCTGTACGGGAGATGATACACTTTGCATATCATTCTCTATTATGCTCCCACTCGGATTAGATAATGACGATATCATCTCATCATGTGGTTGTAATTAAGAGTGAGTTGAATCAAATTCATCACTTCTCGTGTTACTCCCACTTGGACGAACTCCATTAAGCTCATTATCTTGATCCAAGGTTTCAAATAGGGAATAATTCTCACATATTTTGCCCTTCTTAGGAAATTCATTCTCTAAGAATGTGACATCCCATGACTCAAACTCAGTTATACTCTCACTTTCCTGCTCACCTATAAACACATACACTTTCGAGTGTTCAGCGTATCTTATGAAAATACTCTTCTTTCCTCTGGGACCCAATTTCCCAAACTTGTGAGAGGACTCGTGAGTATAGGCAGCACAACCCCATGGCTTAAGAAAACTTAAGTCCAGTTTTATATCTGTCCATAACTCATATGGAATGGAAGTAACTGTTTTGGAAGGCACTCGGTTAAGTGTATAGGTAGCAGTTAACAACGCATCACTCCAAAAAGTGATAGGTAAGTTAGTATGCGCCATCATGGACCTAACCATTTCCAATAGGATTCTGTTCTTTCTCTCCGCAACACCATTTTGTTAAAGAGTATATGGAATAGACAACCGTCTTTCTATTCATTTTTCATCACATAATTTTCTGAACTTATCAGACAAATATTCTCGATCTCGATCGGATCTCAATACTTTTATTTTCTTGTCTAATTGATTTTTTTACCAAGTTCATAAACCTTTTGAAACAACTCAATGCTTCAGATTTATGAGAAATCAAATAGACATATCCGAATCGAGTATAATCATCTATAAATGTGATGAAATAAACAGCCTCATGCCTTCCTCTCACATTTATCGGACCACAAACGTTAGAATGGATTAAATGCAAAGGAAATTAAGCTCTTTTACCTTTTTCAAATGGTTTCCTTATCGTTTCCCCTACTAGGCAATGCTCACATATGGGCAAATCGACTTTTTTAATGTTGCCCAATAAGCCCTATTTGGCTAGTCAATTCATACGTTGTTGGCCAATGTGACCAAGTCTAGCATGCCACACTTTCACATCATTATCATATGAAGTAGAAGACATGAAAAGGGAATAACAAACATTGACATCACCACAATCAACATTTAGTACAATAAAACCATCCAGAAAATAACCACAACCATAGTAGTTTGTATCCAAATACAAATCCACACCACTCTTATGGAAGTTCAAACTAAAACCAAGCTTAACCAACACTAAAACAGACACTAAATTTCGACGAATCTCCGGAGCATATAAAACATCATGTGGGAACAAAGTACGTCCACCACGCATGTTCAGTTGGCCAGTGCCAATTCCTTTTACTTCTGCTCTGGAGTTATTTCCTACATAAATCCACTTAGTTCTAGTTGGTACTCGTCGGAATTCCACGAAGGATTCTCTATCCTTTGCTACATGATATGTTGATCCCGAATCTACAGTCCACAAAGGATTAGATTCAGCTAAGAATACAGAACTTGACACATTAACAAAGCTTTTAAGAATACAAGGGGTGAGTACCTTCTTTGACTCGCAACAGTCGCAAGCGTAGTGACCCTTCTGGTCACAGTTGTAACACTTCACCCTTGAAATACTCTTCACTCGATGACGTTTTCCTCTCTTATGTTGGTCAGCTCTTGGTTTCTTGCAAGAATGACTTGATCCCTTGCATTTCCACATATTGAACGAATCAATACGCTTGCGCTTAGAGCTCAAAGCTCCTTCTGAGCTAGAAGCAATATAGCAAATATGTGTTTCCTTCTCAAATGCCTTGAGGCAGTCCTCTGCTAGCTCAAAGTGGCGCACAGCATCCTCAATTTCTTCCATAACATGGTCAAGAGCTTCTAGTGCTTCTTGCTTTTCAAGCACACATTGAATTTTCATATTCAATATTTCACAATTCTCGCCGTTCATTTTGTCTTCTTTGTTCAAATCAGCAATTATGTTCTTAGTTGCTGAAGTCATCGATCTGAACATATCAGACACATATGCATGAATTATTAATACCTATCATTTATGCATCCATTTTGCATAGACCCATCATATTAATGAATAATTTTAAGTATGGTTTTAGAATCAAAAGGTCACTATGTTTCCAATCATCATCCAAAAAATCATAACTTAAAACTATCATTAATATAATCTTCTATGCAAAATAAGTTCAGCAAAGTCACTAGAACTTTCTTGAACTTCCCACGATATATTGTAAATTAACATACTAATTTACAGCAATAAATAACATTGAACTTTCAATAATCAAACATGTCCATTACACTAAGTAATATATTCAGAGGAAAAAATATCAACATAGAAAGAGATATCTACACCTAAAACATCTCAAACTAATCTAAGAAATAAATAGGGAAAGTCTTTTCTAATCTATCAGAAAAATTCTCTAAGAAATCTGAAGGCACATTGGCCAACCAAGGAAAGACTTTTGGAGAGCTCTCATGCCACCTCCAAGGCACATTCACTCTGCGCCATGTGGCACTCATCCCAAGGGTTGAAGTTTTAGTTAACTATATCCTATAGTATTCTCTTACAAAAGCTACCGTAAGCCTCCTATAATCCGAGACCACGTTGACTTCCCATAGGCGATCTAACACTGTTTGCCATTCAAGTGGAAGAGTGTTCATTAAAGCCGGCACCTTCTCAAAATCCGGCATAGGATAACCATTCCAGATAATTTCTTGTATCATCTTATTGACCCTAACCACGTGTGATACTACATCACCGTCATTCCACCAATAATTAGCTAACTCTGTCATTAGCCCTTTAAGTCTTGCATTTTCTTCATCCGTTCTCGGAAATGCAGGTATGCGTGCATAACGCATCATAGTTTCTGTAACAAATGCAGTACAAAAATGGATTACTTATAATCCACAATGAACAAAAGGGAAAATACAGAATTTTCAATGGTTCATGCAACAAATGCAGAATAAATAAAAAAAAAGGATTACTTATAATCCATAATAAACAAAATTGGAAAATACAAAATTTTCCTCTCTTTTTTTTTCGGCCAGTCAACGCCGGTCAACGGTGGTCAACTCCAATCAATGGTCAACGGATGATCGGGTCGAGTCAATGAGTCAATGGGTCGAGTCAAACGGGTCAGGTCAACGGGTCAAAGGTGGTCAACGGTCAACGGTTCGAGTCAACGGCCGTCGGGTTGGGTCAGACCGGTCGGACCGGTTGGACCGGGTCGGACCAGTCCTACCGGATGGGTCGGACCGGTCCGACCGGACGGGCCGGGTCGGACAAACCGATCGGCACGTGCCGCGCGCGTGCGCGGGCTGACGTCACGCAAACATCAGCTGGTGCGTGCGCGGCACGCATCAACTTCCGCGCGTGCGTCGCATGCGCCCGGTAGAGACCGAATCGGCACGTGCAACGCACGCGCCGACAACACCAATTCCTTGCGGCTACGCGTGGCGGCGCGTCCGGCGGCCTCCGGCAGCGATCCACCACTCGTTTTTCTCGTACCGACGAGAGCTTCGAACCTATGTATCAAAAACGAATTTCGACTTGCAAAAATCACAAAACAGGGCGAACAATGCGTGGGTGTCGGGTTTTTCCGTCCTCGATCGACCGGCAGCGGCTTTTTATGAATTTCGACCACAAAAATTATTCAATAACATAAAAGGGGATCGGAAAACATGAACCTGGCTTTGATACCAATGTTGGGAATTACTGATTCCCTAAAACGGATTCAAAACTAAATCGAACCCCTAAAACGAATGCGGAAGACGAGCCCAAGAACAAACATGTATCACCGATCAGAGACACACCACAAAATCGAGCGTATCTTATTATCCACAGATTAAACACCAATGTTGGAGTTTGAAGAAGAATCTTGATCTAGTTCTACCAAGGAGCGTGTTGTTGCTATTAGGGGGAGAAAAAACAAAGCGTAGCGTTCTTACATTGTTTGGAGGGGGGAGAAAACATTTCTTCTTAAGGACGTACGTTCCCTCAAAAGATACGTTCTTTTTATTCCTTTCCCTCAAAGCGTCTCCTCCAAAGGACGCAACCCCTCAACGTAACATCACATCCAAAAGACGCAACCCCTCAATGCACCCTTTCATCCATGGGCCCTAATCTTGCGGGCCGGGTTCTTAGGCCCAACATGGGCGGACGGACCTTAAGCCCATCATCATACAAATAAAACCATCAAGGTTATCTAAAAATATTCAAATATAAAGTCTGTTGGTTCACTTGAGTAAAGAAAGGAAAAGTGTCAAAAAGTGAATCATGGGAGAAAGGACTATTGTCAAAAGGTGAATCACGAAAGAAAGCATTCACTGATCTAGGATCAATAATTTAACATTAATTTAATATTAATAGTATAGAAATTGATATAGAACAAAAGAGGAGAGCGTGCAAACCAATTAGGGTTTGCCACTCCTCACAAGTTATTGTTAATTAAATGACACTTAATGACCATAATAGCCCTCTCAATGTCAATGACCATAATAACCTCTCACACTTTAACACTCTCTCGAGCTTAAGCATGGAACAAGACCCTACTACTCCTTAAAGACTTGGTGAAAATATCAGCTAGCTACTCATTGATCCTAACATGACTGGTTGAAATAACTCTAGCCTGAAGTTCTCATGGACAAAGTGACAATTGACTTCAATATGCTTGGTTAGTTCATGAAATACTCGATTTGAAGCAATATGGATAGTTGCATGATTATCACACCACAACTTCATTGGCACAAGATCTTTGAATCCAAGTTCAACTAATAGATGATCCATCCAAAGTAATTCAAAGGTAGCTTGATCCATAGCTCCGTAATCTAATTCTATACTAGATCTAAACACAACACTTTGCTTCTTACTCTTCGAAAATACTAGATTTCCTCCCAAAAAGGTACACTAACCCAATGTAGACTTCCTATCCGTAGGAAACCCGGTCTAATTAGCATCCAAAAATGCTTCCACCCTTTTATGACCAAGATCACTATAGAAGAGATCATGACCTAGATCTTTCTTCAAGTATTTCAAAATTCTAATTGTAGCATCCCAATGAGAGTTATGGGGGGAAGACATAAATTGACTCACAACACTCATAGGAAAGGAAATATCAAGTTGAGTGATGATCAAATAATTTAATTTTCCAACAAGTCTTCGAAACCTTTCCATATCATCTATAGCTCATCGTCCATTGACATTAGTTTTGAGCCAACTTTGATTGATATATCTAGTTGTTTAGCTCCTAGCATATTTGTCTCTATGAGCAAATCCAAAACACCTGTGAGATATGAATAACTTGCTTCACCTACACCACGTGGAAACCCAAAAAAATATCAAAGTTGTCCCAAACCCTTTGTTTGAAACTGATGTTACAAATATAGTTTCAACTCATTAATCCTAGTAAAATCTCCGGTTATAATAATATCAGCCACATAAATTACAAGAAATAACCAACCAGCTCTAGAAATACGGTAAAACATAGAATGATCTTTACTACACATAAACAGTCCAAATTGGAGCATTGCCTTAGTAACCTCCCAAACTAGGCTCTAGAAGACTACTTCAAACCATACAAAGATTTCTTCAAACGGCAAACATGACCAAACTCCTCCTAAGCAACAAACCTGAGTGGTTCCTCCATATGTACCTCTTCATATAAATCACCATGAAAAAAAAAACATTTTTAACATCAAGTTGGAAAAGAGGCCAACAAGTAGAAGCAACCAAAGAAAATAAAAGGCGAACATAGGTTTGCGACACCCAATGAGGCTTAGAAGGGCCCGGAAACGGGCCTCGAAACTCACAACCCAAGCTGTGAGTTTGACTCTGCTTGCTGGCCGAAGGAGCTAGTCGAGCAGCCCAGCTATCGCGAGAAAGGTAAGGCGGAACCAGGCGGAGCTGCAAGGGGTTGACGGCGGTGGCTCAGGTGGCTAGAACAGCGAACGGTGGCTCAGGGACATGACGAGAGGCCAGGCGGACAACGAGCAAGTGCGGAACGAGCGGCCTGGACGTGCGGTGCAGCGGCTGTCTTGGCAAACGACCAGGACGGCGTGCGGCGATCGATAGGTGTGCAGGGGAGCTCGGGCGTGCGACGACAAGGGCTGGCTGATTCTCTTTTCAAATTCAGCAACAATGGAGAAGAAGAAGCTGAGAAAGAAGATGAAGTGGCTGCAGCTAGCTTAAGGGGGACAATTGGCCTCAAAAGTCTTAAACAAATATCCTAGTTCATCATCACAAGGCCTCCAAAGTCCACAGCCCTATCCTTAGCCAATTTCCCTTCACAAACTTCCCCAACAAGCCACAAAAGGTGCTGAAATGTTGCAGCCCCCCCCCAATGGCTATGAATTTCACCATTTTCCCTTCACTTTCAATTCAAATCCACTTCAATTCAATCCCAATCAGTGCCCAAAATACTAGCCAAGGTATCCACATCCATTCCATAATTTTCCTCGCCAAATGATCCAACTTGACGGCCAAAAATGCACTCAAAAATGGCCATCCGAATTTCCCGGTCCAAAATCGCCCAAATTTGAATTTTCGCCAAAAATCCGGGCTCGCCGAAAATTCTTCAAAGGATGAGTCGACGTTCCTAAAATAATTCGTGACATGACAGAACTTTCAATTTCTAAAATCAGGTTCAATTTCATGGTTAATTTCAACTGGACGCGATTTTAGCGTGATCTAACCTACCGAGTAGCTTTTAGAAATTTTTAGCGCATTTGACCTGTGGTCGATTATTTTCGATCCACATTGTGCATTCTTTGACTCATTGGCGACTCTCAGTTGTCTTAAAAATCTTAAGATTTCAAATACGGACACAGGGTACAGAAACAACAGAAAAATCGGTCTAGTGTCGTTCAACGCGAATTTTGCAATTAGGTGGAATCACCCACTTTTTAATTACATGCCTCTGTCGAAGCGACCTATCTCCGGTCTCTGATCAATTTTAACGATGTTGTATTGACCCTTGCAGATTAGCATGGTCGAGTAGTCGATTTTTGATCGAATTCTCAAGTCAATCGCGTTTATATTCCTTAACAGCTTCACCAGATAAATTAGTTATCTCGTGAGTGATCAACTCAGAGAAAAAGACTATAGGCGCGTCGATGAAAAACCCAATTCATTTAGTCAAAAGCGGGGTTCAAAATCAAGATGTCACAACCTGGGTAGACCCTATAACCTATGATAGATAGATTCCAGGTTCTTTGATATGCAGAGTAGGTTTCAGGTTCCAAAAATTAAGTAACTTGTTCCAATAGGTAAGTTCTAGGTTTTATGTAAAATTTAAATGTAACCTGAAATTGCTCACCCCTTATCAAAATTAGGACAAGCAATAGCTAAGTGCTAATGCTTGTTTTACCAAAGAATATAATGACCATGCGGCAAGTGCTATCACCGCATCAGAGCATTAATTTCATTGATGGTTTCTTGATTCGGCTCGATCCCCGTTTCTCTAAAGTGGCTATGCAGAAAGGCCAAGTTTCTTCATTTGGTTAGATCTATGTTCCGCTGAAATGACTATCCAGAAAAAGCCAAACACTAACGTTTGCTATATTGTTTTTTTTTTACACTTGTATAGCTTGGGACAGGGTCAGTATGTGTTGACTTGGCTCAGCTGGTGTGGAATCTAGTCAATTCTCAGTTGGTCACATTTGTCTTTGGCCACTCGAGGGAACCCTTGGATTGATACCAACATAGACACTATGATGAAGAACACAGTATAAATTTGTGAGTCTCGTAATGGATCATACATACTTGTTGCTCGAAACTTAATGAGCTTGATCCTCCATAAATGTGTGCTATTAAAGATAATCCCAAAATGATAATTATTTTGCGGTTCATTCGGATCAATGTTTTTTCACGTTAGGCTTCTCTTATCCCACAATGGACAGTACTCTGTTCGCTATTACTGCAGATATAGTTCCTCAAACATTGTTTTGTTATTAAATAGATTAGTTATGAAGATCAAATCTCCACTCGTTTTATAACGACAATAAAACTCATGTAACAATATCCATCGATAGGGAATCCCCAAAAAAACAAATGATAAATCATAAGTTGTGACAATTAGCCTATTGCTTTAAGGTCTTATCTGGTATATAGGAACGAGGCAATCAGAACAAAAAAAAAAAATAAAAATAGAGGAATCAAAATGGATTGATGAATTGGAATAGGCGCTCGCTATACTGAAAATTGTTGCATAGTTATACATAAAAATTGAAATTCATTTGCTACATGGTCTGAATATTTATTGCTTCACATAATATAGGTACGAGCAAATTAGCTACAATGCTCACCAAATTTAGCTTTCTCTATACACAAGTTACTTAATTATGCTAAGCATATCTAAATTTCTCGTCAAATAGTACTTTTTTATTAACCCAATTCTATTCATTCAAATTCATCTTTACACGTTCCCATCTTTCGTTATATTTATGAAAACGCAGCAGAAATGAAGCCGGTAGAATGGGAAGTAGCAAAAACTTTGTATCGAAGGGACATTAGGCTTCTGTTGATCCCATTCTACCGGCTTCATTCCCGTTTACCAAACAAACACCAAGGGTGGAAATGGTCTCTTACAATAATTTTTTGCAAAAGATGACCCATCTTCTATATGATTTTGGACCCCCTCATCGTACCTTTTCAATTTGGTCAGAGACATATTCATTGTAGCTAAAAGGTACGTTTTCTCATGTAATTCAAAACACCAGGGCTGTGTCCTTACATGCTGTCCACTCATGCGACCTGAGAAGCTTGACTAGTTCAATGTTTTGTTTGTGCCGAGACGGCTAATATCTGCACTAACCACTTCTTAGCTTCACTCATCTGTCGCCAAGCACAGATCAAAGGCTTAAAAATTGGTACTTCACGTAGCCAGTCTCAACATCAAGTAATTTCAGATTCATTAGTCTCTTCGCATACAGATTGTTTGTTGGTTCATGCACAGAAGAGTGAGATGGCAAATTTCCTTTTCTTGTGTGTGCTTTCCATTGTCTGCACTATTGCAGTGGCCTCCGAGCCGAGCCCATTACAAGATTTCTGCATTGCAGATCTCACCAGCTCAAGTGAGCAATTTATTTCTCGATTTAGCGATTAATATCGCTGAATGACATTTGTTCCAATCAAGACTTTTCTTTATATGAACCGGTCTTGAGCAAAATGTTAGTAGTTCACTAACTGTTTGTGTGTTGCTATTTTCCCTCGAAGCTCTAGTGAACGGATTTTCTTGCTTAGACGCTAAGCAGGGACAAGACAAGCATTTCTTCTTCAGCGGACTTCACTTGGCTGGCAAACCCATGAACGCATTCGGTTCCAGTGTCACACCAGTCTTTGTTGGACAAATACCGGGACTCAATGTCGGGGTTTCATGAATAATGTATATGTAAAATTAACAAAAACACAGCGGAAACAAAGATGATATATTTCGATTCTCCGAATGCGTTGTTCGTGCATTTTAATAAAAAAAAAATCTGAATATAAAAAGAGAGTTAAACGAATTATTTCTCAAAGCGCGCTTTAAACGAATTGGTTCGGATGTTCTACAGTTCGAGCCCCACAAACATCAGACCTCTAGTTCAGACATACCAACAATGGACGTGGAAGAGAGAACTTTCGGATAATCACCACTATGATCGTGCTAGCAATCTTGTGGAGACAATCCGTTGTATCCTTGATGTCTTAGTCACGGCTTGAACTAGAGAGAATTCCTTTTCTTTTTCATGTCTCTAAGACACAAAACACGCACACACACCTTTCTCTCTATTTTCAGCAACAAGCCCTCATCTCTCCTTGTTGCAGCATTTAAAAAAAAAAAACACTTTCACGAAATCAGCAACAGTTGCTGAACCGTTTCTGATTCGTGCACGATCATGCACGATTTTGTGCAAATAGTGCATGTGCACGAATCGTGCACATGCACGCTAAATTTTTTTTTTTTTAATAAAAAGGAAACGCACATGATGTGCGTTGCACACGATCAGCAACAATTGCTAACCATGTGCATAATTTATTTAATTAAATAATTAATTAATCAATTCCTAAAACATAAATAAAAGGAACATAATCTTTGTGTGTGCAATTAGGGTACATTAACATGTATCCACTTTGGGCATGTGTGTGCATCATATGCAAGTAGGCTCGTGACTATAATACAAATTAAATTAAATCTCATTTAATTTAATTTCAAATCGACTCAATTCGATTGCAGTAATTGCAAACACATTTGCAACAATATTTCTCTCTTATTTCACATTATCCTAATTGTTTATAGTGTGTGACATCCCTAGATTCATCACTAAGCTGATAGTAAGACTTGTAGTAACATATTAGTACTCCAAAAGAATTAATTGTCTTGATTAATTTTTGGGTCCCACAAGTCATGATTGACATCTAGCAATATGTCATGGCTACCCAGATAGTGTGAATGCTTTAAGAATATAATGAACCTGTCAGTTTTGGCTACAATGTAATTCAATCCCTCTGTCTTACTATGTCCCGATCAAATAAAGACCATGGAATATTTGTCGAGTCACCAATTCGATCATATGTACAAATTTAATTGACATGCATTTTATTTGAGACATAAACAATTTATTTTCGGTTACAACCCCGGCCAAGGATTTTAATGCAATGTCATAATTAGATCGCATAGAACATCATTATTATACCTTGCATGTAACAAGGAGACAGATTCCATATCGCGCACACGTGCAACTTCGTATATGAACAAACTATGACCATTAGGTATAAAGACAGATCAACGACCGGGCATTACGTGCACCTGTGAACAATAGTTGTTCGACACACAAGTTAACACTATGCCTCGGGTCTAAGGATTATTTACGCAAGACAAAAGCATGAACAATTAGACATTGACCACGCTAAAAGCTTCCATGTTGCTAATCGTTCCATATGCGTCACATTCAGTGAACTTGTCTAATACAAACACTTGTGTTCTAACTCAGGCATCATAATACCCAATGACATGCGACTCATCATTCCCTTAAGTATCCAATACTTAATAGTGAAGTTAAGAACACACCGGTCTCAACAGGATTATAAATATCCACTCAATAATCCATTGACCAGGAACAGTTTAAAGATTCAGCCTAACTATGAACCCATCACATATATTATTAACATCTCAAGAATAGGTCTAGTTGCAACTAATCTTATGGAATCATTCATAAATATAAAATAATTGGACAAATGAATGAATACGTCATTGCCATTAATTAAATAATAATAATGATAGTACAATTGAAATCCCTAACATCTAACTATTACATAGTAATTTTAGGGCATACATCCAACACTCAACACTCTCAGCATCTCATTGGTTTGGATCGACTTCGCTCCAGAGGGTGCTGTCCCACCCCACATGCACCCTACGCACCCTCGGGCCTATGAGATTTTGACCGTCTTAGAAGGCACCATCCTTGTTGGCTTCGTGACATCAAACCCCGACAATAAACTCATCAGCAAAGTCCTTCACAAGGGCGATGTGTTTGTCTTTCCGATCGGGCTCGTTCACTTCCAAAAAAATGTGGGCTCTGTGAATGCAATGTCAATCTCTGCGTTGAGCAGCCAGAACCCTGGACTGGTTCTGGTTCCTAATGTAGTTTTCGGATCGGATCCGTCCATTGCTAATGATATCCTAGCCAAGGCCTTTCAGGCTGACAAGGCCATCATTGATCAGATTCAAGGCAAATTCTGAAATGTGTGTGTACCTCTGTGTCTATAATTCACGTGTTTGGCAGACATACATGTATGCATTTAATTTCCGCCTAGCGTGGATCTGTTTTATTAAGGTTCCAGAGAATGATTGAAAGATTTATAATTCACGTGTTTGGCAGACATACATGTATGCATTTAATTTCCGCCTAGCGTGGATCTGTTTTATTAAGGTTCCAGAGAATGATTGAAAGATTTAGCTACTCTCTCTCTCTCTCTCTCTCTCTCTCTCTCTCTCTCTCTCTCTCTCTCTCTCTCTCTCTCTCTCTCTCTCTCTCCATGTAATGGCCGCACCATTAGGACGGAGTGAGTTCTGCATTGTTTTCAAAACGTTGATCTAACCAACCCAAATTTAGTTATTGATCAGAATATTAAGCACAATTTGATGAATTCTCAAGAAGTTAAATACGTATTTTGTCACTTTTTAATCAACCAGTATATATTCTGCAACTCCTCTATTTCAATTTAGAGTTAGATATAAATTTGGGCACTCTTCTATCCCAATCTAGATTCACTCAAATGAGTTCTAAATTGAGCTTTGACACTAACCTGATGTGTGCATAGGTGAGTGATTCTAGGAATGGGATATTTTCTGGGATATGTGTATGTAAGGGGTGTGTCAGGAGTTAATAGAAATGATGTGTAACGGACAAAGGGTATGGAGGTTCACCACTGAAGCACAAAGGCACAAACCAACAGCTAATTATAAAAAACGGGATAGATGGCAGCTCACCACTATGGTATAAAGGATTGCTCCACTGGCAAGGATAAAGAACTGTTTGATTCATCACCAATAGCGTTGGATAAAGAGCTAGATCAATATTCACTCACGTGGAGAAATTCTCATATATTTCCCAACTCCGTGTTACAACCAAGAACACTCCTCTATTTATAGAGGGACTAAGATTTAGGAAATAGACAAACATTAAAAGACATGGGAACTCCCAAATATTAAAGACATGAGAATTGGAAAACATAATAAAGACTTAGGAACTTAGAGATGCAATTAATGACAATGAGAGTTGTAATCTTGACTCTTCAATCTTAGAACTTCAATAAATAACCAAGGAAATCACTTTAAAAAGCCTCCCATCAATATGTTGTCGATTAATGTTAAAATTAGCAACTATTTTAGTGAAAAGAAACTTAATTGGCAAAAGTCAAGAATCAACAACTCCTTATTTGATGGCTCGTAGTCAATCGGCAATCATTCTCTCTTATTGATAACTTCATTGATAGTCTTCACATCAACACCTTCATTCTAGACCCACTACAGTAAGTCATAACCAAAATTTGTCATGGCTTAAATGAACATCAATTGTGCTAGGCTCATCGATAAAGTTGTTGCGGAAAGCGAGCACTCGAACAATTATTATCAATACTAAGGTTGGTTGAGTTGAAGCAAATCGATGGCAATAAAAGAAGGAAAAGTGAAAATTGACATATTTGATGGGAAGGATTTTGGTTTTTGGAAGATGCAAATGGAAGATTATCATTATCAGATGAAACTACACTTCTCCTGTCACGCCCCAAATCCTAGGCACGCGCTCATCCCTCGGCGGTCGATTAAAATGCGAATTCTCAGAACAAGTCGCTGACCCACTCATTTTATACACATGTAGAAGCAAATTGAACAAATCCCCAAACAACAATCAACACAGGGATAGCAAAAAGACAAGCCATTCATCACAAACCATACTTTATAAACAAACCAGGTTAGCCCTAACTCAAAAGAAACTACCGGGCCACCTATACTCCGGGCCTCTTTGCCTCGGGTTTCAGATCCTCTATGACACCATCTAGGTTGTCGATGTCCAAAGGATCAACTACCTCTACTCCAAGCCCATCAACCTTGGGCCCCGAGTTCACTGCGATATCATCCAGTATATCGATATCCATGATGGGGTCGAGTACCTCCTCATACTCGATCTCGATGGCAAGCCCGTCAAAACCCTCCAAAAGAACCCTCCCGAACTCCGTTAGGCCCATTACGGAACCATGCTTTGAAGTGATGAGGTACCAAGTGAGGTAGGCCCTCATTAACCCAAATAGTGGTCACTACGAGCTCATAGGTCTAGGTGGTCCCAAGGATGGGGAGAAGGGTAGTCTTGGTCTCCACCTCCCGTGGACACCCAAAACATACGTGACGGACCTTCATCTAAAGACCTGAAAAAAGGGGTCAACCACGACGGGGTGAGACAAAGTCTCAGTGAGTCTACACCCTAAACCTCAATTAGGACAAGAATTCACCTAGAGGCAGCCTAAACATGCACCATATATGTGACATCTTGATTTTCGACCATGTTTCGACTAAATGATATGGGCTTTTCATCGATGCGCCTATAGTCCTTTTCTCTAAGCTGATCACTCACGAGATAACTAATCTATCAGGTGAAGCCATTAAGGGATATAAACGCGATCGACTTGAGAATTCGACCAGAAATCAACTGCTCGACCGTGCTAATCATCAAGGGTCAATACGGCACCGTTAAAATTTATTAGAGACCGGAGATAGGTTGATTCAATAGAGGCATGTAATTAAATTGTGGGTGATTCCACCTGATTGCAAAATTCATGTCGAACGGCACTAAACTGATTTTTTTGTCAATTCTGTACCCTATGCCTGTAGTTGAAACCTTGAGATTTTTACAACAACCGAGAGACGCTTATGAGTCAGAGATGCACAATGTGGATCGAAAATAATTGACCATGGGTCAAACGCATTAAAAATTCCTAAAAGCTATCCGGTAGGTTAGGTCATGCTAAAATCGCGTCCGGTTGAAATTAACCACGAAATTGAACCCGGTTTCAGGAATCGAAAGTTCGAGCGTGTCACAATTTATTTTTGGGACGTCGACTCATCTTTTGAAGAATTTTTGGCAAGCCTGAAATTTTGGCAAAAATCAAAATTTGACAATTTAAATTCAAGAAATTTGGAGGGCCATTTTTGTGTGGAGTTTTGGCCTTCAAGTTGGATGGGTTGGTGATGGAAATGGTGGAAGTTGGTCTAGGCTGCCCCTTGGCATTATTGGCCAGTGAATTGAAGTTATTTGCTATGAAATTGAGTTGATTTGATGAGGGAAATTCATGAAATTCGTAGGGCTGTGGCGGCTGCAACATTTAGACATCAAACTTGACTTGTTTGAGAATATTGGGAGGGGAAAATGGCTACTAGTGTTAGCTGAAGACTTATGGGGTTGCACTTGAGTGTTATAGATATTTTTCCTTGACTTTGGAGGCCTCTTGTCCCCCACCCAGCAGCAGCTTCTTCTTCTTCCTTAGCTTCTTCTTCACTTTCCTCTCCCTCAACCTTCATTTCTAGAGCAACAAACCAGCATAGCCCCCCCTGAACCAAAGCCTCCATCCATCGCCAACCCTCCACCGTCCGTCCGAGCCAGCCCATCGCCCTGGTCGCCGCCTGCCTGCTCGCATCCAAGCTGGTCCAACGACCAACCGCCCGCACGCCGTCCCCGCGTGTGAGCCCGTCCCTGTCCATGCCCCTGGCTGCTCATCGACGTTCACTTGCAAGCCACCAGCGCCGCTTCAACCATCCACCGTGTCCAGCTCCCTCCGCCGAACTAGCTAGCCCAAGCCCAGCTCGTTCCAGCCCCTCGGCTCCCTTGGACTAGCTCAAAGCAGAACCAAACTCATAGCTTGAGCTGTGAGCTTCGTGGGCCATTTTCTGGCCCTTCCGAGCTTCCTTTAGTGTCGTCGTAAGCCCGAGTCTTGCTCGCCTTCGCGTCGCCGTCGCTGTGAACCAGTTTTCACGCTAAAACGGTGAGTTAGCCTCCTAAACTCTAATTACTAGATAATTACTATTATTAGAGGCTTAGTTAGGCTAATTAGGATTAGTGAGATTTAGTTAGCTTAGTTAGATTGGTTAGGATTATTTGGTTACTTCAATTAGATGGTTAGATAGTTAGTTAGTCCATTTAGTTAGAGTAATTAGTTAGAATGGTTAGATTAATTAGTTAGCTTGGTAGATTAATTTACTTAGTTCCCTAAGGTGGTTAGGTTAGCTTATGATAATTTAATTTAGTGTTTTAATTTAAATATGTTGTAATTTATTTAATTAAATGTAATTTATTTAATTATGTATTAATTAATGGAAATTATACCGGAATAGCCGGTCGTCGAATTTCATGCCAATCATCGTGGTGTAGTTGGTTTGTACAATTGATTGTTAATTTATGTAATTGGATGCTGAGTGATGATTTTTGAATTATTATTTCAAAAATATGGAATTTTGGAATTTAATTAGAAAAAATACCGGGTGTCGGTTTTCAACGCCAAAAATATTTTAAGTACTATATAAAATTATGGCACATTTTATGGTCCGATTTGACTGTGTGTCCACGCACAATTATTTTACCTGGTTTTTTAATATGAAGAAAATAAGCCAAGCCCATTATTTGATATGGAAGTATTTGAGTGCAAAGCACTATGTTCTTGGCCGAACATGGATGTGCCTTTTTCTTATGCAGATGCATATGATTGATAGCTGATTGCTAAATTATTTTTTGTGATCGCTTAGTTTTCTAATTCTGTGTGAAATTGGAAAACAGGTTCTATAGAGAGTCTACATCATGAGTGATCAAGAGCAGAGAACTCCTAGGAAGAGGTTAGTGACGTCTGTCACTTGTGGTAGGACGCCGACAAGGGTCGGTACCAGAGGAAAAGCACCGGCTCAGGCCAACGCCAGTAGGATAGTGCCACCACAGGTCGGTGTTGGTGTAGCAGCACCTGGCGATCCTAGAATCGATGGGATTGTACAAGCGCTTGAGACCCTTGGGAACCTAATGGAGCAGCATGCCCAGAATCAAGTTGCCACCACTACCACCGCCGCTACAGCCGCTACTACTGCTGCTGCCAATGCTGTTGTTGCTGTCGCAGCCGCACTTGCTGAAGTCCAACCTGGAGTTATGGTCGGGGAGAGGCCGATGCACAAGCTTGTCGAACAATTTCTGAAGTTGAACCCGCCGAGGTTCACTAAGGCAGGTGATCCCGAGGCTGCAACCCTCTGGATCCAAGAGTTGGAGAAAGCCTTTGCACTGCTGAGATGCTTGGAAGAAGAAAAGGTGATCCTTGCAGTCTACCAAGTGCAGGGAAATACAACTACCTGGTGGAGAGCCACCAGAGGCAGAGTATTTCCTGAGGGCGTGGTTCTAGAATGGAACGCCTTCGTTGAAGTCTTCAACAGCAAGTATTTCTTTTACTGCGGGAATAGAAGATGGCGAAATTTCAACACCTTCGTCAAGGTCTAATGTCTGTAGACCAGTACGAGGCGAAGTTCGCCGAGTTATCGCAGTATGCCCCCAGACTAATTAAGGATCCGGTAGACCGAGCAAGAAGATTCAGGGATGGACTTAGATCGAAGCTGAAAGACCCGCTGGTGCCGTTCAATCTGAAGGACTATAACGAATTGTATGAGCGGGCCCAACTAATAGAGAGAAATCTGAACGAACGAGCCACCACATCTGGGTTGCGGTTCGATTCAAGCAGAGATGGTAACCGGTTTGGGAAGAAGCCTATGACCGGAGGAAGGTACCCCATTCTGCCCAATAGAAAGGGTGAAATAGGAAAGTTAGTGTCGAATCATAATGGAGTATGTCGTTTCTGCATAATATAACATGGATCAGCCCCATGCCATTCTAGGACGGGTGCTTGCTATAGGTGTGGCCAGCAAGGTCACCAGGTCAAAAACTATCCCAGAAGGCCGATGGGATCACAGCTCCTGCCGCCGCTGCCGCCGATGAGGCAGAACAGGGGAAATGCTCCACAAAATGCACCGTAGGGTGGTATGGACCGACCTCCAGCTCAGGGAATGGTGTATGCTGTCACCCGAGGACAATGAGGACTCCCCTGACGTAGTCACAAGTACGATCTCACTAAACGATCATGCTGCTTATGCTTTATTTGATCCTAGAACTACGCATTCATTTATAGCTAAGAAGTACGTTAAGTTGGTAGGGTTGAGTCCATAATCGTTGGGGTCAATTGTTAGTATATCTACCCCATTAAAGGATAAGGTATTGTCTACAGTAGGCTATCATGGGTGCAAGTTAGTTATTGGTGAGCAAGAGGAAAGGATAGTTTGATAGTCCTAGCCATATATGATTTTGATGTGATAATCGGCATGGACTGGCTCACCAAGCAACGAGCTACTGTAGACTCTTATCATAAAGTGATTCAGTTTAACCCGTTAACGGACAAAAGTTTCGAGTTTATTAGAAGTCGATGAGGACCCTCGATTACCTTAATCTCGTCGCTTGAGACAACCCGTTTGTTAGATGGGGGTTGCCAAGGTTACTTGGTGACTGTCGTGGATACGACATTCGAGAAGCAGAAGATCGACGACATCGCTGTGGTACAAGAGTTTCCAGATGTATTTTCGAAAGAATTACCTGGTCTGCCCCTAGAAAGGGAGATCGAGTTTCTTGATCGAGTTGGCCCCTGAGATGAAGCCAATCTCTAAGGCTCCTTACCGGATGGCGTTGTCAAAGCTGAAGGAACTGAAGGTGCAAATGCAGGAGTTGTTGGATAAGGGATTCATACGTCCCAATGCATCACCTTGGGAACCAACAGTTTTGTTCATGAAGAAGAAAGATGGTTCGTTGCGTATTTGCATCGACTATTGGCAACTCAACCAGGTGACGATTAAGAACAAATACTCGCTACCGAGGATCGACGACTTGTTTGAACAGTTGTAGGGAGCGTCGATATTTTCTAAGATAGACCTGAGGACAGGGTATCATCAGCTGAGGATCAGGAAGGAAAATATATCGAAGATGGCATTTCGTACGCATTACGGCCATTATGAATTCACCGTAATACCGTTAGGTTTGACCAATGCCCCAGCTGCTCTCATGGACCTGATGAATTGTGTATTCAAGGAGTACCTAGATCAATTGGTGATCGTTTTCATTAGCGACATCCTAGTATACTCGAGAAGTCCAGAGGAGCACGAAAGACAGTTGAGGGCAGTGCTTCAGACTCTGCAAAATCATGGACTGTACGCCAAGTTCAGTAAGTGTGAGTTTTGGTTAACTCGTGTGACGTTCCTAGATTACGTGATTTCAAGTGAAGGAATTTCCGTGGACCCAGCTAAGATCAAAGCAGTGATCAATTGGCCAAGACCGACGATAGTGACAAAGATCAAAAGTTTCTTGGGATTGGCAGGTTATTACAAACAATTCGTGGAAGGATTTTCAGCAATAGCCATGATGATGACACAATTGCTAAAGAAGGAAAAGAAGTTCGTATGGACAAATAAGTGTGAGCGTAGTTTCCAGGAGCTTAAGTGGAAGCTGACTACCACACCAGTACTGACAATTTCGTCTGATCCTGGAGGATATGAGATCCATAGTGATGCGTCATTTAGAGGACTGGATTGCGTGTTAATACAACTTGGCAAAGTCATTGCATACGCGTCCCGTCAGTTGAGACCTAATGAGTTGAATTATCCGACGCATGACTTAGAACTCGCAATGATTATCTTCACTCTAAAGATTTGGAGACACTACTTGTGTGGAGAAAGGTTCCAAATCTTTACTGACCATCAGAGTCTCAAGTATTTATTCTCTCATAAGGAGTTAAACATAAGATAGCGTCGCTGGATGGAACTTCTCAAGGACTATGACTGCGACATCCTGTATCATCCTGGAAAAGCTAACAAGGTCGCAGATGCATTGAGTCAAAAGTCTTCAATTGCGCAGATGGTGATTCAAGAGTAGATCCTACTTGAAGGAGCCCGAGATTCGGTTTTCAAATTTGAGGTAGGCCACATTTCAAATCTTATGGCCACCCTCAGAATTGAACCGGAAGTGCATATCAGAATCAAGGCGTTGCAGATGACAAATCCAAAGATCCAAAAGATTTTGCAAGAGTATGCGGAGAAGAGAAAGGCTGATTTTCGGATTTCTGAAGACGGAACGCTGAAATTTCATGGACGATTGTGTGTACCTGACGATGCAGAGTTTAAGGAGGAGATCTTGTCAAAAGCTCATCGTAGAAGCTACAGCATTCATCTAGGCAGTACGAAGATGTATCAGAATCTGCGTCAACACTATTGGTGGACCGGTATGAAGGAAGATATCGCCAAGCATGTCGCCAAATGTCTAACGTGTCAGCAAGTGAAAGCACAACACCATAAGTCGGGAGGACTTTTGCAACCTCTTGAGATTTCCGAGTGGAAGTGGGAACACATCACAATGGACTTTATGATGGGCTTACCAAGGAGTCGGCGAGGTAATGATTCCATATGGGTTGTGGTTGACAGATTGACAAAGTCAGCTCACTTTATCGCCGTACGAAAAGACTTTGTATTGGATAGATATGTTGAGTTGTCCGTGTGACAGATTGTTCGTCTGCATGGAGTTCCAGTGACGACTACGTCTGATCAAGACCCGAAGTTTATAGCAACCTTCTGAAAAAGTTTATAGACTGCTTTGGGAACGAAGCTGCAATACAGTATGGCCTATCATCTGCAAACAGATGGCCAGTTTGAAAGGACAATTCAAACCCTCGAGGACATGCTGAGAGCTTGTGTGCTAGACTTCAAGGGAAGCTAGGAGGAACAGCTTCATCTAGTCGAGTTCGCCTACAACAACAGTTATCGGCAAAGTATTCAAATGTCACCGTTTGAAGCATTGTATGGCAGAGCGTGCAGAACTCCAGTTTGTTGGGATGAAGTCGGAGAATGGAAGATTACTGGCCTAGAGTTAGTTCAACAGTCAATGGATGCAATTGCAGTTATCCAGGAAAGACTAAAGACCGCTCAGAGTCATCAGAAAAGTTATGCAAATAAGCGTCGAAGACCATTGGAATTTCAAGTTGGTGAACACGTCTTTCTGAAGGTGTCACCAATAAAGGGTACTTCACGCTTCAACAAGAAAGGGAAGCTGAGTCCGAGGTACGTTGGTCCCTTTGAGATTCTGGAGAGAATAGGGACTTTAGCGTATCGTCTTGCGTTGCCGCCAAGACTAGCGCAAGTGCATGACGTCTTCCACTTGTCAATGTTGAGAAAGTACAAGCCCAACTCGACTCACATGCTGAACTTTGAAGAATTTGATGTGGACGATAGAGTGTCGTACGTGAAGAGATCAATTCAGATCATAGATCGCAAGGAACAAATGCTGCGTACCAAGATGGTTCCTTTGGTCAAAGTGGTCTAGCAACACCACGGAATAGAAGGAGCAACATGGGAAAGTGAAGAATCAATTAGACAACTATACCCCCACCTTTTTGAAGAAGAATTATAATGGTTTAAATTTCGAGGACGAAATTTTTATAAGAGAGGAAGAGTTGTAACATTCTAATTTTCGACTATGTTTCGACTAAATGATATGGGCTTTTCATCGACGTGCCTATAGTTCTTTTCTCTAAGCTAATCACTCACGAGATAACTAATCTATCAGGTGAAGCCGTTAAGGGATATAAACGCGACCGACTTGAGAATTCGACTAGAAATCGACTGCTCGATCGTGATAATCAACAAGGGTCAATACGGCAACGTTGAAATCGATTACAGACCGGAGATGGGTCAATTCGACAAAGGCAAGTAATTAAATTGTAGGTGATTCCACCTGACTGAAAACTTCATGTCGAACGGCACTAAATCGATTTATGTCGATTCTGTACCCTGTCCTATAATTGAAACCTTGAGATTTTTACGACAATTGAGAATCACCTATGAGTCAAAGATGCACAATGTGGATCGAAAATAATCGACCACCGGTCAAACACGTTAAGAATTTCTAAAAGCTACCCGGTAGGTTAGGTCACGCTAAAATCGTGTCCGGTTGAAATTAACCACGAAATTGAACTGGTGTCAAGAATCGAAAGTTCGAGAGTGTCACGATTTATTTTTGGGACATTGACTCATCCTTTGAAGAATTTTCGACGAGCCCGGAATTTTGGCAAAAAATCAAAATTGGACAATTTAAATTCAAGAAATTCGGAGGGCTATTTTTGTGTGGAGTTTTGGCCTTCAAGTTGGATGGGTTTGTGATGGAAATGGTGGAAGTTGGTCTAGGCTGCCCCCTTGGCATTATTGGCCATTGAATTGAAGTTTTTGGTGTGAAATTGAGTTGATTTGGTGAGGGAAATTCTTGAAATTCGTAGGGCTATGAGGGCTGCAACATTTGGACATCAAAGTTTGTTTGAGAAAATTGGGAGGGGAAAATGGCTACTAGTGTTAGCTAAAGACTTATGGGGTTGCACTTGAGTGTTATAGATATTTTTCCTTGACTTTGGAGGCCTCTTGTCCCCCAACCAGCAGCAACTTCTTCTTCTTCCTCAACTTATTCTTCATTTTCATCTCCATCAACCTTCATTTCCAGAGCAACAAACTAGATAGCCCCCCTGAACCAAAGACTCCAGCCATCGCCAACCCTCCGCCATCCGTCCGGGCCTGCCCATCGCCCTGGTCGCTGCCCGCCTGCTTGTGTCCAAGCCGGTTCAACGACCAACCGCCCGCTCGCCGTCCTCGCGCGCAAGCCCATCCCCGTCCGCACCCCTGGCCACTCATCATCGTCCGCTTGCAAGCCACCGATGCCACTCCAGCTGTCCACCATGTCCACTCCCTCCGCCAGACCAACCAGCCCAAACCCAGCCCGTTCTAGCCCCTCGGTTTCCTTGGACCAGCTCAAAGCAGAACCGAACTCACAGCTTGAGCTATGAGCTTCGTGGGCCATTTTCAGCCCTTCCGAGCCTCCTTTGGTGTCACCGTAGAGCTGAGTCTTGGCGTCACCGTTGCCATGAACCGGCTTTTGCACTAAAGCGGTGAGTTAGCCTCCTAAATTCTAATTAGAGGTTAATTACTCTTATTAGAGGCTTAGTTAGGCTAATTAGGATTAGTGAGATTTAGTTAGCTTAGTTAAATTGGTTAGGATTATTTGGTTAGTTCAATTAAATGGTTAGATAGTTAGTTAGTCCATTTAGTTAGATTAATTAGTTAGAATGGTTAGATTAATTAGTTAGCTTAGTAGATTAATTTAATTAGTGCCCATAAATGGTTAGGTTAGCTTATGATAATTTCATTTAGGGGTTTAATTTAAATATTTTGCAATATATTTAATTAAATGTAATTTATTTAATTATTTATTAATTAGCGGAAATTAAACTGGGACAGCCGATCGTCAGAATTTCGTGCTGATCATCGTGGTGTAATTGGTTTGTGCAATTGATTGTTAATTTATGTAATTGGATTCTAAGTGATGATTTTTGAATTATTATTTTAAAAATATGGAATTTTGGTATTTAATTAGAAAAATACCGTGTGTCGGTTTTCGACTCCCAAAAATATTTTAAGTACTATATAAAATAGTGGAATTTTGAAAAGAAAGTATGGCACATTTTATGGTCCACATTTTATGGTCCGATTTGACTATGTGTCCATGCACAATTATTTTACAAGGTATTTTTAATATGAAGAAAATAGGCCAAGTCCATTATTTGAAATGGAAGTATTTGAATGCAAAGCACGATGTTCTTAGCTGGACATGGATGTGCGTGTGATCATTATGAGAACCCGTCACGATGCGCTTCCGCTGGACGATGCTCCTATATGGAATGCCCCATGTCAACGAATGCCGGTCGCAGTGGAGGATAGGTTAATACTCCTTCAGGAATGCCGTCTAGTTGTAGACGTTGCCGTGTCCGACGAAGCGGGATGACACTCGGTTATGCCGGATGACCGCTGACTGTTGAGTTGGCCGTGGCCGTTGGGTCATAACTAATTGGAATGCTTGATGGATTGTTATAGCCGCGCCTAATTATAGGACAAAATTGTGTGACACGAAATGGGACGTGTCATAATGATTGGCCTTATAATCGGGACCCATGTGATTGATTGATATATGGAAAGTAAAGTGTTCTAATTATTGAGTGCATTTACTGTATGCATATGTTATATGAATTGTACTAATGTGCAGGGAGGTGCTGAGGCAAGGTAAGTCTTATATGATGTGTGTATAGGCTACCTCTAGGTGAATTTTCATCCTAATTGGGGTTTAAGCTATAGACTCGATGAGATATTGTCTCACCCCATCGTGGTTTAAAATTTATAGGTCCCTAGATGGAGGAGCGTCGCGTTTGATACGGGGTTCCATAGGTGATGGATTTTGAGCACACCTTTTTCCCTATTCCCGAGACCACCCTGACCCGAGAGCTAGTTGAGTTCGTGGTATGGGTCGATAAGGGCCTACCTCAGTTGGTACCTCACCGATTCATAGCATAGTTCAATGGCTTTCCTCAAGGGGGTCGAGAGGGTCCCCTTTAGGGTTTCGATGGGCCTCCCGTTGGGACCAGGAATGGGAAATAGGTCACTCGATGGATCTCGACACTCCTTATGGTGTCGTGGTGGACCCAGAGCCCATTGCTATAAAGCCCGAAGTTTAGATAGCTCAGTAGCTCCTTTTTGAGTTAGACTCTTGTGTATATAAACTCGGTTTGTTTATAAAATATATTTTGTGTTAATTGGTTGTCCTGCTTTTCTATCTCATGTGTTTGTTGTCTGGAGATTGTTTAATTCGCTTCCGTCTATGCAATAAAATGAATGGGTCGGTGACGTGTCCTAGGAATATCGCAATTTGATCGACCACCGAGAGATGTGCGCACGCTCGAGGTTTGGGGCGTGACAATATAGGACTTACCTCACATCAGCACCTACCTACACATTAGTACATCTCATATACATATATGAACACAACAAGCGTAATTCAATAATTGGAACACCTCATATCATTCATCAAATATTCACAGGGGTCCTGATTATAAGGCCAAACCATTATGACACGTCAAATTCCGTGCCACACAATTTTGTCCCATAACCAGGCATGGCTATCTCAATCACTCAAGCGTGTTCCAATTATTTACAACCCAACGGCCACAACTAACTCAACAGTCGGCGATCATCCGGCATAACAGGGCGCCGTCCTGTTTCGTCGGGCACGGCAACGTCTACATCTAGACGGCATTTCCGAAGGAACATCGACCCAGCCTCCACTGTGACCAGCATCCGTTGTCAGGGGCATCTGAACTTAATCAGGCATCGTCCCGCATGAACGCATCAAGACAAGTTCCAATAATGACCACATGCACATCCATATCTGGCCAAGAACATCATGCTTTGCACTCAAATACTTTCATTTCAAATAATGGACTTGACCAATTTTCTTCGTATTAAAAATATCCGGTAAAATAATTGTGCGTGGTCACACAGTCAAATCGAACCATAAAACGTTATACTCTCCAATTTCAAAATTCCACGATTTCATATAGTACATAAAGTATTATTGGCGTCAAAACCCGACACCCGGTATTTTTCTAATTAAATACCATAAAATCATATTTTTGCAATAATAATCAAAAATCATCACCAAGCACTCAATTGCATAATTTAGCAATCATTTTCACAATTGAATTCAACCATGACAATCAACGTAAAATTTCACTAACCGGCTATCCAGTACAATTTACGCTAATTATAATTAATTAAATAAATTACAAATTATTTAAACTAAATCACTTAATTAATTTAAACCGTCTAACCAAACTAAACTAATTGAGCTAACCAAACTAATTTAACTAAGCTAACTACATTAATCTAATTAAGCTAACTAAATAACCTAACTAACCACCTAACTAACTAATTGGCCTAACTAAAAATAACTTAATTAACATGAATCCACCTAACTAAGTGCAATTAACTTCCTAATCCAAGATTAGGGCGTTAACTCACTGGATTAGTGAAGTAATGGGTTCACGGCGACGACGACGCAAAGACGGTGAGATCTCATGCCTACGGCGACTCCAACGGAGGGCCGGAAGAAGCTGAAAACAACCAACTAAGTCTCAGCCAAGGCTAAGCATCAGTTCTATTGGAAACTGGTTGAGGCGCGACTAAGCTCGACTAACGGCGCGGGGACGAGCGGCTGAGACAATGCTGCTCGACGATGACGATGCAGCCAGGCGGACGAGACTAGAGGGGTCGAACGGGTAGACGGACAGGAGCCGAGGCGGTCTGGCCGCGAGGTTGGACTCGCGAGCTGCTGGTCTGGACAGTCACGGGCTGAGGCGAGCTAGCGGTGGTTGCAAGCTGCAGGAAGGTGGCGACGATAGAGGCAGACGGTCGAGTGGCTATGGGCGGTAATGACAGGCGTGAGGCAGCAAGGAAAATGGAAGTAAAGAAGAAATGCTAAAGCTGAAGTGAAGAAGAAGAAGAAGAAGAAGAAGAAAGCTGCAGAGGTTCTGCTTGAAGGGGGCTGTCGCACAAGGAAAGAAGGAGGGGGGACAAAGGTCTTGGAAGTCTTGCATGCAACCAATAGGGGCCAAGCCTAAATATCTAAGTACTTGAGTGCCCATGCCTCAAAGTCTTCTGCCCTCAAATGTCAAGGCATGCACCAATGGCCATTTTCTCTTCCAAAACTTCACAAAACAAGCCAATATGGTAGCCAATTAATCCCCCTTAGTAGTCATAGGAATTTCCCTCCAATTCCTCACAAATTAATTCAATTTAATGGCCAAAAATGCCAATAAAGGTGCCCATACAAATTTCCTTGCATTTCTTTCACCAAGTAATCCATTTTGAAAGCCAACAAGTCCCTTAATTTTGCCCATCCGAATTTCTTCCATTTAAATTTGCCGAATTTGATTTTTCCGCAAAAATCCCGAACTCGACGGAAATTTCCTGAAAGATGAGACGAGGTCCTAAAAATAAATTGTGACATGCTTGAATGTTCGATTCCCGAAACCGAGTTCAATTTCGTGGTTAAAATCGACCGGACGCGATTTTAGCGCGACCCAACCCACCGGATAGCTTTTAGGGATTTTAGCGCGTTTGACCCGTGGTCGATAATTTCGATCCACGTTTGTGCATCTCTGACTCGTCGACAACTCTCGGTTGTCGTAAAAATCTCAAGGTTTCAATTACGAGTATTGAGTACAGAATCGATAGAAAATTAGGTTAGTGCCGTTCGACGCGATTTGCAATCAGGTGGAATCACCCACAATTCAATTATGTACTTCCATCGAATCAACCTATATCCGATCACAAATTAATTATAACGGTATCGTATTGACCCTTGCTGATTATCACGATCGAGCAATCGATTTCTGATCGAATTCTCAAGTCTGTCGCGTTTATATCTCTTAACGGCTTCACCTGATAGATTAGTTAACTCGAGAGTGATTAACTCCAAGAAAAATGACCATAGGCGCGTCGACGAAATGCCCATTTTATTTAATCAAGAAATGGTCGAAATTCAGGATGTCACATCTCCTATTTGGAGAGAGGTAGATTCAATGAAGCAAGTAGACTGGGAATCACTAGATAGACAAGCCATGAATGTTATTCAACTAACATTGGCTTATAACGTCGCGTTTAACATAGTGAAGGAGAAAACTAATGTTGATTTGATGAAAGCCCTATTGAATATATACGAGAAGCCATCTACGATTAATAAAGTCTATTTGATGCGACATCTGTTTAACTTGAAGATAAGCAAAGGCACATCAATTACAGATCATATCAATGAATTCAATGTAATTGTTAATCAATCGAGTTCGGTTGAAATTAACTTTGAAGAAGATGTACATACTTCGATTCTATTATCCTCATTGCCTAATGGTTGGAATACTACTATTATCATTATTAGTTACTCCATCGAGTCAATAAGCTTGACGTCTGATGGAGTTTGAGATTGAATTTTGAGTGAGGACATCCATAGAAGAGAATCTGGCGAACCTATATTCGTTGTTTTAATAGGTGAAAACAAAGGAAGAACTAACACACGTGTTAGCAAGAGTAGTATAAACACGAATAGACATAGTCAATCTAGAATTGATGGTACTTTCTGTTGAAGTTGTGGCAAGAAGAGGCATCTTAAAAGGAATTGTCTTAAGTTGAAAAAAGAGAAGCATAAGGGCATTATGATTGAGTATATAGATGTCGTTGTAGCTGTAGCTGATGGTAATTGGGATAGTGCTGATCTCATCTTATCTACTACCGATTATTCATTGTTTGACTAATGGATTATGGATTCTAGTTGTTTGTTTTATGCTACACCAAATAGAAAATGGTTTACTAATTATCAATGCTTGGATAATAGTAAAGTCCAGTTGGGGAATAATGCTGAATGCAATGTTGTAAGTGTTTGTGATGTTAGAATCAGAATGCATAATGATATTGTGAGGACATTGACCAGAGTGAAGCATGTTCCAGAGTTGAAAAAGAACTTAATTTCCCTGAGTACCCTAGATTTAGCTGAATGTTAGTATTTTTCAAATGTAAAGTTCTGAAAGTTGTTTAAGGTGCTTTAGTAATAATTAAAGGAATCAAGCATAGTAGCCTGTATGAGCTTTAAGATGAGACAATGACAGATTTCGCTATAGAGACATTGGATGCATATGTTTAAGAGTCAGAAGTTTGGCATATGCATTTAGGGCACATTATCGAGAAAAGCCTAAAGGTTTTAAGTAAAAGAGATCTATTGTATGATTATGTTGTTAATGAACCAATAAATGCATGTGATTTTATTTAGATCAATGGTGAAAAGTGCAATTCAATATGAATGTCCTAAAAACCACCGAAATTACAAAGTTAATTCACTTGAATGTTCACAGGTTATTGCGATTTCTTTTAAGGAAGAGTGTCAGATTTATACTAATAGTTATTAAAGACAGACGCGGGTGTTTATGCCAAAACACAAGTTTGATGTTGTTATCAAGATCAAGCAATTGAGAGCTTTGATCGAAAAGAAAACTGATAAGACAATTAAACATATGCAGACTAACAATGGCATCGAGTTTTACTCGAAACTGTTAAATGAATTTTGTATTAAGGAAGGCATAATGAAACACCGCATTAATGCTAATAAACCACAATATATTGCAGATTTGATGGAGCAGAACATTACTAGAAACGACTCATAAATATTTTCTAGTGCTAGTATGGCTAGGAGATTCCTAACGGATGTGCTTAGTGCAACAAGGTTCCTAATTAATAGATCCCCATCGACTGCGATTGGATGTTTGACTTCCAAAAAAGTTTGATTAGGTAACGTTGCTGATTATTCTAATCATAGAATATTTGGTTGCCCATGTTATGTTCAAGTTAGCAATGGTAAGCTTGATAAAAGGGTAACAAAGTGCATGTTCTACAACCATGCACGAGGTGAGCAAGGCTATTGGTTGTGATGCCCAGGATTAAATTCACATGTTATTAGCAGAGAAATTACATTTGACGATTCTTTAGTACTTCTAGCTAGGAGTGTTATCAACAATGTCTGTATGGATCTAAACGGTGTTCAGCTTAACATAAAGTTGCAACAAAAACTCCTGAGATAGCAAGTACTAGCAAAATAATCGACATAGATGATGCTTTTAGCGAGATGGAGCCTGTAAAGTCAACAATTGTTGTAACTACTGAAATTGACAAGGTAAGTGTTCGATCTCTAGACAAATATGAATGCAACAATAGTTTTGTTTTATCTATGGTAGATGAGGTTGTGTCGGAAAGTCTTTAAAGCATGTGGAATTGGTGTTTTGATGAGATTCATGGTTACAGCGAGGCTCAAGTGGGGCTTATACTTGAAAGATATTTATGGCGGTTGAGCCCATTGAGGGCTATGGGAAAGTAGCAAAAGAGTTCAAATTTGTAGTGGAGCAATTCACACTCAAATGTTGAGCCAAGGTGGATATTGTTACGTTATATCTCGAGTTTGAGCGATTGATTGAACTTGATACGAATTGAATTACAATTAAAGTTAAATATCGAAATTAGTGTCAGAGTAATCAAGATTGGGATTTTGGACTTCTCTTTACAAGTTGCAATTGGCCAAGGAAAGCTAATTGAAGTTGATCGGAAGAGGAAACCACGAAATTGATTTTCACTATGATTCGCTCAAGAAAAAAGGAAAGGAAAGTCCAAACGTTAACTCGTTGACCAGATGATACAATTTCCTTCTATTTCATATTGAGTCGGCCGTTGTATTTATTTTAATGGGACACGTACATATATTTTTGTATTAGGTGTGCGGTCAAAGAGGAGCAAAGGATTTCATCGTGTGCTTATATATATAGAGAGAGAGAGAAACATCGTGGCTGCGAAGACGTCTTGAAGTGCCCTATATCAAGTGCTTGAAAGTGGACTCGTTGTTCTTGTTCATGCAATTACACTAAGAGCTTTTATGTGTTGAAGCTAATTAAATTCTTGTGGTCACAATTTATGAGTAATTCCTTCTTGAGTTTGAAAGATTATTTCGTTAGGAATTGTGGGACAAAACATTGCGTGAAATATTATGTGTAATTAGAGCTTGGGAAATACCGAGATTATTCAAGTGATTCAAGTGTATAATATTCGTTGTATCGCTTGATCTACAGTGAAATATGCTGCTATTCTATCCATAGACGAAGTTCACTACTGTGACGCCCGAATTTTCAAGCCTAGAAACAGATTAGTATGGGCCGAGCAATGAGCCTAGCAGGCCGTGTGAGGGCCACTAGCGTAGGCTCGATAGGCCAAGTGAAGTGCTGCAAATTGGGCTGGCATAGGACAAGCCATGCATTGGGAATGGAGCACCATGAATTGAGCTGGGTGGATTGGGTTTGTGTGAACGTGAAGCCCACACAAATTTAATTTAGGAACCAGTTAAATTATGCATGATCATGATCCTCATGAACTAGTTCGAATATATTTCTTCTTGTGATTCCTCATTATTTTCAGTCTTAGGCTAATCGTGTGAGATCAATGTGCCATTTAAACTAATGAAAGCTATCAGGATCTTTGCACTTCTTGTAGGGCCGAAATTATAGGGGCAAATGATGGAAATGCAAGAAAAGTCCATTAAGCCCTAATAATCCTTTAAACCCTTGTCTTTGAATGCCAAGTGAAATGCATGAAGAAACTTCATGGAAGAAGTAATCCTCTTTGTCTTATCAATGCCCCCTCGGCCACAGGAAATTTGCCTTGAGGATTTCAAGTCATCATTGATTCTTGTCATCATGAGTTGCATGGAACTCATGAAAATCTAAGTTAACTCTTTTAAGAAACCATCACTCTCTCTCTATCTCTCTCTCTCTGCCCTCATCCCCTCTGACACTCACTCTCTCCCTCTCTCCTTTTCTCTTTTTGCTTTTCCTTTCTTCCCCTTCGGTTCGGCAGAAACTTTTCCTCTTCCCCGTGTTTTTTCCCTTGGTTTTGAGCTCTGGGAACTCAAGTTCTTGAAGAACTAGCGAGCAGAGGAAGCAAGAGAGCTAAATAGTAACCGAGTAAGGGAAATAGTGGGGTAGTGGACTGAGGAAAATCCCTTGGTTGCCAAGTGAGGTGCCGGTCACATGTTGTCCAGTGAATTTTTCCTCTCCTCCAGTTCTGTTTTGGGTTCGGCTTGGATTGTGATGTGTTTCTTGCGGGTTGCATGTTAAATCTTTGGTTAGTACAGGTGTAGAAGCCTAGCAAGGAACCTTTGGTATGTTGCTTAGCTTGGTAGAAGGCCATGCATGTTGTGATAGTGGACTTGCATGTTGATCTATAGAAGTTGATGGCTTGCATGTGGATTCTTTTGTTTGTTTGAGCTTGGGATGGACTTTTTGTGGTCGATTCCCATGTAGATGCCTTGCATGTGTATTTTGAGGCTTGAAATGGACTTGCATGTGACTTATGTGCATTGTAGGTGCTTAGTTTGCAAGTATGTAATAGTTACTCGTCATATTTTCAAAACCGAGTTTTACCGAGTCCTCTAGTTTTCCGATTTTGTGGTGTTTGATCTGCTGAGAAATATGTGACATTGTCTTCATGAAAGTTACTCTAGAGACCCTAAACTACAACATATAATTTCCACGGAATTTTTTGGATTAGTATATGCAGTGAAAATATGGTTCTTCTCTATGGTAATATTCTGCCAAGATGTGAAACAGGGGAATATTAGGGAACACTTTGATTTTTCTGTATGTTTAGGGATAGATCCAGGTCATGCTCTCTTCACGAATCGTAGAGTATATCTTCATGTATAACATTCTAAACTTTGGTAGCAATTGGCTGAGTTTTGAGTGTTGAAAAGCCTTTTCTTCAGTGTGTAATAGTTCTAGAAAATTTTACAGATTCATAGGTTGAGTCCGTGACTTGCTGCTCTCTGCAGAATAAGAAATAGGTCTAGTGTCCTTCATAAAAAAATGTTTATTAATATCTTCTTTATAACATATTAAAATTTTATAATTTTTTGAAGTGATTTACTATGGTTTAGACTCTAGTATTTCTAATCGCGCAATTCTATTCATTTTCTGCCTTAGTCCGATTTTGTGAAAGTTAATGGGAAATTGATTGAATCTTATTGGTAACCTTTTGATGATCATGCGGGCACTTATAAATTGATCTTTGGTGTATCTTTTAATGTGATGTGGCGATTACTTGGTTGAGGAAAGTCTGATGCCCATGCAAGTGCCTTATGTGCGATATAGATTGCACTAATGAGTTGTTTTAGCAATTGCATGAGATTTGGCTTCTGACATGATTAAGACGCATTTGAATTATAAGCATGCTGATGTGGTGTGATTAATCCAAGGAGTGGATGTGTGAACTGTGTGAAATGAATTAAGTATAAGAGATTTCCATCGGCTTTATGATACTGATGATGCCCGGGGGAGTGAGATGCCCATATTGTGTGATCTTGGATGCCTCGGAGTGAGATGCTCCTACTATGTGATCAAGATTGCCTTGGTTATGTAATACCGGGATGCCTCGGTTGTGAAACTGGGATATCTCAAAGGGAGATGCCCATGGTAAGGACTCCATGGAAGTTCGGTGTGTGATCCAAAAGTGACTTGAGCGAACCGATTTGTGACCCAATGGAAAACTGACTCGGTGTCTGGCATGAATGTTTGTATGGGAATGGTGTGCATGAAGTCTTCAAATTATGTATTGTGCCTTGCTTGAACATGCATGGAGATGGTAAGTTGTGGTGATTGAATGTGCTATGTGTTGATCTATTCTTGTCCAAATATGCTGTTTGTGGTTGGATAATGCATTTCTCCTAGTGATTAAGGGATTGCTTAGCCTAGAGCCTTATCGTTTCCTTTAATGGGCATTGCTCACCCCTTTATTTTTCAGCTCGATAGCATGGATGTTCCTCCACTAGTGAGGCATGGGGTCATTGCATATGTAGAGACTTCATATCATAACATGCCTAAACCTAATACCGGCTTGACTTACACCCATTATGTGACATCCTGAAATTTGACCCCGTCTCGAATATATGAAATGGGCATTTCGTCGACACACATATGATCCTTTTTCTCTGAGCTGGCCACTCACGAGTTAACTAATCTATTAAGTGAAGCCGTTAAGGGATATAAACGCGGCAGACTAGAGCATTCGATCGGAAATCGATCGCTCGACCGTAATAATTGACAAGAGTCAACACGACACCGTTATAATCGATTAGTGATCAAATATAGGCCAATTCGACAGAAACACATAATTGAATTGTGGGTGATTCCGCATGATTGCGAAATTCGCATCGAACGGCACTAACCCGATTTTCTATCGAATTATACTTAGGACATATAATTGAAACCTTGTGACTTTTACGACAACCGAATGTCATTTACAAGTTGGAGATGCACAAATGTGGATAAAAAATTATCGACCACGGGTCAAACGCGCTAAAATTCTTAAAAGCTACCTAGTAGGTTAGGTTGTACTAAAATCGCATTCGGTCGATTTTAACCACGAAATTGAATTCGATTTCAGCAATCGGATGTTCGAGCATGTCACAATTCATTTTTAGGACGTCATCTCATCTTTTGGAGAATTTTCGTCGAGTCCGGAATTTTGCGGAAAAATCGGTTTTCGGCAAAAAGAGAAAAACAATGGAAATTCGGATGTGCAGCTTTAATAGGATTTTTGGCTGCCCAAGAGGCTTTATTTTGTGAAGAAATGAAGGAAAATGGCCATTGGAGGGATGCTTGACCTTTGGCATGAAGACTTTTGAGGCATTTTCATGAGTGGCTTGGATATTTTGCCTCAACTCTCATTGGTCACAAGCTTGACTTCCTTCTTCCCTCCTCTCTCCAAATTTCCCTCCCCCCTTGCGTGCGTTCCCTCCCCTTGTTCAACCGACCAACTTTCTTCCCCATTTCCAATTCTTCTTCATCCCTTCTCTTCTCCTTTCCCTACCGCCAAACCCCCCATCTTCTTCCCCCTGGTTCTGTTTTCCCTCATTTTAGTTGTTGCGCCACCCACTTCATCCCCACGTCAGCTCACCAACACCGCAACTCTACTCCACAGCAAGCCAACGCCAAAGCCAGCCTCCCACGTCCAGCTCCACCACACCAGCGACTCCACAGTCAACCCACCAGCTCACCCCAGCCACCATTCACCATCCAGCAGCCCCGCCACCATCCGTCCGCCTCGCTGTCCCGACCAGCAGCAACACCCACCAACCTCAGCCCCACTTCCAGCCATCCACCAAGCCCAAGCAGCAAAACCAAGCTCTCCCTTAGCCGAGAGCTTGGGAGGTCCGCCATTGCCGCCGTTGAGCCTCCGTTGGAGACGCGGTAATCTCGGGTCTTCACTGCCGGTCGCGCCACCGTTGCCGTGAACCTGCCACCGTCCTAATCCGGTGAGTTAACTCCCTAATCCTTGATTAGGTTGGTAATTGCGTTTAGGGGGTTAGATTAGTGCTAATTAGCTTAATTAAATTAGTATTAAGTTAGATTAGCCTTAAGATGGATTAGTTTTAATCTAGTTTGGTTAGATTAGCCTTAAGATGAATTAGTATTGATCTAGTTGCTTGGATTAGTACTAATGAGGGTAATTTAGCTTGGTTTAGTGGATTTCTCTCGAATCTAGTTACTGGACCCTCATCGTTTGCCATTTTTTTGGGAATAATTTACTACGATTTTGGGGTTACTTCCTCTTGAAACATGTTCTAGATATCTTCAGCTATGACATATATTTTACTCAAGATTTTATGGATTTAAAAGAATGAGATTTCAGTTTCATTATTTGCAAAACAAAATCTCGGTTTGTGCTGGAAACAGTGACCTTTTGGTGTTTAATGGATTTTTATTAACTCTTAGGGTTTTATTTTTGAAATATTTTATTCATAAAATTTGTTCATCACATCTTTTAGTTTAACATATTCAAATTTCATATCAAACGAACAAGTTTTGGGCCTCGAACTAGACTGATTTTGGACAACATAATTTCTGGACACGATCATAGTTTTTGTAACGGTTTGGGCGAATTACTGCTCTTATTCTAGAAAGATTTGGGTCTGAAATAGCTAGTACAAACACCTAGAGGGGGATGAATAGGTGTAAAAACAATTTATCGATATACGAAAACAATACTAGGCAAACAATAGAAAGGAAGTTCTCCAAGACAGATTATGATCAAAGTAAACAGAGAGTAGGGAAGAGAAAATTGAACATAAGGTTTATAGTGGTTCGGCTTATTCCAAGCCTACGTCCACTCTTCCGCACTAACAGCCCACTGGCTGGATTTCACTATAAACAAAAGAGATGTTACAGCAATGTTTTCCCTCGATTCCACAGTGTAGATATTCTACCACACTTCCTCAAGGTATCTCAAAATATAGTCTCTCTTTTGCGTACAAGATTTCGCTCAGTAAATGAATTGACAAGGAACAAGGAGCTTCAGACTTTGAAATTCTTCTATCGCGCACCCCCACAAAATAACTGGAACATCTTCCTTATATACTCATTTATGCCATCATACCAGTTGGCACTTACCAAAGGAATTCTTCCAATCTTCCCGTTGGACAGAATCAATTAGGAAGATCATTCGAGCTATTAAAGGAACATGTCGATAGCCCATCAATCCTGCTCGCCCATACAATCAGGATCTCGGTTTCCATAAGTAGAACCTTCCAAGTATACTTCGCCAATCATCGGATCTTTAATCAATCTTGATTCGAATAAAGTAATCCGTTATGTCATATCCAGCCAAGAGATCTTCGTCGATCGATAAGATCAAATCCTTAACGAAACACTCGAGTCCCCGAATAGACCTTCTTCGACAAACTACAAACTATCAATGAGAATAGACTTTGAGTCTTGAGTCTGGCAGTCCGGAGGTCTTCAGACTTTAAATAGTAGAGTCTGCAAATCTTCAGACTAGACTGATGGAAACGTTTTGTCAGCTTCAAAATATTCCAGAAAGATTTCTCCAACAATCTCCCCATTTTTGATGGTGACAAAACTTTCCCCGAGAATTGAACATCTTTGACCCGCAAAACATTACTCAAGCAAATATGGATATCTCATAAAGGTTAATGGCTTAATGGTAACACTAGAATCTGCAACCACGTAAAATGGGTTAGTCTTGCATGAGAGTAAAGCCATTCATAAGATATCAATAGTACTTAATATAAGCAGTCAAATCCAAAACCCAAATTCAGTCCACAGCCAAACACAAAGTTAAACAAAGTCAAACATCAAAACAAACACACTCAAAGATTAATTTCAAAGATTTCAAAGCTCGCATCTCTCCCCCTTTTTGTCATCATAAAAAAGGTTGAGATGGAATAGAGTCAAGATTGCTTGGGAACACGAACAAGCTGGAAATCTCCCATTGACTGGACGATGCCTTCCAGCTTTTTCAAATCTTCCTTCAGTTGAGCTACCTCTTCACTCTTAGCATTTGCTTGATTCTGAAGAGCAAGAGCTTTGATCTGATCATTTAAAGAAACTGAAGAAGCTTGTCCTGCATTCTGCAAGTTCTAAACTTCGCTTCCCAGAGCATATATCTGACCCCGCATTTCCAAGAGAACATCAAGAATTCTGCGAAAATCTGCTGAATTATCAGTCTACGTACTGGCGTCGGCACGATCAGATGGAGTAAAGGCAGACGATGGTACATCAGCATAGTCACGCGGATTTGGCGATGAAGCATCATGTCCCTCCTCAGAAAATTGAGAGGCATGAATGTCCTCTGGATCTGCTGGAGAGCGGCTGACTCCTTCAATCGCAGCAGGATATGAGGATGTTCCTCTTTTCTCACCATCTCCCCCTGTTTCGATGCCTTCAGGTGGAGAAGAGTTTTCCCCATGCTCTCCTTCCTCTGGATTTCCTCTTTCTTCTTCTTCTTCTTCAGACCTTTCTTCCTCTACATCTCTTTCTTCAGCTTCTCTCTCCTCTGATTCTTTCTCCTCTACTTCTTTTTCTTCTGCTTTCTTCTCCTGTCGTTCCATTGATTCTGGAACAGAACGACTCAGGTTCTTCAATGCCATAGCAGAAATGGTGATGTCATCCTCATCCTCTTCATCCTCAATGATGAGAGCTCTTCTCTTTTTGGATGAAGCAACCATGGGCTCCTTTCTTTCCTTTTTGCTGCCGAAGAGACTTGATGAGGCTTGGCAGGGGTTGTCTCCTTGAATTTCTCCAACTCCTTGTCGAGTTCTTTCAGACGCATTTTGAACACCATTTTCAATCCTACCACCATTTTATCACACGATCGAACACAGAGAATTTGTGGAGGTTGAACATTCAAATGTCTGAATAACTTTGACACAAGACCTGGATAAGGAAGTTGACCCTTGTCCTTCACCACTGCTCTATACATGTGGAACAAAATGGTGTGAGGAAGAGAAAACTTTTTCCCAGTAATGATGGCATACATCAGCTTTGCCTCTGAGTTAGAAACATCAGTCTTTGAAGTAGATTTTGGTCTGAGGCAATTTATCACAATCTTGTGAAGCAAAATGTTGAACGCACGCATCCTTGAGTAGGAAATCCTTCCCTCTGTCTTTCTGTCCTTAACAAGTTCCAATGTGGCACGAGCAATGGAGATATTGATAGGTTGATATCTTCCTCTCTAAACCCCAATCACATCAACTAGCATATCTACATCTATCACAAAGTCTTGATCTTGGACACTAAAAGAGATTCTATTCGCATCCAAGAAGCTAAGATTCGAATAGAAGTATGCAGTTAGTTCAAGCATAGGCTTCAAGTATCGGAACAACTGTTCAAGTTGAAGAAGACGGAACTTTTCCCTCAATTTAATATTCACAGCATCAAGGAAATCAAAATCCACACTCCTAGGGTTTATCACCCCACGCTTCAACAATTTGGAGTATAGATCCCTCTGTTCCTTCGATCGGAACAAGTCTGTCCTTTTTCCCCGAATTTTCGCCGCAACACCCATTCTCGGTTGAAATTGGCTGTACAATTTGTCATCATCATTCCCATCTATCGGATTTAGTCCTCCAAAACGCGGATCACTTGGAATGTTTGCCGGGTTTCTTCGCCATTCCCTTAGGAGCAATTCCCAAATGCTCCATATTTCGCAAAAAGATGTACTCATTCCCATATCCCTTGTCCTTAAGAAACTCATCGATGTAGTTCAATGGAGTACCGGTCCTCTTTAAAGAACGGTAAAGCTTATAAATAAAAGAGGGCTTTTGAGTTCTTACAGGAGTAGCTTTTTCAACGACTTCTTCCTCTTCCCGATGACCAACACCCTGTGGACCAGTTGGTGGAGAATGACGCTGCCGAGAAAGTTGTGGGCTCTGTTGCTTGACCGGGTAACTCCTCTTCCTCGGTGAGATCAAAGTGAGTAGGCCCCTCACTCATTTGCCGTGGTCCCCTGTTTGCAATCCTCGAAGACTTCCTTGAAGACGACATCTTTCGCAGTCTTGAAAGATTCCGAACTTGACTTTCCCAAGAAAGATGACAACTTTTTCGAAGATTAAACAAGTGAAGAAGACAGAAGAGGGAGATCGATGTTTTTTTTTTTTTAGGGTTTTTGAATGAAGAGGAACTGACTGTATATAGGTCAGTCGAAGGGAGGCATACCAAGCGTCGCAATGGAAAGTAAAAGATGCCTTTTTAAGATAACTGCCTTTTTAGAAAATTAGATAACTGCTATTTTTAAAATATTAATTCCTTTTTGAAAAAGAGAAATTGCACTTATCACGGAAATTGAAAATAGCAAAAATCAATTATAGATAGATGATCGTACCTTTCCGAGATGTAATATGAGAGAAAATAAAATAACTTACAGTCAAGAACCTTCGAGTCTAGAGTCTTTAGACTTTAACTTCTTCAAGCTTAAGGATGTTGAGTGGAACGGATGATTTCAAATTGATTTTTCTCCAAAGGCTTTGTAAATATATCCGCCGCTTGATTCTTTGAGTCAACAAACTGAATCAAGATTTCTCCATTTTGAACATGATCTCTAATGAAGTGATGTCGAATCTCTATATGCTTCGCTCTTGAGTGAAGGATTGGATTTTTGGTAAGATTGATAGCACTAGTGTTGTCACAGTTAATCTCCGTGCAAGAATCTTCAATTCCAAAGTCTCTTAGCTGTTGTTTTATCCACAGAATTTGTGAACAACAACTTCCGAGAGCTACATACTCTGCTTCTGTTGTAGAAAGAGCTACTGTATTTTGCTTTCTTGAAAACCAAGACACTGTCCTGGTTCCAAGTAGTTGACAAGTGCCTGAAGTGCTCTTTCTATCAACTCTGCAACCAGCTAGATCTGCGTCTGAGTATCCAAGAAGAGTAAAGTCTCCCTTTTTAGGATACCAAAGACCTATGCTTGAAGTAGAAGCAATGTATTTGATAATACGTTTTGCGGCACTTAGATGAGATTCTTTAGGGTCTACTTGAAATCTAGCACAAATGCAAACATTAAACAAAATGTCGAGTCTAGAAGCGTAAGATAAAGAAGTGAACCAATGATACTCCCGTATAGCTTTTGGTCAACTTTCTTTCCTCCTTCATCTTTGTCTATCTTCAAGGAACTTGACATTGGTATATCAGTCTTTTTGCAATTTTCCAGTCCAAATTTTTTGACAAGATCATTAGCATATTTTTCTTGATGAATAAAAGTCCCTTCCTTCCATTGTTTCACTTGAAGTCCAAGAAAGAAGGTTAGTTCACCCATCATACTCATTTCAAATTCATCCTGCATAGACTTAGAAAATTTCTTGCACAAACTTTCATTAGAGGATCCAAAAATAATATCATCAACATATATTTGAACAAGCAGAAAACTTTTGCTTTCTCTTTTGATAAACAGAGTAGTGTCTACTTTACCTTTAACAAAGCCATTTTGAATTAAAAACTTGCTCAGTCTGTCGTACCAAGCTCGAGGTGCTTGCTTTAAACCATACAACGCCTTTTTCAGTTTGAATACTAAGTCAAGTTTCCTTGGGTCTTCAAACCCAGGTGGTTGTTCCACATAGACTTCCTCATGAATAAATCCATTTAGGAAAGCACTCTTGACGTCCATTTGGAATAACCTGAAATCCTTATAACAAGCAAAAGCAAGTAATAATCGAATTGCTTCTAACCTTGCTAATGGAGCGTAAGTCTCGTCATAGTCTATCCCTTCTTCTTGCGTATATCCCTTGGCCACGAGTCTTGCTTTGTTTCTTATGACTTTTCCTTTCTCATTCATCTTGTTCCTGAAAACCCATTTAGCTCCAATAATAGATTTACCTCTTGGTTTATGAGTTAACTCCCAGACATCATTAATGCTGAATTGTCTCGAGTTCTTCTTGCATAGCTTCAATCCAGCTTTCATCGATAAAGCTTCTTCTATGCTTTTGGGTTCTATTTCAGAAATAAGAGCCACAGCACTAGACTCTTCGCGCCTTTTGGATCTTGTGCGAATTCCTTCATTAATGTCACCAATAATGAGATTTTTGGGATGACTGGACTTATGTTTCCAGTTACTGGTTGATTCGTCAGGTTGATGATCACTTCATTCATTTGAATCTTCAATAACCACTTGTTGCTGGTCTTTCAGAGTCTGAGCTGCTTCTTTAGACTTTGTAGAGTCTGAAGCTGGTTCAAATTCTTCAAGATGAGTCTGAATAGATTCATTTTGTGAAGAATCCTGGAATTTGACATTCATTGATTCCTCCACAGAATAAGTCTTCTTGTTATAGACTCGTAGGCTTTGCTTGAGGTAGAATATCCCGGGAAGATGCCTTCGTCTATTTTTCCTCAAACTTGCTAACTCGATCATTTGGATTTTTCAAAATAAAGCATTTACATCCAAACACATGAAAGAAGGAAACAATAGGTTTCTTTCCTTTGAATAATTCATAGGGGGTCTTTTCCAGAATAGGCCTTAGAAAAACTCTATTGATAATATAACATGCTGTTGAAACTGCTTCAGCCCAAAATCGTAAAGAGATGTTACTTTCAATTAAAAGAGTTCTAGCCATTTCTTGAAGCGATCTATTCTTTCTTTCCACAACTCCATTTTGCTCCGGAGTGTATGGAGAGGAGAACATATGTTGAAAACCAGATTCATCACAGAATTTTGTAAAATCTTGATTTTCAAATTCACCTCCATGGTCTGTTCTTATACTTGAGATAACATATCCTTTTTCATTTTGAACCTTTTTAGCAAACTTTTCAAAGTAAGAGAAGGTTTCAGACTTACTTGTCAGGAAGTATACCCAAGTAAATCGTGAGTAGTCATCCACAATTACTAGGCAATATTTCTTACCCCCAATGCTCGAGTTCGGTTGGTCCAAAAGGTCCATGTGCGTAAAGTTGCAATACACGATTAGTGGAAACTTGATTTATTGGTTTAAAGGAATTTCTTACCTGTTTTCCCAATACGCATGGAGTACATAGATTGGACTTTTGATATGATAATTTAGGTAAACCACGAACAAGCTTCTTTGCTGAAATTTTGGCTATCTGCTTCATATTGATATGCCCAAGCTTTTTATGCCATAAGCTCGCTTCGTCTTGTAATGAGATTAGGCATTGTGATTCATCTGGTTTCACGTCCAAGAGGTAGATTTTTCCATGTCTTCGACCCATAAATGACTGAGTAGAATCTTTACTGGTTCCTAAACAAATTCTTTCTTGAAAGTTTATTTTGAAACCAGTATCACACAGCTGACTAATACTGAGTAGATTGTAGTTGAGTCCTTCCACTAGGGAAACATTGCTTATCGTGAGGTTTCCAATTTTTATAGTTCCAAACCCCACAATTCTTCATTTGATGTTTCCTCCAAATGAGACTTTTCCACCATTTGCTTGAACGAGTTTTATGAAGCATTTTGAATCTCATGTCATATGTCTTGAGCATCCACTATCCAGATACCATTTTACCCTTTTCTTGATAGTGACCTGCATTTAAAAAGAGACTCAAGCTTTCTTTGGTACCCATATTTTCTTGGGTCCATTGGTGTTAGTATGATATGCGGTTTTAGCCCATACTTTTCTAACACGTTTCCAAACCATAGGACATTCCTTTTCAAAATGATCTGCATTATTACACCTTGAACATTTTAGAGCATTTCGACCTACTTGGTTTTACAAAAACCTTTTGAAATGATTTTTGTAAGCATCTCTTGTGGGTCTTTGCTTAATTCTTTCTTTCACTTTAGGAAAATCAATTAGAGGAATGATTTCCACAATCATTCCCAAACCAGATTTATTGAAATAAGGTCTTTGTCTTTGAAAGAATTTTCTCAAGTTTCTCGATCCTATTGAAAATCTTTTTGAGATATTTGATATGTCATTTTTTAAGAATTCATTTTCTTTTAAAATATTTTCTTCACTTTCTTTAAGAGTCGAAATATTCATGTCTAAACGTTTCAACTTTTCTTTCAAAGCATTTTCCTGTTGTTTTAATGCAGAATTTTCCTTTTTAAGTTCGGAAATCCTTTTAAGAGAAATCTTAAGACTAGAACACATCTCATCAATGTATTTAGAAACTTTAACAGGGATTTTAAAGTTACTTACCTCAAACTCACTGTCTCGAATCTGAGTCCGTCTCGGAGTTTGAATCTAAATCCGATTGTGCCATCGGACATATATTGGCATAATTATCATCACTTTCTTCACACTCTGTATCACTCCAGGTTTCTGCTTTAAGAGCATTTCGATACTTTTCAGCTTTTCCTTTCTTCTTCCTCAGAAGATGACAGTTGGGTCTGATGTGTCCCTTTTTCTTACATTCAAAGCGACTATGTCTTTGTTTGATTCATCATCCTCAACGAGACTTAGTCTCATTGCTTTTGAAAACTCTGTTTCTTTGGATTGAATCTTCTTCCTTTTCTGTTCAGCTTCTTGAATCTTCTTATCATGAGAGCAAGCTCCTCATCATCCATATCATCTTCGAAATCTGTAACATCATAATCATCATTGGATTTTAATGCAATGGATTTCTTACATTTAGGATCTTCGTCTTCATTGATTCGTTCCACTTCATAAGACTGAAGAGTTCCAACCAACTCATCGATAGATAGTGGCATGATTCTTTGTGTCTCTCTTATTGAGGTCTTTATGTGATTCCAATCCTTGGAGAGTCCACGCAGTAGATTGTTTACTTTCATGGGATCATAAATTGGTTGACTTTGATTTTCAAGACCATTCACAATTTTTGTAAAATGACTAAACATGTCAGTTATAGATTCTCCTGATTTCATTTTGAAGGCTTCATATTGACCGAGGAGAATGTTGATCCTAGTCTCTTTCACTCGATCAGTTCCTTCATAAGTAATATGTAATCTATCCCAGACTTCTTTTGCGGGACTTCTTTTGCTGTAACACAAGAAGATATTCTGTTATATTCAGTAGGTGACAAAGCACAATATAAGGAATAAATTGCTTTTGCATCAAGAGCTTGTCTCTTGATTATCTCTTCCCGAGTCATTTCACTAGACTCAACAGCTTACTTTTCCTCTCTCGAGTCGATGCAGCTTTAGGAGTAATTCCTTTTTCTACAACATCCCATTCCGAGGATCCTTCGATCTTAGGAACGCTTTCATCTTGTTTTTCCAGATGTTGTAATCATTTCCATCAAAGTAAGGAGGTCTGGTATTGCTTTGCCCTTCCACCATCCCTGGAGCTAACATACTAGCCATGGATCTTTAACTCTGAAGTAAAACACTTCAAACAAAGTGAGTACACAGGCTCTGATACCAATTGAAATAGCTAGTACAAACACCTAGAGGGGGGTGAATAGGTGTAAAAATAATTTATCAATATACAAAAACAATACTAGGCAAACAATAGAAAGGAAGTTCTCCAAGACAGATTATGATCAAAGTAAATAGAGAGTAGGGAAGAGAAAATTGAACACAAGGTTTATAGTGGTTCGGCTTATTCCAAGCCTACGTCCACTCTTCCGCACTGACAGCCCACCGGCTGGATTTCACTATAAACAAAAGAGATGTTACAGCAATGTTTTCCCTCGATTCCACAGTGTAGATATTCTACCACACTTCCTCAAGGTATCTCAAAATATAGTCTCTCTTTTGCGTACAAGATTTCGCTCGCAAATGAATTGACAAGGAACAAGGAGCTTCGAGACTTTGAAATTCTTCTATCGCGCACCCCCACAAAACAACTGGAACATCTTCCTTATATACTCCTTTATGCCATCATACCAGTTGGCACTTACCAAAGGAATTCTTCCAATCTTCCCGTTGGACAGAATCAATTAGGAAGATCATTCGAGCTATTAAAGGAACATGTCGATAGCCCATCAATCCTGCTCGCCCATACAATCAGGATCTCGGTTTCCATAAGTAGAACCTTCCAAGTATACTTCGCCAATCATCGGATCTTTAATCAATCTTGATTCGAATAAAGTAATCCGTTATGTCATATCCAGCCAAGAGATCTTCGTCGATCGATAAGATCAAATCCTTAACGAAACACTCGAGTCTGGATAGACCTTCTTCGACAAACTACAAACTGTCAATGAGAATAGACTTTGAGTCTTGAGTCGACAGTCCGGAGGTCTTCAGACTTTAAATAGTAGAGTCTGCAAATCTTCAGACTAGACTGATGGAAACGTTTTGTCAGCTTCAAAATATTCCAGAAAGATTTCTCCAACAGGGTCAAGGTGTCTTCATGTTATTTTAAGTGTCTTTTATAACATATTCAAATTTGAGAATTTCTCGAACTCGTTTGGTTATGTTTTTGGAATCAAACTTGGAGATGCGTGAGTGGCCCAGTTTTTGCCGGTTAAGGCCGATTGTGGTCTAGTGATTGTTCTTGGTGTAGTGCTTGCTGGATAATGTATATTTGGTGATGTGGTTGACTTGTGATATGCTTAGAACTTATGCGTGATGATATGTGAATGGTTGTGCTATGGTGATGGTTCATTGTTATTGCAAACAATGACCTTATAAGCTTTTAATTAGAAAAACAATGAGGTGTCGAGTCTGGACACCAAAAATTATTGGCTCAACAAAACAATGAGGTTTTAAACTAGGTGCATGCAAAGTTTGGCGGATTAATTTTGAGTAAGTGGACACCTACAAATTTATTTCTAAAGGTTTTGAACAAAAAAAGGGGGTTACTAAAGATTGTCTTCAAAAAAGGATGGTTGGAAAAGAAAATAGAAAATAAATGAGATGTCAGATTTGGACACCAAATTTTAAATGTTCAATAAAACGAGGAGGTTTTATACTAGATGCGTGCAAAGTTTAGCAAGTTAATTTCAAATACGTGACCCCGTACGAATTTATTTCCAAAAGCTTTAAAGAAAAAAAAAAGTTGCCAAGTTGATTTTTGAAAAGGGATTTTTGGTGTTCTTGGCTATATGATGGCATTATGCGTAATATTGATGGTAGTTATTGAATTTTAGTAGAAAGCTCAGTTTTATAGGCTTTTAAATGGATAAATGCTAGGTGTCGGTTTTTGGATGCCAATTCTTATGTACTATATAAAACCATGGAATTTCAAAATAGGAGCATACCAAGTTTGACGATTTGCTTTTAATTATGTGACCACGCACGATTATGTTTATCGAGATTTTTAATACGAAGAAAAGCAACCAAGTTCATTATTTGAAAACGAGATATTTGAACGCAAAGCATGGTGCTCTTGGCCAAGTATGTGCTTGTGTGATCACTAAGTGAACCCGTCCTGATGCGTATGAATACGTGGGACGATGCTCCTGTATGGAATGCCGTCTAGGCGGGGGTTCTGGACGATGCCGTGCCCAACGGAGCGGGATGACACCTAGTCATGCTAGATTACCGCCGACTGTTGAGTTAATTGTGGCCAATGGGTCGTAATAACTAGAACACGCCTAAGTGGTTGTGATAGCTGCGCCTGATTAGGAGGAAAAATTGTGTGGCGCAGTATGGGACGTGTCATAATGGTTTTACCTTATAATCGAGACCCATGTGATTGGTTGTGATTGAAACGATGTGTTCCGGTTATTAAACTGCACTTGCTGCACTGATAATAGCATATGTGATGAGCTAACGTGCAAGTACAAGCCGAGGCGAGGTGAGTTCTGTATGGTGCATGTTTAGGACCGCCTTCGAGGCGAATTTGCGTCCTAATCAGGGTTTAGGCAGTTGACTCGCTGAGATTTTATCTCACCTCGTTGTGAGCTAACCTTTTTCAGGGCCGTAGCGTGGAGATCTGCTGAGTATGGATGTGGTGGGCGCGAGATGCGACACCTTTTGGCTAGCCCTGCCATTAGCAAAGTTTAGGGTGACCCTGATCCCTAAAGGTTGTTGAGAGGGCCGATAGGAAGTGGCTGCTGAGAGGCTTGCAAATAATAGACTTCCTAGGGTCAACAATTGGTAAAGAAATTGTTCCTTGTTTTTACTATCCCTGTGTTTGTTTATTGGTTGGGTGTTTATTTGTTTCGCTTCCGCATGTGCTTAATTGAAAGAAAAAAAAAAATGGGTCGGCGACGCGTCCTGGGACGTCACATTTTCAGTCGACCATCGAGGGATATTTGCGCACTCGGGGTTTGGGGCGTGACACGTTATGAGGTTATCATGTGGAGGATGATGAGCGCCCTAATTGGATACCGTGTGGTTTGTCGCGTGGTTTATTATCCAAGATGGAGCTAGTTGGATCGCTTCGTTTTAGGGATGATGGGACCGGCAATGGAGCGGTTGGTGTTTGGGATAGTCAAGTGCATGGGAGCTAATTTTGAGTTAGTTTGGATTAGTTGGCTAGGTAGAGAAGTTAGGCTTCTTTTTTACCCTCTTCTCAGACATTCATTGCATACACATTTTGGTTTATAATTTATAGATACATCTTATGTATGCATATAATGTATAAGCTCTCATGTAATTGAAGTAAGATTGAAAAAAAAAATCAAGTTGTAGTTTTAGCCCCCACTTTATATTGGTTGTGTATACTTGAAAAATTATATTAGTGGCATAGGCGCAATGACCGTGCATTAGAGAGTCTCATTTTTCTGTTATATTCATGTTATACATGCTAACTAATAGGGATGAACTACCTTTCGTGAAAAAAAGATGGTGAACCCATATTAACATCATTACTAATAGTCTTCCACTTGCGATTTAGTAAGTGACACTACTGAGACGTCACAACTATGACCGAACCATGTGAATTTGGTATTCAATCTATTTTTTTCATTTTGTCTATTTTATTATTCAATCGCTCACTTTCACAACAGGAGTTATGCTGGATGCTCCCATATCATACTGCAAGCTAGCCATTTCTCCCTCAATGAACTTCATATAGCCACCAACACAACCAATCCAATCAGTGTGAACTTCATCCCGGTCACAGTATGACAAAAAGCAAGACTCAACACTCTTGGTCTCTTATTGGGTCGGTTCAACTATGCTTCCCAGCACGTGGTCCCGCCTCACACCCTCGAGAAACTAAGATGTTGATTGTCCTAGAAAGGAGCCTTCTCGTCAGCTCCGTAACGTCAAACCCCAACAACAAGCTAGTAAGCAAGGTCCTTCAAAAGGGTCACGTGTTTGTCTTCCCACTCAAACTCGTTCAATTCCAGAAGAAAGTGAGGTCTATGAATGCAGTTTCAATGTCCTTATTGAGCAACGAGACCTTAGAGGAAGTCTGGTTGCTCAGATAGTTTTTGGATCGAATTCATCCATCGCCAATAATATCCTGGTCAAGGCTTTTCAGGTTGACAAAGCCATAATCGATGAGATTAAAGCCAACTTTTGATATTTGTACGTGTTTGTGTCTCTCTGTTTCTATTTCCATAGTTTGGCTAGGTGTTGATATAACGTCTATCTATATAACAGTTTGGGTCAAGTTCATTAAGATTCTAATTTTTTTTTTGACATATTAAGATTCTAATTTATGAATATGTGAAAGTACTTTATCTTCTTCTTATATAACTTCGCATGAACAATGCACTTTTATTCCACAAAACAGCACGTAAATGCTTTCTCAATGCAGGTCAAGATTTTTGTTACTAGTGCGACAAGCCAAAAAAGCTGAACAAACAAAAATCCTAAAACACTAAAACACAATATGCTTCATGAAACCCTAATTAATTATTTAAATAACTCCGTTTAGCCTCTTGTCTTGATCCTCCCCTAGTAAGGAGATCCACAAGGGAAGTTGACAAATTACTAAGCGAGCGCAAAGTGGTTCCTCTTCCAAGATGGCGGTTACACCTAGGCAGGAGTCTGCCTTAGGCGGGAGTCCGCCTTACTCCTGTAAATTAGAGATTCACGAGTTCGAGGATTTGATTACGCTAAATAACTCTAATACTCTTTTGATATATTTTCTCTTTGTGAAAAAAGTTAACATGCAATCTTCATCGATTTTAATACCTAAATCTTCTAATATGGGAATAGTGATCATGCATGGTGCCCAAGCAATAAAGTAAACAAAAAAATAAATAAAGCAATAATAAACAAAGTACGAAAAATAAAGAATCCAAGTCATATCAGCAAAACGTAAATGCAAGGGAAATAAATAAAGCGAGCCATATTGGGCAAAAAACAAAACCATGTTACTAAGCCTTGAGATAGGCCTAGGAACTTACTAAAATGCATGAAAATTTTAGTTTAAACTCCTAAGTGCCATGTGACAAGTTGATGCCAAAGCATTCGGTTCAATAGAACAACTATAAAGCCCAACTCATGTTTCATTGATTAAACCGGCCCAATCACTACTCATGCAAGTAAAGGTTAATTTAGCTACAATTTGATTTGATGGGTTTGAGGTCAAATATGTCAATTACATAGGGAAGTTGTCAATTCAAAGTGTTAATCATGGTACAATTGTACCATAATATTTGTTAACACCAAAATGAATAGATAATTTTTCAATTAACAAGAGTATCTTATCCTTAATTTGTTTCTCCCGGTACTTTCTTTATCAGTGTTCAAGGACGAAGATCCTCTAACTTACACAATATTCTCATTAATGTCTCAATCACTAGGAGAAATTACAAAAAAAGTCTTAAATTTATTGCAATTATGTCAATTCAATCCTAAACCATTTTAATCTTCCAATTCAATCCTAAACTTTTTGTATTTGTAACAATTCATTCCATCTAGCTAATTTTAGCCAATTGGTGCTAACATGGATGCCGGCTGATGCTGACATGGATAATTTTTTATAATATTTTATTTTTGAATTTATTTATTTATTTATTTTTGCTTTTCTTCCTTCTTTTCTTTCTTTTTCCACAGTGGCCGACAAGCCTCCACCGGCCACTAGGTGAGGCCTGCAAGCCGCAAGCAAAGATGACTTGCTTGTGATCAGTGAGGCCACCACCTTCGCCCGCGGCAATGCCTCACGATCTGCGCGCAAGACCTGGGGGCAGTGAAATCGTGTGAGTAGTAAGTGGTGTTCGTGTTGGTTGACTTGGTGGGTGCGGCTAAGTAGGAGGATTAGTATTCTGCAAGGCAATGGAGACACTGAGCGAGAGAAACACATCGAGCAAAGCCAGAGAGAGGTTGAGGCTCTCGAACTTCGTCTTCTTGTACCTATTTTCCCTCTTAATCTCTTCCTTAGCTTCCCTCTTAGAGAAATTCCACCCATTGCTTTCACCACCGCTCGAATGCATGAAATCCCTCTCCACGCAATTATCACAATGACCATAATTGAAAATTATGAATGAAGAGAAAAGTCATATTCTATTCATTAATTAGTGAATAGTAAACATGCCCATTTAAAGGATTTACATAGCAATTATCTAATGTAACACATTAGGATCAATCAAGGAAAATAAACACATTCACATAATAATATACAGAATTACAGAATATCCTAAATATATCTCTAACATCCCCCCTCAAACTCAAGATGATTTAAAAGACGTCAACTTAAATTTGAATTATAGGTACAAAAAGTGCCCAAGTGGATGTGTCTTGGTGAAGACATTGGCAGTCTACTTAATGGAGGAAGTAGAGACAAGTTGAATGGTGGTGCCATGAAGAACATGATATTGGATGATATAATAGTCTATTCAATGTGCTTGGTGCGTTCATGAAAAACTTCATTATGTGCAATTTGGATAGCACTCCAATTGACGCAATGGTAAATTGTTCCACTATGATGATGCACTCTCATATCTTCTGGTAGTCATTATAACCATAATAAGTCCGATATTGTATTAGCAAAAGCTCGATATTCTTTTTCTGTACTAGAGCAAGCAACAATAGTCTATTTCTTGTTACGCCATGAGATAAGTGAGTTAACCAAAAAAGAAACAATAGGTTGTAGTTGAGCAATGGTCTTGAGGGTCACCAGCCTCATCAACATCAGAATAAGTTGTCAACTCCAAAGTAGAATGAGTAGAAAAGTAAAGACCATGAAACAACGTACTCTTGATATAGTGAAGAATTCGAAGAACTGCAACAAAATGAGTTGTATGAGGCACAGTCATTTATTGACTAACAATGTGAACAACATAAGCGATGTCAAGATGAGTAACAGTAAGATATATAAGGCTACCAATCAACTGCCAATAAAATGTAGGATTCGAAAGAAGAGTTTCATCCCGCAATTGAATTTTGCATTCAATTTAATGGAAGTAGAAGCAATTTTGTTATTAGTGAGCCCAACTCTAGAAACAAGATCCATGGCATATTTTACTTGCGAGAGATAATATCCACAAACATCATACACAACCTCCAAGTCAAGAAAATAGAGGAGTCACCCAAAATCCTTCATTTCGAACTGTTTACTAAGATATTATTGGAGTTTTGTAATGCTAGTCTGATCATCGCTAGTAACAATCATATCATCCTTGTATAAAATCAGCATAATATGTCCATGATGCATGCACTAAACAAAGAGAATATGGTCATAAGAACTAGACTTAAAACCAAGAGATTCCATGGTTGAGCTAAACATGGAGTACCATGCACAAGGAGCTTGCTTCAATCCGTACAATGCTTGACATAATTAGCACACTGTATTAGATGAACAATTGTATTCAAGAGGAGGTACCATCTAACTTCCTCTATGAGATTGCCATTAAGAAATGCATTTTTAACATCCATTTGAAATAGAGGCCAATGTTTACTAGCAACAATAGTAAGAAGACTATAAACAAAAGTAAGACGAGCAACAGGGGCAAATGTTTAATCATAATCAATGTTGTACTCATGAGTAAAGCCTTTTGCTACTAGCCGAGATTTATAGCGATCCACAATACCATTTGCCTTGGTTTTAATCGTATATACCTATTTACTACCAAGAGCAGACTTACTCGAAGGCAAATCAACCAAGTCCCATGTGTGAGAGTTTTCCAAGGCTTGCAACTCATCTATCATTGCATGCTACCAAAGAGGATTAGTATTAGCTTCTTTATAGGTGCAAGGTTCGTGAAGAGAAGCAATGGTAGAGTAATAATGATAATCATGGAGATGAGCTAGAAGTTGAATTAATCTGGTGAAGCAACGAACAGAAGTGGATGGAATGGTTGAAGGTGTAGGGATCCTCGGTTAGGGCAGACATGTCAAAAGTTGCCGAAGTGGAATCACTAGATGAGCTTGCATCAAGATGAGAAGAAGGCAATGTGGAGAGAAAGATTCACCAATGGATGGTAGTACAGATCTTTTGAAAATGAGTCCACTGAAGGATTGGTAAAGAAAGGAACATAATTAGAAGATTCGAAGAAATGAAGGGACGAGAACATCTTATGTTCCCAAAATAAAACATGACAAGACATACGAAGATGCTTGGAGATAGGTCCCAACATTGATATGCGTTGTGTTCAATGCCATACCTAAGCAATCAACATAAACGAGCACGGGTTTCTAACTTCGTCCATTAATGTGGAGGAAGGTGCATCAAGCAAGCACTACCAAAGACTCTAAGACAATCGTAAAAAGGAACCTTGCCATATAGGTGCTCACAAGGAGAAATGTTATCTATGACAAGAGACAAGGTACGATTGATAGTAAAAACTTCCCCCAAAACTTTTCTAGCAAGAGGCAGAGATTAAAAGAGTTCGTGTAACATCTAAAATATGCCTATGTTTACGTTCCGCATGGTCATTTTGTTGGGAAGTGTGTGGACATGAACAATGAATGAATAATAGTACCGTTTTGGGAGAGGAGTCTAAGAAATTCTATGTCTTGGTATTCCATGGCATTATGAGTATGAAAAACCTTGATATTTACAAGTAAGCTCAGATCGATTTGTCATAAAATAGAGTCAAGTATAACAATCATCAACAAAAATGACAAATAGCAAAAGCCTCCCATGGTGGGTGTTGTGTAAGGTCCCTAGATGTCATAATGAATTAGATCAAACAAAGCATGAGAGATAGATCCACCAAGATCAAATGGCAATGCGTGATGTTTTCCTAATTGACAAGGCAAGCAATTAAAATGTCTGTCATCAACAAAGCCTAAATGACCACTTGAAATCAAAGATTTTAATCTAGAAGAAGAATGATGATCTAACCGAGAATGCCAAGTTTCATATGACACTATGTCAGCAAAACTAACAAAAGAGTTGGGAATATTTAAGGAAACAAGCTCAAATAGGCATCCCACTCTACAACTAGTTCCAATGGCATGTCTAGTTTGTGGATCCTGCATATGACAATTATGAGGAGAGAAGTAGACATCAAAACCAAGTTCACATAATTGTCCAATTAAAATTAAATTTAGAGAAATTTTGGGAACCATAAAAGAATTAGCTAAGGACAAGGTGGATGCGAAGGTGTCCAGTATAGTTGAAATTATCTGCTATGTAAATACTCGGTGTATGTGAAGGAAAGGATTTTTATCGAAACGGATTAAAATTTGATGTCATATGATTGCAGTAAGCAAAGTCAAAATAACATGAATCGAAATTACCTAGAGCAATAGACATAGCAGGAGAGATAGATGAGCTAAAAGTACATGCTTCTTGAAGAACGAAATGGAAATCCTCTAGTGAAAAAGTGATCGATAATTCATTAGGAGAAGTCTCTATAGTAACAATATTGGCAAATGGATGTGCACATGAAACCTAAGTAGCATCGACACCAACAGCCGACAAGGGACATGCGACACGACATGACATGATATGTCGACACGTCGTTTCTTAAAAAATAAAAATTTTCAATACGTTGGGACACATTGTATATTAAATGTGTGTGTGTGTGTGTATATATATATATATATATATGATACACTATCATTTTTATTATTTTAATTAAATTAATTTGATTCAAATTCACAAATAAATAAATAAATAACAAAAAAGAGCCTAAAATGAATTTACACTAAAAATAATAATCTATCATTTGTTAATATTATTCATTGTTCATTTTCATAAATTCAACTTCATTCCAATGATCCATAAAACTTAAAGGAAAAAACAAACAATCCACATTTTAGACTTGCATGTCAAAGTGTGTGGGAAGAGAAGAATAAGAAAAACAAACTTTGAGGGTGAATTGTATGTCATGAGAAATGAGAATCAAAAGAAACGAAAAAAACTAGGCTTGTCTTAGTTCTCCATTTATTAATTTTATTAATTTTAACTTTTTTACGTAAACCAGAGCTAATGATTGGAGATCTTCTACCTAGATAGTACACTGCTTACATATTTATATTTTGATCCCTCATTTATTGAAAATTTTTAAAATTGATTCTATATATGTCAGAATCACGTGTCGGAATTCCAAACTCGCATGTTAGAATTCTGGATTCATGTGTTAGGAAGTGTCAGGAGAGTTGATTCAATACCTACTGATCAAGTGTTAGATAATGTTGAACACGTGTCGAAATGTCTGATACGACATGAACGCTTTTGGAGAGTGCCAATGCTTTTTACCTTGAACCTCAACTTTGGAGTCGATTGTTCAATCTAGTAGCACAATGGGATGTCATATGATCACATTGGCAATAATGCTTATAAAATATCTACAATGTATGCACTTTGACTATTAAACATCGATTATCATGTTCTGCAAAGAGGCAAAGCAAAAATCTGAGAGCAAGTATTAAAGTAGAAATAGAATAAGACTGACAAAAAGAAAAGTGTTAAACACAGTAACTTGCTCAATAAATGTGAGGAAAACAGTACCCCGGAGAGCATATATGGAGAAAGTAAGGCTGAAAATGAACTCAACATGCCAGCATACCTTAGGAACCAGTCACAAATCACCAAAAATCGGTTAGAGAACGATCGAACCGGTCAAAAAAGCAGCGGGACGGTCCGACTAATCCGGTCTGAACCGATCAATAGTCCGGTTTGACCCAATCAACAGTCAAAGTTAGAGGGATGTAGCGCTGATGTGGCGGATGACTTTGCACTGACATGTCAGATGACATGATGCTAACATGTCAGATGACGTTAGCCTGAGACGATGGCGTGTGCAGACAAGTTGATCTCACGCACGAAATTATTTGGCAGCGCGTACGGGGCACGTCCGTCAATTTTTTTGGCAGCGAAACTTCATGGGCTGCCTCGTCGAAGGACAGTGAGTCGTGGGGTGGTGTTCGTTCTTCGAAAAACTCGGCGAAAGACATCCAATTACCACAAAACAGTGGGGGGTTCCCTAGGTCCGAGACGTGACTGCCCGTGGTGGAGCGTGTGGCAGCGTTTGGCGTCAATTGGCAACGAAATTTCAGTATTTCACTTGTTTGAGGGCAATGAGCCTGATGGTGGTGATGATTTTTTGAAATGAGCGGTGAAAGTATGCTGAACATCACCTAAAGGCTTCGGTCTTGGTGGAGATAATTGTTTTTTGGCAAACTTCACCGATAAATAAAAAGAATTCACTGTTATTATCCTCTCACCAAAGATTCTGTCATTTTTTTTTTTGGGTAAATATAAGATGCAAAACTAAGAAAAAGTAACGTCTAAATTTTATAATCCAACTTTATCGCTAAACAAAACATGAGACAATTCTTTAGGAGACTGCAAGTAGAAGGTAATATCCAAATGCTTTGTTATGCCAACATCGACAAGCATATCAGCACACTGACTGCCTTTCTGCTTTTACTTTGATCTCCAGTTTGTCGACAATGACAACAAGTTTTACCTCGAGATCAGCTGCACTTTTGACATCCGAAAGACTGAAATTCTACTTCCCCACTCTATCAAAGATGGACCTAATCTTGCTTGTTTCCCAGGTTGATATACTAGACGGATTTCCATTGCTGTGCAACTTATCTTCAGTTTCGTCGTAGATGGTCATCTAGACAGTTCAAGAACAGAATTTGTGCAAAGTTTAATCGGGATGAAGAAAATCAGTATGAAGAAAGAAGCTGGTTTTCCTTAATTAGTATTTTGGAAGTGGTGCATCTGAGCGTATTCTCCGTCCCTCGGTCTTAATGAGTACTATGGTCGTAAGAACGAGTTGTGAAGAGCAATGTAGGTTTTCATCATCTATACCTTTTTTGCATCATTTAGCTGATTCTTTGTGCAAGGAAGCGGTGAAGGAAAGGCCCATTCGCTACTGTATATGCTTTCTGCACACTAACGAATTTGTTCAAATTTGTTGAAGACACTGCTTTTGTGACCGTCTCTTTCTCTTCCCCTTATATTTTTATTCTGCACTTTAAGTTGCCATTTGATGATTGGTGACGGTTGGATTTGTCAGCTTGGAACCTGTTTGCGCTCTGTGGATTTCGTAATAGCTTTTAACTCTTGGAAAGGAGATAGCTTGTGATGAGAAGGAGAAGACAAGTATGACTCCTATGATGCAGGGTGGAAACGGAATAGACGAATGAATGCAGTGGGGAAAAAGGGAATGTACGGGAATGAGTATTTTAATTTCTGTGTCTATTTTGATGGAGAAAACATATGAGAATCCAAGAAAAACAATAATTTTAATAGTTGAAAACAAAGAGAGAATGGCCGGTGGACATGCCTTCACGTAGAGAAAGCGACGACAATTCCATTCTTTTGAATTGCTTCAGCTAATATAAGGGCCTTGGCTGGTTTTGGAGGTACAATTCAAATAATGGCATCATATTTATACAACTGCAATGTGCAAGGGCTGTTTCTATTGAGTTTCTTGAATCTTGTCTGTCTAAAAAACAGCCCTAGATCTGCAACAGCTTAGTTCCGACTTGTAGAAATTAATCTTTTATTGCACTGCAAACCAAACAATCTTCGTACTCATATATTATCAGTCTTCCATGCCTTATCTCACATTCCAGTATCAGCAATATTATTTTTTTCTGAGGGCTATCAAAAGAAGAAACTTTGTTCGTTTGACGATTCTCCTCCGTGTCCTTGGCTATCTTATGGGAGCAGCCGCACATGGCGTGCTTAAGGCTCCGTTGACTCAACATAAAAAATTACCAGTTCATCAGATGCAAAGCTAAGCACGAAACAATAAAATAAATAAAATACGTAGCCATTACTGAATTCAGCATCATGTGTCATTCCTAAACAAAATAAGAAGGTACAGTCGAGCATGCTCAGATAATAAACAAAAAATAAGAGCAGGCAAGTAGCTTCCCGGGTCTTACTTATTGAAGACGCAAATGGCCTTCTCTTGTCAACATTTTGATTGTCAAACTTGCGCAAAACTCTAGAACTGTCGGCTGTCCAGCGAAAAGATTGAAAGACAGAAGAGCAGAAAATTAAGGAACAGGGGAGGAAGAAAGGGGGCCAGCAAATGGAAGGAGAGATTTACAACGCCTTCAAGGTATGCATCACAGCTTTGATGTCTCTGTGCTATTGCGACATAGTTGGCAGGATCATCCCAAAAGGCACTCAAAGACTGTTAGCGATACTACCCGTTATGGCTCTCTTTCTTTATCTTCCTCTCAATCTCTCTGCAGTGAATCTTAGTGGCCCAATTGGCTTCATGCTTTCATGGCTTGGCAACTCCAAACTCCTCCTCTTTGCCTTCGGCAAAGGGCCTTTATCTTCAGATCCTCCCATCTCTCTTCCGTGCTTTTTGGCCATTGCTTGCTTCCCCATCAAGTTCCAACAGACCCCACTTCAAGAATCACCACAGAGGATACACAGCACCAAAAATCACACACACCCACCTCAAGAAGGCCATCATAAAGAAAACCCACTTCCTCAAAATACTGAAAACATTAGACATAAAGCTATCTTGTCCCTGAACTATCCCACAAAAGCTTTGCTTTTTGTGATGCTGTTACATCTATACAATTATGGTGACCATTTCCATCCAAACCTGATGTTGTTACTCTATTGCTGCCACATATACCTTGCCCTTGAGGTGACCTTAGCCTCCATACAAGCTGCAGCTCGAGCAGGCTTCGGGATGGAGTTGGAGCCGCAGTTCCGTGTGTGAAGAACACAAGAACAAGATACAGAAATGTAGAAGAGAAGGAACTTCTGTATTTACTTCAATCGAAGAACAACACAAAATGTATTCACTGAGAGCTTTTAGTCTCTTCTGTAATACAACCTTACTTCATCTCTCTCTCTCTCTCTATATCCTCTGTTTTCTATATCTCGAGAAAAACAGAGTACCTCAACAACATATAAAGACTTGAGGAAGAAGAAGATCAAAAAACAGAAAAATTCTTCAACCGACTTAACAACTTTGACTATTTAACTAACAGACTAACCGCCCTAATGTATGTAGAGCACGTGTATTTCCTGTTACAGTCTTCAGGCTCTCAAAGACCAATCTCTTTCTTCTTCATGTCGGTCATGATTTCTGAATTTTACTATCTTCAGCACTTCTTCTTTTTGTCACGAATATAACATCAGCAGAGGAGTTTCATCAGCAGCACTTCTTCTCCTGCATTGCCAAGGACTTATTTGTTGCCGCAGATCCTGCCTTCAAATCTTCAGATCACTTTAACACCTTCAGATCACTATCTTTAACACTTCAAGACTTCTGGGGGAAGCGGTGGAACCTCATGGTCACCAATATCCTGCGATTGACTGTATACGAACCGGTCCACAACGCTGCGTCAGCGGCTGTTGGGCGCAAGTGGGCCGCACTGCTGGCAGTGATGGCCGCCTTCCTGGTGTCAGGGCTCATGCACGAGCTGATTTTTTTCTACATGGGGCGCATGAAGCCCACTTGGGAGGTCATGTGGTTTTTCGTGCTCCATGGGGTATGTTTGGTGGTCGAGGTGGTGGTGAAAAGGAAGTGCGGCACAAAGTGGCGGTTGCCGAGGGCTTTGACCGGTCTGATGACGGTGACATTTGTGATGGTGACTGCATCTTGGCTGTTTTTTCCACAGCTCCTGAGGGATGGTGTCGACAAGAAGGGGTTGGAAGAGTACGCAGCTGCAGGCGCGTTCATTAAGGACATCGGTCGAGCTGTGATGTCTTGGATTTTATAGAATATGTTGATTCTATGTTTCATGATTCTAACCAATCAGAGAGTTGGGAATGTTGACATTTCTTTGCCTAAATTTGATGGAAGAAAATAGGAGATCATATTTGGAATAGGTCTCTCTTGTTTCTTCATGAGAATTTCAGCATCGATTTTCCTTTTTTTGCTTTGTTATTCCTGTGGCTTATTTATGCGATACAAGATGATCTTTATCATTCTCTTCTTCTTTTCTTCAGTCTGTACCGGCTGTAGAGGATGTGACTCCGTTGTCGATCTTGAGGACTGCAAGTTTTCATTTTAAATGCATTCGGCTACTGTCAGAAGCCCAGTACTCGCTACTTGTTTGTGGCAGCAGATGTTTCGGCTCTTATAAAGCCCAACTTATCTGCATTTTTCGACCATTAGGCCCTCTGACGGGTCTTTGGAAACACCAGCTTCTAAAGTTAAGCTCCAGCAGCTTCAAAATATTTAATGGAGGCTTCTCCAAGATCTTGAGATTATCCTATTGCTAGCACTATTGCAAAATTTATGGTTGATGAGCTTTTGACATCAAGAAACAAAGGTTCAATGATATGGGGCAAGTGTCGATGTTAAGGATAAGCCGAGGTAACAAGGGCTTGTAACCACTCATCAAAGTGATTTCTATAAATAAAGTACTTATTATCACATATCAAAAGTTAGATGATGGCCTATCAGTGTACTGGAAATTTTTAACTCCTTTAATGGAAAAAACTCAACTTTAGGCTTAATCTCAAATCTATCTCGACTTTTTTTTATCTGAAAAAATTACCAACTTTCACTATAATCTCAAATCCACACCACATCCAAAAATCGCCGTTGATTATTCAAAATTTAATATCAAGAGAATATTGTTATTCCATAATAGAGGACCTAATGGTCGTAATGGTCGTAAAATGCAGAAGTTAAGCTCTTGTGCACAATCTAACGGGTCTTTGGAAACACCAGCTTCTACAGTCGAGCTCCAGTAGCTTCAAGATGTTTAATGGAGGTTCCTCTAAGATCTTGAGATTATCCTATTGCTAGCACTGTCGCAAAATTTATGGTTGATGAGCTTTTGACATCAAGGAAAAAAGGTTCAGTGACATGGGGCAATTATATATGTTAAGGATAATCGAGGGGCACGGGCTTGTAACCTGTCATCAAAGCTAATTTTATAATAAATCACATATCAAAAGTTAGATGATGGCCCCTTAGTATATCACAAATTTCTAAATTTAATTCCTTTAAAAAAAAACTCAACTTTAGATCTAATCTCAAATTTGTTTCGAAATTTTTTCTAAAAAACTCACCAACTTTCACTATAATCCCAAATATGCACCACATCCAAAAATTGCCACTTATTTATTCAAAATTATTAATATCAGGAGGATATTGTTATTCCATATGAAAGTGAATCACAAATTTCTGAATTTAGTTCCTTTAAAAAAACTCAACTTTAGGTCTAATCTCAAATCTGTCTCAAACTTTTGTATTTAAAAAAATTACAACCTTTCACTATAATCCCAAATCTACATGACATCCAAAAATCTCCACTAATTTATTGAAAATTATTAATATCAGGAGAATATTCTTATCCCATATGCAGATGAAAAGTGTTGGTGAATATGAGGGTTCTAATAATAAACCTCTATTTATCCCTAATTTTGGAAATGAATTTAAAGTCAGAGGTTTTTCTAGGGGAAATTTCCCTAGGAGACCAATGAAATGAGATATCATACTTTGCAGCAAATTCGACAAGAACATCTATTAATCAAGCAGAAATTTCGGAATAAAATTCCCTGTAAGACAATGACTATGCCGATAAAAAAAAAGGGAGAGATGCTCTTGCGAGGGAGGAAATCAAGTCCTTGAACTGCAAAAGCTATGACAAGGACAGTTAGAACATGTAGAGCGGCTAATCTTAACCTTCACCTCAACATTTATATCAATATAGGTACTAGATCCGCATTTTTATGGGTATTATGCATTTTGTGATATGTTTTCATCTAAGATATTTTATTTATCCCCTTAATAATATACAAATGTGTACCACTGACACTTACCATATAAAAACATGAATAAGTAAAAAAGACTAATAAAAAGCTTATAATAAATATAAATTTATCGATATTAGACAACAAATCTTAAAATATTATAATCTGTCCATTGTCATACTAAAATGAATAGTAATAGCTACATTTAGGGGTGTACAAAGAAATTGAGAATTGCCTGGAACTGGACTAGATCGGCTCGGAATCGATAGTTCTCATAGAGATCGGTCCAATTCCCAATTCCAATTTACTAGAACCAATGAGTATTAGTTTAGTTCCTGATTCCGGACATGAAACTGCCCACCCATCCACTTGGACCGGACTTGTGTGTGTGTCTATATATATTAAAAAAGGGAAATTCAAACTCAATTACTTAATCATTTTATAGTTTTTGGACCAATATATATGTACATATATATTTGCAGTATCGGATGGATATGATTGACTAATTTGTTTCTTGGGTGCGTAATAGGATTAGCCCCCTACCTTTTATTCATTCTAATAATTCATTTACTTACTTTCTTAATCAAAAAATATAGATGAACGAAAAAGATGGATGAGACTAATTAGAGATGTCCATACACGTTGTGGCGCTTTATTGTTATAATACAAAATTAAGAGCCAGTAGCTTACTTTAAAAGCATAATTAGGTCTATCCTTAGTCATCCCCATGATTTTTTTTTTGGTGAAATAGTCATCCCCGTGATTAAATTAGGTTGATGTTGAAAAAGGATGGATCAAATGATTATAGGTTTCTGTGGAGATAGAGTCTAACTCTCCATATATTCCTAGTATCGAGAAACCCTAAGAGAATCGCACCATAACTTTTAGAGAAATTAAGTTCCTAACTAACAAGTATCATCCTAAAGGATCTATTTGTTTTTTGCTCACACTGTTTCGATCTCCTTATTGGCTTCTGATATCCATTTTCACATTGAATTGATTACACGATCTGTTGCAAGTCCCATTCTTGATTTAATATTATTTCTTTTTTTCTTCATCTTTTCTTTTGTTTCAATTTTTTCTAAAAACAATACTATCAAACAGCATTTATTAAGACATGGGGCCCACTATTACTTTAATATTATTGCTTGCCTCTTTTCTTCTTTTATGGTTTTTTTCCTTTTCTTTCTCTATTGAAATAAAATTGGTGTACCTTTTCTCCCCCAAAAAAGAAGAAGAAGAAGAAGAAGAAGAAGAAGAAGAAGAAGAAGAAGAAGAATAATAAGAAGATATATTCAGTAGATAGCTAATTGACAAAAAAGTTAGTTATTGAGTTAACTATTTGTATATGTCTTTTTTTTTTACTAGGAACCTGTTATTAAAAAAAAAAAATCTAAGCACAAGTAAGAGTGAAAAAAGAACTATCGACTAGTTTTAGTACACATTCCATTTAATTATAAATTTTATAAGCATCATTACATTATAATTCGTGTATTTTAACTGCTTAACTTTCATTATATTTAGTTAATCCAATTGTCAAGTTTTTAATATTTTATTGTGTGATGCATTTGATGAAAGCATGATCGTAATCTGTTTTTCTATTTATAGCAACAAACTTCAAAAGGAAAATTAATTAAACAAGATCCAATATTTCTTCTCTAACATGTAGTATAAATATTATGTCGATCATGATAACTATTCCCCCATTGAAAGCATGAAAAACATAGTTTGTCTTTCTCTGAATTTTTTTTGTAGACACAATATAACCTTAAACAAGAAAATGCATCCGCACATTACCCAAAAGACTTGTGTTAAAAAAAAAATTACCTAATAAAATTTCAAATGAACTTTTTGACACGATTAATTGGTGTTTTTCATTTGCAATTTCATCATCAATGAATACATTTAAGCTAAAAACAATATTGCATATGCACTACAAAAAACAATGCAATGAAAGATGAGTAAATGATGTAGAATGCATAGATCAACTACATTATTGAAATCGAAAAATTCATGGCTGTGAAGATAATTTGGGAAAATAAAGTAAATAGTCTACAAATAGAACTAACTTTTCTTTGCTTCGATATATAATTAGTGTTTGCTTAGACTATAACAATGGAGAATAAGTTTAGAATTAGACAAACATGGAGGAAATGTTGAAATGTAATGAGTGCGAAAGAATTGGCTAGAATGAAAAAAAAAAAATTGAAAGGAATGTGGATAGTTTTGTTATTTAATAAAATTCAAATAAAAAGAAGAAGAAAAAAGGTAGGAAATAATTTTAAATCAAGATTGGAATCTATTATGAATTGTAGTCAATTCACTATGAGGGGGGTATTATGAGCCTATAAGACAGTGGAACTAGCGTAACCCTTTTTTTTTGGGAAAATGAATAATTGGAAAATATTTTCCTCATTATGATCTCTTACAAAATATATATATATATATATATATATATTTTTTTTTTTTTTTATTGCTTCCGAAATGTTTAGATGTAAATTGTTAGGGATAATTAATTTTTTTGTTTGATGAGCCTGCGTAGTATTAGGTAATTGGTCGAGTAAAGGTTGACTAAGCCAATGAAGCTTAGTTGGTCTTTTGGGATGATTGGCCGCACTGGGATTGAAACACCGCCCAGACTCCCTGAGAGTAGCAGTGGAGAATCTTGGATAACGGGCGAAAGCTTGATCCAGCAATATTGCATGAGTGAAGAAGGGCAATGTCGCTTCTAAAGCTCTTTTGTCGAGTGTGTGATCATGATAGAACTCAAGGAAGAAACCCTGGCTAACTCTGTGCCAGCAACGGCAGGAAGATGACAGGGAGGCAAGTGTTCTTTGAAAAAACTGGGCAGATAGGGCATGTAGCCATTTTCCAAATCATTTAGTTTTCATTAAACAAACAAAACTAAGTGTTTTATAGGCTAAATATTTTGATATTCATTAAAAAAATAAATTGTCCAAAAATTCGAAAGTTTGCATAGGTGGGTACTCGTGCAAGATGCGAATACATTTATGTCGTGAGCTCATTCTATATGACACATGAACCAACTATGAATTTAAATTAATTAGATTAAGGTGCAATTCATCTTTTCGACATCTAAAATCTAAGTGATTTTACTAGCGCTTATTATCTATATCTATCGTGAAACCTAAATAGCCCAATTTTTTTTTTTTATAAAAAAAATAGACTTTTATAGTAAGTAGAATTTAGTTGCGCCAAGTTGTATGAGGATAATAATAAAGTCAATATATATTAAATAATGTCATTTAGACCTCTTGATAATTAACATCATATGCACACATCATAAGCCCCGTTATAATTTCAGACAAAATTATATAAAAAGGCCTCGTAAAACATGCTTAACCTTGCCCTAGAGGAGCGAATCCAAAAGGTTTATCTCATCCGACCCGATCCGCTACTCGGATCTACCGCGACCTGTGAGGAGAGACCGCCGTCAACATTTATCCAAATGGTTTATCTCATCCGACCCGATCCGTTACTCGGATCTATCGCGACCCGCGAGGAGAGACCACCGTAAACATTTCGGGTCGGACCTTCTAGGATTCTACGCAAGCAAGGAGGCCCTTCCTTCAACAGGTTGCAGAGGTGGTCATTGGCGTTTTCTTCAAATCTTGCTGCTCTCTCTTCACTCTCTCTATCTGCGAACGCAGCGAGCAACGAGGGCGAGGCTTTAGAGTCTTGTCGTCAATGCGCCTCTTCTTCCTGGGTCAATCCGAGGCTGAACTGGCGGCTCCTCGCTTCTAGTAGCTGCCATGGCGGGGATGTTTCACTAAAGGTGGAGCCAGAGAACGTCTATTGCAGAGCGGTACGGTTGATGGGTGCATTTAGACGCGGTTGAAAAAGAAAGGTATTAGTTTTTTGGTTCGAAGTGACCGTGTATCTACTCACGACTATTTTCGGGATATGAGTGCATTTAGACGCGCTTGAAAAAGAAAGGTATTAGCTTTTTGGTTCGAAGTGACCGTGTACCCACACATGACTATTTTCGGGATATTTTTAATACGAAGAAAACATACACGCTATTTTAATAGAGGGCAATGCACGCTTGACTCACAAAAATCTTTAGAGAGAGAAATTCTAGAGAAAATCTCTGGATTGTATTACTTGTGAATGAGATAATATAATGAGGGGAGGAGACTCCTAGATATACAAATACAAAGTAAATCGTATCCGTAGATCTCCCATTGATCTAACGGTGGAGATTGCACTTCTCCATCTACTAATTACCCACATTTATTATATAATGTACAAATTAGTGTATCGCCCGCCCTTGTGATTATTCTAGAAGAAAAAGCCTTGTAAAACATGCTTAAGCCTTGCCCTAGAGGAGCGATATCCGAATCCTTTATCCCATCCGACCCGATCCGCGACCCGCGAGGAGAGACCGCCGTCAACGTTTCGGGTCGGACCTTCTAGGGTTCTACACAAGCAGGGAGGCCCTTCCTTCAACGGGCTGCAGAGGCGGTCGTCGGGGTTTCTTCAAATCTTGCCGCTCTCTCTTCTCTCGTCTCTCTCTACCTGCGAACGCAGCGAGCAGCGAGGGCGAGGCTTTAGGTCTTATCGTCAATGCGCCTCTTCTTCCTGGGTCGATCCGAGGCTGAACTGGCGGCTCCTCGCTTCCAGTAGCTGCCATGGCGGGGGATGTTTCACTGAAGGTGGAGCCGGAGAACGTCTGTTGCAGAGCGGTACGGTTGATGGGTGCATTTAGACGCGCTTGTTGTTTTGGCTTTTTTGGGTTCCTTAGAGTGGTGGGTTTTATTGGGTTTCGATAGTCCTTCGAGCTGACGACTCTTCTTGGGTGTGTTGTGTGCGCTTGCAGTGGAAGGTCAAGTACTCGAAGTTGGAGGAGAAGCGGAACGCTCTCAGGCAAGCCGTGAAGCTTCTGGAGCAGCAGCTCGATAAGGTTCAGACCGAAAGCCTCAATCTCAAGAAAGGTAATGGAAAAACTACTGCTTTGATCATACGAGAAGGTCATGTTAGATACTATCTTGCTGTGTATGATTCTGAGAGCTGAAAATTCGAGTGGGTTTTGATGTCGAATCTGAAATATGTTTATTCAATACTTTCCTCGATGAGATTGTTTTGTGAGGGGCTTTATGCTTTTATTTCGGTATTCAATTCCTTAAGGAAGAACAGATTTGGCGCTGCCACTGACATGTAGTATGTATACTTATGTCTTTTTTTCTTCTCGCAGCATGTGATGCGGAACGGGCTCGTGCAGACCTTGAGAAAGAGGAAAAGGAGAGAGCTTTATCTGTCAGAGTTTCGTTGGAGAATGAAGTCGCCGCCTTGAAGTCCGAGATAGTGTCATTGAGGACAAGTGTTGGTTCTGATGATCAAGACGGGAAGGAGAAAATCAAGTTGCTCGAGGCCCAGGTCTCTAGGGGGGAAGCAGAAATCAAACGTCTTAAGGAACTTGCAAAGAAGGAGAAAACCAGGGCAGATTCAGAAAGGAAGAATGCAGGGTCTGAGAAAAGAAGAGCTGAGGAAGCCTGGAAAATGTTGCACACTGAGAAAAGTAAGGCTGATGAAGAGAGAAAGATCTATGCTATTGAGCAGAGAAAGGCTGAAGAATCTAGGCTTCAGTTGCAGAACTTGAGAAAAGAAATTGATGAAGCGAGATCAAAATTAGTCTCTGAGACTTTAAGGTGTGAAGAGACAAAGAAAGAACTTGAATTGGAGAAGCAAAGAACAATGAAAGAGAGACAGCGTGCCAATTTGGAGAAGGCTAAAGCAGCTGATCAAAGAAAGCTAGCTGAAGATAATTACAGGAAGCTGATGGAAGAGAAAGATCATGCTAAAAAATTGTCTGGCGAAGTTGAGGGAGGCAAAAAGCGCATTGAAAAATTGCAGGAAGAGCTTCATGACGTTAAGTCTTCTATCAAAATGAGTAACTGTCCTGTAGCAGGAGCTGACCAGAAAGTGGATTTTGAGATGGCAAGGCAGAATGATGAGCTTTGCAAAACGGCTAAGCTGATTTTCACAGGTGAGAAAGCAGTCATTGATGTTGAGAAACAGAGACAGTCAAGTAAGAAGAAACAGACAGCTTCGGAAATGTTGAAAGGAAATGGTCAAACTGGAGAGCATATTAAGGCTTTGGATGACAAAGATAGTGATAAATCATTTAAATTGTCAGAGAAAAAGAGGCGAAGGAGTGGAAAGTTCCAGTTAGATCATCAGATACATGGATCTGGGAAACTGTTGGAGGCTCCTTCTGCATTGCCTATGAGGGATGCTGAATCTACCAAACTGAAGCTTTTGAAAGAAAGATTGAAGCTTGAAAAGACGAGAGCTAAACATGCCAAAGAAGTGGTGGAATTGGAAAAATGCCGAAACAATCTTCTGATGCAAGAAATCCTTCGTATGAAGATGGAGTTTGGTGAATTTTCACATCGCCTGGATTTACTAAGCAGCTGTTACTCACCCGGCTGTGGAGATATGCCTGATCTTGAAAAGGTGTGTTTCCTAATCAGTAAATTCTAACTCCTGTCACTTATAGTTTCTTCATAAACATCATCTAAGGGTGGACTATCATCTTTTTCTCGTTTGCTTACCTGATGGTTTGATGAATCCTGTAGAATGCAAGAACCACCTGTACAACTGGAAGGAGGCCAAATTTGTGTGTCCCAGAATCGTTTTATGTATGCTGTCAAAGCGACAATGCAATTTTCAAGCCTAGCTGTATATCTGTTGCCACATGTGATGATTTGAGACAGCTTCCGCACAGAGAAGTTGGGCCGCCTACACCTAGAGGCAGTTCTACTGATTTTGTATCAGGTACTGATTCTAAATCGGAGCTTCCGCCTAGAGGCTCTAACAGAATAAAATTACAGCGTTCTGCCATAAATTCTGCTATGGCATCTTTTTCTGATAGAGAGTTGGTGGGATCACAGGACAGGGGATGCATTGTTGCTTCATCAGCAAAACTGAGGGAAGATAACTTGAATCAGCAAAGAACCGTTTCGACCCTATCCAATGGAGATACCAAAGTGAGGGCCAATGAAAAATTTCCTGAGGTTTGTGACGATAGTGTGAGAAGTCCTCATGTGGGACTTCATGGATCAAAAGTATGTGGACAGAAGAGGAAGGACCTTCTTGATTTAATTGAATCGGTTGATTGTATGAGTGTAAGAAGTAGGAAGTTGCGTGGTATTTTAAGTCAACAAACAAATGAACCCTTGAATGATGCTGGATATATGCTTGATAGTAAACAAGTAGAGCATGAGAGCAGGCGGAAGAAGAGAAAGGTTTTTCATGAAAAGGACATTGGAAAGGGGCTACAACATGGCAAAAGGATACTGCAGAACAAAAGTAACAGTGAATCTGAAATTTGCACTGAAGCAAATATCAGTGGACAGGTTCCCAATGTATTAAATGGAGGAGTTTGCTTTGTACAGAGGGAGGATGTTGGTGGTTCTTTTGGCTATAACAATGATAGGGTTGAAATCTTTGATACTATAGATGGCAGTTATATGAAATTGCTGGAGTTGGATGATCCGACTGATGAGCAGCGCTACAGGAGAGCAATTGGCAGGCTTGTTTCTCCAGCACTTCCTGAGATGGACTTCGAGATCACTGAATCTTCTGATAAGGAAGAGAAAGACTTCATCCATGGAATAGTGTGTGAGAAAGAGAATACAGCAACTTCCTGCTGTCTTGGTTTGGTAGAAGGGAGAGTCGATTCAAACAGGTTGAGATTTATTATTTCAGGAGATGGGGATAAATATTCATTTGAGAGCCAACATGGATCTGCATATGATACTCTTCCTAAATATTGTGTTATCTCTTCGGATGTTAAGGAAATTGAAAGCATATATAGGATAATTCTTGCAATCGACAGTTGTGTGGTTCGGAGTTCTTTGCTATCTCACCCAGGCTGGATGCTGCAAAAATTTCTGATTGAACTGAGGAAGGAAGAAAATCTCCTGCAGAAGTGAGTTATTTTTCTGCTTCCATGTACTTATGTTGATCCTCTCTGGAAAGTAACAGTATCAGAAAAAGAGAAAAACAAATATGTTACATGTTGTGCCTGTTCAAATGTTCTATCTGGTTCCATGCGCGGAGATTTCTAGTTTGTTTCTGCATTTTGCATCTGCTTATATTATAACTGCTTGCTTTAATAGTTGTTGCTCTATCCACTTGAGAAAATCGAACGTAATGATTTAATTTCTTTTTTGTACTAATCTCAGGGAAAGGGTCTGTGTGCTGTTTTCATTATTGCTGGTCAACTACTCTGTAGTGGCATCGGGAACATCTGGGTACTCATTTGACGGAGACTTTTTCAATTTGGTAGATTCATTTGCTGAGCATATAAAGTCTGGTAAGTTATCTTCATGTGATTATTAAATGTACTCCATGAAGTCAAATATGATAACTGTGGAAGTAAATTTTTTGTTAGTTACATTTGTTATGCTGAATGTAAATTTGATTTTGTTTGGTTTGTTCGTTCGTGGAAACAGTGATGTCAAACGCCGAGACAAGACAACTATTTATGGAATTATGTCAAGTTGATGGACTTCTTTGTCTCATTGAGGATTTCCTTGTTCACGGAAAGATTATTTTCTGTAATAGTGTACCTTCTAAATCTTCAATCTCAGCTGATAGAACAGTGGAAATGAATTTGAACAATGTTGATGGTCTCCTGTCATCAGGAACTGCATCAAGGGATCTATTGGTGGCTGGCAGTATTGTTTTTGCATCAATATGTGTGGCGGACAATAAGATTGGTTTTTCATTTGAAGCTTCCTACAAGATTTGTCATACAAATGGATCAAATCCTTTATTGGTCCTTAGCATTCTTCATGTGTTTGCTTATTTATGTGGAAGTGAATATCTTACATCAAGTAGATATAGTTTGCTGATGACCGTCTTGAAGTCAGTGGTTATGCTTCTTGAGCAATCTAATTTGTCAGTGGGTTCTCAATGTCCCTTGTTGGTGGGGGAGGTGGGAGCTGTAGTACCTCCATGCGCCAGGTGCCCATTCAGTATCAGAGCAACTTCTGTGGATGATGTCATATCACAATTATTAGAGAGGATTCAAAAGATTGCTCTTTGTGGAAGACTGCAACCTGTCACATGTGAACCGATCAATTCAGGAAATACTCTAGATAATTTTAGTGCTCAGCTTGATGCGTTTGAAATCCTGCCTGAGAAGGGAAACAATGGGGTTCCCCCTATTGAAACACAAATCAGAAGTGCTGAGGATCTCTTTGATCTTAGTGAATTACTTTCTTTGGTGGAGCTAATTGCAATGAATGCAGTAAGTCTTCTGCTGAGTCTACTGATCTGTCCTTTATGACTAACATATTGTATCTGACCGCCCTAGTTCTGTTTGATCTAAGCATCTTTCTGATGATGCAGGGGTGGGAGTCTACACAAAGTAAAATCATCCCGCCGCTGTTAAATTTTTTGGAATCTCCTGTGCTGGAAAGCGTTTCTGCAGCTGTCATAGTTCTTGTTGGTCAACTTGGAAGGTAAGATGTTATTGACTTGTTTTTATCACACAACAAGAATAAATTGGATTTTCCCCCTTTCTGGAGGTATATTGTCTAATCCTGACAAAAATTGAAGTGGAAAGACCAGACTAGCTGTTTATGACATATATTGGTGTTGAGCTATTATATGTTTGTAGGTTGCATTGGTTTTGGGTCGATATTGTTCTGAAAATTTTGTCAATTGATAAATGCACCTGTGGAGATTCCACAGAGCAAGTCTTTCTGACAGATACTTGGAGAGAAGATTTTGTCGGACTTGTTTATGTGAAGTTTGCTGAGTAGATCCATGTTAGGCACCTTTATTTGTTATTTGATCTTGTGCACAATGCTTGAATGTCTCTGTGGAGAGAGTTCCATTTCAAGCATAGTAGATTAATGTAAGGCCAGGCTGCAAAACCCACCTATACATCTGTTAGGGAATAGAAGAGGAAATTGCTTTTCTGTGTGGCATGTCATGGTCTTTTACTACTCCTTTGCTTTCTAATGCTTCTTGGATTTATATATCTATAGATTAGAAGGTATTAGGGGTGCATATGCAAATTGTTGCACCAGTTTAATTTGTGAAGATCTCAGCCAGGCAGATGGTTAATTGAGAATGGTTTTATCAGTCAATGTTGATTGGGGAGATATGAAAGTGTAAAATTCCTCTAAAGAAGATGTGATTGAACTTTTATTTCTCAATGATGCACTCTTGAGAGTATGAAGAGGTTGCTGGCGACTTGTCTGTTTAAACATCTTGAAAACTTTGTTTCAGAAAACCAGACAAAGTAATATTATCTATCTCTATCTGTGAATTTGCTCACAATGATAACTATGCAGTGTCCACTGATCTGAATTATATCCATCTGATTTTACAAGTTGATTAAATCCTAGTTTTTCTTCATCTTTAGTGCTTAATGAGTTTGGCCAGTCCTGCACACATGGTTCCCAAACAAATATTGGCAGAAAACAACTAAGCTCGATTGAGGACATAATGGTTACTTTTGGAAGGATTGACAATGGAAAACTTTGATTGACTTAAATTATTGAAGTGGCATGGCAAAGTTCCATACTTCAAAGAGAGAGAAATTGTGAAAATTTGTCAAACGATGGGATGGACATCTGACTTGCAGGCTTATTAGTGTGTCAATTGATAGACGTAGATAGTAGTGATATAATTAAGAGATATGTTTATAACTGATATATAGTCATATGGTGTCAAGTGTGCGAGGGCTGAATAGTAGGCTGCGCTGGTGTCATGGACATCTGGAATGAATAATTGCAAAACTAAGTGAAGGTTGTGGCTTGAACAGGATGATAATAAATGAAACAGTACTCCTTTAACGTTAATTTGTGGCAAATTGCCTATAGCTTTTCCCTTGATTGTCTTTCTTGTACATGCTTTGTTTCGTATGCATTAACTATGTTTTATTCTAATTTCAGGCTTGGAGTTAAAGCCGGTGGCTTTGACGATGTTGGAGTCCAAAGTTTGAGGTCTTCCTTGTATAGCTTTCTCCGACAGGCCACCACCTTGAACATGGGCTTCTCTACTCAGACTGCCATCGCAACTGCTCTGCTTCGGCTTGTGCCCCTAGATTTTGAGAATATTTTACAGGGTAATGCGAGTGTGAGTCAGTCTGCCCCTGCCTGTGGTGTCAGAAAATGGTTTTCTTCTTTAAAAAGAGAACAGAAAACCTTGATTTGTAATCTTCTCCAATCAGCAACTGTAGATAGAATCTGAGCTTCATGTGCTGACTCGCTTTTCTTGAAGATCAGTCAATTCACAAGCTCTACACAGAATTGTCAGGTTTAAGTTGAGCGGAAATAGCGGCAACTTTCACTTTTTGTAGATTATTGCAATGCAGTTGGTGGCATGGCAATTTTGGATCTGATGGTAGAAGCTTTTTGTTGTCGATATCACAATTTGGCTTGTCATACTGCAATTTGTGTAACTGGAATGTTCGGGGAAGGATTTTTGCTCAGAGGATGAGAATGGAAAGCCTTTTTGTCCAGTTTCTTGCTGTTTTGACTGAATATATTTATCTATCGATTCTGGTCTTTCACATGCCATCTGCTAGCTTATTTTGAGGCCTTGGGCGTGGACGCACACGCATCAGACCTAAAAACATATCATAATTTGGAGGAGGAAAGCTAACGCGCCTAACATATTTCATTGATGCTGAGGTTGTCGCCCATTTGCAGGTCGGTGGAATGCAATACCTCTGGAGATGTAACAATGTGTGCGAACTGCGGTGATAGCTTATACTTGAATGCGCTGAAGCTACTGGGGAGTGGAAACAGTAATTCATTTTGCAGTGGTGTCCAGTACTTCCAGCTCAGCGCTAGTGAATTCACGAAAGGAGGGGCAAAGCGTATGAGCAATTACTTATAGACCTTTCGCATTGAAATCTATGACCCAACCTATGAGATGAGATGAAGCCGAGATTCAATTTTGACTGAGATGATTGGTTTTGGTTACTAATGTAGGAGGTTGCTATAACTCTGAGAGAGCCGAATGACTGATCGATAGTTTGAGAAATTGAACATACGTGTGTGAAAAGCGGGAGTGTGTCGTGATAAGCCTGCCTGGGCCATGGGAAATTCGACATCTATACCTGCGACAACTTTGAATTGTGACTTTTGAAAATGTTTCGTTTGAAAATTCTTTTAAGGAACGGAGGGAAGTTTCTAAATATTTGGAAAACATCGTTTGAAATGAAGACAGTATGAAGAGATGCACGTGCAAGATTACAGCTAGATGTTCATATTGCGGGCATAATGCAGTGATCATATTCGTAAACAAGTCGATTATGCATATGGGGAATTACATGTTGAAAGGTCATGCGGACGAATGAGGCAAACAAGTGCTCGCAGAAGAATGACGCAGAAGAGTGAAGACAGAAGAATGATGCAGGAAATACTATAGGCATGTAAAGAGTTCAAATCAAACGCTCATGGGAAAGAAGTTCTAGCTGAAACAAATTTGAATATTGGGACGTGATACTGGAGATGTCGAGATTTGAATGTTAGAACAATTTCGATTACTCTTACTTACGGTGCATATATCATAAATAGTTCGCTCGAACTCTCGAATGAAGTTGTTAGGCAAAAGGTCCTCGAGACAGACCTTCAAGTTGTGCGATTGCCGATCTTTGACCAGTCGACGAGGTCTTGCATCAAGGACATAACGTAAGCCTGGCCGAGGTCTTGAAATGGAAAGGGGATCCTTTACGGAGAAGGATAAAAAGGCACGAACGATGTCCAGTTAGAGCAATCAGAATGAACGTTCTTGGGTTTCTGAAATTAGAGATTTCATTCGATGGGCATGAACTTTCTTCAAGGTAGAATGTCCTTCCAGGCTTTTCGAACTCCGACTGCTACGTTCGGCTGCCGGGACTTGGTACGTTTTATTACATCAAAAAGCTACCTTCGCGGGGGGAATTTTGTACTGATTGTTTGTCTGCGCTTCCGACATTTGCCTTTGCTTTTGAGCCGCACTGCTTTTACAAGTCATGGCTCTTTTCTTTCTTTATTTTATTTTATTTTCTTCCTTTCTAATCTTTCTTATAAATAAATGGAAGTATAACATTCAGGACGTGACTTTGATGTCGTATTACATAAAAGGAATTCTCGACTTTTTTTTACTTCTCTTTTTGAACGAGAGATGAAAGATTGAATTCCAAGAGAGGGATGAATTTGAAGTCACATTGTATGGCATTCAAAAGGAAAAGTCTCCCTTGAGGATGAATGTCCTGGAATGTTTCATATTGGAACCGTGGAAGCTCGCCTTCGAGTTCCTGCATGTAAAGCCGTTGTGGAATTTGAAATGCTTGAAGATGAAAGAACTTGAAATTTGTGTACGGCGCCCTGGTTTGGGGATGGGGTTTGCCTTTTCTTAGGCTAATTAGAGGAAGTGTCCCACAAAGTTTGCATAGGCAATTTGATCTCTTTCCAATTTCTTCTATCCCCGCTCTATTTATATATTCACAATGTAGATTTCCTCTACAAGCATAATTTCATCTTCTATACATGAACTTATATACCAATCCGGAGTGGTCACTAATCAATTCAGAATAGCCTAAGTCGGTTGGACGTCTAAAGGTTTAGGTAGTGTTTGAAACTAATTGAACTTTAACAATTAAAGAGACGGTGAAATGGTTGCGTTAAAATCTTAAACTTCTCGGCGCAAAACAGTTTTAGCCATGCGTTTGGTCGCCAAATGACACCGAGAAAAATGTAATGCAGCAAAGCAACCATTTAAATCTATGACTCTGTCACGCAATAGCTGCGACACAGCTATGTAATCTTGAAGCTGACACGTAGTCACACGAGGAGGAATCCTTCTCCCAAAGAAATTCTGAATCAAAGGCTAATTTGCAGTTATGCAATCTAAAGTCTGATACACAACCACAAACTGTCATGGAAGTGAAAACTTATACATGGCTATGCAATCTGAGGTTGACCCACAGTCATGCAATCTAAGGCTGACAGCCAGTCACCTCCCCTTCTTGAGTGCAGGATATGGCGGAATACTCTGCTCGCTCCTGAGAAAGTTCTCTGGATCGACCCGACCCTTCACGATGGCCAGCCTCTTGAAGTTGTCCTTGAAGTATTTTACGCCCCAAACGCTCGCTCCTGAGTAACTCTCTTCGCCTTTCCGGTTGATTCCCAAGTCGAGATCTCTGTAATTCAAATAGGCAGCTCTAGGTGACGCAGAGACATATGGTGTCATGTAATTGTACAGCATTCTCATCCACTGCAAATGCTTTTTGGACGCTTTAACCCCATTCTGAACCCACTTCACCAGGTACTGTACGTTGTACAAGTTGCCCCTCCTGTGAGGAAATGGTAGTTCTGACTCTGATATCTCATTCATTTTCCCACCATAGGGGTCCATTATCATGAACACCATCTCCTCTTCCAAAAACCTTTCCCATATTCCTCTCAATCCGACTTCTGGGATGGGTTCCTGCACGAAATCCGACTTCGCTTTGAAGTAGCTCTTGTATAGCGTGTTCCTGTCTAACAATACCTCCAGTGGGTCGTCCTTCTTGTAGCCGGCGAAATAGAGCACGGACTCAATCCAAGTCATTTCGGTGCAATTGTCGACCTTCAGTCCCAGCTCAGGAAAGCTTTGGTTCATCAGTGGCATAAGACAATCCAATTTACCAAGGAACAAACTGTTAAATGCGGCTTGTACGGTTCTTGCGCCCCCGTTATTTGGATCATCCACATCCTGAATTATCACCCTAATGAAGAGATCCTCAGATAGCTCATGTGCAATGTATTGCCACCTGTGAACGAGCTCGATTGCACCTTGTTCAAGCGATCTCGATACTGTGAAGGCCGTCACGGTCGGTGGGACCCTGACCAACTTGATTTTCCATGACAATATGATCCCGAAGCTAGCTCCACCACCACCTCTTATGGCCCAAAACAAGTCCTCACCCATTAATTCTCTGTTAAGGATTCTCCCATTGACATCAATTAAATAAGCATCAATGACATTATCAGCTGCTAGGCCATGCTTTCTCAACATAGTACCAAACCCACCTCCACTAAGATGCCCACCAATCCCAACACTAGGACATATACCAGCAGGGAACCCATGGACTTTGCTCTCCATGGCAATGCTATAATAGAGTTCCCCAAGCGTTGCACCGGATTGAACCCAAGCTGCTTCCTCTTCGAGGTTGATGTCCACCGAACGGAGGTTGACCAAGTCGACAAGGATGAACGGGGTTTTGCAGCGATAGGACAGGCCTTCATAGTCGTGGCCTCCGCTGCGGACCCTGATCTTTAGGCCATGTTTTTTGGTGCAAAGTATGGCTGCTTGGATTTCAGATTCGTGGAAAGGCGTGACGATGAGGAGGGGCCTCAAAGTTGACCTAGAAGAGTTGACCCATCTGGGGTTCTGTTCAGAAGATTGCAAGAGGTGCGGATAGGACGGGGAGTTGGTGGAGTATATGATTTCGAAGGTCTTCGTGTAGTCACTGAATCGAGTTTTGATGCATTGCATGAAACTTTCTTGGGTCGTGGTTGAAGCCACAAGGGGAAAGAAGAGCAGAACAAACGCTAGCACGAGAGGGTTCATGTTAGGTTGTGTACTGACAGATACGATGTTAATGTTGCAGAAAGTTCCGTGGCATCTCGATAGAAGATTGCACAGATATTTTGGAACAGGTTTGGCGTTTACCGAGGTGGAATATTTCCAGTGAAGATCTGCAGAAGACGGCTAATTGACACTAGATTTGGCAGGGCAAGAACAAATTTATGATGATAATTCCAATGCCAGCAATTTCATTACATTATAGTTTGGGCCGTCTGTCCCCGTCGGTTGGCGAATTTGAACCATCCCATGTCTTTGCTCAAAAGCCTTAGAGATTATAATACGAATTGGGGCAATCACTTGGCATCAAGTCATGATTGAAATGTTTTTCGCGAATTTCCCATTTGCTGCCGTGGGTAACTTGCCTTTGATCGGACCTAAGACGTGGCCTTGGCTTGGTGAAAACTGGTCTAGAATATCACTTAATGGGAAAAAAAAAGGGCCTCTGAAGGAGTTGCACTTCCTTTGCGCAAGTGACAAACATAGAATTCGGTCAACCTCCAACCGCTTAGCCCGCTATTGTTTGCTAGTGAGTTTTAAAAAGTCTTGGTCCTCTTCTAATGGCTTTCGAAGAATCTAATCGAACACCAAACAAGCCTCAAACGAAGATCTGTCAGTTTAATTTTCCAATTAAAGGATGGTCTGGTATCACTTAGATGTGATCAATTTATAAAGGTTGCTTTAATTTCTTCGACGCCAGATTATGAATTTAGTGATTATAGAGGTCCTTCTACTGTCCCCGTAAGAGAAAATGGGACTAGGTCAAGCGTGAAATATCGACCTATGATAGCAGGTTGCAAAACTTACAATAATTGAGGTATTTATCAACGGAAAAAAAAGGAAATTATGACCAATCTGATATTTTGGTGTTGCAAAAACTTACAAGATGAGAAAGGTTATATACGACATTTTACGGATCCATACGAACTTATGGTTCATGAATGGGCGAGGTATTTTACGAATCCAAATGGAATTTATGAACTCGAATTAGCAATTATGATAACAAAGAGATAATCGTGAGTACCGTTCTTTTTTATGCTAAAATCGTACCGTTTTCTATGCTACATTCTATTCTTTTTTATGCAAATTGCTTTAATTCTTGATTTCATGTATGTT